>CP139506.1:121375913-122078413 GCA_021014915.2 Artemisia tridentata subsp. tridentata
CACGCCCAGTCAAGTCAAAATTTTATTCCTACCCTCACTAGCGGAAAGTCAACATTGTGTCAAAACACTTATGATATTTTTGCAAAAAATTTTAAATTTTCTCATTTTTTCACTTTTTTTTTTTTTTTTTTTTTTTTTTTTTTTTTTCATTTTTTTGAGGAAAAACCGGGTTGCGAGAGTAAACGGCAAAAAATGCAAGGCAAAATCAAATCGAAATATCACCCTCCCCCAGACTAAAACGAGTCATTGTCCCCAGTGTCTTAAAGGTAATGGTTCTCATACATAAATTTAAGGCCGTTTATTAATTATGCCAAATGATAAATGTTAGTCGAAAAGATTTAGGATATCGGATGAGCAATGAATGATGAAAATCGAGTGGAGAAAGAAAAAACCACGAGCATGAGAGTCTTCATTATTCGGGCAAATCCTGGACACAGCACAAACAACAACGATACACGACAAATGGAAGAGGAGAACCCCTTCACGTCACTTATTAGAAATAAAAAAGAAGATAGAAAGATAAGCATGGGGTGCCTCCCACGAAGCGCTTGTTTATTATCGAGTCGTATAGCTTGACTCGCCCTGAATTTAATTGTTCTTGGAGGAGCAAGTGGAAAAGAAAATCTCTATCGGAATTTCATTCATTATGTTTGGATAAACATTGAAGGACTTGAAAGTTCCACTCCGATGAGATGCCCACGGCTTAAAAGAATGAGAGATGCCGGGGTCAAAGATGGTGTCTTCACTCACAAAGGAATGAAAGAAAGGAGAAGTCACCGGATAAGTGAAGAAAAGGAGAAAGATCTTTATCACAATGAGAATCCATTCTTCATCCTCAAAATTAGAACTACCATTTTCCCTATTTTGAATTTTATCATTAAAGCTTTTATTGTTATCATCAACAAAAACCTCGAGAGGGAGGGTCAGGATGATGTCATCGATAAGCAAATTCTCACGATAGAGAACATCTCCCCCCGGGTCATGATCTTCCTTAAAATCAAAGTAATCATACTCCGGCGGAGATATGATATGAGTGAGTTTACCGGAGAACTCCTCGTGAAGAGAATTAATCATATGATGTAAATCTGTAAGATCGGGTTCCGTCACGGACTCATCACTCTCCTCCATCTGAATATCAAAGATTGGGTTATCTGAAATTAAAGTAAATTCAGATCCGAAATCAAACAGAGGATTGGTGATAGTCGTTTTGAATGTTTTGGAAACAAGGTCATCAAATTCCTTTGGAGGATTGATTTCAACTTCCTTCGGAGGGAGGGAAAGTGATGGTTCTTTGTTCAATAATTTCTCAAGAAAACGAATGTCTCCCTCCGGATCAAGATAAGAATCATCAATTTCCGGTGAAATTGAATCTTCTTTAGTAAGAAAGGCATCGACCTCTTCTAAGAGAAGATCACCTCCCTCAACCGGAGTGAGGGAAGGGGAAGAGTCGGAAATGATAGGTTCTGAAGTCGGAGTGGGATTGCCACTCGGAGGTTTATCTGAAATTTCAAGATCTTCAGGGGCATACTCCTCGTCATAATCGTCGTTGACCTTATGTTTAGCATATAAAGCTCTTATAAGTTGTATCCGCTCCTCTGCTAATAATTCTTCCATGCTTCTTTTGTATTCCTGCTTTTCGACGGGTGTGATAGCATCTGATGAATTATTGTAAAACCCCCCAATTTGAATAGATTCATCATCATCGGCATCGTAAACGAAAGTTTGACATTATTGGGAACTTACTCTAGCTGCTTGTTCTTCAGCTAGAAGTTCTCCATAAGTTTTCTGATGAAGATCTTCTTGGGTAAGTTTAATAGCCAAATTCTTAAGTTCATTCTTTGCTGCTTGAATTTCTTGGATAATTTCTTGAAGAGATGGCTGAGGTTGTGTTTGAATCATTTGGTACTATGGAGGTTGGTCATGATAAGAATAGTCATAATTGTTACAAGGGCCAAGTTCATAGACAAGCGGGTTCCTTGTTTGACAATCGGAGTTATAATGCGGACCTCCACAATACTCACAACAATATGATTGCTGTGATTGATTCGGTGAAGTATATGGATATTGGTCATAACCGAAGTTTTGATTACATGGGACTTGCTCATAGACAAACGTATTCCTTGCTTGACAATCAAAACTTTGGTGTAGACCTCCACAATATTCACAAAAATATGTTTCCATCTCATGGTGTGGGGTTTGGTTAAAGAAATTGGTTGTTTCATTGTAGGGATTTTGGTCATAGACAAACCCGTTTCCCGAATTTACAACGCTACAACCATGGGAATTTCCACCATTTAAATGTCCCCCACACCATTCACAACCATAATGGTAAGATGAAGACATAAAGAAGAATTAAACGGATATAGGGTAAGAGATAAAGAAGAATTAAACGGATAGAGGGTGAGAGATAAAGAAGAATTAAACGGATAAGAGGAATAAGAAGAATATTTTTTGGATTTTTAAAATGGAAAAACAAACTAAGATAGAAGAAAAACAAAATTTAAAAGAAAAACACAATTTAAAAAGGAAAATATTTTTGGGTTTTTATATAAAAATAATAAGAAGATGTTTACAAGAGAAAATGATAACTTCACGGGGAAGGGTCTTCAAAACACGAATCGACAAATGGAAATCAAAAATTCACTTCAACCTTCCCCGGCAGCGGCGCCAAAAATTGATTGGTTGTCAATTATAGTATACCGAAGAAACACAAAAGGAAGTATCTAAAACCCGGGTTGTTTTCCTGTTGAAGGATGAATGGAATTTTGTGAATTCGGGCCGTGAAACGTGTCGTGAATAGTAAAATTATAGAGATTTTGGATTATTAAGCTAAAAATCATAAACATAAACTAAAAAAAAGTAATTAAGCAAGAAAAACAATTATCTAAATCACACGAAACTAAAAACGTAAAGGAAACCTAAAAGCGCGCACGCTCGGGCTAATCGCGAGCTTTAAAAGTGAAAACTAAGAAATTCTAGTCCTAGAAACGCAAAACTATTTTTCCTAAATCCTAATTAACCAAGAAGAATTTTAGAAAAAAGAATTTTATTTTTTGATTTTTATTTAATTTCCTATGAATTAAAAACTAATTTTAACTAATTAAATGTTTAAAAATATAAAAACAATTTAGAAAACTCTCAATTTTTAACAGAAACTACTTTATACTATAAGAAATGTGGGAAAAATAAAAATGAAGAAAAAGCATTTCAGAATAAGCAATAAGCAAATCAGGCTAATTAAGCTAAAAAGGAAAAAATGTCTTTAAGAGAATTAATGAAGAAAGTTAAGACAGAAAAGACCCAAGGGCATTGCTGGTAGTGAGGTGGTGTGTTGAGGTGTGGGAAGGGTGAGGTCTCATGTTCAAACCTAGCCTCACCTTTTTACAAAAACTTTTTATTTCTTAATTATCTTTTTGCAAAACTGAAAAATAATGAAAACTAAGCAACTATAATAAAGGAAAAAATTTTAAAACTGGAAAATAAGCTTAAATGATGATGAAATTAGTAGCAACTTAACTAAAAAGATAAAATGAAAAGGTTTGAAAAGTGAGAAGCTAGTTTAAAAGGTTTAAAAGCTAAACAAGTTTAAGAATAAGCTAAAGGCAGCTAATATTGAATCTAAAAAACAGTCTAATTCTATTAAGCTACCCTAAATAGGCAAATAAGCTAAAAGAAAAGGCAAGAATGAACTGCATAACCAAACAGCCTCTACCCCATACTTGTAGCTAGGAAAAAGCTATCTAAAAGCTTATATAAATAATCAAAAAAATGTGGAACAAGTATATTAGCAACCAAAGAGTATTTGTACCAAATTTCAGAGCAATTGAGTTTATAATGAACTTATGAGAATTCATAAACATGAGCTGATTTGGACAAAATTGTAAAAAAAAAAGTGCAGACTTAACAGCAGATATGACTAATAAGGCAACTTTTAAGCTATTGTAAAAGCACTAATAAGCTAAGGAAAATTCTGAAAATTATGAAAAAGTATTCTTCAACTAGCAAATTACTTAGAAAAAGAAAATCAGGCACTGAACAACTCAATTAAGCACATAAATCTTACTTAGAAAATAAGGGCAGAACAGATATGGATTTGGTATACGGAAGCAGACTATTACCAATTATGACCATATCTTCACAGATCCTAGATGAAATCAAACCAATGCTTGCATCTCAACTTAGAACACTATAATCAGCACAGGAACATCAAATACAAGGGGAAAATCTACTTACCCTACAACAATCAAGTAATAGCAGATCCTGTTATGAAACATTCAACATTAAACTAGATTCTATCAAATCCTCTTAACTAGATCTAACCCTCCTATAAAAAAATAAACTAGGTGATATTAAACTAGAGCAAACTTAACAAAAGGGAAAATGAACAGTATACTTAGAATTTACCCACTTTGCATCCTATTCCAAACACCCCCTTATTTGACTGTTTTGCAAATTAACACTAAATAAGGCCTATTTAAGCTATGGTTCTGAGAGACAAAGGTTTAACTAGCTATATTGATGTATAAAAAGTACTATGTAACAGAAATTAAGCTCTTAAATAAGCTACTTCTAGATTAAGCTATTTTTGGTTTTTTAATGATTTTTAAGCACAAATGAATTCTAATGATCTTAAAACTACGTAAAATCAATAAACTAGAATAGGGAATGACAATAAGCCAAATTAAACACAAAAGGAACAAATAAGCACTGATAATAAGCTAATAAGCAGTTTTGACTTAGAATAGAAATTAAATAAAAAACTTACAAAACCATTAAAAACTTGAAGTGAATACAATATTTGAAAGCTGAGTAGAATATTACAATAAGCTAAAGAATTAAGCTAAAATTACATTAAAAGCTACACTTATACTACTCCTAAACTACACCTACTCCTAGCTTACTCACTACTCCTAACACCCTCAAATTCGTGTGTGAAACGCTCTATTTATAGGCCTTGGCTAGGGTTTGGAACCTCCTAGATCAATCAATTACAGCCCTTGATCAATCCCATCATCGTAAGCTTTAATCTCAACCCTTGATTTGATGTGTGATGTGTCACAACCAATCGTATTGCCCCAATTGTCCAGGCTGGCATTCTTTTGCGTCATTCCTCTGTCCTTGTCAGACCTTCTAGATGCCATTTATGTACGGGTAAATTTTGGGTGAGGTGCAGGGTAAAATTAGGGACGAAGGGAGTACAGTAATTGGCGGTAAGATTGGGTATAATTGTTGACTGGTATGGGTTGGTTGACCGGGTTAAAGGGTAGGATACGGGTTTAGATAAGTGGTGGGCTGGGAAGTGTTGGGCTTGGGGTTTGGGTTTATTTATTGGGTTGAGTTTGTTTTCTTTATTTATAAGATACGGTTTAAGGTTTTAGGATTAAGTTGGAATAGTTTTAAACATAAAGGACCAAGGTTGTAATTTTGATGAAATCCAAGGACCATTTGTGACATCCACTATTCTTGAGGGCTGACTTTTAACAACTTGAGCATAATCTTGATCCAATCTTGAAATTCCTTCCCCGGCTTCGGCTTTTAAACCTTTTCCATTTCCCGTGCTCGGTTTTGTCGATTTTGACTTGATTTTGTCCATTTCCTCAATATCCGTACCTACACATGCATAAACTCAAAAACACAATATATTTGGCATTTATAGATCAATGTTTGGTCGTTTTGGTCTGATTTTGGTCAAATAAAGGTATGTGTTTTCACACATACCAAATACCATGATATACATTGACAATAGCAGTACAATTTGTATAATCAAAAATCCAGTGCAACATTCTAAATCAAAACACATAGAAATTAGGCATAATTTTATAAGAGACTGCAATGAAAAGAAGTTGATTCAAGTGGTTAAAATTGATTCTGATCAAAACTTTGCAGATCTTCTAACAAAAGGCTTTGATGTAGGAAGGTTTCAATACTTGGTAGCAAGTATTGAAATGTTTAACCCTTAAAGTGCTTTTTTTTTTTTTAACTGTGTGTTTTTGTACATAAAATGGCTTTGTACTGCTAGGTTTGTCATTAGTACTGTTAAGTATAATTTGTACTGCTAGTACAAATCTGAACTGTTTTGTTAGGACTGTTAGCCATATGTTTATTCTGTTATGAAGCAAGTGCTTTGCACTTTGTTTTCTTGGTTTTGGACTAACAATTGCAGGTATGGAGATTAAACACAAGGGAATTACAAGTGCATTGTGTGAGCAGCAGATTGTGGCTTTGTTGCTGACATAATAGGTCAATGATGGACAGAGTTTGGGAATTCATTAACAAAGGTTTATACCTAATTTAACTACTTCTTTAAAACTTCTTTCTTGAGATCTTATTATGATGTTTTGTATTGAATTGATGTCTTAGTTAGTCGGACAGTAACTGACATAACTTACTTTCTACCATTTTATACTTTTGTATCATGAGTAAGTCTAAGGACATCTGGTAGAAAGAACAGCGAGCAAACATGAATCTAACACTTGTGTTAGAGGCAACAACTGCCACGAGCTGGAAACCCTGTCAAGAAAGCTCTTTGAATGAGTTTATCTGATCACAGGCAGTTATTTATAATTGAAAACATTGGTTCTCACATAACCAGAGGTTGCATTAAACCGAAATTTAGATTAAGTGTCTGTCTTTACACTTAATCCCTTTAAAATGGTTGTTAGCAGTATGGTTTTTCATTAAAATTAAGTTCATACTGCTGAGTCAAATTTTTCCAAAAAGTTTGTACTACCAGGCTTAAAGTTAGTACTGGTAGGCTTAGTTTGTACTGCTGGATATACGTTAGTACTGGTGCGAAATAACAGCTTTTTGAAACTAGTCGTTGAGAGTTAGTTGAGATTTTTACTGCTCAAATTCCTTGTTTCTAGGGGTTTCCTATTTAGATATTTTCACTTTTAATCTATTATATTAACCTTATCTTTAATCAAAAGTTAACTTTTTCTTGAAGTCGGTCCAATAGAAACCCTAATAAGTCAAATAAAATATCTCAATTCACTTTCTTCTTCTACTTTCTAACCTAAAATTACACTATTCACAGCAGTCAAATCATCTTTTACTGAAAAATAAATGGCTTCTTTATCCTTTGTTGAAAAACACAACGAGCTCGCTTACTTGGAAAAAGTAGAGGATGATACAACTTTTCATCAGATAGTAGATTTTTTAAATAGACCTCATATAAGGTATTCTTTACTCTTAAATCTCACTATCTATGTCTCCCACATCAAACAGTTTTGGCAGACTGCTACTGTCAAAACATTTGAAAATAGTGACAAAGAATTGAATGCTAAAGTGGATGGCAAGTCTATCATTATTACTGAATCATCACTCAGGAGGCATCCCCAATTGAATGATGACAATGGTATTAATGCTATGCCAAACACTCAGATTTTTGAAAACTTAACCAGGATGGGGTACAATACTGACTCACAGGCTTTAACTTTTCAAAAGAGTAGTTTTGCCCCTCAATGGAGATTTTTAATACATACCATCCTTCACTGTCTTAGTCCCAAGAAAACCTCATGGGAACAGTTCAGTAGTAATATTGATACTGCTCTCATTTGCTTGGCTACTGACAGAACCTTCAATTTTTCTAAACTCATTTTTGAAGGTATGGTTAAAAATGTTGATAGTAAATCAAAATTTTTTGATGTATCCCAGGTTCATTCAAACCATTTTGAACAAGAGGAAACATCAACTGCTTCCACACAAAACTGTTTATCCAACTCCCAAGCTTACCCAAAAACTTTTCAGTAATATGAAAATGGCTTCAAGGGGTTATGGTGGGGAAGTAGTACCACTTTTTGATTATATGCTGCAAGCTTAGGGTGAAGGAGAAACAAGCCCAGTTTCCTCCCATCACACACACCCACATCATCAGAACATTCATCTTCACAACCATCTTCATCAACACATAGGACTACATCCAGACAGGACTCTGATGTACCTCGGCACAGAGTTCCTACCTCTCTAAATGTAGAAGATGAGGCTGGCTATGTCAGTGTGGAAAGGGCTACTTCTATTGTCTCAGGCTTAGAAGCTGGACAAGACAGAAGTAACATAGGTAAGACCTAATCCATGGCAACACCAGCAGTACCTAGTACTCCTGGTGGAATCCCAAGCCAACTGGAAACTATGGGTGGCTCAGAAACTCATCATATGATGGACTTTGAGTCTTTGCCCCATGATGCACTTCTCCCTGAAGGTAACACATCAGGAAGTGATGAGGGCAGTCAGAAACTAAAAGAATTGACGGATTTATGTGCAAAATTGTCTGAGAAGGTGAACACTTTGGAACCTGATCTTAAAAGCCATAAGAAGATCTTTGGAGTTGTCTACACTAAGTTAGTCTTAAAGGTGAAGAAATTGGAGACAACAGTCAAGAAACTCAAAAGGAAAAGATCAGTACACATGGTGGAATCATCAAGTTCATCTTCTTCATCAAGCTCATCAGATGATCAAGGAAGAGATGCAAGTGAGGAATCTTCCAAACAGGGGAGGAAGATTGCCCAGATTGATCAAGATCCTGATATCTTTTTGGTTCAAGAGGAGTATGAAACTTAGGGGAGGCAGGAACAACAGATGGATCAAGGTACTGCTGTCTTTGAAGAAGGTACTGGTAGTGAATGGCATGGTACTGGTAGTGAATGGGAAGGTACTGCTAGTATTGAAAATCTGATTGCTGCTGGATATCAAGGTACTGCTACTGCAATTGCAATATACTCAAGAAGATCAAGGTTATCAAGAGCAGATAAGGGCAAAGCAATCATGACAGAGCAAGAACCATCTTCCAAGAAGCTATCCAAGAAAGAACAAGCTCAGTTAGCACTTGGTGAAGAGTTAGCCCAGAAGTTTCATTAAGAAGAGTTAGAATTGCTGAAGAAGAAAGGTTAGCTGATGAAGAAAGATTGGCAGCATTTATGATTGGAAGAAAGTTTCAGACTAAAGAAAAAGAGAGAGCTGCTCAAATTCTTTCTGACTAGGAGTTAGCTACAAAATTACAAGAAGAAGAAAGGTCAAAGTATACTCCAGAAGAACAAGATTCAACACTTAATGACTTGTTACAGGAGATCAGAAGGAATCAGAGTAAAAAGAAAGCATATCTCAAGAAACCTCCTTCAAGAAGTGAGAAACTGAAGTATATGAAAACTTATTTGAAGAATTAGGACAATTGGCAAGAAAAACACTTCAAATATAGGTCTTATGAAGAAATTGAAGAGATCTACATTAAAACATATAAAAGACTTCTGGAGTCTCTGAAAGGTGATACATTTGAAGTAAGAAGAGAAAAGAGAACAGCAGAGCTCTTGGAATCTGAAGAAGCAAAGAAACAAAAAACTGAGGAAGAATCAGTTCAAGAAGAATCAGTTGAGGAAGATTCAGCTGAGGAAGAGGAAGAAGTACTTACTGATGAATAGATACAACGAATGATGGTAGTAGTCCCAGAAGCTTTAAATGTTGATCCCCTTCAAGCTAAGCATCCTATTATAGATTGGGAAGTGTATTCAGATGGAAGGATCAAGGGGTGGAAGATCATCAGGGTAGGAGGAAAGTCTGAAGTTCATAAGTTCTTTGAAGACATGATAAAAGCCTTTGACAGAGAAGATTTGGACAAGTTGTGGAGCTTAGTTCAAGAAAGGTTTAGATCTACTGATCCTACAGATGACAAGGATAAGGAGTTATGGGTTGAGCTGAGAAGGTTATATGAGCCAGATGCAAATGATTCACTGTGGAGATTCCAAGCTCATGATTTGTCGACTACTTGGAGATTATTTGACAATTGTGGTGTTCATCAGGTTTCTACTAAAGCAGGAGTAGAAGTTTATATGTTAGTGGATAAGGACTATCCACTTAGAATAGGAACTTTGATTGTTATGCTAGCTGCCAAACTCAAGGTAGAAGAAGAATCAGAAATGGCAAGAGAGCTAGTAAGAAAAATCTATCAGCAGGCAGAAGAAACAAAGTCCAGAAGGTAGTGTTTGGAAGAATCCTCACAATCCTCAAAGGTATGCATTTAATTCAGAAAAACTTGATGATTTAGGGTAAATCACAAGTTTAGGGGAGGATGATTGGGAATTAAATGTCTCAGAACTTATTATTGCTGGAGAATTGCACTAACAGTACAAACTGTTAGTGTATGACTTAAGACTGCTAAAGAAACAACTAACAGTACAAACTGCCAAATTAGTACTGCTAGTTATATTGAAGGTATTGCTGCATGGATAACCGTCTTATACGTTTGTATTGAGGATAAGTATGGAATAGATCTTTTGTATAACTTAATTAGTTAGAATTATACGGTAGAATAATTATCTTGTAAAGGACTCCTTAAGTCTATAAAAGGAGATCCTAGGTTATACGTTTTGATATATATCAGTCATAGAGTTTTGTTAATATTCAAGGTCATTGTAACCCTAGTGATAGCAAGATCACTCGTATTATTCTTGAAATAATATTGAATCGTTTGGTGTTAATCTTACTGTGTTCATTGTTCATTCAAGCTTTACTCTTCCATTAAACAAACCAAAATTCTTCTAAGTGTGGTTAAATAGATTCCGCATACTTAACTACATACACTCAAAGTATCTCAAACACATTATAAAGGAGTAACATCCTAAGTGTTTTATAATCCTATCATATTGGAGATCACTCGTATTATTATCTAATAATATTGAATCATTTGGAGTTATATTCTATGTTCATTGTTCATACATTGTCTATTACTGTTACATCAAATCAACTCTTCTAAGTATTAACAAGTAGATTCCGCATACTTGTTAATATAAACACAAAGTATCCTCAACACATTCTAAGTGTGTTAGATCCTCTCAAGTGGTATCAGAGACAGGCTGATACTTTGATTTAGAAAAAGAACTCAAAAAGTCAATGGATATGGAAACCACATAGACCAACATAGCTTCAAAGTTGCCTATGCTAAAGCAAAACGATTTTGAGATGTGGAGGCTTCGAATATAACAGTACTTCCAAGTGCAGGACTATGCACTCTGGGAGATCATTGAAGATGGAAACTCTTTTAAACCATCAACAAGTGTAACAACAGTTAATGGTGAGGAAAAGACAACTGTGAATACCTCTCCAGTTACTGCAGAAAAGAAGCTGCAAAAGAATAATGATGTCAAAGCTAGGATTTTGTTGATGATGACCATCCCCAATGATCAGCTCTTAAACTTCAGCAAATACAAGGATGCAAAATCCTTGTTTAAACCAATCACTACTCGGTATGGTAGTAATGAAGCCATCAAGAAGACCCAAAAGACTCTACTGAAGTAGAACTTTGAAAATTTTAGTGCTACCAGTAATGAGTCTTTAGATCACATGTTTTATAGATTGCAGAAGATTGTCAGCCAACTGGCTGTACTTGGAGCTGAAATCCCTCAAGAAGACCTGAATTCAAAGTTCTTAAGGAGTTTACCTGCTGAATGGGCTATGCATGTGGTGGTCTGGAAGAATAAGTCATATATTGACACTATGAGCCTCAATGATCTATACAACAACTTTAAGATTGTTGAACAGGATGTGAAGAAAGCTGAAAGTGCAAGTTCAAGCACTGGGAACATGGATTTTGTGTCATCTCCCAGTAATACAAGTCCAGAAGAGGTGAAAGTGGATGCAGGAGTTAGTACTGCTAACCCTAGTGTTAGTACTGCTAGCTCATCAACTAGTACTGCTTGTATTCTGAGTGATACTACCTATTATGCATTCCTGATCAGCCAAAACAATGGGTCTATGCTGTCACATGAAGATCTGGAATAGATTGATGATGGGAAAAAGATCAACATCAGTAGTGATGATAGTGCTGGTTTTGACAAGACTAAAGTAGAGTGCTTTAACTGTCACAAGATGGGGCATTTTGCCAGAGAGAGTAGGAGACCTAGGCTGCAGGATAGTAAGAACAAGGGATATGGAAGCAAGCCAAAAGCATTGGAAGAGGCAGAGACGTCCTCAAAAGCTATGGTTGCCATTGATGGACTGGGTTATGACTGGGGCTTCATGGCAGAAGATGAGGAAGCACCAGCTGAGATGGCACCTATGGCTTTCTCTGACTCAGAGGTGCACTCAGCTAAAAAATTTTCTAAAACTTGTTCTGCTCTTAAAGAATATGAAACTTTAAAGAAACATTATGATGAGCAGAGATTTGAACTAAACCTAACAAACTATAATTTGTCTAAACATAAAAGAAACATTAGGTTGAGCAGTCTTAGAGGAACAAATTTTGCATTATAAGAAGAATGAGTCAGTCTTTACTGAGGATATAGCAGTTCTTAAAAGAGATTTGACTCTTAAAAAATGCTGAGATTAGTATGCTAAAAGCTGAGTTAGATAAAATCAAAAAGGCAAAAGATAATATTCAATTAGCTGTAGATACTCTGGAGTATGCATCAAAAGGAGTAAATAAAATTATAGAGTGTCAAATGGTTAATAAGGCTAAGTCTGGGTTAGGCTATAAAACATGTCCACCTCCTCATAGAGGAGTGCCTGCACCCCCAAGAATTGACCTAGAGCACACAGGTTTAACTGAGTTTCAACAGCCAAAGTTAGAATATGGTTGTAAGGCTAAAGAAAATGTTACTGTTAATAAACCTGTAGAAGCTAATGAGCCTTTTGAGAGTGCTAGTGACACCTCTCTTGCTGAGGACAAGGTGTCAACTGATAGGAACTCAGATGCTCCCATCATTGAGGATTGGGAATCTGATGATGAAGATCAGGTTGTGATTAAACCTGATGTAGAAAAGAAAGAAGGAACTGTTGTTCCTAAGGTGGTTAATTATGAAACTGTTAAACCTAGAACAAATGTAAAACCAGCTAGGAAAACAGTTAGATATTCTGAGATGTATAGGTCCACATACAAGCCTAGAGGTAACCAGAGGAACTGAATGGACCTCAAGTCCCATCAATTAGGAAGTGACTTTGTCATGTATAACAAGGCTTGTTTTTCTTGTGGTAGCTTTGACCACCTTCAGACTTTTTGTCATAACCATCAAGGGAATAAGATGGTTACAGGGAATAATAGGGTATTTGGGAACACAAGTGAAAGGGTGAACTCAAACAGGTTTAGATCTGACCCTAATGCTAATAGAATGACTCCCAAGGCAATTTTAATGAAGTCTGGCTTCAAACCAATTAGTACTGCTCGACCAGATGTTAGTACTGCCAGACCATTTAAGACTGTTTTCCCTAAACCAACAGTTTCAAGTGCAAAACCAACTTTTAAATATGCATAAAAAACTGTTAACAGGCCTTTTCACAAGAAAGCAGTGGTTCAAAATAAATTTTGGAACTCAAAAGTTAAAACTGCCAGGACAGCAGTTCATACTACTAGACCAGCAGTTAGTACTGATAAGCCTAAAAAAACTGCTAGGGATAAAAGGGCAAATGCTGTTAAGGCCTCAGCATGTTGAGTTTGGAAACCAATCAAGCCCAATGGTGCATCAATTGTATTAAAGATATTTGATTATATTGATGCACGAGGCAAACCCAAGTCAGTGATGGCTTTGGTACCCCAAGGAAACTAATTTCCTTCTTTTATGTGCAGGGACATCCACAAGATGATGAAGAAGATCAAGGTTATGTAGATAGTGGATGCTCTAGGCACATGACAGGGAACATGTCCTATCTTTCTGACTTTACACCAATGGATGGAGGATATGTTACCTTTGGAGGAGGAATAGGTGGAAGAATTACTGGTAAAGGTACATTGAAAACCGGTAAACTTGACTTTGAAGATGTGTATTTTGTGCAGGAGCTTAAGTATAACCTTTTTAGTGTCTCACAAATGTGTGACAAAAAGAACAAGGTTCTTTTTACTGACACTGAATGTCTTGTGCTTTCCCCAGACTTTAAGTTACCTGATGAAAATCATGTGCTACTTAAAGTTCCAAGAAAGGGCAATATGTATAGTGTTGATATGAAGAAAATTGTTCTTAAAGAGGCTCTTACTTGTCTTGTTGCAAAAGCCACATTAGATGAGTCAATGCTTTGGCATAGAAGACTTGGTCATATCAACTTTAAAACCATTAATAAAATTGTTAAAGATGGTTTGGTAAGAGGCTTGCCTCAAAAACATTTTGAAAATGACCAAACTTGTGTTGCCTGTCTTAAAGGCAAACAACACAAAGCTTCTTGTAAGCCCAAGACCAAGAACTCTATTACTCAATATTTGTTTATGTTGCATATGGACTTATTTGGTCCTACATCTGTGAGTAGTATTCAACATAAGAAGTACTGTCTTGTAGTTACTGGTGATTATAGTAGATTCACATGGGTTTTCTTTCTCGGATCTAAGGATGAGACAACTAGCATTCTTAAGACTTTTATAACTGAAATAGAAAACCTAGTTGATAATAAAGTGAAAGTCATCAAGTGTGACAATGGGACAAAGTTTAAGAATAGAGTTATGGATGATTTCTGTAGGGAAAAAGGTATTAAGAGAGAGTTTAATGTAGCTAGAACTCCTCAGCAAAATGGGGTTGCTGAAAGGAGGAATAGGATACTAATAGAAGCTGCTAGAACCATGTTAGCTGATTCTAAGCTGCCCATCACTTTTTGGGCTGAAGTAGTTAATACTGCTTGTTATGTGCAAAACATGGTTTTAGTAGTCAAACCACACAACAAGACACCATATGAATTGTTTAGGGGTAGAACACCTGCTTTAGGTTTTCTAAGACCATTTGGGTGTCATGTTACTATTCTCAATACCTTAGGCCATCTAGGAAAATCTGATGGTAAATCTGACGAGGGTTTTTTGGTTGGGTACTCAATGAATAGCAAAGCCTTTAGGGTATACAACACAAGAATCAGAAAAGTAGAGGAAAACCTGCATGTTCAGTTTCTAGAGAATAAGTCTAATATTGCAGGTGAAGGTCCAAAATGGCTATTTGATCTTGATACTCTAACCCAATCTATGAACTATGTGCCAGTTGTTGCAGGAACATTTTCTAATGATTTTGCAGGTTCAGAAGATGGTGTTAGAACAGGTGAACCAAGACTAGAAAAGGAGAAAGATCAAGATCATATACTGATACCAATTTGGAATAGTGTGGATTCATCTTCAAAGAATGCTGAACCTTCAATTGATGCAGACAAAGAAGGTTTTGAAGATGGAGATAATGAAGGTGGTGTTGAAGAACCAGAGAATCATGAAAACAGTACAAATGAGGATTGTACTGCTGAGCCTAATAATGGTACTGCTGGGCAAAATGTTCATACTGCTAGCCCATCAGGTTCTACTACTGATGATTTCTCAGAAGATGAAGTGGATATCAACAACATGCCACTCACCTATCAAGTTCCAACAACTCCACGCACAAAAATACACAAAGATCACTCCTTGGAGAATGTGATTGGAGACATACAGTCTGGTGTGAAGACAAAAAGGCAGACCATGACTTCAGATCAACAAGGCCTTCTTAGTGTTGTTTATAAAGAGAAGAAGCATGAAGATGCCAACACATGTCTGTTTGTATGTTTCATTTCCCAAGCAGAACCCAAAAATATACTTAAAGCCTTAGAAGACTCAAGCTGGGTGAAATCTATGCAAGAGGAGCTTTTCTAATTCAAGATTCAAAAGGTTTGGGTACTGGTTGATTTACCCAAAGGTATGAGAGTCATTGGAACTAAATGGGTTTTTAGAAATAAGAGAGATGAAAGGGGGATAGTGATCAGAAACAAGGCAAGGCTTGTAGCCCAGGGGTATACACAAGAAGAAGGAATAAACTAGGAAGAGGTTTTTGCACCTGTTGCTAGGATTGAAGCCATAAGATTATTCTTAGATTATGCTTCATTCATGGGCTTCATGGTTTACCCGATGGATGTCAAGAGTGCCTTTCTCTATGGTACTATTGAAGAAGAGGTGTATGTTTCTCAACCTCCAGGTTTTGTAGATCCTGAACATCCGGACAAGGTGGTGAAAGCTCTTTATGGACTGGATCAAGCTCCAAGAGCCTGGTATGGAACATTGGCTAATTATCTGTTAGAGAATGGGTTCTAAAGAGGCAAGATTGATCAGATTCTATTTATCAAGAAGAACAAAGGAGATATCTTGCTGGTACAGGTTTATGTGGATGATATCATATTTGGATCCATAAAGAAGGAGATGTGCAAAGAATTTAAGAAACTTATGCATGATAAGTTTCAAATGAGTTCCATGGGTGAACTTACCTTCTTTTTGGGGTTGCAAGTGAAGCAATCGGCTAAAGGAATATTTATCAGTCAAGAAAAATATGTGACAAAGATACTAAAGAAGTTTCAATTTACTGATGCTAAAGTGGCAAGCACACCTGTTGATCCAAAAAAACCTTTGCTTAAAGATGCAGATGGATAAAGTGTTGATGTACACACCTACAGGTCAATGATAGGGTCCTTGGTGTATCTTACCTCATCAAGACCAGATATCATGTTTGTTGTGTATGCATGTGCAAGGTTTCAAGTTAATCCCAAGGCTTCCCATTTAGTTGCTGTAAAAAGGATCTTTAGGTACCTCAAGGGTCAACCTAAGTTGGGTCTATGGTATCCTAGGGAATCACCTTTTGATCTGGTGGCATACTCATACAATGACTATGCTGGTGCTAGTCTGGATAGGAAATCAAAAACAGGTGGTTGTCAGTTCTTAGGTTGCAGACTTATATCATGGCAATGCAAGAAGCAGACAATTGTGGCAACTTCTACAACTGAAGCTGAGTATGTAGCTGCTGCAAGCTGCTGTGGTCAAGTTCTATGGATTCAGAATCAGCTGCTTGACTATGGATATAATTTTATGAATACCATGATATATATTGACAATAGCAGTACAATATGCATTATTAAAAATCCAGTGCAACATTCTAAAGAAAAACACATAGAAATTAGGCATCATTTTATAAGAGACTGCAACGAGAAAAAGTTAGTACAAGTTGTTAAAATTCATACTGATTAAAATTTTGTAGATCTTCTTGCTAAAGCTTTTGATGTTGGAAGGTTTCAATACTTGGTAGCAAGTATTGGAATGCTTAATCCTTAAATGTTTTCAATCTGTGTGTTTTTGTACATGAAATTGGATTTTTACTGCTAGGTTTGTCAATTAGTACTACTTTGTATAGTTTGTCTTTCAATTTTTCAAAACTTATTTTTGAGGGAATGGTAAAGAATGTAGACAGTAAATCAAATTTTTTGATATATCCAAGGTTCATTCAAACAATTTTGAACATGAGGCAATTTCAGCTTCTACCTCATAAAACTGTTTATCAAACATCCAAACTTACTCAAAAACTTTTTAGCAACATGAGGATGGCCTCAAAAAGGTATAGTGGGGTAGAAGTCCCTTTGTTTGATTCAATGATACAGGTACAGGGTGAAGGATCAACAACCTAGTTGACTCCCAACACACACCCACAAGTTCAGAACAATCAGCCTCACAACCCACATCATCACCAGAAAGGAGTTTATCCAGAGAGGGCTCTGTTGTTCCTCAGCACCGAGTTCCTACTACTTCCCATGATGCAGACGAGGCTGACAATGTCAGTATAGGAAGGGCTGCTCCTACTGTCACAGGCTTAGAAGCTGGGCAGGAAAGGGGTAACATAAGTAAGACCCAACCTATGGCAACACCTACAGTACCAAGTTCTTTTGAACCCAGTACTAGTGGTGGAATCCCAAGCCAACTGGAACAATTGGGTGGCTTAGATGCTCACCATGTGGTGGAATCTGAGTCTTTGCCCCATGATGCACCTCTCCCTGAAGGTAACACATCAGGAAGTGCTGAGGGCAGTAAGAAACTTAAGGAATTGATGGATTTATGTACACACCTGTCAGAAAAGGTTTCTACCTTGGAAGCTGAGCTCACAACACATACACAGGTCTTTGGAAGAGTCTACACTAAGCTTGTATTGAAAGTGAAGAAATTGGAACAGAAAGTCAAGACTCTTCAAAGAAAAAGGTCAGCTCACTTGGTGGAATCATCTCCTTCTTCTAGTTCAGATGATGCCCTTCAAAAAGACAAGGGTAAGGAATCTTCCAAACAGGGGAGGAAGATAGTTGAGCTAGATGAAGACCCTAATGTCTCTTTAGTCCAAGAGGAATCTGGTAATCAGGGGAGGCCAGATGAACAAATGGAAGAAACTGCTCAAGATCAAGAAGGTACTACTAGTGCAATACAAGGTACTGGTGGTGTTTCTCAAGGTACTGCTAGTGCAGTTTACACAAGAAGAAAAAGAGTAGACAAGGGAAAAGGTGTGATGATTGAAGATGAGCCACCATATGAGAAGATAAGCAAGAAAAGTCAAGCTCAAATTGCTCATGATGAAGAACTTGCTCAAAGACTTCATGATGAAGAAGTAGCAAGAGCAGCTAAAGAAGAAAGATTGGCTAAGTTTATGGTTGAACATAAGCTATTGACTGAAGAACAAGAAAGGGCTGCTCAAGTTCTAGGTGATAGTGAATTAGCTGATAAGCTACAAGAGGAGGAAAGGTCACAGTTCACAAAGGAAGAACAAGAACAAGCAATTAGTGACTTATTGGAGCAGATAAGACAAAGTCAAAGAAAGAAGCAAGCTGCTCAGAGAGAAGTTGTACATTATTGCTCATAGAAGAATCCAGATGTTCTTAAGAGGTGAAACAGAAACAGTTGAGACTGAGACTAGCAGGGGTGAGAAAAGAGCAGCTGAGCAATTGGAATCAGAGGAGTCCAAAAAGCAAAGGACTGAGGAAGAAAAAGAAGAAGAAACAGTTGAAGTTGAAGAAGAAGAAGTGCTGACTAATGAACAGATCCATGGTATGATGGTGGTAGTTCCAGAATCACTTAATGTAGATCCCATTCAAACAAAGCATCCCATTATTGATTGGGAGGTTTATTCTGATGGAGTTATTAAAAGATGGAAAATTATCAGGGTAGGAGGTCAATCAGAGGTGTATAAATTCTTTGAAGATTTGATCAAAGCATTTGATAGAGAAGACTTGGATAAACTTTGGAGTTTAGTTCAAGAGAGATTCAAGACCACTGATCCTACTGATGATAAAGACAAAGAGTTATAGGTAGAGCTGAAGAGGACCCCAGGTGATGCACTATGGAGATTTCAAGCTCATCACTTAGCTACCACATGGAGATTGTTTGACAACTGTAGAGTTCATAAGGTATCTACTAAAGCAGGAGTGGAAATCTACATGCTTGTTGAAAAGGATTATCCACTAAGGGCAGAAGTACTAATGATCTTGCTAGCATCTAGGCTTTAAGTTGATGATGAATCAGAAATGGCAAGGGAATTGATAAGAAAAATATTTCAGCTAGCAGAAGATATGAGGGCTAGAAGACTAAGATTGACAATGTAGTGTTTGGAAGAATCCTCACAATCCTTATAAGGTACTCATTTAATTCAGAAACTTGTTGATTTTGGGTAAATTACAAGTTTAGGGGAGGATTGTTAGGAACTAAATGTTGAAGACTTTGTACTGCTGAAGATTATACTAACAGTACAAACTACTAGTGTAAACTGAAGACTGCTGATACAACTAACATTACAAATTGTTAAGTTAGTACTGCTAGTATTGATGAAGATACTGCTGGATGATACTGCTTTAGAAGACGTGTAGAAGATAAGTATGGAATGGATTGTATGTACATCTTGTTTAGTTAGATTTATACGGGTAGATACTTATCTTGTAAAGGACTCCATGTGCTATAAAAGGAGGTCCTAGGTTAGATCAAATATACATTTTTGTTAAGATTCAAGGTCTTGTAACCCTAGTGATATTGGAGATCACTTGTATTATTATCGAATAATATTGAATCGTTTGGAGTTATATTCTGTGTTCATTGTTCATACATTGTCTATTACTGTTACATCAAATCAACTCTTCTAAGTATTAACAAGTAGATTCCGCATACTTGTTAATATAAACACAAAGTATCCTCAACACATTCTAAGTATGTTAGATCCTCTCAAATACGCGCACAAAGAACCGGAAGTCTTGAAAGGTCAGTGTATTATTTTTCATTGTTTAGATTTTTGTGTATTACACATATAGTCTATAAATGGGCATTGTTATGTATTTAGCCCCTTTGTCAATGATACCAATCTGCAGATGATAAGGGAAAGGGGAAACATGATGAGGGTTGTGAAGATACTCAAAACATGAATAAGGGGGGGGGGAAACTTGATGAGGGCTGTGAACATACTCAAATCATCAATAAAGGATAGGGGAAACTTGATGAGGGCTGTCAAGATACTGAAAATGTTAGTAAGGTGAATGCAAAACTGGAAGATCATGAAAAAAGGATAGGCTATCTTGAAAAGGGGACTAGTTTCGATGCAAAACTAGAAGCTCTTGAAAAAAGGATACACTTTCTTGAAAACGGGTGTGTTAGGGCAAACCAGCAAAATATGGGGATGGGGAATAAAGGTATGTAGACAATTGTAGAAGTGATTGCCATATCATCCAGTTATGAGGATGAAGAAATGTACATGTCATCCAGTGATGAGGATGAAGAACTGGACATATCATCCAGTGATGAAGAAATGGACATACCACCAAAGGCGACCACTTCCAAGCTTTGCACTAGGGGGATGAAGATGAAGGGAAAGGCTTCCACATCTAAAGAAAATGGGGGAAGGGAAAGCCTACCACTTCCAAGGCTTGCACTACAAGGGGGAGAAAGAGGAAGGGAAAGTCTTCCACAACTGGGGGAAGGGGGGAGGGAAAGCCTGCCAATTCTAAGGCTTGCAGTTCCAAAACTGTTTGCCCCCTTGTTCTTATAGGTCCTGCAAGTGAGCTTACAAGGCCAAACAGAGGTGAAAGAATAACAAATGTTGTACTAGGTCTTGGAGGAAAGGTGGGTTGCTCAAGCAAGAATAGGATGGATTGGTATGTGCCTGCCCCTAAGAAGCTTTGGCTTAAAAAGGTCAATTATGTTTGTCGTTTCAACTGTTATGTCTCTTTTGGTTACCAGTGGAACTTATTTTGGTGAGGTCCTTTGGATTCTGTCCAAAGCCTCATTGTGTTGTTGTATAGTTTTCTAGGATCTGAAATTGGTGTGTCCAATGTGTTTCTAAATGTAATCCATACAATGGCAAAGTACAACAAGTTCTAACCCATTTGTCAACTGCATACCATTCATTGACTTTAGTAGTCAACGAATAAGTAAAACACCAAATTAACATGTGAAATTGCATACATTGATACATAACCCAACATGTTCATAAACATACACATGTGGCACAAAATACCACTAGACACAACACTAAAATGTTATTCGATCTACATAAACTAAATTGTTCCAAACCATGCCATCCAAAGCCATAAGATAAAAAAAATAAACATAACAACCTTGACCATTTCCTTGTCATGACCTTGAGCATTCCCTTCTCACTTGGAATCAACCTCCTCATCTGCTTCTATTGCCTTCTCATCCTTGTCAGTAGGATCCAACTTTCTTCTTTTATTTTCTATACCAGAGGTCACACTGGCAGATGAATTAACTGTAGCTGGAGCTTCCATGTCTGCCCTTTCCAAACTATCTTCAAAATCTGCTGTTGGAGCTTCATTAGCAACTACTACAACTTCATCTCGGATTTCATTGTTTACAAAAGCCACATTATGAATAACAAATTCTAACTCAGCATACAACATATCAATCTCTGTATCTTGATCACGTCCATAGACTGGTTGATCATCCAGCCAATCAACTTCTATTTCTTTGTGGACGAAATCATCCTCTTTCCCTTTCTCCAACTCACATTCCTCAGCATACAACAAATCAATCTTTGCCTCTTGAATCAACGAATCAATCTCTGCCTCTTCAATGGGTCCATAGTATGCTTGCTCATCCAAACAATCCTCTTCAATTTGTATGTGGAATAACTCACCTTCCATTTCCAACTCACCTTCCAAAACCTGTTCAAGTTTAGGTTCACCCATACCCTTTCCAACATCCTCTTGACTAACTATCTCTTTTTCGTTGTCAACAGTTTCATTCACATCTGCCACACCCTCTTTTTGACTCGCCTTAGTGTCTTTGCTTCGCTTCTCCTTGATTTCATCATAGTTTATTACGAAATCCATTTCGAACAAGAGCATTTTGAACTCATACTCACCACTCAACCTTTTTTCCCTTATTTTATTATTCCCTTCATCAGACCATGGTGTTGGAATAACAAGCTCATCATCATCCAGATCTATGAAAAAAGCAATTCTCATCATCCCTGCATCCAGCCTTACTAGATGAAGCATGAGTTGAAGTATCACCATGTTTTCCATCCTTTCCTATTTCAGTAGCACCATGCCACTCTAGCAAACACAACTCACCAGCTTTCTCAGATTCCTTAACTACATCACCATCCTCTATATCTTCAATCAGAACACCCTTACCACGACTACTCCTCATGTACAACAAATGCTCCTCGACTGATGAAATACCTTCTTCAATATAAACCTCTATTTCCTTAAACCGAGGCACGTATTTAAACATGTGCACGACATCTTCCATACTCATCAATGGGACCAACCCATCATTCAAAGATTTCCCAGGGATCCTAAAATGTGAGAACAGAGTACTATCCCCTAATCCTAGTGCGTCTAACATCCCAACATACTCCTGAATGCGGAAATAGTAAACATCAATCAGGTCAACATAGGCTATATGTCCAAACAAATATTTTTGATTTGGTGGATTTTTGAAGAGCCCATTGTGGTGGATTTTCAAAGTGAACAGTGTACCATTCAAATCTAGTTAGAAAAACAAATAACAACTTAAAAGTATGAAAATCACATATCCTACAATGTACACATGCATATTCGAATAAGAAAAAAAAAATGACAACTTGAAACATTTAAGCTTACCGTAAATAGCATCAAGCTCTTGTGTTGGAAACTCAGGAGTTCGAATCTGCCAAAGTGGAGAAACCACTACCATGGTATTGTGTTTCTGGGTAAGTGATTTGATCGGCTAAAATAAGATAGAATGTGTTATTGATCGTCTCAAAGTGTTATACACGAACTAAGTCGATGTGCAAAAAATGTCCTCGTCGATTATCGTTCCTGGGGTGGTAGCAGGAGTGTGTTAAAGGCGGGAACAGTGTAATGACGAAACTACCCTTACGTGCAACGCACATGACGAGAAACTGACGGGATTTTCTAACGAGCGTTAGCCAGAAAACGTGATTCGCAACTACAGTAACTCTTCACGGACCTTTCTCGCAAAAAATCAAAAGGTTAGGGACACTTTTCGTAAATTTTTTTTATGAGGACAACTTTCACAATTTTGGCAAAGTTTAGGGACATTTTTTGCACTTTACTCTTAAAAAACCCACTTTCATCATTTTTTTTTCAAATATTAATATATTTCAAACCGTTAATCATTAAGCAAAAAAAAAATACTGTTACGACGAGCATTTAATTATCTTTCTATAGATAGACACTTCGATATACTTTCGACAAAATTATTTTTTCGTGTTTTTCACCTTTTTTTTCATTTTTTTCGTTACTGAAATTTGCATAAAAAAATCATATGTGATTTAACACTAATATCACATGTGATATTATATATCATATGTGATTTAACACTAATATCACATGTGATTTTTCATGCAAATTTCAATAATGAAAAAAAAATGAAAAAGAGCAAAAAATAGGTGAAAAAAATGAAAAATTTTTTTTGTTGAAAGTATATCAAAGTGTCTGTCTATAGAAAAATAATTAAATGCTGGTCGTGATGGTATAATTATTTTCGTTTAACGATTAACGGTTTATGATATATATAAATTATAAATAATATGTGAAATATTAAAATGTTTTTAATCTCAACCATTGATTTCATTTTAAATGGATAGTAGGGATGAGTCACTTGGTATGTAAAATAACTCTCCTCTTTTATAAAAGATATTTTCTTGACAATTGACTTTATCCCATTTAACCATTTATCCTTTCAAGAACTAAGATTAAAAATTAAAACTCTAGTCCTTTAACCACAAAATTCCACCTTCTTCTACAATCTAACATGGGTTAAGAGATTTATTAACATATCGATCACTAAAAATCTACAACTAGCGGTGATTCCGGTTTCACCAATTTTGATATGTAAGAATTTACATTGTGTTTTATACTTTAGCTTGTGTAAGATAAAAGTTCATTTGATTTTTACTTTTTTTTATTAATATAATTGCATTCTTTCAATTTACATAGAGGTGCAAGGCAAACGAGCAACAAGCTGCGCCGCTAGCCCTTTTTGAATTGCAAAGTTAATTCTTTTAAAAACTACGTTTGTAGATCTAGGTGTCATAACATTGTTATGCATAACTCGTTGGACTTTGTTGAGGAGCTACACAGCCTAAGGTGCAAGGAAACCAAAAGTATCAAATGCGAAAGGAATAAAAACATGTTGATTTTCAATGCACGCTTTCTCGTGTTTTGCCACTTTGTTCGAGACGGCTTTCAAAGTAGCTTGTCCTACTGTAAAACCCCGACTACTTAAACCCACGAGAGGAGAAACCCCTGTTAGATCCACACATGCATGTTTCCCTCCAACCCATCCAAACACCAAAACGTCTGTCGGTCTAAGTGTGGATCTTCCATCCAACGGATCAGTCAAAAAGTTCACAGGTGCTTCTTTCTTGGCAGAGATCCCAACCAGAAAAGGTTTAATATACAAAATTCAACAATCATCTATAAAGCCATCACCTATTTTTAAACTTCAATTCAACATCTACATTTTGAAAAACTTTTAGTTGAATTTAACTAATAAGAAATCTCAATCTTTATCTAAATAAGCATATTATGGCATCAGGCTATTTAAAGTTATAGTGCAAGGTTCCATTTATTTTGACATCATTATTTTGGCGATAACGTGAATACTGTACTTGACTTTATGACAAACTTGTTTCTTCTTAACAGTTAATGTATCTTTTTTTATAGATGAACTATATTGATTTATTGTAACAATTACTAGATACTAAGATGTAGCCATTGTTCACTGTAGATGTCTCGAACTGAATCAAGTGAAAGCATTCCAATAATGGAAAGAGCACCTAATATTATTAATGTCGAAGCTAGTGATTCAGAAGAAGGCATTGCAGCAGCGGCCGCTGTACAACAAATGTAGCTAATACTGAACAACATACACCATTCATAAAAAGAAAAAGGAAAAAGACTTCAGGAGTTTGGGCACATTTTGATGAAATAAAGTTGAGTAATGGAACCGAGATGGATGAGGGCAAACACTGCTATGAAAAAATAAACAAGACTAAAGGTAGCTCCACCACACCATTACACAGGCACATTGAAATTTGTCCGTGTTAGCATAATATCTTGATTTCACATAACTTATCCTAACTTTATTATTTATCCTAAGTTTGATATTAGTGTTAGTTATTTTATGGTCATGTCTGAACCATCATGTCGGTTCAAGGAAAGGGTAGCAACCCTTCAATATGTATATACCAAAACCTTGTAACATTTCTTGTGTGTTAGTAAATTGATCTTAGAATCTTAGAATCTCTCTCAACCCTCAAAGTTATTTTCATCGATCCTTAGACCATCAGTTGGCATCAGAGCGTAGGATAATATCGCTGATCATCCATATCGTCGAAGAAGAACATCATCATTTCCATCCCTGTTTTCGGTCAAAACAGAGATAAACGAAAATCAAAGGAAAACAGTTAAGGAAATTGTTTTGCCAATCAGGACGTGTAAGAAGAAGATCAAGTTACTCAACCTGTAACCGTTTCACCGGAGAAGAAGAAGATTCCGGCAAATATAGAGAACTCCGGTGAGATACCGGAAAAACCAGAAAACATAATCAATTCACGCAAAAATCATACGAAAAGGAAGAAGAAGATCGAGTATTCGATTTTTAGAAGATTCATCAAAATATTCAAGGAATATCAAGTTTGACAAAGAAAAAGTCAAACAAGTTCCAAAGCGTGGTGTCAGATTGTCCTCAATAGAGTTAGACAATAGGGAAGAAACATAAGCACAACAGTCCACAGAAATCACCAGTGAAACCTGCAACGACAAAGGATGACAAGAAGGAAGAGATTGTCACCAAGGAAACACTCACATTTAGCCTCCAAACCCCGATGTTGACATCTACAAACTACACGATTTGGGCTGTTCGTGTAAAGGCAATATTGAATGCCAATAACCTCTGGGAAGTAGTGGAACCCCAAGAAGGAACATCCAAGATAGATGTAAAGAAGGATAGGACAGCAATTGCCTATCTATTCCAGGCAATTCCAGAAGATATGGTAATGCAGGTGGCATCCCATTCTACAGTAAGAGAAATCTGGGAAGCATTAAAGACACGACATGTTGGAAATGACCGAGTCCAGAAAGCTAGATTATAATAGTTACGCACAAAATTTGAGATGTTATCAATGAGAGAGACATAATCCATAGACCAGTTTGCTGGTAGGTTAAGTGCAATAAACACAAAGTCAAAGATCTTAGGAAGAAAGTTTGAAGAGTCAGTGTTGGTACGAAAATTGCTGGACTCCGTACCAGAAACGTTCCTACAAATTATCGCATCCATAGAACAATATTCAGACATGGATAGCATGACTCTAGATGAAGCAATTGGAAGACTTAAAGCATATGAGGAACACCTTAAGTCAAGAGATGAAAAGAAGTTTGGACATAATAGTCAAGAGAAGCTATTATTTACAAGACACGAGAAAAGATCTTACAACAATAACTACAAACAGAATCGAGGTAGACAGAACTTCAGGAAGTTCAACAAGAGTCAAAGGAATAAGAAGAAAAACTTTGACAAAAATGGCCATCAAGATTAGAAAAACGACAAAATTTTCAGTAAAAATGTTATGACAACAGTGAGAGTAACAAACCCAAGAAAGATATGAACAATGTACGGTGTTACAGTTGGAAAATCAGGACATATTGCTCCCAGATGTCCTGAACCTCGAGGTAAACAAGAAGAATCTCACCTAGTAATGGAAGAAGAAGAGGATCCCACATTACTAATGGCAGTTGGTGAAGAAAGTGAATTAGTTCTTGAAGAGAAGGATATAATACCAGAACATTATCATAGTGATGATAATAGAGATGAAATGTAGTATTTAGACAATGGAGCAAGCAATCATATGACAAGGAAGCGCTCCTATTTTACTGAGTTGAATGAGAAAGTAACAGGAAGTGTGAAGTTTGGAGATGGATCATGTGTCAAGATTGAAGGTAAAGGCTCAATACTACTGGAGTGTAACAATGGTGAACAAAGACTTATCACAGAAGTCTACTACATTCCAACACTCCAAAGCAGCATCCTAAGCCTCGGGCAAGTGACAAAAACTGGATGCAAGGTACTTATGGAAAACGAGTTTCTATGGGTATATGATACCTACAACAGTTTTTTGATTAAAGTCCCAAGAGCTAAGAATAGACTCTACAAGGTGAAGCTTAGAATAGCAAACCCTATTTGTCTACAAGCAAGGATAGACACACCTGCATGGCTATGGCATGCACGTATGGGACATTTGAACTTTGATTCACTAAGGCAGTTAAGTACAAAAGGAATGGCAGGTGGAATACCAAGAATTAAGCACCCATCTCAAGTGTGTGATGCATGTTTAACGGGAAAGCAAAGTAGACTACCTTTCCCTCCTCAAGCAAGTTTTAGAGCCACTAGACCTCTAGAACTAGTACATGCAGACTTATGTGGACCAATCACACCCACATCACTAGCAAGAAACAACTATTTCTTCCTAATAGTTGATGATTACTCGAGATACATGTGGATCTATATGCTCAAGTCAAAGGATCAAGTATATGAGAACTTTAAGAAGTTCATAAGTGAGGCTCAAGCAGAGATGGGTCAAAAGCTCAAAAGGTTAAGAATAGATCGTGGAGGAGAATTTACTTCGAAGGCTCTTACCACATATTGTGAGGAAAAGGGAATCTTAAGACAACTCACAGCACCATACACACCTCAGCAGAATCGTGTAATGGAAAGAAAGAACCGTTCAGTAATGAGCATGACAAGGAGCATGTTAAAGGCTATGAATGTACCACAGAACTTATGGGCAGAAGCAACACGTCAAGCAATCTATATACTTAATCGTGTTCCCACCAAAGCACTGAAAGGAAAGACCCCATATGAAGTAATACATGGGAAAGCACCAAATATCAAGCATATTAGAGTATTTGGATGCATGGCTTATGTTAAGGTAGCCACACCCCATCTGAGAAAGTTAGAGGACAGAAGCAAGAAGATGGTACATTTAGGAAATGAGAATGGAACAAAATCCTACAGAATGTATGATCCAGAAGAGGCAAGATATGTATCAGCAGAGATGTCCATTTCATAGAGAATGAACCATGGAATTGGGACATCTATCTAAAGGAAGTGGGTGACAACGAGCCAAATTGGATAAGATTTGCAGTATTTAGAAGTCAAGACAGTGGAGCTGTACAAGATCAAAGAAACGGGGACAATCTAGATCAGGATAGTGAAAATGAAGATCCTATGACCCCAATAGCAGCTACCAGGACTCCTATAACAATCCAAGAGTCACCAAGAAGTGTACAAATGGTGGAATCAAGTGTACAAGTGGTAGAAGATTCACCAGGCTCGTTACATAGACCAGTACGACCCCTTAGGTCACTTAATGACATCAATGCAGCCACATAAGCTCTAAGACCAGAAGAATTTGAACATCTATACTTAGCGTATGATGAAGAACCTACAAGCTACAAAGAAGCAGCAGATTACCCACATTGGATAGAAGCAATGGAAAGTGAGATAGAATCCATTGAGAAGAATAATACTTGGATACTGACTACACTCCCCACAAGTCAGAAACCAATTGGATTGAAATGGGTATTTAAGGTTAAGAGAGACGCAAGTGGACAGATCACCAAGTACAAGGCCAGATTAGTAGCAAAAGGTTATGTACAACAAGAAGGAATTGATTACAATGAAGTGTTTGCACCAGTTGCAAGAATGGAGACAATTAGGCTACTACTAGCATTGGCAGTTCAAGAAGGATGGCCAATACATCATTTGGATGTAAAATCAGCATTTCTACATGGTGAATTGAAGGAAGATGTCTATGTATCAAAACCAGAAGGGTTTGTGAAGAAAGGAAAAGAAAGACAAGTCTACAAACTAAAGAACGCTTTATATGGCTTAAAGCAAGCTCCAAGAGCATGGAACTTAAGGCTAAACAACATCCTAAAGGAGATAGGATTCAAGAGATGTCTACAAGAACAAGCAGTGTACAGGAGAACTTCCAGGCAATCAACAATAATTATTGGAGTATATGTTGATGACATCATAGTGACGGGAAGTTCTATCAAGGACATATCAGGCTTCAAGAAAGAAATGCAAGGCAAGTTTGAGATGAGTGATTTAGGACCACTCACGTACTATCTAGGAATAGAAGTACACCAAGTGCAAGAAAAGATTCAATTGAAGCAGTCAGCCTATGCCAAGAAGGTTATCAAGGAAGCTGGACTAGAGAACTTCAATCTAACTAAGTATGCAATGGAGTCAGGATTGAAACTCCTCAGGGAAGACAAAAGTGAACCAGTAAATGAGATAGAATATAGGAAGCTTATTGGAAGCTTAAGGTGTCTCACACATACGAGACCAGATATCACTTTTACAGTGGGATACGTGAGTAGGTTCATGGAGAAACCAAGGGAGACTTACGTGAAGGCAGTCAAACATCTGATAAGATACATCAAAGGCACGGTGGATTATAGAATCCAATACACCAAAGGAAAAGATGCAGCAATCATTAGTTATAGTGATAGCAGATATGGTGTAGACCCGAATGATGGCAAAGGAACCACAGGAACTATCTTTTACTACAGAGACTCACCAATATCTTGGACAAGTCAGAAGCAGAATACTGTAGCATTATCTTCATGTGAATCAGAGTTTATGGCAGCAACATCAGCAGCATGTCAGGCAATATGGCTACAAGGTTTACACAGTGAGCTTGCAGGAGAAGAACCTAAGAAGATAACTCTAAAGGTGGATAA
Source organism: Artemisia tridentata subsp. tridentata (assembly GCA_021014915.2). Taxonomy (NCBI): domain Eukaryota; kingdom Viridiplantae; phylum Streptophyta; class Magnoliopsida; order Asterales; family Asteraceae; genus Artemisia; species Artemisia tridentata. The sequence continues at coordinate 121,405,890 of CP139506.1, forward strand.
CAAAGTCAGCAATACAACTCATGAAGAACCCAGTGTTTTATGGAGGATCAAAGCACATCAATACAAAGTATCATTTTATCAGAGAATGTATAGAGAACTAGCAGATACAAGTTGAACACATTAGTGGAGAGATGCAGAAGGCAGACACACTACCAAGGATAAAGTTCATTGAAATGAGAAGTCTCAAAGGAGTTGAAGACCTCGTAGAAATCAAGAATTAAGGGGGAGAATGTTAGCATAATATCTTGATTTCACATAACTTATCCTAAGTTTATTATTTATCCTAAGTTTGATATTAGTGTTAGTTATTTTATGGTTATGTCCGAACCATCATGTCGATTCAAGGAAAGGGCCGCAACCCTTCAATATGTATATATACCAAAACCTTGTAACATTTCTTGTGTGTTAGTCCGAAGTTAAAAGTTTTCAAGAAAGGCCAACTAAACTTAAATGTTTTTCCTGGAAAATCGGTTTCTTCATCAATGGTGCAAAACTGGAAGTTTGACAATGCTAGGATGAGAGAGCTTGTTTCTCATATGATCAAGGTTCATGAATTGCCTTTCAATTTTATTGAATATGACTTGTTTACTATGCTTATGAAGGAAGCTAACCCGACATTTAACAAGATCTCATGTGCATCAAGTACACAAGATTGCATTTCCAGTTATGAAATTGGAAAGAAAAGAATTCACAAATTGTTAAATTCTGTCAACCGTGTGAGCATTACAACTGATATGTGGACATAAAATCAGAATATCCATTACATGGTAGTCACTTGCCACTTTGTAGACTCCAATTTTAAGTTAAACAAGTGTATACTTAGTTTTGTTGATGTGCCTCTGCCATATTCTGGAATTGGCATATATGATTGTCTCTTCAAGTGTCTAAAAGAGTGGAATATCGAGACGAAGGTGGCTACTTTGATGGTTGACAATGCAAAAACCAATGATGTAGTAGCTAAGAAGTTAAGAGAAAATTTAAATCTACAAGGAAAACTAGCTATTGGTGGAAAATTGTTTCATGTGCGGTGTTGTGCTCATATTCTCAACTTGTTAATTCAAGACGGCCTCTCAGAAATTGAAGATATAATTCATATTGTTCGTGAGAGTGTGAAACATGTGGGTGCGTCTCCTGGTCGTTTGCATGTATTTAGTGAGCTTTCCAAGAAACTATTAGTCACAAACAAACATCTGATTTTAGATGTTAGCACTCGCTGGAATGCTACATATGCTATGTTGTCTACGACATTGGAGTTCAAAGAAGTTTTTGTGAATTATGCTGACCGAGAACATACATACACCAATTTGCCAAGTGAAGAAGATTGGGAAAAAGTTGAAGAGGTTTGCTCATTCTTGGAACTTTTCAACGAGGCTACAAAGATAATTTCAGGTATCTTTCAAAGTTTCTTTTTTATTACAAGTCTTTTTTTCAAGAAAGACTAACTAATTCATCTTATATCATATAGGGTCTGAGTATCCTACATCCAATTCATTTCTTAGTGAGTTATATGGGATTAAAGAAGAACTCGATGGAGTATTTTTGGATACGAGCGATTGCAAGAAAGACATGGCTATTGAGATGAAAAAGAAATTTGACAAGTACTGGGGTAGCTTCAATTTGTTAATTTCAATTGGAGCTATTTTAGATCCTAGATACAAGATGGAGTTGATTAATTTCTCTTTTAATCCATATATTCTGCAAATGAAGCTACTATTCAGAAGAAAATTGTGATGAATTGTATAATGAGTATGTTAAGGCTCATAAAGAAAGCAATGTTGTTTCAAATGAAAATATTGGGAGTCAAAGTGGTGTGTCTAAGAGTGGTCTTAGCTTAACATCTAAGTCTAAGTCTGGTAAACGTATCAAAACAGGCACAGCCAAGTATGATCAACATATTCGAAGTGAGGACACTACTATAAGTGAGAAGTCAAAAATAGATACTTATTTGGAAGAAGGAGTGTACATTGGTGAGCCAGGTGCATACCTTGATGCACTAGGCTGGTGGAAGGAGAAAAGTTCTAAGTTTAAAATTCTATCCAAAATGGCTGCTGAGATATTGGCAATACCCCTCACAACCGGTGCTTCAGAATCTGCTTTTAGTGCTGGTGGGAGGGTTATTGATCCACATCGTTCTTCTTTAGGAACCAACATTGTAGATATGCTTATTTGTGGAGCTGATTGGTATCGTCATTATTATGGGCTACAAAATTAGAAAACCAAGGTACCTTTTATCTTTTAAACTCTAATAGCTTTTTCTTACAATGGTGGAATAACCTATTATTTATTTTTGTTTCTTGTAGGAACAAGTTGATTTCGTAACTATGGAGCTTACTTGAGTAATGACAACTTCATCACAACTTTTGGATGACTTCTAAATCTCTTCTTTTAGACATCTTTTGGATGACTTCTAAGCCTCTTCTTTGATGACGTTCAAAAAGATGTTTTATAGAAGTTATTGTGTATATATTAACTAAGATAATGATGTTCTTTAGGTGTCTTTAACTCTTTTATGTAAACATCAACTAGGTTGATGATGCTGATATGACTATATTTTAGGAAAATGATGAAGGATAAATGATATTATTAAGACTATCTTTTGGGATAATAATCAGATGGTACGTTTAAAGAAATAGCTTTAGTTTGCGCTCGTTTATGTCTGTTTACGTTTATTTATGATCGTTTACGTTCATTTATGTTCGTTTACATTCGTTTAACCTATTAACCAACGAACATAAATAAACATGAACAAGTTCAAATCTAAATGAATGAACATGAAAAACAATTTTGGTCCGATTAACCGTTCGTGTTCGTTTATTTGTTCGGCTAAAATTAAATGAACAAACATGAACATACCTCTGTCCGTGTTCGTCCGGTTCGTTTACAGCCCTACCATTTACTCTATCTTAATATGAGTTTTATACACATACACATTTTAGATTTCTATCTCTTGTTCATTACTTTTTTTCTTATTGCTACGTACTTGAAAGACATAGTAATTTACGATACTTCTCCACTCAAAAGTTAACCCATGCTTTCAACGGGTTTATAGACTTTTATGAAATCGAAGAATGTTTATTTTGAACTTTTTATAAGTCAGCCATGATTGTTACATGTTCATTCGATTTTATAGTATTTAACTATGCTTATTTTATATTTTTTTTATAAGCCACCCGTGATTTATCACTGGTTTATAGGCTAGTTACTCTTATATATAAACAAATGACTTCAATCACAATGACTTACAGTCACGCTAGAGAATGAGAAATCAAAACAACAGCTGGCTGAACGTAGTTTTTCAGAACATAACAAGGCTCGAGGGAAGGCCAAGGTCCAATATATGTGCCTGTGAAATCAAAACAACAGCCGGCTGAACGTAGTTTTTCAGAACATAACAAGGCTCGAGGGAAGGCCAAGATCCAATATATGTGCCTGTGAATATGTGGTAAGAAGGATATTTGATGTTCACGTGCGAGATACTGTAAGAGAATGAGAAATCAAAACAACAGCCGGCTGAACGTAGTTTTTCAGAACATAACAAGGCTCGAGGGAAGGCCAAGATCCAATATATGTGCCTGTCAATATGTGGTAAGAAGGATATTTGATGTTCACGTGTGAGATACTGTCGACATGGCTATCTGAGATTCCAACTTTAAAGGCTTACCAGTGCAAGATACTGTCGACATGGCTATCTGAGATTCTAACTTTAAAGGCTTACCAGCACCTTCGACATGGCTATCTAAGATTCCAACTTTAAAGGCTTACCAGCACCTTCGCCATAGACACGATTACAAAGGCTTCCCCTTGATATATAGTCATACAAACTAAACATTTCTTGTTGGTCGTAACGATAAGCTTTAATAAGAGCCAAATTCAGATTGATTCATCGCACCGACACGTTCTATCCTCTCCCTAAATTCAAGCACTATAAACGTCACATTTACCAATATTTCTTCATTACAACTGAGTTGGACTTCAACAAACACTTGCATATTTTTTCCTATTCCATGTGCCTTAAGAGAAGCTCACATCATCCTTATTAATCTCAACGGACCAGTTCCTAATTAATGAACACGAACCCGTTAAGAATATCAACTAAATTTAGAAGAATCATTCATCAATCATGTACAGAATAACATAAACTAGAACTAATATTAAGATTGAAAATACTACGCGCAAGTGCAAGAATTCACAGTTGAAAAATATTGCTAAACCAGAATATGAGGTAAGTTTCCTGTTTGTCAAGAGTTGTCAAAATTTATAAAATATTCCAAGTTCAGGCTAGATCCCTTCAAGACTAGAAAGACACCTCAACACTTTTTGTCCTCTTGGCATCTTGAACTTGAACAAGCCGCATACCTTGAAGTGAAATAAGTAGTTCATTTGTTAATTTCACGTGCTCTCTCATGAAAGAACACAAAGCTCAAGCAAAAGATGCGGAATGTTCTGAAGAACAGGTCTTAAATGCAAAAGCAATACTTTGTCCAACAGATATAGAGTAAGGCATCAAAGGCAAGGTAAATAGCTACAGAACAACTTCCAGTCCCGTCAGTGGAAGCAAGCAGAGAAGAAGGATGATGCTGCATCAAGATTTTCCAAAAACTGTAATACTTGTGCAACCTTTCTAAATTATAAAGCGATAACGTTTTTTGCACATTTGAATACACACTACTTCAGCCCATTTTCTTGCACATTAGAGAGAAAAAATTGAACGAAAAAACCTTGTGTCCATGTTCCTTTGCATAAAGTGTGACAGACCATAATGTAATTAGTATCCTTGAGGTTCAGTTCCATGATTTGAGCAAACGACAAGGACCATTCATCTAATCTAGTTTACATTAAAATAACATACTATTACTCTTATGTATATGTATATTTGTGTACAATTTATACCTTAATTGATGATAGCAGGACCCGTGTGAATCCAATTCACAGTAAGATAGAAGGTGCCTTTTTCGCCATTTTTGCCATTTTTTGCCGGCACAGGCATATCCCACTCGCTAATACCAGTTGGTATCGCACGATACTTGTGTGTTGCATCGACAATCACTTCTCCCGATTTAACATCTTGCAAAAAAGCTTCAATCATCAGGCAGCCATTGGCGGGTATGGAAAGGACTGATCTCTTCAGTTTAAGTTTGTCACCCGCTAATACACATGCACCCTCAGTTTCGAAGATGATGGCTTTGTAGAACATTCGCACAGAATCATATTCCTCATCCAACACACCATCACCATAGTAAGCCAACACATACCCGCATACTTTCAAACCATTAAAATTGGGAACACGTGACTCAAACCTAAATTCCATGGTGGTGTCTACTGCATCCCTCAAGAGGATGTAGTAGATCCGTAGTAACCCATCCTTAGATGTAAAGGACAAGGTATCACACTTACTTTTCTTGTCCTCTTCCCAAAAAGACAACTTCTTCTCAGACTCGCTATAAATTTCATAACAGGCATCCTTACAATCTTTCTTCTTCTGAGTAGTAATCAAGAGACTCACATGAAACTCAATAGAGGAAGAGAACGCCACTGCATGGCGCGAGCTGGGATTGGCAAACCATTGAAATGATTTGTTGTTGATTCTTAATGAATTCCACCAAGAACGCGCATAATAACATACATGACCGATATCATCCGCATATAATTTCACCCACCCATCTGGCACCAATCCATATGCATCTGATACTCTAATGAAGACAGACAGATTACCCTCTTCAAATCAGGATCTGAAATGCCCATAAACATCGAAAACATCTCAAACTTTGAATTTTCATGCCTGATAAAAAACAAAACAGTAAGCATAGATACAGAGGGGATCGAGAAATCGGTTGGTTTTCAATGATTATGTATACAAAAGACATTAATTAAGGATGAAAAGCACTTGTTAACATGGTTTAAGGGAGTAAAAATGATTCTCTACCTTTTCTTAGTATTATTGTGTAATTAAGAGAATAAAGTGACGGGTGATATTATCTGTCAATAATATTCGTCAAATGAAAAATACGGTTATTAATCATCTTTACATAAACATCACCTTCCTCACCTTTGCCTCTGGAGACAGAGGTCAAGGGTTCGATCCTTACCCCTTGCAAGGCCGGCGGTCCTTTTCTACCTTTGGTAGAACTGGAAGCAACCTCTCTACCTTAGGTAGGGGTAAGGTTGTCTACGTCTCAACTTCCCCCATACACCGTGGAAGACGGTATTAGGACCCATAACCCGTGGAAGACGGTATTGGGAGTTACTTTACTTTTTTACATAAACATCACCTTCCGTAACTTATTTCGTTCGTCCAATTTTAACTCTTAGCACATACTAATCTTTAGATTCAACGACAAAAGCAAAGGCGTACATAATTATATACTTCATTAAAGTCCATGATGGGCAACATTTTGACATCAAACCATACCGTTTGAATAAACGGTAAACGGTAGAGGAATAGTCTTGAAAATATTTCAAAACCAATAATACCCTAAAACTAGTCTTTCAAAACTGTCTAAAAACTATGAAAATTGATAAAGATTGTTAAATTACACACTACAAAGTGACCCAACCTTTACCAAAAGTCATTTTCAAAGGCAAAATGAGAAGGTACAATACTTTATGCAAACAACCATATATTTTACTAAAATCACATGAAATGAAGTAAACTTAGCAAAGAAAATATCCATTACCTGGCATGAGAAACGGGCCAAGGAATGAAACAATTCACATTGGCTATCTCTCCTTCTGAGGATAGGAATTCTTCTACCCTTCGTAGTGGTCGTCGGCCTCGAAGGGATGCGCGACGGGATGCGCGATGCTGCGTTTCACAGCAAATGTAAACTTTATAAACATGTTGGTACATTTATAATTGCCCAACGAATAGTGTATGGATACATGTAGTCCATAGAACTTCACGATTTATAAGATATAGATTTATGGTAATAATCATATACTTGTAAGTTATTTAACTGGTTGTTGTTGGCTTAGACACTACGACATAGTCTTAGGATGATTGCTTCATGTGCTACCATATCCCGAATCAAAACAGGTTGCACACAATCACCTGACTTGGTTTTTGAAAAAAAAGGATCCTTTTTTTATACTTTACTTCTTCATAGCAAATTAATTATTTACAAATGAACTGATTCAATTCAATTAGTATGGTACTGGGTTTCAATGATGAGTTGGTCTAGTGGTAAGAACTTGGCTTGGTAACCTTTAGGTCCCAAGTTCAAACCCCACTAGTGTCAACTTTGATATACTAGGAAGTCCCTCTATGAGGGCTTGGCTTGGGTATACTCAGGTCAAGTCTGAGGGGGCAGGGTTTACTCCTATTAATCGTCGTGCCTTCGGGCGGATTAGTAGGGGGTTTTCCCCCCATCGGGTATTTGGTTAAAAGCTTTCCACTTCGAGGGAGCTCTCTAGCGCGGGCCCAGTTAAGACAACGTAAGCTAGACCTTCCGCTGTTGAATCGCGACACGAAATTTGAAAAAGAAATTCACCTTTAAAAAAACTGATTAAATTCAATTAGTATGGTACTGAGTTTTAATGTTATCGTAATACACCCAAACCAATTTAAATTAAAGAACATAAACCCAAAAACTTGAATAAATCTTAAATAATGGCTTTCACAGGAAAAGTGAACTCCATAAACAAAAGATAGCCCCACATAACAGGATATCCGGAAAAAAAAACCCCCGACCCAAAAACCAAATTAAAAAACAATTACTAGATGAAAGCCTACCAGATTGATACACAAAAGATGAAAGCAGGTTTGCATTACGACTGCAGTTGCCTTACACAACAATAATCTGGTCTCAACAGACCGATCCTGCCAAAATAATCACATGTCACTTAAAAATCAAATTAACTTTTAGAAAATTAACTTGGTTTAAGATAACCAAAAATTCAATTCAATATTGTATGAAAGAAAGCATTTGGTAACTCTATATTATTCACTAGGACAACAAAAAAATGCTGGCATTTGCCTCTTTAAAAATCAAATAAACTTATTGAAAATCATCCTGGTTTATAAGAAGCAAAAATTATATTTAGAAAAAGCATATGCAAGTAAATATACCTCGCCGTAGCAGCTCGTAAATTTCTTACATAAATCGTATAGGTACTCACAGACCTTATTTGGTGAGACCGTTATATAAGCCTCTTCATGATAACCTGTATATTTAAATAATCATACTCGATTCCAAAAACTAAGCTTTTATAAATATAAACTAAGGTTTTGTACGTTGAGTAAACTACATTTTTGGTCCTTGTGGTTGTATGAAATTTCAGTTTTAGTCCAAAAATCAAAAAATCGCACGGATCAGTCCAAAAGTCCACGTGGACTTCACTTTTGGTCCAATTTTCTAACCTAGTTAATGATCGTTAGTCCTTTCAGTTAAGTACGTTGCACCGTTAGTCCTTTAATCTAACGGTCGTTAGCAATGTTTGCACCGTTAGTCCTTTTAGTTAAAAAATTGGAAAAAAAAATTTTGGAAAATTTATTTTTCCAAAAAAAATAATTTGAAAAATTCGAAAAAAATTATAAAAAAAAAAAATTTTGACGAAATTTTTTTTTTCCAAAAAAAAATTTTGAAAAAAAAAATTCTAATAAAATTTTTTCTTAAAAAATTCGAAAAAATTTCTAAAAAAAAAAATGTTGACGAAAAATTTTTTTTCCAAAAAAAAATTTGAAAAAAAAATTTCTAATAAAATTTTTCTTAAAAAATTCGAAAAAATTTCTAATATTTTTTTTTTGACATACATATTCTAAAAATTTTTTTTTGACGATTGTCCCGGTTTGACACTAAAATTAAAATGTATATATATGTAAAAAAAATTTATTAGAAAGAAAATTTTTTTTGACGATTGTCCCGGTTTGACACTAAAAATTTTTTTTTGACGATTGTCCCGGTTTGACACTAAAATTTTGACGAAAGAAAATTTTTTAAGAAAAAATTTTATTAGAAATTTTTTTTTCTAATTTTTTTTTTTGGAAAAAAAAAATTTCGTCAAAAAATTTTTTTTTTTTAATTTTTTTCGAATTTTTCAAATTATTTTTTTTGGAAAAAAAAAATTCCAAAAATTTTTTTTCCAATTTTTTAACTGAAAGGTTTTTTCGAATTTTTTAAGAAAAAATTTTATTAGAAATTTTTTTTTCAAATTTTTTTTTTTTTGAAAAAAAAATTTTCGTCAACATTTTTTTTTAGAAATTTTTTCGAATTTTTAAGAAAAAATTTTATTAGAAAATTTTTTTTTTGAAAAAAAAGTTTTCGTCAACATTTTTTTTTTAGAAATTTTTTCGAATTTTTTAAGAAAAAATTTTATTAGAAATTTTTTTTTCAAAATTTTTTTTTTGGAAAAAAAAAATTTCGTCAAAAAATTTTTTTTTTTTTTATTTTTTTCGAATTTTTCAAATTATTTTTTTTGGAAAAAAAAAATTTCCAAAAATTTTTTTTCCAATTTTTTAACTAAAAGGACTAACGGTGCAAACATTGCTAACGACCGTTAGATTAAAGGACTAACGGTGCAACGTACTTAACTGAAAGGACTAACGACCATTAACTAGGTTAGAAAATTGGACCAAAAGTGAAGTCCACGTGGACTTTTGGACTGATCCGTGCGATTTTTTGATTTTTGGACTAAAACTGCAATTTTGATACAACCACAAGGACCAAAAATGTAGTTTACTCTAAATATAAACTAAGGTTTTGTACGTTCAATAAAGTAGTAAAACTTCATTAATATTCATCTTACATCAGTAAATCGGACTATATGTAATCCCAACTAACGTTCTTTAGCAAACACCTGTTGGGACCAAACACAAGAAAGCAATAATAAAATTAGGGCCAAGACAAGAAAGTTGTAACAATATATTGAAACGAAAAGAAAGTCATACCGTTGTTAACTTGAACGTGTCTTTGCGAGGAGTCTCTATAATTGAACGAATAAGAGCTTGTATATATAGTAGATATACAAGAGTGTTTCCCTATTTATCAGAAAATTTGAGCAGATCAAATCCAAGATCCATGTAAAGATTTCAAACCAATGAGGTATTCTAAATATATAATATCACTAGCATAATGGAATGGAAGAACGTCATAAGAATACCTTTACATCAAGCATCTCGTCAAGACTAAATGTAACATCAACGGGTCGCGGAGTTTTCAAGTAAGTATACCTGTTAATTAAGAACACAAAACGCGGAGATTCAAATATAAGTACGAAACTCGACCTAAAAGTAGGGGGTCTCGTTTTATGAAACAAAGGAAATGGCTTATGTTGTAGAGTTGAATTCAACATAAAAAAATTGTAAATAAAAATCTGAGTACTATATCGATGATAATGAAGTTCAGTAAAAACTAAAAAAAAATAAATAAATAAATAAAATAAAAAATAAAAAAAATAAGGGTCAATTCTACAAATTGCCCGGTAGCTTAAGGTGTTGGGTTTTTTTAGCCCCAAAAAATTCGCTTTCTCAAAATAGCCCAAGAAATAAGCGACTAAATGTGAGAGCGACACGTGGCGTGTACTTTTTGGCCCCTAGCGAAAAGTCGCCTAAAAAGTCAAAAAAGTCGCTTAAAATCTAGCAAAAGTCGCTTAAAAAGTGACTTTTTGGCTGAAAAACGACACAAATAGTAAGTCGCTTAATTGACAAAAAATTCGCTTTAAGCGACTTTTTGCAAGTAGCTTATTTTTTTGGCTATTTTGAGAAAGCGACTTTTTTGAGGCTTAAAAAGCCCAACACTTTAAGCTACTGGGCTACTTGTATATTTGGCCCAAAAAATAAATTACCTAAGAGCACTTTCAAAAAATGATTCTGCAGTACAAGTATACCCGGCAGCCTTGCCAGATAAATGCGTAATTTAGTTATGTTAAATCAATCGCATTAAAATAGTAAAGGATTTGGGACATGTTTTATATCTAATGGGTTAAGAAAAAGATATAAGTTTTAAATAAAAACGAAACATATCGAACGGCCGGGTTGAAAGCTTAGATTGTTTTATCAAAGAAAGTTAAATGATATTCGCAATAAAAAAAGTTTAGCATTCACATTTTTTTTTAAATACATAATAAATGAACAATCTCTATACCTAGTTCCACAAGGGAGGCGGCTTTAGAATAATTTCTAAATTCGTATAATACACTAGCCAGCTTCCTTTTTTCATTAATGGAAATCTGGTACCCACAACATGCTACACAATCATCTTCGACCCACTTTACATCTTTAGCAGCCTGGAATAAAATCAGTATACTCAATTTCTCTTACAATCTTAATTTTATACTTATCAGTTAAGTTAAGTTGTGTGAAAGTTACTTACGGTGATGCACTTTTCAACATACCCTCGTAGCCGTACAGGTGTGATAGAAGACCTATAATATCAAGTCTGCGTGTTCTTCCATTATTGAAGACCTACAAATTAAACATCATTAATGGAAATGTATGTGTTTAAAGAGGCATACACAAATTTTAATAAAATAAGTTAATAAAATTGCAAACTCAGCAAGTAAATTACCACAAACGGCTGCTTGCAGTAAGGCGACCAAGTTTCCTCATTTTTCTCTGTCACGTCAGCTTTCTCTCTCCAGCGACCTACAGGCGATTAGGTGCCCCAGTAAGGGCGACCAGGTTCATTTTTTTTTTTTTTTTTTTTTTTAATGTTGCAAGTATACGTTAGAAAAAAAAAAAGGGGCCAACAATTCTCTTTTAGAATCGATCGGGGGAGTGACCATGTTCCACTCGACCAAGTGCTCGATCGACTCCTTGCAATAAGGGAAATCGATTCCCATCTTGGTCATGATTCGATCGTGGGGTGCTCGACCGAGCTTACTGCAACTAGTCAGCAAGTAAATTACCACAAACGTCTGAGATCTATATCAACATTGATATACCCTCGTCCTCCTGCCTTCCCAACAAAAAGAGGTCCATGCTTTCCTCTCTCTTTAAACTCCCCTTGTTCTACAAAAAAGAATTCTTTAACCATACTCTACAAAATAAGCCTAATTTATATATATCTAATTTCATACATATACACATATATTTATTGTTGGAAAAATGGTTTTGCAAAATGATTTTTTGCAAATTTTGGACACTATTTAATATATGTATATGTTATATATATTTATATTTCTTGATAACTTTACATTCTCCTTGACGAGAGCTTCGCAACGAGCTAAAATCTGTCAAAAATAGAGTTGATATGAATGAGATATCGTGTTTCAAAGTGAGGCACTTGAAACACAAAAAATGGATTTGGGAGAGTATCCCACATCGCCCTATGAATGAAATGAAAAGTTGTTTATAACGAAACCTTGGTATTTGCTCTCAAAATCTTTTAGTTGATTTTACTCCAACACCTACATGCGCGCGCGAGGGGGTGCAGAAAATCGGATTTCTGGGCCAAAACGAGTTCGAAGCTTCTGAACTCATGCGCGACCTGCGGACACGAATGCAGCTTCAAAAATTCGAGCTTGTGTGCGTATCTTTTTGTCGCAGATTCTTATTTTCTTTCCATAAATCTGTATCAATTTATTTTAGGAATTGATAAACTTCTTGACAAGTTTAATAGCAGATTCGTTGTGTTAATAAAAGATTTCAAATAGTGTTAATTATTTAACAGATTTGCAAATCGGTTTAATGTTTTAGCATATATTCTGTCTTGGTCACCAAGACATGTGAAGGCTATAAATTAAACACATCTCATTCGGTTTTAACACACAGAAAAACCACAACTCATAGCCACCGATTTCCAGCAGTCCTTCGATCAGAAACACGCAACCTTTTCCGTGAACTTTCAGGCAAGTTTGTCACGTCCGGCTGTACATCAGCTTTGGCAGTTGTACCCTGGGAAACAAACGACGAATCTGTTTTAAGGGAATCATGTTAAACACGAGTCTCGTGCCTTGATCGACCTTTATTGCTTTCATTTAATTTTCGTTGAATAGTGTCTATCTTCTGCTTCTACTCCTTGTTGTATGTTATTTAATTTTCTGTTATTTATTGTAATCTGATTTAAATAATAAAAGTGTACACCGTTTCCCACGGTCTTAAAACAGATTCTGTTAAATAGAATTAATACACTTTTCGTATAATCGGATTAATTATTAATTAACATATTTCATATACAAACTGTTTTCTATCGAAACCAGGATTGAGTTTCTTTGGAAAACTAGTTTTCTTAACAGGATTTTAATTCTCAGATTTGGTGTACATATCTAAAACGATTTTAAAGCAGTCGATTCTTATCAGTTTATATTGAAACCAAGATTGAGTTTCTGTTAAACTGATCGATTTTATTTAGTCTCTTATTCGGTTTATTTAAATCTAGATTCATTGAAACCAAGATAGAGTTTCTTTGATGCAGATTCGGTACAAGCTGTTAAGAAATCAGGATAGAATTTCTTACATACCGATTGTATAACAGTTGACTTAACTGTTTGTGTTTGGTGATTTTTCAGGATGACTGACACCACTACCCCTCCTGTGAATACTACTGTGAATGTACCTGGTGCGCCAGTTACCAACACGGTTGCTAATCATGCTGAGAAACCAGAGAAATTCAATGGGCAGAATTTTAAGAGGTGGCAACAGAAGATGTTCTTCTATCTCACTACTTTGAACCTTGCGCGGTTCTTAAAAGAGAATCCACCTCACGTGGAACCTCCTGCAGAAGGTCAATCCTCCAATCAACAGGCCGTTCAAGCCTTGGAAGCATGGAAACATTCAGACTTTTTGTGTCACAACTATGTTCTGAATGGTTTGGTGGACTCTTTGTACAACGTGTACTGCAAGACCAAGACTGCCAAAGAATTATGGGAGTCATTGGAACGCAAGTACAAAACTGAGGATTTGGATTACAAGATGGATGATTCAAAGAACGTGATGAGTCAGGTTCAAGATCTGCAGGTTTTGCTACACGACATTCATGCTGAGGGAATGACTTTGAGTGAAACTTTTCAAGTTGCTGCTATCATTGAAAAGTTGCCTCCAAGCTGGGTAGAATTTAAGAACTACCTGAAGCATAAGCGAAAGGAGATGAGTGTTGAAGACTTGGTTGTTCGTCTTCGTATTGAAGAGGACAACAAGCTGGCTCAGAAAAACACTTATACGCCTGATTCTGCCAAGGCAAATATGGTTGAGCATGCTTCGTCATCTTCAAAGTCCAATGTCAAAGGTAAAGGCAAAGGAAAAGGAAAGAATGACAAGAAGTTCAAAGGGAAGTCTAAGTACCTTGCTCCTAAAGCTACAATTGTGAAACAGAAGTTCCAAGGGGTGTGTTTCAACTGTGACCAGTTGTCACACCCCCAAATTCGGGTCCAGCGGAAGCTTACATGTCGCTGGGGTGTAACTCAATTGGTATCACAACACAAGTGTAAAGAACGGTTTTTCATCTCAACCATTTAGAATAAAATTGTTTAACAAAAGTGTTGAATTTACATTGTTAAAAGTTGTGCGGAAATATGCCCTTTAAAATAAGTAAAACGGTCCCAAATGTTTATCAGAGTCTTCTATGACCATGCCATGCCCTGCCAAAAGCCTCCAGTAGCGTACTATTGCTTATACCTGAAAATACATGCTAAAAGTGTCAACACGAGGTTGGTGAGTTCATAGAGTTAATGAAAAATGTAAAGCCTTTGAATAAAGATTTCCCAGCAAAGGCATTGTAAATCCACCCAGTTCTAAATCCCGCCCATACAAGACTTGCAACCTGTGTATTTACAACCCATTGCCAAATATGATTTGGTTTAAGTGAACAAAAGTAATATGTGGACCAATATTTAAAATACATTTAGTTAGATCAGTACATTCGTTTACATGACCAATTCATTTGGTTATGTGACCAGTTCATTCTGTCATGTGACCAGTTCATTATGTCATGTGACCCATTCATTCTGTCATGTTACCCGTACATCCGGTTATGTGACCCGTTCATTTTTCATGTATGTACATATTAGTGGAGCCAGTTCATTCGGTTAAGCAGGCATAATCATTTAAAGTGCTTGTGGTCCATGAGTAAAAAGAATTAAGTATGATACTAGTGAATATACAATACATTCAAGTGAATAACAAATTCATAAGTAGAGCAAATAATGGTTTGACTGAACAATTGGCAAATTCATGTAGATCAAATATACATTTAGATGAAAATGAGCATGTATTCTCCCCCAAAATGATTATAAAACGTATAAAAGGAGGGGCTATGAAAACTCACGGTAATCCTTAAAAGATTAAAGTGTTTATGAAGGTAACTGAAAATAATTGAGCATGTATTCTCCCCCAAAACGTAATTCAAAACATATAAAGGTAGGGGCTATGGAACTCACCTGGTGCGATAGCTACAATGATAATAATGAATATGCTGAAATGAGGCTCGGTCTCTAACCGCGACCTAATATAAGGATATGATCTAATGTAAGCAAATGAAATGATGCTACACATGCAAATACGTATGTTATCGATACCACTCGATGATTTTGGAAAATAACGTTTATCGACGAAAAATACATTTTTGACGTCTCGTTAAGTTAAAAACTACTTTTCGTGCAAATATGTTGAAACGGTACTCCACGATCCTTGTTCGGTGTTTTATTGGTTAGTATGATGTTTTCGCCGCAAAATAATACTTTTTACAACTTGTGAAAATATGCCCAAACGGCCTTGTAATACTAGTCGCGAAATGGTGCTCGTTAAGTGTTAGTGATAGAACTTAACGTTTTTGAAATCCTTGTAACATTATCTAAATGTTGTGTTATTGTACTTTTGATCATACGTTTTTGAAATCCTTGTAACATTATCTAAATCGACTGTCAACTTGGCGACTTGTAAAAACACTAGTTTTTATACTTAGTTTATTTTGTGAAAGTGGGCTGTCAAAAAGGTACATGAATCGTCGGGCTTTAAACGTGTATATCTCGGTCGTTATAAGCTCGTTTTCTACGTTCTTTATGTCCACGGGTTCGTCATAACATAAACTAATATGTTTTCAGTGGCTCGGCTCATCTAGAGCACGGCTAACGTCTCGTTTTGTCCCTTAAAGTTCGGCTAACAGCACGCTAATTTTCTGAAAAATAGTTTTCGTCACCTATTTTCAAAAATTCATATCTCCTTCGTTATAAGTCGGTTTTTAGTGATTCAAGCGCCCACGTTTTCGTTTTTGAAAGAACTTTCTGATTTTGAAGGCCAAAATAGTTCAAAACCTACTGAGGTTTCCAGATCTGCCGTTTATGGACAGAACCTTAACTATAGTGTTTAAAATCCGTTTCTAAAGTTCTAAACTTACTCAAATCACTTCAAATCAACTCCACAAGTTCGCAAATCCTACCATACACCTTCTTAGGGTGTCATGGGGTCCTAAACATCCTAAACTATAGTGGATTTCATGAGGATCATAATAAAATTAGTGGATCTATTGTTAGAGATGATTTATAAGTAAAAATGGTATCATAACATATGTATCTTGCATTTTTAACTAAAACCACTTGAAAATACATAATCACTTGGATCAAAAGAGAATATAACTTGATAAAAACATGTTCTTGAAGTTACTTACAATGTAGGATGAGATTGAAGAGAAATGGATGAAAGCCTTGGGGTTTTTATTTCAAAACCCTAACAAGGATCATATAATGGACTAGATAAACACTTGTTCTTGAAAAGTTTTGGATCTCCTTGGTTGTTCTTGAGTGAGCCGTGGGTTACTAGGTGAGAAAGAGAGATAGGTTTGATCTTTTGTAGCTAGTGAATTGTTATACAAAGTTGTTATAGAAATAAAATGAAAACATTGCTCATTAATGAAGTATGGCTAGTGCAAGAAAAATGAGAAAAATATCATGGGGGGGGGGGGGCGGATTTTATGGAAGAAAAAGGGCAAGTGTTAGATATTTTGGTAATAATATGTAAGAGTTAGTTGATTTGGTGTATACTTCGGGTGTTATCGGGTACCGTGTTGTCTTGAAATAAATATCAACGAAGTGACGTAAAATACGACGAAGTTGCATAAGTTGTAAAAATATATTCCTGACAAGAATCGGGTGTCAGAATAGTCATCGGGTTAAAAATTCGCAAACTGACGGAGTTATAAGCTCCTGCCAGAATTTATAGCGATTGGTTTAAAAACACCGGGTAAATTAATAATATAAACTTTATATCATTAAAAGTAGTATGAAAATATACTAGGATCATAGTCGGGAGCATTGGGTATAATTGTTAGTAATACTGACTGAGTGGTAACGTTAATTATATAAATAACCATACGTAAATTGTAATATGCATACTCGTGCATGAACTTATATACTGATGATATCACTGATGATATGCAGACTCCTCTAGTCTACCTGATGTGTCCTTAACTGAAATGCATGAATTCACGACTAAACCACTCTGGTTACGTGAATTTTTGAACACTCGTAAACTAGGTTTACGAATTTATGAACGCTGATGATGAACGGAAATTTTCTCCGAGAATGAATAGTGTCACGTGAATAGTAAAATTTTCTGAAAGTTTCTCAAAATCTCAAAATGACCTCAAAAACGATGAATAGTAAAAAGTGAATAGTGATCGGTGAATAGTAAAAATGAATAGTAACTTGTGAATAGTAAATTGTCAAGGTTCGGAAAAATGGCCTGAAATTACAGGTTTTGACACCAGCCGGGTCATCGTGCTGCTAATTGTAAGATGCCGAAGCGAGTGACTCCACGCCAGGCTAATATGGTGAATAATAATATGGACATGATTGCTATGGTGTCTGACTTCATTGCCATAATCTCTGAAGTTAACCTGGTAGGTTCCAACAACAGGGAATGGTGGATTGATACTGTGGCTACCCGTCATGTGTGTGCTGATAAGAGTATGTTTCACTCTTTCAGAGCAGTTAACAATGGAGAGAAGCTGTACATGGGCAACTCTGCAACTGCTGATATCAAGGGTGAAGGAGATGTAATCTTAAAGATGACATCCGAGAAAGAGCTCAAGTTGACTAATGTCTTGTATGTTCCAGAGATTCGCAAGCATCTAGTGTCTGGTTGGCTGTTGAACAAGTTTGATTTTCGTCTTGTTTTTTAGTCTGATAAGTTTGTTCTGTCTAAGAATCAAATGTATGTTGGTAGGGGATATGCCCTGAATGATATGTTTAAGCTCAATGTAATGGTTGTTAAGAATGATATCAATAAAATGAATTCTTATGCTTACTTGATTGAGTCTTCTAATGTGTGGCATGGCCGTCTTGGACATGTAAATTTTAATTCGATGCGTCGTTTAATTAAATTTAATTGCATACCTAATTTCCATATTGACTCAAAATATAAATGTGAAACTTGTGTTGAAGCTAAACTTACAAGATCATCTTTCAAATCGGTTGAATGAAAAACTGAACCACTTGATATGATACACACTGACATATGTGATTTGAAATCACTACCCACAAAAGGTGGCAATAAGTACTTTATCATGTTTATTGATGATTTTACAAAGTATTGCTACGTTTACTTGTTAAAAAGTAAAGATGAAGCTATAGACAAGTTTGTTCTATACAAAAAAGAAGTTGAGAATCAACTTAATAAGAAAATCAAGGTTGTACGAAGTGATAGAGGAGGTGAATATGTGTCTCCATTTGCTTATTTATGTCCTAAACATGGAATTAGACACGAATTCACTGCCCCTTATTCACCTCAGCAAAACGGTATTTCCGAAAGGAAGAACCGTACCTTGAAGGAAATGGTTAATGCCATGTTGATAAGTCGTGGTTTAAGCCAGGACATGTGGGGGAAGCCATTATAACGGCTACTTATCTTTTAAATAAGATACCTCGTAAGGAAAAAGAAGAGACCCCTTATGAACTATGGATGGGAAGAAAACCATCATATCAGTACTTACGAGTGTGGGGGTGTCTAGCAAAGGTAGCAATACAGATGAGTGTGTAAATACTCATCATTTTATACCCATAAAAGACAAAAAAATGACCAAAAACACCCAAATAGACCAAATATTGTTGCAAATATTCTTGGTTTGTGTTTTTATGTGTTTCAGGTACAAAAGGATTGAAAACGGGGCAAATACGGACAAAACCGAGCACAAGATTGGAAAGTTGTGAAGAACCGAAGCCGGGAAAAGAATTTACGAGTTTGGACCAGGATTTTGCTCAAGTCATCAAAAATCCAACCCTCATGAATATCAGAATGGCAAAAATGTCCTTGGATATATTTTTCAGGGTTGGCACAAATGGTCCCTAAATTTACATAATTGGCGGTTTTGGTCCCTTAACCTAAACCCAATTCCATATTTAATCCTAACCCTTTTATACCAATCCCTTAACAAATAAAACCAACCCCTTTTAACTCTTTAAATAAACCCAAGCCTACTTCAACCCAAACCCGGCTTCTCTTTTTAGCTAAACCCAAAGTCAATAAAAAGTCAAACCCACCTTTTTACCCTTTCCCTCTTTCCCATATCAGTACAACACCATACCACCATCACCATTTCCCCACACCTTTCTCCTGCCCCAATGACCAGACAACTTTGTCCCTTTCTTCACTTACACACTCCAACCCCCTCCTCACAAGTACATCTTCCCACGTGCACTGTACCTCGCTTAAATCCATTTCCCCATTTTCCCGCCAAAATGCCAATGAACGAATGAGATTGATTGGAAGTTATCCAAGGGTTGGGATGAGCTCGGAAGGAGGAGAGAAGCTTATCAGGGCTATAAAAGGTCTCACACACTGAAGAAAGAAAGTAGTTAATTAGTTAGATTTTAGTGTAAAATAGTATAATGTAGTGTAGTTTTTAAATTATTGCTTTAGATAACTGGGTTTTAATTTATTTTCAGTTGTAATTCTCAATTCAGCTTTGTAAGTATTTATTTTTAACTTTAATTCAGTATTAATTTCGAATTAAGAAAAATAGTCAACAAAAGTCAGCATCACTGTTTAAGTGCTTATTCCTTTTCTTATTTTACTATTCTCTGCTTATATTACATATTTGATGTTAGTTGAAAGTTTAGTTGATGGTTGAATTTAGGTGTTGTTAATTTTGCTTAGATAGCTTAGAGAAACCAAAAATATGGCATAGCTTAATCCAGCTTAAGATATAGCTTATTTTGAATTTCAAGTAGTTAATAGAGCTTTTTGATAGTGGATTAAGCAGTGTGTTTAGCAATTCAGTCTATTTCAAGTTAAATCCCTTAAAAAGCCCAAACAGTCATCCATTAAGGACTGTTTGGCATAGGGGTCAAAATGGGTCAAAAGTGATCTTCACTGTTCAAATGCATTTCTGTCAACTTAGATTAGTTCATTTGAGTGATATAAGCTGAGTTCTAGTGGTCTAAAGGATTGTTAAGTAGTTTTGCTAGTTCAAGATTGATAGTTCTAGTGCCAAAGTTTGAATCTGCCATTAGTGCTTATTATTAGGATAAGCAGTTTTTCCCTCTTGTCTTTGCTTCCTTTTTTGTTCATTTAGAGCTATAAATGGACTTTTGAAGATTTGGCTTAAGGATATTGGCATTGTCAAGTTCTAACCCTATTTCCATAAGTCTGCACATCAGTAGGTATTTCTCAACTCAGTTTTATGTTTTTCATGTTTAATTTGTTCATTTTAAGTTAGAATAAGCCCTAACTTTGCATAGTTGTCATTTAGTTGCTTATCTAGTTAGTCCTTATTTTTGTGATTTTTATTGAGTAGCTTTTAATAGCTTTTGAATGGCTTATATGTGCCCTTTTCTGCCCTGAACCTGCATCAGATCATCTGTCTGTTTGTCCCATTTCTCAGCTTGTTTTCTGCTTATTTATAAGCCCTCTGAGTCTGATTTTTGGTTTATTATTTCCTTGTTAGCTTATCTTGCCATGTTTTAAGTTTCTTTAGCAGTGCTTATTGTTTAAGCATTTTTGTATAGGCTCAAACTAGCCCCATAAGGACTGAGATAGCCATGTGCCATCAACAGCCCTCAGTTGGCTTAATTGAGCTTATTCAGTGCCAGTTTGCTTAGCATTGTAGCTTATTTTGAGGATTTTGGATAATTTAGATTAGACTTAGCTTAACTTGATTTATTTTAATTGCCCTTAGCTTATAATTAGCTTATCAGACCTTGTTCCTATTTGCTTGTTCTGGTTATCCTCCATAGCCCACTGATCAGTCCTTTTGGAGCTGATTTCTGAGCTTATTCTAGCTTTTCACACATAGTTGTAGTTAGGTAAAATGCTCATTCTCATGTCTTTAATTAGTTGGTAAAAGAAAAAAAAATATAGTTTTTCCAAAAAGAAGTCCAGGGATTCGAACCCTGGACCTCTTGCTCAGAACCTTAGAACACACACCTTTAACCAGTATGCCCTTGGGTCTTTTCTGGTTAAGACTCTCAATGTTTTTTATTTAGCATAGTTTAGAAAGTTTTGCTTATTTCTTTCCTTTTCTTATTTACTGCTTATCCGAATAAGCTGTTGTATCCCTTTTATTTTTCCTAGGACTAGAATATTATTTAGCACTTTCCTGTAATTTTTCATAATTTTCCATTTGCATTTAGTATTTTTAATTTATTTTTCTTTTTAATTCAGTTTTTAATTCATATTTAATTAAATATTATTCAGAAAAATATAATTCTTTTTTCTAAAATTTTATTTTATTAATTAGAATTTAGGAAAATTAGTTTGATACCCGTAGAGTTAGTATTTCATCATTTTGACGTTTAGGATCGGGTTTTCCTAGTTTAAACGCGTTTTCAGTTTTCTTTTACATTTTTAGCTACGTAAGCTTTAGATAATCGTTTTCCTTGCCTTTTAAATCATTTTTCGTTTATGTTCACTTATTATAGCATAGAAACCCAAAAACTCTTTATTCTCTCTATTCATCACACGTAATCACGAACCGAATCACAAAATTCCATTCAATCCTTCGTTGGGAAAACGACTCGGGATTACAACTTCCATTGTATTCCTTTGATGAAAAATACGTGTTGATTCCGTCGAATCAATTTTTGGCGCCGCTGCCGGGGAAGGTTGAAGCGAATTTTTAAATTCTCGTTTGTTGTTGCGTGTTTTGAAGACCCTTCTCCCGAGAAGTTATCGTTTTCTTCGTAAATATTTTCTTATTAAAATCCCAAAAAGATTTTCTTTCCAAATTTATTTTCCTTTTTCCCTTCGTGTTTTTTCAAAATGTTTCTAAAAATCCAAAAATATTCTTCTTATCCCTTCTATTCGTTTAATTCTTTATCTCACCCTCTATCCGTTTAATTCTTTTTATGTCTTCATCTAACCATTATGGTTGTGAATGGGTGTGGGGACCTCTAAATGGTGGAAATTGCCCCGGTTGTAGCATTGTAAATTCGGGAAACGGGTTTGTCTATGACCAAAATCCCTACAATGAAACAACCAATTTTTTTAACCAACCCCCACACCATGAGATGGAAACATATTCTTGTGAATATTGTGGAGGTCCTCACCAAAGTTTTGATTGTCAAGCAAGGAATACGTTTGTCTATGAGCAAGTTCCATGTAATCAAAATTTTGGTTATGACCAATATCCATGTGATTCACCGAGTCAGTCACAACAGTTTTACTGTTGTGAATACTGTGGAGGTCCGCATTATGAATCCGATTGTCAAACGAGGAGCCCGCTTGTCTATGAGCATGGCCCTTGTAACAATTATGATTATTCCTATCGTGACCAACCTCCACAGTACCAAATGACTCAAATGCAACCTCAGCCACTTCCTCAAGATCTTCTCCATGTTCTAAAATTAATAGAAGAAGTTAAGGACTTGGCTAATAAAATTCCCCTTGAAGATCGTCATGGTAAATCTATGGAAGATTTACTAGCCGAAGAACGAGCAGCACACAATCGTTTCTTGTTTAATCAGGCTTGCATGCTCGATGACGAAGATGAAGACGACGAGGAGAGTACTATTCCTTTGAGCGATATCATTTCTCAACTCCCTCAGTCTATTGCAATCACATCATTCTTTCCAACTTTGGACCCCAAGGACTCTCTTATTATGGGGGATAAGCATATTAGCACTATTCCTGAAAAGGAATCGGACGAATTCATAAAGTCTAGTGCTGAGAACCTTATCCCAATCCCAAGTGAGTCTGAGGATATATCGGACAATGAATGTGATTTGTCTATTTGTGATGATTATCCTCTTGACATTGAGGATGATTTTTTCGGGACGTTCTCTAACCCTCTTTTCAATTCAAACGATGATTTTTCCTCTAGTGATGACGAATCACTTTCTGATGAGGAAGTTCAAAATGAAAGTCTCAAAGTCTATTCGAATTCTCTTTTTGAATTTGGTAATGAGTACTTTTCTAGCAAAATAAATCCTCTCTTTGATGAAGAGTTAGAGAACGATGAGGTCAAGGACTCTATTACTCATAAATTTGATGATATGACCTCAATTTTTAATCCCGATATTGATGATGACAATCTTTCTCCGACATATGTGACATTTCCCGTTGAGGATCGCCATTACATTGACTTCACATATGTCGTTCGAGTTTTTCTACCTTTTTGTGCTTATAAGGTAGCTTGTCCTCTCATTCTCTCGTTTGGGAGTGAAGACAAAGTTTTTGACCCCGGCATCTCAGTTTATCATTCTTTTGAGCCGGGTGTATCTCATCGGAGTGGAACTTTCAAGTACTTCAATGTTTATCCAAACATCTTGAATGAAAGTCCGATGGAGATCTTCTCTTCCACATACTTCCCCAAGAACAAATGAATTCGGGGTCGAGTCAAGCTAGTGACTCGGTTAACAAAAACATTAGCACCACATGGGTGACAACCCATGTTTCTGACTTCTTTCTTTTTTCTGACACTAAGTGTGGGGGGATTCCTCTACTGTGCTCTGTTTGTGTGTTGTTTGCCCTTGTTTGCAGGTTTCCCTTAGATCGTGATGATTGATGCGCCTGTTTTCAATCCAGCCGCCCAATATCCGATCTTGTTACTAACGTTTATCTAGGGATATCTTTTTAATCCTGTTTGTGAAAAGTGAGATTTCTGTCACACACTTGGCTATTAGTATTACCTTTTTACGTTCTAAGTGTCGGCATAATAGCCGGTACTTTGAATATTGAGGGCAATATTCAATTCTAAGTGTGGGGGGGAATTCTAGCGAATTTTGTCACATTTGTACCTTTTAGTGCCCTAGTACCCCCGTTTTGGCCAAAATTTAAAAAAAAAATTTCGTGTTTAGATAAGAAATTGCAATAAAAAAGAAGTGTTTAGTCTTGATTAGGTTAGAACAAAGGGAATCCCGACTCTGCCAGAGTGTTGATCTGGCTGCTTCCTTAACGATTAGGCTAAGGTTTTACGATATGTGCAAATGAAAATGCTAAGCGTAGAATAGTTGGTTTTCTTTAGAGCTTATATAAGTAATCTATGGCTTTTCCTCCCACGAGATAACTAATCTGACTTAATAAGTGCTTATTTTCAAACATTTGAACACACAAAATCTTTTTTTCATGCGATTTTGAAAAATACTAGTTCAAAGATTTATTTAAACTTCGGAACAAGCATATGTCATAGTTGTAAAAGTTAAATAATAAATGTATGTGCTATAAGCTACGGTTCAAGATCGGCCCTTGGATCCTTATTTCTGGAAGGCGTTTAGGTCTTGGCTACCCTCTTACACCGGCCCTTGGACCTCTAATTCAGGAATGTATGAGGTCTTGGTCTAACACCCTTGGATCCTCATTTCATGAATGTTTAGAGTCTTGGAACTCTCCGTTGTAACGGCCCTTGGATCCTTTATTCCGAAAGGTGTAAGGTCTTGGTTCCCGTGAAACTCCGTTAGTTTATGTTGCACAAGTAAAAAAAAAAATGAAAAAAAAATTGATCAAAAAATGAAAAGAAAAAAAATAAAGCAAAAATGGAATGATATTGCAAAATGCAATAAGTTTTGTTGTGTTGAATAAAGTGTTGAAACTTGCTTGTTGTAAATTTTAAATCTATCTTTCAACTAGTATTTGTCAAAATCTTATAAAAACGTCGATTTTTGTGATCAAAATTTTGAAAATGAGCACAGTCACCAAACTTGAATAAATTATGGGAGTGAAAAGTTAAGTCTCGGCTTACATAGATTATTTAATTTTCTGTTATTTACATTCTGTTATTTATTGTAATCTGATTTAAATAATAAAAGTGTACACCGTTTCCCACAGTCTTAAAACAGATTCTGTTAAATAGAATTAATACAGTTTTCGTATAATCGGATTAATTATTAATTAACATATTTCATATACAAACTGTTTTCTATCGAAACCAGGATTGAGTTTCTTTGGAAAAACTAGTTTTCTTAACAGGATTTTAATTCTCAGATTTGGTGTACATATCTAAAACGATTTTAAAGCAGTCGATTCTTATCAGTTTATATTGAAACCAAGATTGAGTTTCTGTTAAACTGATCTATTTTATTTAGTCTCTTATTCGGTTTATTTAAATCTAGATTCATTGAAACCAAGATAGAGTTTCTTTGATGCAGATTCGGTACAAGCTGTTAAGAAATCAGGATAGAATTTCTTACATACCGATTGTATAACAGTTGACTTAACTGTTTGTGTTTGGTGATTTTTCAGGATGACTGACACCACTACCCCTCCTGTGAATACTACTGTGAATGTACCTGGTGCGCCAGTTACCAACACGGTTGCTAATCATGCTGAGAAACCAGAGAAATTCAATGGGCAGAATTTTAAGAGGTGGCAACAGAAGATGTTCTTCTATCTCACTACTTTGAACCTTGCGCGGTTCTTAAAAGAGAATCCACCTCACGTGGAACCTCCTGCAGAAGGTCAATCCTCTAATCAACAGGCCGTTCAAGCCTTGGAAGCATGGAAACATTCAGACTTTTTGTGTCACAACTATGTTCTGAATGGTTTGGTGGACTCTTTGTACAACGTGTACTGCAAGACCAAGACTGCCAAAGAATTATGGGAGTCATTGGAACGCAAGTACAAAACTGAGGATTTGGATTACAAGATGGATGATTCAAAGAACGTGATGAGTCAGGTTCAAGATCTGCAGGTTTTGCTACACGACATTCATGCTGAGGGAATGACTTTGAGTGAAACTTTTCAAGTTGCTGCTATCATTGAAAAGTTGCCTCCAAGCTGGGTAGAATTTAAGAACTACCTGAAGCATAAGCGAAAGGAGATGAGTGTTGAAGACTTGGTTGTTCGTCTTCGTATTGAAGAGGACAACAAGCTGGCTCAGAAAAACACTTATACGCCTGATTCTGCCAAGGCAAATATGGTTGAGCATGCTTCGTCATCTTCAAAGTCCAATGTCAAAGGTAAAGGCAAAGGAAAAGGAAAGAATGACAAGAAGTTCAAAGGGAAGTCTGAGTACCTTGCTCCTAAAGCTACAATTGTGAAACAGAAGTTCCAAGGGGTGTGTTTCAACTGTGACCAGCCGGGTCATCGTGCTGCTAATTGTAAGATGCCGAAGCGAGTGACTCCACGCCAGGCTAATATGGTGAATAATAATATGGACATGATTGCTATGGTGTCTGACGTCATTGCCATAATCTCTGAAGTTAACCTGGTAGGTTCCAACAACAGGGAATGGTGGGTTGATAATGTGGCTACCCGTCATGTGTGTGCTGATAAGAGTATGTTTCACTCATTCAGAGTGGTTAACAATGGAGAGAAGTTGTACATGGGCAACTCTGCAACTGCTGATATCAAGGGTGAAGGAGATGTAATCTTAAAGATGACATCCGAGAAAGAGCTCAAGTTGACTAATGTCTTGTATGTTCCAGAGATTCGCAAGCATCTAGTGTCTGGTTGGCTGTTGAACAAGTTTGATTTTCGTCTTGTTTTTTAGTCTGATAAGTTTGTTCTGTCTAAGAATCAAATGTATGTTGGTAGGGGATATGCCCTGAATGATATGTTTAAGCTCAATGTAATGGTTGTTAAGAATGATATCAATAAAATGAATTCTTATGCTTACTTGATTGAGTCTTCTAATGTGTGGCATGGCCGTCTTGGACATGTAAATTTTAATTCGATGCGTCGTTTAATTAAATTTAATTGCATGCCTAATTTCCATATTGACTCAAAATATAAATGTGAAACTTGTGTTGAAGCTAAACTTACAAGATCATCTTTCAAATCGGTTGAATGAAAAACTGAACCACTTGATATGATACACACTGACATATGTGATTTGAAATCACTACCCACAAAAGGTGGCAATAAGTACTTTATCATGTTTATTGATGATTTTACAAAGTATTGCTACGTTTACTTGTTAAAAAGTAAAGATGAAGCTATAGACAAGTTTGTTCTATACAAAAACGAAGTTGAGAATCAACTTAATAAGAAAATCAAGGTTGTACGAAGTGATAGAGGAGGTGAATATGTGTCTCCATTTGCTTATTTATGTGCTAAACATGGAATTAGACACGAATTCACTGCCCCTTATTCACCTCAGCAAAACGGTATTTCCGAAAGGAAGAACCGTACCTTGAAGGAAATGGTTAATGCCATGTTGATAAGTCCTGGTTTAAGCCAGGACATGTGGGGGGAAGCCATTCTAACGGCTACTTATCTTTTAAATAAGATACCTCGTAAGGAAAAAGAAGAGACCCCTTATGAACTATGGATGGGAAGAAAACCATCATATCAGTACTTACGAGTGTGGGGGTGTCTAGCAAAGGTAGCAATACCGACACCCAAGGCCCAAAAGATTGGACCTAAATCTGTGGATTGTATATTCATTGGATATGCTAGGAATAGTAGTGCTTATCGTTTCATTGTACATGATTCAAAGAATCCAGATATACAAAAGGGTACGCTAATGGAATCAAGGAATGCTTCTTTCTTTGAAAATATATTTCCTTGTTTAACGAAGGAAACTGGAAGTTCATCTAGAATAGATGATGAAGTTGTCCAAGATAAGAGACAAATAGATGATAATGATCTCCAAGATGAGGGACAAGATCAAATCAAGGAAGAAGAGGTTGAACCTAGAAGAAGCAAAATGGCAAGAACCGAGAAATCATTTGGACCCGATTTTGTTTCTTTTATGGTAGAAAATGAACCTACTTCTTATCGAGAAGCGGTAACTTCCTCGGAAGGGCCTCAATGGAAAGAAGCCAATAAAAGTGAAATAGATTCTATTTTACAAAATCATACTTGGGAGCTCGTGGATTTACCTCCTGGTTGTAAACCACTAGGCTATAAATGGATCTTCAAGAAGAAGATGAAAGCAGTTGGCACCATTGACAAGTACAAAGCAAGATTGGTAATCAAAGGATTTAGACAACGAGAATGTCTAGATTATTTTGATACATATTCGCCTGTTACGCGAATAACCTCGATCAGGATGATACTTGCTATTGCCGCTTTAAGAAATTTGGAAGTTCATCAAATGGATGTGAAAACGGCTTTTCTAAACGAGGATTTAGAAGAAGAAATCTACATGAACCAACCTGAGGGTTTCATAGCTCCTGGACAAGAGAACAAAGTTTGTAGGCTTGTTAAGTCATTATATGGCTTAAAGCAAGCTCCCAAACAATGGCATCAAAAATTTGACCACGCCATGCTAGAGAGTGGATTCAAAATTAATGAATGCGACAAGTGTGTTTATGTAAAGGACACAAGTAGTGGATATGTAATCTTGTGTTTATATGTTGATGATATGCTTATCATTGGCAGTAACGATAAGATGATCAAATCTACTAAAGACATGTTGAAATCAAAGTTTGACATGAAGGATATGGGTTTGGCTGTTGTGATCCTTGGAATAAAGATCATACGAACTCAAAATGGACTTGTGTTAAGTCAAGCACATTACGTGGACAAAATTCTTAATACACACAATGCGGGGATTCTGGCCTAGCTAGAACTCCAATTGACACCAATAAGCATCTATCTAAAAATAGAGGCATAAGTGTTGCCTAATTAGAGTATTCAAAAATTATCGGCATGTTAATGTACTTAATGACAAGTACCCGACCTGACTTAGCATATGCAGTTAGCAGACTAAGTAGGTATACTAGTAATCCAAGTTATGCACATTGGGGAGCTATGACTAGGGTACTTCATTATTTGAGATACAGTCGCGATTATGGACTGCATTATGAAAGATATCCAGCTGTTATAGAAGGATACAGTGATGCAAATTGGATATCTGACATAAAGGATTCTAGATCGACTAGTGGATACGTGTTTACACTAGGAGGGGCAGCTATATCTTGGAAGTCTTCCAAGCAAACTGTTATAGCTAAGTCCACGATGGAATCAGAATTTATCGCATTAGATAAATGCGGACAAGAGGCGGAATGGCTACGTCAATTCGTAGAGGACATACCAAGGTGGCTTAAACCGGTAACGGCCATTAGTATACATTGTGATAGTCAATCGGCAATTGGCAGAGCTCATAGCATAATGTATAATGGAAAGTCCAGACATATCCGTCGTCGACATAATTCGATACGACAACTACTCTCAACAGGAGTTATCTCAATTGACTATGTGAAGTCAAAGGATAACATCGCGGATCCGCTTACGAAAGGCTTAAGCAGAGAGTTAGTTAGTAAGTCGTCTAAAGGAATGGGACTAAAGCCCTTGAAGGAATGAGTTTCTATGAAGGAAAACCTAACCCAGTTGACTAGAGATCCCAAGATCTGGGTTCAATAGGACAACCTAATCATAGAAATGTGGGGGAAGTCACGTCAATATGGGGGAGTTACTAAATATTGTAACTTCCTAGTCCATTCCTATAACAAATGTGACTTGTTGAGAGGCTAAACATATGGCTTTAATGATTCAGGTTGAAATCACAAAGCATAATGATTCAAGATGAAATCACAAAATATATGTTTTTAATGATTCAAGATGAAATCACCTATGTGAGAGAGAAATGGGGTCGCTTCGAAAGGAATTGTGGGGGGCGCAATTCCTAAGAGCTCTTGCAGAACCAGGCTAGTGTTCATGACCATAACGAACACGACTATGAGGACTTGACAATGTCAGGGAGAGTCTTGTGTGAAGTGTAATGTCGTCTACGTAAACAGAGGCTGAGTTCAAGGACATCGCGTCTACTCAGATCTAAGAGACTAAGTGCATCTCACAAGGGATGGTTCAAAGGGTTACACCTACCTATCCTATGCAGGACTTAACCGCATAAATTTCGCCAAAACTTTTGTGTGTTTTCGACCAATCTCCATTCATGTGGGGGATTGTTGGAAAAATGGTTTTGCAAAATGATTTTTTGCAAATTTTGGACACTATTTAATATATGTATATATTATATATATTTATATTTCTTGATAGCTTTGCGTTCTCCTTGACGAGAGCTTCGCAACGAGCTAAAATGTGTCAAAAATAGAGTTGATATGAATAAGATATCGTGTCTCAAAGTGAGGCACTTGAAACACAAAAAATGGATTTGGGAGAGTATCCCACATCGCCCCATGAATGAAATGAAAAGGTGTTTATAAGGAAACCTTGGTATTTGCTATCAAATTCTTTAGTTGGTTTTACTCCAAGACCTACATGCGCGCGCAGGGGGTGCAGAAAATCGGATTTCTAGGCCAAAATGAGTTCGAAGCTTCTGAACTCATGCGCGACCTGCGGACACGAATGCAGCTCCAAAAATTCGAGCTTGTGCGTGTATCTTTTTGTCGCAGATTCTGATGTATCAATTTATTTTTGGAATTGATATAAACTTTCTTGACAAGTTTAATAGCAGATTTGTTTTGTTAATAAAAAATTTCAAATCGTGTTAATTATTTAACAGATTTGCAAATCGGTTTAATGTTTTAGCATATATTCTGTCTTGGTCACCAAGACATGTGAAGGCTATAAATTAAACACATCTCATTCGGTTTTAACACACAGAAAAACCACAGCTCCATAGCCAACGATTTCCCGCAGTCCTTCGATCAGAAACACGCAACCTTTTCCGTGAACTTTCAGGCAAGTTTGTCACGTCCGGCTGTACATCAACTTTGGCAGTTGTACCCTGGGAAACAGACGATGAATCTGTTTTAAGGGAATCGTGTTAAACACGAGCCTCGTGCCTTGACCGACCTTTACTGCTTGCGTTTAATTTTCATTGAATAGTGTATGTCTTCTGCTTCTACTCCTTGATGTCTGTTATTTAATTTTCTGTTATTTACATTATGTTATTTATTGTAATCTGATTTAAATAATAAAAGTGTACACGGTTTCACACATTTATAATAATAAGAATTAAGAAGAACAATTAAATAAAAAACGTTCAAACAGCTACGTCAACTTACCTCACCAAAGACTCGCTTGTGGCTTAAGCCGTGGTGGTTTGAGCTCACATCAACTCCTGAATACTCAAACATACGAACTAACATGTCTCTGATATATTGAGATCGAAAAACATCTGCATGCATATTCGAGTCCATATCCCCTGTGGGGAATTTTGTTCTTATATTTTCGTATGTTGTAGCAGTTTTCAAACAAAAAACTTTTCTATATCATCTTTTATACATTTCCAAGTATATACAACTATTATTTATATTTCAACCCGGCCCTATTGACACCCCTAGAAGGGGGGGAATTGTAATTTTTTTGTATTTCATTTGGCATTTTGCACCTTACTTCTCACGTTGCCATGGCAACGCCCAGCATAACGCCAAGCCCAACGCAGAAAATGGGGTATCATAACGCGAGCTCAAAATGTGCCAAATCGGCATATCACGGTACCAAATTTTATGGTACCGTGTGCTCTAAAGTGTGTCTTTGCAAAACCCCTACAAACATTTAGCACATCTTCAAATGAACAAAAACATGCACATACATGCTAAAAACATGCAACACGTTCCATAACAAGCTAATTATCTCATTAAACTTACTATAATCTACCACTTAGAAGTTATTGCATATTCGCACTACCAGAATCAGAGACAACTTCCCTTGATTTAAAAAGGTGAAACTTGGGACTACAGGATGAGCGAAATAGTTTCTGTAGATACATGACACTCGCTCAAAGATCTTAGAACAAAAGACGATAATACCACAATGATGACAACAAGGAGACCATTTACGCCTTGGCTCTTCATGCAAGACCAATCTCCATTTTCTCTACTTCAAAAATGAGCATTCTCCGCATCAATAACATTAACGTTTCAGCTTCATCGCCAAAATGATGCAGTTCTCACTTCTCAGTTGTCCTTTATAATGATGCATTAGGTTAAACGCAGATTGCAGTTTGTGTGAAAATGTGCATGTATGCTTGGCTGTTTATGAGATGCACTTGATTTTGAACAGTGATGTAGTAGGTTACCAGTTGTCCTTTATTAGCTAGTATTTTCGTTCTTTTATCACAAAAAGTCTTGTATGTTTAGTTACAAGTTTGATGCAGTTGTCTTTAAATATTGATGTAGCTGGTATTTGTTTTTGTAAAATTCAGATATATTAGCTTGTATTCTGGTTATTTTATTATTAACAAACTATTTTATGTGTAGGTATATGTATGATGTAGTGGTTCTGAAATGCTGATGCAGTGTGTGTTTACTGCATCAACACTTTAATCTTTGTCTGATTTCTGTGTATTCATTTGACCTAATTTGATTTTAGACCTGTGATATTCAGTATATGTATTTAGTTATTTAATGCAGACGTTTTACAACATTGATGCACTAGTGCTTGTTTATTTTTATTTTATTCAGTTGACTGTAATATGATGCACTGATATAGATAACATTTTTTGTGTTGTTATTTTATAAAGTGTTTAGACCTAAAAAAAATAAATACAAACGTGTTTAGTAAAGGTGCACACAAAATGTATGATTAAATGTGTCAATGAGGTTTTATACATCTGATGCACTAAGTTTACACTGTGATGCATCAGCTTTTAATCTATAGTTGTTTTGGTCAATTTTTTAGTAGAAAATGTTTGTGTGTGTGATTCGGTTGTTATGAAATACTGATGTAGTGAGTTTTTGTTTTTGGCGAATATAGATCTAAAAGCTAATTTTTTGTTAATGTTATGAGTAGAGAATGTTTCTCCTACAGAATTCTTTATATTAAGTTTTTACAACAATCATCTATTTAATTGCCATTGCTGGTGTAGTTATTTAGTGTCTTAGGGATAGTTTAGGAATTTATTAGTTTAACTAGTGAAATTGAGGAATTAGCTGCTAAAGTATACTCAACCAGTGTGTTTACTTTGTTTCGGTATTTATTGGACTGTTTGCACCATCGTGGTGTGATGATGCTCGTGGTGTATTATTTGGGATCACCTGGTTTACAAATAAGTCTCATATAGATCGGGCTGTAATTGAAAGTATGTGCTTTCAAGTGAAAGATGTATTGGACTCGATGCATAAAGATTCGAGTGAGAAAGGTGAAACACAGAATGCTAAGGGACCTTTTTTGCTTAGGTTCGATTGAGGATCATATAAATTTAGGTATGTTTTCATAAGACGTAACTAAATAGGTGGTACTATGCGTTTGGTAACTGGTCAAAACGAGTTTGGGTCAAAATGGTTATGTTTGGTACATTGTAATGTAGTAGATTTTATTCATTGTGATGCAGCATATTTATAACATTGTGATGCATCAGATTTATAAACATTTTGATGCAGAAGATTTATACATTGTGATGCAGCATATAACATTGTGATACAGTTGATTTATACATTGTGTGCAATAGATTTATAACATTGAATTTTACAAATATTTAGAAGGAGAATTTGAATACTAGCACTGATTCAAATATTGGGTTTTCAGGATTCGAAGCTTGTTATTTAATAAGCGATTGCATCATATAGGTTTTAGGCATAAGGGTTATTAGGAGGTTATGTTTATGAATTAATAATCTTATTTTGAAGCGCGTAACCGAATTGTATAATATTTATGAATTAATGATCTTATTAGGAGGTTATGTTTATGAATTAATGATCTTATAAGGAGGTTATGTTTATAAATTAATTAATTAATGTTCCTTTAGTTGCTAACATCTATCAAACTACAGGCAAGTCCTTTATTCATGCGAGCGATGGATGATGGAAACTTTGACTCCTTAGTCGACTTGCGTCTACATTAAGAATAAAGTCAAAGTGATATGTCCCGTATGATTTCTTCCGTTGCAGCCTGCGTGTGCCATTCAGTTCAAGACACATCTCATTATCGACCAAGACACATCTCAGACTACGCGTCCCACAGAAGTTTAGACCAAGAAATGATTTTGAAAATAGAAAGAAATGTGTAAAGTTTGTTGCTTTTGTATTGTACACTGCATCATTGTTATTTTCTATGGTGCATATGAGATTTTTAAGTAGTACATCATACTTTTATATATGTATTTGTAGGTTGTTTTTTTATAGTACATCATACTGTTTAACTTTAGTATCTTTTATGTTCATATTTAATGCATGATAGTTAATGCATAATGGTCTTATTGTTTAGTGCATCATGATGCACTAAAATAACATTGTGATGCAACAGATTTATACATTGTGATACATTAGATTTTTACACTGTGATACAGTTGTTAACATTGTTTCATTCAAACTACATCATGCTTTCTTCTAAATCTGCATCACACTTCAAAATCCAGTGCATCACAATGTTATTTCAGTGCATCGCAGTGTTTGTGTTACTGCATCACAGATATTTGTTAGTACATCAAAATTAAGGAATCATACTATTAATATTTTTGATTCAGTTGTGGTAATTCCAAAAATTCTTTATATTTAAGTGAATGTATACAATGGTATGCACCAGATTCTTAAAATGTGGTGCACTTGATATATGCATTATGATGCACCAGTTGTATACATTGTGATGCACTAGTGTTTTTAATGCGTCATAGTTAACAATTTAGTGCATCACACTGAACAATTTAGTGAATCACAGTTTATACAACTGGTGCATATATGCTCCTTCAGAATAAGCAATAATAAAAAAATAACTAACATTATGCTCACTAAGAGGTACAATACTTAGTATTAAACATTCAGTAATCCAAAGTATTACAACTAATAGTTTGAAACATCAGTAGAATTTACACCATTTTTTTGAAATAACAATTAATATTCCTCTACGAATGACGACACTTCAAATCTCTCTCATTGATACTTGAATTCTTTCACATATTAGGTTGATCTTCACACCATTTTCAGGATTTAGAATCTTGCCCATCTCATCGCCCTTTACGTGACGTTTCCTAAGCAAGTTGTTACAAACATGCTAACCTGTAAGTACCAAGACAGATTATTAAATTGATACACTTAATATAAACACAACAAATTCACTAATTCAAATTCACAACAACAAATTCACTATTTTCTAAATGAGAAGATCTTTGTATCAACCAAGCATACAAACACAGTTATGCACATATCTTTGTTGTTTTCTTATTAAATTCAAAAAGAATGATATTCGTTGTATACTTGACGTGCAACAGCTAGATTTGTCCTTTTCTCACATAAGCCTTCTTTTACCAACTCTTATACGCAACAAGTGAGTAGCTACTGCATCAAAGTTCAATCCTAATACATACAACCAAGTCGAAAAACACATATCCACACATAATATAACCTACGCATACCCTAATTCAGCCATATATGCGACAACTAAACACCTATTGCATCAGAGTTCTAATCCAAGTGAATCGTACATATAAACATGCATGCAAACACATTTTCGCACATAATACAACCTACATGTTGCCATAGTCTGCCTTATACGCGATAGTGAGCAGCTACTGCATCATAGTTCAAATCCGAATGCATCGTAAATACAACCAAGCAAAGAAATACATCACATAATACAAACTATTTGTCACTTAATTTCTCCTTACATACGACAAGTGAGCAGCTACTGCATAACAATTTAAAAGCTAGTGCATAGATTATACAACCAATCAAACAAACACATTTCGACACATAATGCAACTTATGCATATCATAATCCGGCCTAATATGCAACAAGTGTGCAACTACTGCATATGTGTTTAACTTTGACAATTGCGGATCTATTAGCTAGTGTTTTCGTTATTTTATCACGAAAAGGCTTGTGATTTTAGTTTTATGTTGGATGCAGTTGTTCTGTAATAATGATGCAATTGATTTTGTTGTTTATCAGGTATGTAAGAAAAACCCAAGCTTTTAGCATACTGCATGATTTCTTCAGAATTTTAGATTGTACACTGTGATGCACAAGTGTTTACATTGTGATGTACTAGAAATAACATTATGATGCACCAGGTTTTTACATTGTGATGCACTATTTTGATACACTGTGATGCACTAGTATCTTTATTGAATCACATTTAACAATTTAGTGTGTCACAATTTTATTTCTAGTGCATCACTTTTATTTTCTTTTAGTTCATCATATAGTCTAGTGCATCATAGTGTCATATCAAGTGCATCACATTATCTGTATGTACTGCTTTACAGTTTTATATCAAGTGCATCACACTGTTAATATATCAATTTTTTGTAGGTTTAATTTTGTAAGTCTAAAATGAAGGTTCAATGTAGTTGTAATCGATACGAGTCGTATGGGATTTTATGTCATCATGCATTCTATGTTCTAAGGATGAACAATGTAAATGAGTTTCATCAAAAATACTAACAGAAACGGTGGTCAAAGAATCCGAAGCCTTCAGAATCTCCATTTCCCATAATCATCGGTGCATCAGATGCAGTACAGACTGAATTTCTATATTTGTACGGATTTTTGGAGTCTACTATTGATCGTTTGGTACATGACTTGAGC
Source organism: Artemisia tridentata subsp. tridentata (assembly GCA_021014915.2). NCBI lineage: Eukaryota > Viridiplantae > Streptophyta > Magnoliopsida > Asterales > Asteraceae > Artemisia > Artemisia tridentata. The sequence continues at coordinate 121,442,566 of CP139506.1, forward strand.
AAGATGCATATCTACAAAGACAAGATGAAAGATTTATTGAAACAAGCTGAAATTGCCTTCATCGAAGAAACCAAAGAAACAAGATTCGCCAAAAAGAGCTGGTTTGAGAGAATCTACACGCCAAAAAATGAATATTATTTTCAATTTTTTTACCTTTTTTACCAATAATAAACTGATCAATTGTAAAGAAAGAAAGTTATAGCATACTGCTTTAATGGAAGATTATCTTAGTTACAGTATATTTTTTTGTTCATTTTTTTAGTGAATCATAGTTTTAAATCTACTGCATCGATGTTTTTGTTTTATATAACAGTTCGTCAAAGTTATAATGTTACTGCATCTTAGCTCCAAATACCAGTGCATCAAAGTGTAACTAATTTTAGATCTAGTGCATCATAATGTTTACTTCTAGTGCATCCATGTGTTTTTTTTACACTATGCTGCACTAGCTATATACATTGTTATGCACCAGTTGTATATACCATGATGCACTAGCTTTATACACTGTGATGCACTAGTATCATTAGTGGATCATACTTAACAATCTAGTGCAACAATGTAAAAAATTTAGTGCATCACAACTTATAATTCATTAATCCACAAAAATAAAAAGTATTTAGTATTAAACAATCACTGATCATTAAGTAGTAAACAAACACTGATTCAAAGTACTTAGTACTTAGTATTAAACAAACACTGATCAAAAGTACTTAGTGCATCACTCATTTAAACATCGAAAATACTTGAATCGAACGACTTGAAACTAAATGTGTTCAATAGTAAATTACTTATTGCATCACTGATCATTCAGTGGTCTTCAATATGCTTTCGTTGAACTTTTACGACAAATCTTGATCCACTTTGACAACATCATCTGTTACAATTTTAGAAGTCTTTGGTTGCTTTTTTATTATGCTTCTGTTTCTTTCATTATCTTTGCCCTTTTGTTATTACAGCTTACAAGTATTATCTTTGCTAAAAACTTGGCGCGCAGCATGCTCATTTTAGCTTTTAGACCTGGGCCTTCTTTCTTCAATTCTTCCAAAAAAAACACCACGTCAGACGTATGTTTCCATATGTCTCATCAGAAATACTCCACAACCGACAGCATTGCATATTGTCTTCCAATTAAACATCACTTGCTTAGGTTAGACCAGTAAAAACTCATAACATTTCGGGTGTTTATTTCTTTCCAGGTAGTCCATCATAAATGAATCAATCTGTGAAAAATATAAGAAAGTGTTCATTAATTTACTTTTCTTGATGCACTAGTTATAACACTATGATGCATTAAAAACTCACTGATGCACTACTTATAACACTATGATGCAGTAAAAACTCATTGATGCACTGGTTATAACATTATGATGCAGTAAAAACTGACTGATGCACTAGTTATAACATTATGATGCAGTAAAAAAACAATTGTATGTATTTCAGTAATAACACAAAGTACATTTAACCTAGCTCATGCTCATACTTTTGCTGACAAATGGGTTTGACAACATGAGAATACATAGGACTCGAAAGCAGAACATGGTTAAGGCAAGATTTTACCTTGCATAAGTTATAACTTCTAAGCACACTATTCGTCACAAGTAGACCTTAAAAGCTAGAAAGGACATTATGAGACTGGCTTTTATAGCATAATGCAATTATTTAATTCATATCTTATCAACCTACATAAAACTTTGACTGCTATTACCTGATCAGAATGTCCTAAACTGAACTGTTTATGACCATATATATAAATCATACACACACTGACTCAATGCACCTTGAATTGGATAGGTAAACTAAAAGCAAATCAGGTTACAACTATGTTGTCTAGAAAGATACTATCGATCATTTAAGCATATTAAAAACCTAAACTAGAATGATAAACAATAACCTCAATCCAACTACATATCTAAGTTAAAAAGTGAACGCTTGCTGAAAATGGGACTGTTTAGAGCAGAAGTAATAGATGGACAGAAAAATGAGTTAGGTTAAATGTAGTTTGATTACTTCGGGGCAACTTAAAACCTATTGCATCTCAGTTCAATTTCAAGTGCATCAAATAAACAATCAAGCATACAAAATTTTTTTCGCACATAACGCAAACTACATTTAACATAACTCATGCTCATACCGGCAACTTAAAAACCTACTGCATCTCAGTTCATTTTCAAGTGCATCAAATAAACAATCAAGCATACAAAATCATTTTTGCACATAACGCAAACTACATACAACCTAACTCATGCTCATACGCGGCAACATAAAACCTATTGCATCTCAGTTCATTTTCAACTGCATCAAATATTCAAAGACACACGCACAAACACTTTTCGATGCTTAAAATGCTACGTGCCTAACCTAATCTAGACTTATATGTCACATACAGAACCTACTACATCACTTCATCACACCAACTGGATCAAATATTCAAACACATATAAACACTTTTCGACGCTTAAAACGCTATGCGCCTAATTTAATCTAGACTTATATGTCACATACAAGACACTACAGCATGACCGCATCACACCAACTGCATCAAACATTCAAACATACACACAAACACTTTTCGATGATTAATACGTTACGCGCCTTGTAACACCCCAACCCGACAAGGGCAGAGGTGTCACAACAACGGTGGATTATCAGAACAGATACAAGCATACGACATAAATAATACAATAGAATTCAATGGTTACAAAGGAAATATGAAATTACAGGATTCCAATACAATGATTTCTAAGTCTAACATGAGTTTTTCTAACCATCATCAATAGCTAATCCCAAGCTGCTAGTAAATTCTTCTAAGTCCAATGTACTCTCCAATCAATCCCAACTTCCAACTAAAACCTGCCGCGAGGAAAGAAACGCGGCTGAGCTACACGAGCTCAGTGAACAGATATAACGATAACAAGCAGTAAAGGTAAAGTAGTGAAGTAAGTGAATGAATACCAGGTGTAACAGGAGTCAGGAACAGGAGCATAAAGGTTATACAGATATAACATGATTAGAACTAGTTACAGTAGATAAGTGTAAAGGTGTAATCCATAATCCCACCACATGCCCAGATCAGATCATGTCAAGTCAAATGTTAAGTCATGTATCAGGTTACAGGGTAACAGTAATAATGATGGTGAGTAAAGGTTATAAAGTTATAAGGTCACAAGGTGCAGGGTAACAGAAATCCTCTACGAGCCCAGAAACAGTAACATGTAATCATAACACCATGCAGAGAGAAGTCCTCTCACTAATCCCAGAAATCAGAAAATATGGAGTGATCAGCTCCCAGAGGTTGTGAAAGACGTGTATCGCACACACCATCAGTCACCAGAAATAATAGTAATCAGTAATCAGAAATCAGAACAGTTCTAGGATGCATCCATACGCCCCAGGTGGCCATAAACCTCCCAACACACCAAATAAAATACAGTCAGGGACGGAACAGGTCATCACTCTCCTGCCCTAGAGTCATGCCATCGGTGCATCAATGACATGGTCATGAAACCCTCATGACTAGTTATGGCTCGTAGTATCAAACTGTGGGTCAAGGTCAAGTATCATGTATCCAGTATTTAATTTAGTTTCATAAGTCAATTTCCATTTCAGAATATCAGAGTTCATAATCAGAGGTTCATATCAGAGGTTCATACCATAAAGGTTCAATATCAGAAAGGTCATATATCAGAAATGTTTAATATCAGAAAGGTTCATAACAGAAAGGTCATGTATTAGAAAGGTTCAGTATCAAAAAGATTCAGTACTATAAAGGTCATGTCAAAGGTTCATAATATCATGAAAGAAACAAGAAAGGTTCACAGAATCAAAGAACATGGCAGTGAATCAGAAATCAGAAATGAGACGAAGGCACCTTACTAAAGAAGGGCAGAATATCTGTACCTTAAAGCAGAGCAAAACAAACCAGAATAGATGGAACACAAGACACGGATCAATCCTGCTTCACGGAACCTATACGAATTAATATCCAAGTATTACTTTAAGTTCAATTGAATTTTAATATGCTTTTAATTTTTAGTAATTTTCTATTTTTGTGACGTTTTAGTAAGTTCTTCCGGAATTAGCAACATTAGTCATTTATCATTAATGATACCATTTAGTTAAGTTAATTATTTAAAAATGACACCATACACGAGTTGGGACTTATTATAAATATGAAGTAGGTTTAGGGTCTTAATGTGACTAAATGATAAAGTATAAGGTAAATATAACATTTAGTGGAAAAAGCATGTGTCTACTCTAATCCAAAAAGTCTCACACACACTACCCTATGACTTGATCATTCGAAGAAAGAAAGAAGAAAAGAGGACAATGCTTTACTATACTCCTACTGACATGCTTCTCTTATTAGTATTATATTAAACCAAAAGCAAACAAATTTACTCTTATTTTATGATTCACCAATACTGGAAGACCAAACTACCATGCACACTAACAGCCCTTACTCACACACGACGACAATCACATGGATGCCTTCAAAACCATGACCAATGAGTAAAGCATACGACACACTCACACAACAACACAACTTAACCACTCCCATGACTGTTTTTGTGCCATTCTTGATCGACCCCAAAACCAACCAAAACACTTGTTTTTCTTTCCACCGTATTAACATATATTATACACCCACACGACCCATTTTTCTTGCATGAACTAGACCCATTTTAACACACTCTAAAACTCTTTTTTCCTAGCCACATCGACACAACAAACAGCGACCAATCAGCCCTACTTTTTAACCCATGCATTCGACCCAACTAGCAACCACGTACACACAACCCACGACCACAGCAGACTGTACACACCAACACAAAGCTATACGAGAGACACAACATCAATACATTACATACGTGACCCACATATGCAGTCACAATCTATAAACCATTTTTAACTCATTAAGTGAGCATTGTAAGCGACACAAGCAGCCCCAACATAAAATCACACGCGGCACCCAATATACCTAAACGCAAACGCACATATACAACCCTCGCAAGACCAAAACAAGCTTAACGAGACACAACATGCGAGAAGGTACCATGTTAGCGCGGCAACAGTGACACACACCTTAAACCCCTTGTTCCCAGCATATTCGACACAAGATACGCACTCCGCGAGACATGACATGATCGACACACATATATTACACAACTCTTTATCAATATAAGTGGCGAAATCTTATAACATGCGTACATATATCATCGAGTCAACTAAGTCACAACACAGTATGCTTAAAACAAGTAGTTAGCATGTTTATAATTATGTTCTATATGGTTTAGTTGTTGTTTAGGTTGAATCCTACAAAACTGTGACAAAAAGGAAAACGTTGGTGTACCTTGGCAGATTAACGAGACAAGAGAGAAAGAACAAGAACACCACACCAAGTCGTGACTACCCGATCTGAAAACCCTAGTACGAACGGACACACCACAGCAATCAAACCCTCGAACGTACCACCACAGCCACATCTTCGAATTCGTTAAGCTTTGGGGAGGAAAAGATGACAGGAAACTATGTGTGTTATTGTTTTGTTTTGTCGTATGAAAGAAGAAAGGGGTGAGATGAAGCCGAATATGAAAGAGATTGGGGAAAACGTGTATAGTTTTAGGCAAGTGATAATGGCAAATTAATATGATTGATATTGTCTTATCTTGATGGCGAAAATTTGGGCTGAGATTGTGTGTCATATAATATGAGTTCTAATCCTTAATTTGTGTGTGTCGAATGGTATATGGACTAAAGAGAAACATGTAGAAGTAATTTGTAGGTTAAGGAAAGTTTTATTGTTGTAACAAATTTATTATTATGTATATCATAAGTTAATTTTATTATTAGGTGTGTTATTAATCATAACATATAGTTTAGGGTAATTTACCAAAGTTTGGGATTTATTTGATACTTTAAGTGCTTATTATTCAAACTTTAAAGTTACAAGGGCAATTTGGTCTTTTTGCATGTTTTAGATTTTTGGGTATTACACGCCTAACCTAATCTCGACTTATATGTAGCATACAGAACCTACTGCATAACTTCATCACACCAACTGCATCAAATATTCAAACACATACACACAAACACTTCGATGATTCCACAATGTAAATTTAGTGCATCACAGTTATAAAAACCTATTGCATCATAATATGAAATACAACTGCATCAACATTCAAAACAACTGCATCACAATGTAAATTTAGCGCATCACAGTTATAAAGTCTAGTTAAGAAATTTTATCAAACACCTTGTATGCAACTTTATTGAACACATTTTGTATCTATTTTTTTCTACAATTTGTTCCAGATCTAGAAGAAAACATGATGTAAATTTGAATCAAACATTTTCACACATAACCCAATCAACGTTTAACCTAATGGATCATTATACAATACAACTGAGTACCTACTGCATCACAGTTCAAAATCAAGTGTACATACACATTCTCACACATAACGTAATCTACTTTTAACCTAATGCATCTTTATACATGATAACTGAGGACCTACTGCATCACAGCTCACCATCAAGCGCATCTCACAAACATCGAAGCACACAAACACAAATAGTAACAAATAAAAAAAAAAGATTTTAGTAAATTTAAATTTAACAAATCGATGCAGTAACAAAGTTAGAGTTTATAAACCCACTTACGAGGCTGTGTAAGATTTGATAGGTTCGTCTTCACCATCGTTGATGTCGTAAGGTTTTTGAATGGTTATTCAAACCCTAACAGATCGATGGAGTAACCATTGTTGATGCAATAGGTTTCGTTCATGATGATGATTAATGGCTAATGAATTAATATTTTAGAATGAAAGAATTAGGGTTTATGTGTGATGGAGTGTGTGTTTTTTAGAGAGAAGTTTTTTTATTGGAAATGAATGGTCTGGGAGATCTGAGCGTGAGTTGTGTAAATTACACTATTGTTCAATTGTCCTTGAAGTTTGCTTTATTTACAAAATTACCACCGCCCTTTTTCATCTGGTCAAATCTGGTCAAATATGATCCAATGGTTGAGATCTCTTCCTACACTTTTTATTTTAACCCCCTTTTTATTATAACCCCACCCTATATATATATATATATATATATATATATATATATATATATATATATATATATATATATATATATATATATATATATATATATGGAGGCTTTCTTGCATACATGCACGCCTTTTAAAATAAAATAAAAATACATGTAAATCATCAATAATCGTAAGTATCCACCTATGTTATTCAATATCATCATGAACTCATCATCTTTTTTCACAAAAACCTTACACACGGCCGCAATATTATCATTGCACGCCTTAGAAGAACATACATGCACACCTTTAAAGAAAAATTTTGTATTTCCAATTTCTTATCAAATTCTTTAGAACAACCATGTTTTTTTAAACATATATGTTGTTTTTAGAACATATGTGCAAAAATACAATTATTGAAGGCGTGCATGTATGTTTTTGGTGGTTCTGTCAGTTCTCGCAGATAAGATGGTTCTCGCAAGAAAATCTCACTATATATATATATATATATATATATATATATATATATATATATATATATATATATATATATATATATATATATATACACGTATAATATGTAACCTAAATAACCTATGGATCGGCTATGTAGAGATAAAAGTGAAGGAGAAACATTTGTCGCATAAAATGATGAACATGAAATCATAAAACATATAACCTTGATTATGTGTGTCGTGTGGGAAGTATTTGGTTTGATCTTTAATAATTTGAATAAGGTGTATGAGTATGTGTTTTTGATGAATTATATCAGTAGATAACATGTGTATTTGATCATATGTATTCATTGGATTAAAAGGAAAAAGGGAATTAGGGTTTATGTTGTTGTTTTGATCGGGACAGAATTGTTAGTCGAATATGTGTGCATCATACAACGAGTTTTGTAAATTTTTAATTCTGGATTTTTCCTCTAAAACCCAGTTTAGGGTCTTAGTAAAGTATTCCAATTGGTTTGGAAGGATTTGAGTTTGATTTGGTCATATTTTTGAATTTATTGTGATGATATGTCAAAACTGTGTTAGCAGAATTTTATTTCAGTCGTGGTTTATGATTTTTCATTTTCAAACCGTATCAAATTAGAGGCTTCCAATTTACAAGAATCATATTTCATATGTTTACTACTTCCTGGAATTTTTGTAGAAAATTCTGGAGTCGTTTGGTTAGGTTGTTAATTATAAACATTTGAAGTGTATCTGCAGATCCGAATCTGGACATGTTAGCATAAACAATTTTTGAAAGGGGGTTTCCACTTAATAATAAAATCTGTAAACATTCAAGTAGACTCTTAAGACATATGGGCTCCTGTGATAATTTTTTTGATTTTTAGTTTGGGCTTCTGATACGTTTTTAAAATTCGTTTAGTGGGCTTAATTTTGTTATAAAACCAGTTTATGTGTATGCACGTGTTACATAAGTATTAAATGTGTCACTTTGATGTTTGGTGCCCTAATACATGTTCTTATTTTGGGTGTGTCTTTTTAATGTCGTGTTGACTTGTGTGTGGGTACGATTAACCTAATTGATAATCCCGAACCCTAAACCTAATTTAACTAAATTGGGAAGTCGTGTTAAAACTTACTTAATATGGAAAGTTACTAATTCGGGAAACTTACTAAATATTGAAAGTTACTAATTCGGGAAACTTACTAAATATGAAAAGTTACTAATTATGGAAAGTTACTTAATCTGGAAGGTTACTAAATATGAAAACTTACTAAAAATGGCAAGTTACTAAAAATGGAAAGTTTCTTAAAATAGAAAGAAATCCCAAATGAGTAAATCTGATTAAAATGGGCTTATAAGTAATTCGTCATTATTAATTCGTGTAGATTCTATAAAGAGGGAGTAGCTTAGGTCTCTGTTTTCTTCTCTGATTGTTTTGCTTTGCTAAGGTACAGATATTCTACCCTTTCTCAGTAAGGGTGTCTCTTCACATGACTTTGATCCTTGACTTTGATTCATTTGCTTTGATATGATATGATCCATTTGCTATGATCCCTTTTGCTATGATCCTTTGATATGATTCCTTTTGATATGAGCTTTGATATGATCTTAGTTGTATGATCCTTTGTTATGATACAGTTGGTATGATCCATTTCTATGATTCCTTTTGAAATGAATCTATGATATGATATGCTTTGTTATGTTTGTCGCCCGAGCTAACTAGCCATGGAGGTACCATGGCCATGTCATTGAGGCACCGATGGCATGACACTTTCTGTGGAGGTGTGATTGATCCACGGCGTCCCCATTTGATTTTATATTATATGATATGATCTGTGATCACTTGGCCATATTGATATATGTGTATACTTGTCCAGTACATGATACGTATATGATTTGTTTGTGGGGGGGGGGGGCGTATGGATGCATCCTAGGCTTATATGATATGATATGTGATTTGATATGATTTGTTTGGTAACTGGTTGTGTGTGCCCTACACCCCACTCACTATTTGGTACTTAGAGGTCTCCCCTCTCCGTACACTTTAGATATGATATGTATAAGTGATTATGTGGTCTATTCGAGTTTCTCGTTTAGATAGGCTAATTGTGATTGTTTATGCATTTATATTCTCTTAAGAGCATGACGGGTCAAATGTGATTGTTGTTCCTTTTGCAATGAAGTAGAACCGACTAATTGTTCACTTTGATTTCCACAGGGTTTCTTCTGTTTTTAATGTATGCAGATTATGGGAAGTCTTATTCAGATGTTGTTAAGGGGTCTAGCACACACTAATCTTGGTACGGACCAAATGTTTGCTCCATCAAGTTTCAAATATAGGGTTGCACTTGAGAAGTAGGTTCATTTTTTTGTTTTTTAAATCTTTTTCCTTGTATACGCAATACCATCTGTGATTGAGTTTTTTTAGGCTAAACTCATAGTTTATAGTTTCACTTTACTACAGTTAACATCAACCATGTTGCACGTCTTTGGGCTTGCTTCAGTAACTCATGTAAGCTCTGATCAACACTAATCTCTTGAAATATTAATGCTGCTAGGCTCATGTTTATGTTATTTCCTTGTAGAAATCATCGTTTGATGAGGAGTGGCTCATGTTTATGTTAGCTGAAGTAACTACAGGTAATAAGGGGGTGTTTGGCATTACCTTTTTTTCTACTTTTCCGGTTATGTACTTACAATCAAGCACAAAAAATTACTTTACAATCAGGCACAAAAAATTCCAAATCAATAGAAATAAAATCACAAAATCAAAGAATACATACCTTTCTTTATCTAGGATGAAGCTTATGTTCGTTCAGCTTGTGAACGTTCAGCTTTTGTTCGTGCAGCTTGTGTTCTTCAGCTTGAGTTCGTTCAGCGTGTGACCATTCAGCTTTTGTTCAGCTAAAAATTAAGTACATAACCGGAAAAGTAGAAAAATAGGTAATGCCAAACACCCCTTTATTACTTGGTATAGTTGTGTCAAGTACGCTATTCAAAACACTTTATAAAATATATAAAATTTTGTAAACCAAAAGAGGATGGACTTTTAGTTGATTCTTGGTTGTTTCAGTGTATGTCTTCAATTGCGTTTGAGTGGCATGTTTAGGTTCAATGGCATGGTTCAGATTCAGCGGCGTTTCAGTTGCATGATTCAGGTTTAGTGGCATGGTTGAGGTTCAGGTTCAGGTTCAGTGGCATTTCAGTTCCATGATTCAGGTTCAGTGGCGTTTCAGTGGCATTATTCAGGTTCAGTGGCATATGTCAGGCAAAATGGTTCTTTTAGAAAAGTTTCTTCCAAAGCTGAAAGGGCGTGATTCAGTGGCAAGCTGGAGTTTGAAACCACTGAACACGCGAACACACTGAACCAAACCCAGTCACTGATAAATTCTTTAATCAAATTAATGCAGGATGAAAATATTTGAATGTCACTGTGAAAGGCCTTTGATATACAACACTTCTAGGGTTCACTAAGGAATCGTATAGAAGGCAACAATAGACTCAGAACTCAATGAAATAAGAAATGAATTCGAAAGTGTTATTGTTAGTTTTGGCGGAAAATGTGGTTGTTGATTAGATGGAAATTAAGATGGAATGTAGGAGATAACAGAATCAAGAAGAGAGAGTTTATTCAATCAAAATCTTAACAAATGAATTACAAGAGTAAACTATTTATAAAGGTGTTTTGGCGCCAAAGTAGTTAAGAGTGTGAAGGTAAGTTGTGGGAGAGATCACGTGCACCTCACATGACCGGTTCAAACGGTGCATGTGCACCTCACGTGCCACACTACTATCCCAAACACTCTTACTCATGTCAATCCATCCCCCTTAAATTGTTCTTGTCCTCAAGAACAAGGATAGAAATGAGTTAAAACTAGTTAACAGCTTTTTCTGCCCACAATAAGCTTTAACTGCCATTTGACTTTCTTGTCTGACTTGACTATTTTTGACTTTTGCTTTGGATCTCAAGTATCTAAAAAACTGAGGTGACATTTTCAAAACCTTTAATCCAACACACAAGTCAAAGCGATTCGTTTTCCCTGCCAAAGTCCTACTTTTATTAACCCTGTCAGTGTCTTGAAGTACTGGTCTAAGCTCAGGTACTAGTTCAGGACATAAGCTTTGTTTTACGAACTCGTTATCAACCACTGGATTAAACGCTTCTACCAACACATCTTTAAACTCCGTCCTAGCTCCTGAAACTAACACGCCAACAACAGAATTCCATCTTCTTAAAACACCCCCAAAAGCATCAGTCCAACAATCCTTCTTCTTAATCCAAACACCCCCAAAAACAGCTATTTGTAAATCCAACCGCCCCTTCACTCTGTCCAAAAACTTTAAACAAATCTTTTTCCTTTTGGGCCATTTCCATATGTCAAATGTCCAACCTATACCAACATATTCGTAAGCACAAACACATCCCAAAAGCAGTCCTTCAACACACACTTCTTTTTCATTTGACTTTGCATCAGATGCTTTCCTACAATCACTAAAACCTTGTTTGGTGACCTCATCAAACTCAACTATTGCAGGCTGAAATAGAGTATTTATCATTACAAACTTTCCCACAACTAATGATTCTACCATGCTACTTTTCATTTCATCACATAGAGCATATGTACCTTCATTATTAGGAACTTGAAGATGGTTGTAATTCAGCTCATTCCAACTCCAGTCCCGTTCAGTAACCACTGTACAAACCCACTGATAATAGTTGCGCTCAGTTAAGACCTTGCCCATGTTTTTTCTTGATTTGTCCCGCCACCATGGACGAGCCATGTTCCCTTTTCGTTTGTTCAACCTCCATGGGCAACCCACAAAATCACATACCACAAAATCATTATTTTCACTCTTCAAATCATCAACAGATACAAAATCATCATTTTCATTCGTAAAACTTACTGTATAATGTTTCCTTTTCTTTTTCAACCATTTCCATGTATCAAATATTGAATGATCAAAAGTTGCATCATTATCTATTACCACCATACCTTCATAACAAGAATTCAAACTATTTAAAACCCTTCTTTTTATGTTAATAACTCCATTATCTTCCACTTCTTCTTGACTATCCAGGTTATATGTGACAACAAAATCGAAATCTCCATTCTCACTATACTTTTTCTCCAACCCATCAACACCATAACCTAAATCAATTGAAGCGCTTCTATTGTCATTCTCTTTAACGTCGTCATCAGAATCATCAAAACCAACTATCTTTTCCTCTTGAATTCCCATAACACCATATTCTTCCTCTTCTTGAATTTTCATAACACAAACCTTAGTCTTCTGAAAGATTGGTGTCGTTAACACTAAACTAACACCATTACTCTCATATTCTGTTCTTAAACCATTACTGACTATTACCTCTGATCTTGGGGTTAGGGACTTATGTAGACCATCATTTGACTGACACAATGAAGAATTACTTGAACCATTACATGTTATCTCTTCTTGTTCTTTTCCTTTCCCACCTTCCTTCCGAAAATCATCACCACCCAACAAGCCAATGTTGTTATCAATCACCCCATTTGCATCATCTAATTTTATTTCCTTACCATTATCATCTTCTTCACAAGGTTCTTCAAGAACAGTCAACTCCACACATTTTGTTTCATCACCATTTGAACTTTCTACACAACACTCATAATACCCTTCTGACTCACTGTTATTTTCTTCCCTTCCTCGGGAATGATTAGATTCCCAGATTGAATTAGCCCAAAAGTATGCAGCATTAAGCGTTTTCGGGTTGAAAATTTGAATCGGTCTTTTGATTTCTGGTTGTAAGCCCCAAATGAATATACGAACAGCAAACAACTCATCCCAACCCTCTCTACTAGCGAAAAAAACAAAGGCATCATAATACTCACTAATCGAACCTTCTTGTTTAGGAAGTTTTTCTGGTGGCTTTTTGTCGAACACTTTGTATGCACTAGTTTTACCATTACCAATGCCACTATTTCGTCCTTCACTTTTCCCAGAAATCACACCGTACTCATGATTATTACCAGTTAAGAATTGAGAATTTTGATGATTACCTCGGTTTGTTCCTTTAACTTGTAGCAATTCCCTATGCAAGCATTCTTGATTCTTCGCATATATCTTCATATCCTCTTTCAAGTGCTCAAGCGAATCCTTCATATTCATAAGTGTGTGATGTAAATCTGAGGTCCCCATCAAAACCATTACTGAATTTCACCAGAAACAAAATACTCGCCGGAAAAAAAACAACTCCAATGGAAAACTAACAACTCGCCGAAAACTGATCGGAACAATGAAAGAGTTGCCAGGAAAGGCAGCTCTGATACCACTTGATATACAACACTTCTAGGATTCACTAAGGGATCGTATAGAAGGCAACAATAGACTCAGAACTCAATGAAATAAGAAATCAATTTGAAAGTGTTATTGTTAGTTTTGGCGGAAAATGTGGTTGTTGATTAGATGGAAGTTAAGATGGAATGTAGGAGATAACAGAATCAAGAAGAGAGAGTTTATTCAATCAAAAGCTTAACAAATGAATTACAAGAGTAAACTATTTATAAAGGTGTTTTGGCGCCAAAGTAGTTAAGAGTGTGAAGGTAAGTTGTGGGAAAGATCACGTGCACCTCACATGACCGGTTCAAACCGTGCATGTGCACCTCATGTTCCATACTACTATCCCAAACACTCTTACTTATGTCAGCCTTTAACCAATCTGACACGTTTCATATATACCCATGGGCTCATAGGTGTTGTACATGCCTGGTATAAACAACTGTTTTTCTTCATATTTGGATTCTTTTAAGCTTATTTTCTGAACAAGTATGTTGCTCTGTTTTAGTAGCTTTTTCAAACCCCAACTGATTACTAGCTCTATCTTAAGTTGAGTCACACAATAATTTTTTATATTATTCTAGGTGGTGAACCATTTGACACATACCCTAGAATTTACGACATATTGAATGATTCTGGGCTCTTCTCCATTGAGCAAAAGAGGTAAAATCGACCATGTTTCATTTTGCTTACTTTTATTGTTTATTAAATACACCTGCGATGAACTGAATCTTACGACCAAACAGGCATGTTTATATCTACCAGGTGTAATATTTCTACCATCATGCTTGAGATGAATAAAGACGAAACAGACATGTTCATATCAGGTTTTTGCTTTACTATACATAATAATAATATTTTCGATTAAAGCCATCCTTATGTGGTATGTATTTACTTGAACTCAAAACATAAGCTTCTTACTTGGTTAAACACGAACTGGCTAAGTTAACATGATAGTTTTGTTATTTTTGGTTGATTAATATTTTTTAAGTTTTATGATCAGATGATGCATTTTCAAGAGACACATGATGACATTTGGGATGATTTATCTAGTTCACATTATGAAGACGGTGTCTATGCATAGCCGTCGTCTAACCCGTTCGTTTGACCGAAGAACTTGGGTATGCATATTGCAGACTACTATGAATGTGTGTTAACTAATGGTTCCATGAGGTGTATGAGTTGTATAAATTAGAATGAAACGTCAAATTTTTTCATGTAAGATAAATATATGTATTATGGTTACTAATGAAATATATGCTCATACATGTAAGATAAATATGTGTATTATGGTTACTAATAAAATATATGCTCATACATGTAGTGATGAATTATTGTGAATGTTAAATATGTGAAATGTCTAAATATATATTTTAGGTGTCTTTAAAATAATAACGTCAAGTTTGTTCATTTAAGATAAATATGTGTAGAGGAGAGTTATTTTAGATACTAAAAATTACTCACATACCAAGGGACACATCCCCACCCTTCATCTAAATTTAATCAATGGCTAAGATTAAAAAGATATTTACTAATTAAAAAAATAACTAAATGCAGAAGGGCAGTTTGGTACATTTACAACACACACAAAATAGGGGTCCTCTTAATTTCTCTCATTATTCACCCACTCACCAACACACACACAAAAAAACACACTACTGACCATAACTTCCGGCAGCACCTATTCCAATCCCTATTCCAACCGATTCCAACCGATGAGTATTTCCGATCATCTCCATTTTTCGCTGCTTATCATCTCATTCACTCCTCTTTCTTTCCACTCGTTTTTCTTACACACACACACAAACACACAGTAAGTAAAAGTAAAAGTAATCCATCGATGGCTGCTGATCGTGACACCTTCATCTACGTCGCTAAGCTTGCTGAACAAGCTGAACGTTATGACGGTATTCAATACCTTGTTTTATTAACAGATCTGTTGTTTATTATTCATTATGTTAGTGTAACTTTAGATTCGAATTTGGTGCTATTAGTGATCAATTTCTTCAATATGATGTTAATTAATCAATTTTATTGTGGATGTAATCGGTTTTAGTTGACCGTTAGTCAGGTTTAGGTGTGTTTGGCGCGGAGCATTTAGCGTTTAGATTCGAATCTGGTGTGTAAGTAGAGATGTATGTGAACGATGTGTTGAATCTGTGAAGTGGTGTTGTTTTTAGTTGACGATTTGCGAATTTAATTAGGTTTAAGGTTATGATTGGCGGGGAGCGTTTAGCGTTTAGATTCGAATATGGTGTTATTGTGCTGTGTAAGTAGAGATGTATGATCGATTTGTTGATGATTTGTTGATAAATAAGCTCATAAGCTAAGGTTGAGTGTTTGGAGTAGCTTATGTTAAGTAGGTGGAAAAAAGGCTTAAGAAGTTATATAAGCACATGAGCGACAAAAATGGAGCTTATCAAAACCTCCCTAAATAAGCTCACAAGCCTAAGCTTATAGCTTATAAGTTACATTCATGGTCGTTGCAGAACATCATTTTACAACTAATACTAGTTATGTGGCTGGTGATGAAATAAATATGGTGATTCAGGGTTTCAAAATATCACAAGTGATATTCTGAGTATCACAAGTGATATTCTGAGTATCACATGTGATATTCTGAATATCACAAGTGATATTCTGAATATCACAATTATTTATATGGTTATATGGTTGAGTGATACATAACAAAATAAATTGTTTTTATTGTGACACACAATTGACTATATATCATTTGAATATTTAGGAATATCAGTACTAATGATTAATCCATATTTATAGTAGTAGTTGTAGTATACTGCTACTACTACTACTATAAATATTCTCTCCGTGATTGATTTGTGATGGTTTAAAAATATTTTGTAACTGTTGTTTTAACAGTTTCCTTGTGATTTTTTATGACTCAGGTACAACTTGTGCAACAGTCCTTACCCGCGCTATATTTTCAGAAGGTTGCAAGTCTGTTGCAGCTGGTATGAATGCAATGGACCTCAGGCGTGGTATTACGATGGCTGTTGATTCGGTTGTAACAAACTTGAAAAGTAGAGCCCGTATGATAAGCACCTCTAAGGAAATCACACAGGTAAATATATACCGAGTAACATTTAGTATTTCCTGGCATAGTATCTGCAATCATTCGCAATATAACCCAAAAACGTCACTAAAGAAAAAGTTAACAGATCAAAGTAACTTAAAGTAATGTAAGAGTTTCAAGTACATTTTTAAAATCGTGATATATCAGTTTTAGTCATATACCGAGCAAAAGCCTACATAGCAGTTCCAATGCTACGCCTTCAACCACTAGGCCATCTCTCGTACATAATGATTATGACCCAAAACCGAAAATAGAATGAATCATTCATATTATTATTGGGTAGGTACAACCAATAAATTCTAACTAGAAAGCGATAAAAAATTTCATCATAGTAAAAGCAGGATCTTTCCTGGGGGATAAAGAGAAATTTTTTCTTACAAAAACTGTTCAAATTTAGCCCCATCAGCGTCAACTTTTTGACGGAAGTTGCAAAGGTTATCTTTGCGCTTGTAATGCTTCTAATCCAGGTAGGGTTTTCTTATTTTAACATGTGTGTATGTTAATCCATATACGTATATATGGAGAACTTTTCTGTGATCTGAACCTTGATTAGTGAAGCAAAAGAATAGTTCTATACCAACTTTTGTTTATATTTTATTGTTTCTAAATATGTGTTGCTGACATATTGGCTTCGTTAGCATGCATTTGCGCTTCTACTGATTTCTTTTACAAATTTCTTATTTCAGGCTAGAAATCAGAAGATTGGAGAGAAACCACTTCTTTCTGTGTCCAGTTTTGTACAGGTAATGTTGCCAAATCTCACTTTCGGGTTATAAAAAGATGGCCATGGTTAGGGTTCTTTCAACCACCAAGGCAGTCTAATTTACTAATGTGTAGACTTTATATGTTGGGGGGACACCTTTTACTGGATCTATAAGAAGCAATTATCTTTAAAACAATTACTGTATCCAGTTCCGCAGGAGCGGGGCATGGGGGAGGTAGGATATAGACAGTCATACCCCTGCCCGAGGGTAGGGAGACATAAGCTTGGTAATTTTTTTTTTTGACTGGCATTTACTTTTTGATCTACATACCTAGCATAGACGACGTTGCAGCAATGTAGCAGGTTATATTGTTTATTTCGTACGAGATGAGATTTGGTTTTAGTCAATTGCATTGTTTTGTTAAAATGTGCTTGTGCATCCTTATCAAGAGGCCAAAGGGCGCTCTTTTTGGTAATACATTCCTGAACGATCATGTAGTCACTAATCTGAATATTTGTTACATAAGGTGATTTATGGTGCTCAAGGTTGGATTGATGTTCTCGATGAATCATGAGTGGATGGCCGGTGTGGCTTATATAGATATCGGTTTGGTATGTTTTGAGTATATCTGAACCGTTGTCAACATTGTTTAGAATCCATCATCATCCTTACTATTATCTTTGTGTTTTCCTCTCCTCAATCTGTTTCACAACATTGTTTTTCATTTTAAGTATTTAACTTCATGTTATTGTAAGCATACTTAATTCCATCATTCATTCTTGTAATTTTATGGAATACTTTGTCACGGTTTTGTTTCTGTTTCTGCATTCTAAATATGATTAGTTTGAAACTTGAAAGTTCATAGCAGATTGCTCCATGATAGGGAGGTCAAGAATTTTAAGTACCTGATGGTTCTTGAGAGGATGAAGGGAATTCTGATGACTGGGATGATTTGGCTTCTTCCAATAGGTTAATCAACATCTCATTTCCAGATAATCTCGCTTCATCAAGTGGCGTGTTGCCCCATTTGCACATTAATTTGCAACTTAAAAATGTTGTTACGTGATATATGATCGACCTTGTGGACTCAAGAAAATATGATTAGTTAGGTTTTGTCTCTTTTTATTTGAATTCTAAAACTATATTAAGTTCTCTATAACCTGGTTGATATGGTCATGAAGTGTACGTGTCTTTGGACAAAACACTAGCCCCAGCTTTGACTAGCAAATCTGCAAGTGCATAAGATCCTCGTGAGGTGGCTACATGTAGTGGTGTCCGAAAGTCAGTCTTTTGAGTTTAAAACCCCTCTTGCGACAGATGGAGATAATATAGTATCACCATCAGTTTTCGTCAATGAGCAGCCATCTTTTATTAGTAAAGAAGCAATGTTATCATGCCCTCTTTTGATGGCTTCTAATAAGGGTGTGTTCCCAAAGTTATCTATCAGTAAGATGAAATAAAGTATATAATTAGGTCAAATGACTACCATAATCTAAGCTCAAAGGGGCAGAAAGTTTACCTGAAATGTTAACTTCAACACCTACTTGAACAAGAAAAAGAGTGATATCTTCGAGACCTTTTGATGAGTTGCACTCGTTGTGTTCAAAATGGGCTATTTTTGGACGTGCCTCAATCAATACCCAAGTGATTTTTTTTACCAATTGTTTACTCGAATATAGCGTTATCCTTCAGAGTTCTACAATGATATGGTGCAAAACTAAAACATTATTCGCTATATCTAACTAATACATAATTACATGAGTTGTCAAAATAACTAATGCAAACTAACAATAAAAATTAAACATGGACCATAAACATTTCAGAAAGAGAAAAAAAATACTGATTGGTGTATTTTTTTATTTTTTATTTTTGTAATTTTATGAAATACTTTGACATTTATCACCTGTGATAAAGCATTAAAGTGTTTTGGATAAGTTATTAGAATTAAAGTGATACAAAATAACTTATTAGGTATCACCTGTGATACAAAATAACTTATTGGGTATCACCTGTGATACAAAATAACATATTAGGTATCACCTGTGATAGTTAGATTGTAGTTAACTACTTGTTTTTGTAGATACAAAATATGAGGTATCACCTGTGATACATACAAAATCATAGGTGATACAAAATAACATATTAGGTATCACCTGTGATACAAAATAAGTAAGTAAAGCACAAATAAGCAAAATAACATATTAGGTTCATTTTTCATCATTTTACTACAAGTTGATTTAATGTTTATAATGATGCATACTCACGTTGTTTTGACTTTTAAAATTTTGTATAGGTGTATGGGGCGAGACCAATTAGGAGGTGGTTAGAAAGGAAGGTTGTAACTGAGTTGTCGAAAATGTTGATTAGGGAAGAGATTGATGAAAATGCGACAGCGTATATAGATGCAGACATGATCGGGGAAGAATTGACTTACAGGGTGGAAAGGAATGGTGGACTCGTGAACGCTGCGACGGGTGGGAAGTCTGATATTCTGATTGAAGTTCCTCCTAGTGCAAATGGTGTTCTCAACGATGCTGCAAAAGCTGTGAAGAGGATGAAGATCGAGGAGGTTGAAGATGATGATGAAATGGATGAATAAAAGAAAAGTGGAATAAACGAGTTGTATAGAAGAGTCTTGTTACTTCTGTCAAGTGTTATGTTGTTTTTTTTAATGTAAGCTGAAACACGATCAGCTTGTTTGTTTAGTATAGATCTGTGTCTATGTTGTTAAAGTTGCCCGGTGTACTAACTTTTGAATCAATGAAGTGAATTTGCTTATATAATATGGGCAATTCTAAGTTCCGGATTCGTAATTTTTATTCACTCATATTTGGTTATCTTGAATGCAGGGGCTAAAAGTTGAACAAGACGCCATAGTTGGTGTCACAAATGTAGCTCAAAACACATGGTAGGTCTATTTGCCTAATATCTTATTTTGTATCACAGGTGATACCTAATATCTTATTTTGTATCACAGGTGATACCTAATATTTGGTATGTATCACAGGTGATACCTAATATCTTATTTTGTATCGCAGGTGATACCTAATAAGTTATTCTGTATCACAGGTGATACCTAATATGTTAATTGTTGTATCACAGGTGATACTTAATATCTTATTTTGTATCACATGTGATACCTAATATTTGGTATGTATCACAGGTGATACCTAATATCTTATTTTGTATCACAGGTGATACCTAATAAGTTATTATGTATCACATGTGATACCTAATATGTTAACTGTTTGCTTATTTTGCCTTTTCCACCTTAATTCTCAAGTTATAAAAATTTTGTTTTCACAAAAGTTGTTCATTTTTAGCTTATTAATATGTTTCATGAAAAAAAATTGCAAAAACAAAAACTAAGAAGTTGGGAAGCCCAGGGTGAGCCTAGGCTCGAACCCAGACCTCTACCATCCTCAACCAGTTTAACACACCACAACCATCTCTGCCCTTGGGTCTTTTTCGTTATAGCTTGCACCTTTAATTCACTTAACCAATTTTTTCCTTTTTAGCTTAACTTCCCTTTTTGCTTATTCACGGCTTATTCAAATAAGTTGTCGATTCCTTTTTATTTTTCCTAAGTTCAATATAGCTTAAAGTAGTTTTCCACAAATTTTCATAATTTTTAGTATTAATTTAGTATTTTTAATATTATTCTTAGTCCAAAACTATTTTTAATTCATTAAAAATAAAATAAAAAGAAAATTTACACATCTAGGGGTAATTTTTGATTTTTAGGTTTTCTTAGGCTCGTTAATTCCCGTAAGAACTTGTTTTTCAGTTTAGTTTGCGTTTTTGCTTATTTGTGCTTTACTTACTTATTTTGTATCACAGGTGATACCTAATATGTTATTTTGTATCACCTATGATTTTGTATGTATCACAGGTGATACCTCATATTTTGTATCTACAAAAACAAGTAGCTAACTACAGTCTAACTATCATAGGTGATACCTAATATGTTATTTTGTATCACAGGTGATACCCAATAAGTTATTTTGTATCACAGGTGATACCTAATAAGTTATTTTGTATCACTGGTGATACCTGATAATGTTAGTAGGTAACAACAAGTATTTAACAAAAAAAAAAAAAAAAAAAAGCTTAAAAGTCTACACAATAAGCAACATGAAAATAGCTTATCAAATTCTTAATATTTTGATAAAAACATTACATAACAAAAATATTATAACTAAAACATAAAAACCTAATAATCAAAAATTACCCCTAGATGTGTAAATTTAGTATCCATATAGGGGTAATTTTTGATTTTTAGGTTTTCTTAGGCTCGTTTAATTCCCGTAAGAACTTGTTTTTCAGTTTAATTTGCGTTTTGAATATCTGAATATCACAAGTGATATTCTAAATATCACCAATATTCATAAATAATCAATACATGATCACATGTGATATAATAAATATTACCACATAAACAAAAAGAGAAAATTTGAAGACGCATGTTATATCATATGTGAAAAATCACATGTGATTTTTTACTAGTTTTGGTAATAAGAAATAATCATTGTATGATCACATATGATATAAAAAAAATATTGCCAAACAAATGTTATATCACATGTGATTTTTTGCTAATTTTTGTAATAAGAAAAATTTCAGTGTTAGTCTTTCCTCATTTATGGTTTTTTTCTAATTCACTCCAAATAAATAGATGTTACAAATGTTGTAGTCCCAAATACATCACCAGAAGAACCAATCTTAAACTTTGTTACTTCAAATTCAACCAACAGTGGTTGCCAATGTTACAGTTTCAGAATCTTGCCTTACTTCAACATCGTCAGTTTTTACTGCTTCATCACCATTAGCCAGCTTGTTGTCTGGCAAAGATCCCTTTTCGGTCTCAAAGCGAACCAATAACCTTTCCAACAACTCCTGACAGTCGATTGCTGTCACCATCACAGATAAGCTAGACCGCCCTTTCCAGCAACTAATGGCAATTGTTGATTTATCTACTCTAGGCGGATCTGATAACCCCTCATTACCTGTGATGCAACAAAAAATGAAATATTGAGGATTGAGCAGTATGGCTTAGAGGTGCTATTTCATTTCATATCATACATTCATATGCAAATCTCTCATTTCGAGTTGTAACAAAAATGAGTCACATGGGTTGATCGGGTCAAACACGTAAAAAAATCCTTTCAAATGCTTTATATTCTCCTGAATAGTTATTTGAAAATTATGTTGTCGTATTAATAATATACTTCTAAAAAGACAAAGATAAATGTCGGGTCATCATCCAAGCACTGCTTGTACTTATCACCATTTAAACCCCAAACATATTTATCCGACCTGGACATATTGTGAACCGCTACAAGACCAGCCCGAACCCTAAGCATGGAATAGAAATTGAACAATGACAATTTGTTTATAAAACAAACCTTGGTTTAGAACCACGACACAACAGCCAAACGAAAGGGTTGCAACCTTTTCACAAAATCCATCATCAACTAGATCTGGGAATTTGATGGACTTGTATTGCAGTAAATGCTTAAAATCCACTGGAGTTGCACAAGCTATCTGTTTGGTCATATGTGGAAGAAGCAATGGCAAACCTTCTGAAGATATTCTGAATACACAAGGCGTGGAAGTGCCTTCTCTCGATGTTTGCCTTTCCTGGATTGAAAACCAAATTAACCTCATAAATTTTACACTAGCAATTTCAACGTACAACATTGATTTTAGTTATTAGTTAGAAAGACCTATATGTAGCAATTTCAACAAATTTACTTATAATGAGTAGATTCCGGGAACGGGTCAGACCAAAAAGACAACAGTTAAAAAAGATGAGAAAGATGAGCTGGATGGGTAGAAAAAAATATTCTGATCATATTTAACAAGTTACTTCTAGAAATTAAATTTTTGGACATGTAGTGTTCCGGGTCAACCCGGCATTGACCACCTTGTATCAGCTCATAGTGAAAAGTACATGTTTTGATCTAAACCTGTTTGACTCGATACCCAACCCGCTCATTTTAACAACTAGAAAAATCGGCACGAGAAACTTACAAACATCTTTAAACCAATAGAAGTTATCTTGAGTTGCTCGCCACCTAAGAAGTTGAGTTTCACCACGCTCTTGACAGATTCTGACATATAATAAATTCTCTTCACATGATTGGTATCACTATTTCTTGTAAGAAGGCGATTAGTAAACGGAAACGAATCATGAATCCCATAGAATTCCTTGATATTAGTGAGTAATATTTCTCCTTTGAATATCCAATATCTCGTATATCCCCTGTACCAGGAAAATAATCTCCAAATTTATGGAAAGAAACTGTCATGACCCTGTCAGTAGTATGTGATCTCCCTCCACTACCTTGTAATACCTGCAAGGCCAACAACGTTTAGCATATCAGACCCTTTGGTTCGGTTCAAACTGGATTCGGGTAAAACGGGTACTTTTTGTATGGGAAGACTAGACCCCAAAGCATCAAGAACATAAGCCTCCACATTGTTTACAACTGATTTCCCCTTAAGCTTATTGTTTTGGGTTAAACGAGTATCAAACACTCCAACAAGCTTGTACTGTTCTCTAAATTCCGAGATTATTCTTCGGGCATTTGTTTGTGTTGCAGAAAGAAGTAAAAACCGGAGCAGATACGGCAACTTCTCAGCTTCAATCGTTCGAATACACGATAAAGCTATCGTTATAACCTTCAAAACAATCAAATACACCATTTATCAGCAATCAGGCTACAAAATACACCAATATGTATACTTAACAATAATAGTATGCACGTATAAACAACCTTATCTTGCAAATACTCATCCAAATTCAAACTCGAGAAACAATCAATAACAGCAACAGTAGCACTCGAATCGTCCTGCAACACCTGCTCAAGCGCCTCAACCACAATCTCATTACTACTATCTCCCATAACTTCGGGCAACGAACCAATAATCTCTCTCTTCAAATCACACGGGAAAATCGACAACACTTTAAACAAACTATCCGTAAACTTCTCACAATCCACCAAAAAATCAAGCCACCTAAACTGATTCACAATCAACCTAGCTATATCCTCATCCAAACGCAGTGCATCACGATCAAAATACTCAGGTAGCTTCTCTAGCAACATGTTCTGAAGATCTAATTGTATCGAAGGCACTAGTAACAACACCCTAACTAAACTATCACTCCTTCCGCTATTCACATTATCACGAAATGACGGCAGTAACACCCTACAAGTATAAACTCGCAATTAAAAAACTGTATAGCTACAACTAAGCATTGCGCTAATTGATTAAAAATGTGTCTAACTTTACCTCTTTTATTTTTCCGTGTATTAATCTACTTTTTTCCGTTAAAAACTATCACTCCTTCCGTTATTCACATTACCTCTTTTATTAATCTACAACTAAACATTAGTTTAACACTTCATCATATATCATGGCACCGCACATAGCGAGAAACAATAACAGCTTCCAATCGATGCACCAGCACCAACGCACATATACAGTATCCATCTTAATCTTTCAACAGTCCAATTTCTTAACGATCTCACAATCACGCAAACAGACTGTTTCATTTATTCCACATATCACAACATTGAATTATTACATACTATTATATTGATAAAAACATCCTTTAATCTCAAAACTAATTAAAATCACAACATTTCCCCTAGTGCTATTTATAGTCAACTACACAATACCATGTGAAAATCAATTATTCATTTCATCAAACACATGGTGTGCATTTAACTAATATTTTTTCTAAAGCATAATTTACATAAAGATTAGATGTAGAAAACATAAAATTACTCGTTATTAGATACAGTTTCTGATTATCTGTGTTTTTATGCTCTAATGCTTTCACATGCTTCCAATATGATGATGAACGATCTAAAGAATTAGTTAGCTTATAATTCATCACAAACAACGATAGAAGAACGAATGAGATAGAATGTGATCGATTATTGAATTGAGGAGCAAAAGTTAGGGTTAGGTGATGTGAGTGATGAAGAAGAACAATTTAGTTGAGAGAAAAGAGAGAAACACACATTTACTGTGTGTGTGTTTTGAAGGAACGGTTATTAAATTATTGCTTTTATATGGACAAAAATGCCCTTAAAGTGTAAAATATGAATTTAATCTCAGCCTTTAGATCAAAATAAATGGAAGGTAGGGATTGATCCCTTTGTATGTAAGCAATGTTTCGTCCTCAAATGATCTTTTATCATATGTGTATTATGGTTACTAATAAAATATATGCTCATACATGTAGTGATGAATTATTGTGAATGTTAAATATGTGAAATGTCTAAATATATATTTTAGGTGTCTTTAAAATAATGCAAAGAACATGAATTAATTTTACGGCAATGGTGGTGGTATGGTGATAATGATGATTAACATAGTAATCCTGTTGGCTATGGTAAAGAGGTTGAATTGGTCGCTCACCAAATATCTTAAAGCTTTTTGAAAAACACAAAAAGCTATTATTAAGCTCCTCGAATTGGTTTAACCAAACATGTGTTGTTACACCCCGTGCCCGATTAGACCAAAAATTAAAACTTTTCGCGTGGAAACACTTGACTTTTACGAACATCCTGTTACTCTTTAGATCATTTATAAAAATCCATTAACATTCAGACCTTGAGACTATTTTTAAGTGAAACTAGACTCAATTACCTTCGAAACGCCGGGTGGCGCGACCCGTGACGACTTACGGATTAAAAGATATGATTTTTCAAAGTTTCCTGAAATCTGTCGAAAACCCTCAATCCGATCGGCATGACCCTCCATCCGATCGGATGGAGGCTACTGACCTCCCGGAGCCACTTTTAAGTCCCGTTCTTGGAAATCCGACCTCCCGAACTCGATATTTCACCAAAACTTCTAGATTTACTTAATATATCATTGGGCTCATTTTCATACAAAAACATTTACCGTTTGACCCTCGGAATAGTACTTTACAAGTTGACGGGTTTTGCACCAAAACCCGTTTTGACCCATTTCATGACATAAGACACATACGACTTTCACATCACCTCAAACTTAACCAAAATCATTACCTTAACATATTAAATCTGTTTCATAGATACATGACCCGTTTACATCCCAAAATGGGTATATTTACACTTAATCCAAACGCCCCTTTAACTTCCACTATAAACACTTAAAGCATACTTTGACACAACGATTAACCGCCAAAACATTACAATGACCTTGACATACATTTTGCCACTCGGCTACACTTTTCAACCCATTATAGGACCAACGGGAGTACACCATTGAAACGAGCTCGGTATCTACCTAACCTATACTTTTTTACCAATCTTCTATTCTTGCTCATATCCAAACCTTTAACCTTAGTCCAAGCCATATCATCGCACATGAGCCTACAAAACATTAAACACTTAAACCGTAAGCACGAATGCTTAGTAAGTAAAGCGGATATAGCATAACATTATACTTCATTCAACGCATTACACATTATACAACTATTAATCCAAAACAACATTAGACATAATCACATACCTTAACCACATAAAGCCTTAACCTTCCTTATTCATCACTCCCTTCTTGACTAACACCTAACTAAACTTATACTTACTTTAACATAAACATCTTAACAAGCTAATCATAACCCTTAACACATTAAGCCACATAACACGTAATGCATAGAAATCAATATAACTTTACATCATAACCGGTTTACTTACCTTGATTCCAAGTTAAGGTAACATTCATCATTTTCACCATCATCATCTTCCATTATCATCATCATCCCTCTTCATCATCATTCATACCTCCTAAACCATAACCATCAATGACAAGACTTATCAACATAATACATCAACACCAAGGTCAAGGGTTTATATATATAACCCATCACACATACTTAACTTTCTTCCTTGATCATCATATGATCATGCCTTGATCATATGATGAATACCCACTTTCCTCCTAACCCATAACTTCATTAGAATCTAAATAGGAAGATTACTTACTTGGGAGATCCTTGCTAGGGAAGACCATAAGCATAAAGTCTTCATCTTCATCCTTTCTAATCTATCCCATCCATACTCTTTTCCCTCCTTTTTCTTCTTATAACCGGACCAACAAACACACTCTAGGATAATGTGGAAAATGCTAGAATCCTCCACACCCTAGATATTTACTTGCACAAGTTTGGGCCATTAGCAAGAATGGCCCCTCAAGTCTCTTTCCTTCTACTTTAGCCACCCTACATATTACAACACTTATAGTCTATGACAACTCAAGTCCCTTGATTCTACTTTCATTCTAATTGTGCCACCTAATACTTTCTATAACCTTATAACACATTCGTTGACCATCAAGGTTGACTATCGGGTTTGACTACAATGAAACATTCGTTGACTACCCAATCACGTTAAGTCCTTAGTCAATTTCATCTAGGATGGGGCCTATTTGTACCCGAGAAACGGTTGTTACATGTGCAAACAACAGTACTAGCACGAAATAGAAGACCTATATATTTTTAAATACTAATGGTAATAAAAACACCTATGGAGGGAAGTTTGGGTAATGGATCCATATTCCATGTCTGTTAAATTGCTAATGACACTATTGCGGGTTTTTAAATATATATTTTTATTACTTAAACGATTGATTTTTACATTGTCCATCCATACAAAACTACTGGTGTTTATGTAGGTAAATATCCATCATGAGCAAATGTGTAAAAAATGGATGGTTCGGTAACGGGTCATGTGGGCCGGGTAAGACTGACCACAACTACCTATTTTCCTTCGGATTCATGCTTGGTGAGGTCCGTACTCTTTGAGTCTCTTTATAAGCTGATTTACATGCTTTAAGAAATACAATCCATTTTCATTTTTAACTTGTTTTTTCTAAATTTATCTCTTGACTAAAAGAGGACAAAGTATTACCCTTATTAACCCCTTCACATATAAATGGACTAGAATTGCCATTGTCTTTTCAATTAATTTCTTATTATGCGAGTTTCTTTAATTAATTTGTACTCAATGAATCATCATAGAGTCCACGTCTATGTTTGTTTCACTTAATTTTTCCTTGATTATATTAAACTAGACGAGTACCCGTGCATAGCAACGGAATTTTATAGCGGCAGATAGTTTTAGTGATAAAAAAAGTTTTTGGGTTATAAACGAAAAATAATAAAAGTTTGAGGATTTGGGGATCAAACATAACGTTTTGAAACCCGGTTCGACCCGGGTGGTTCAACCGGTAGAACCGTTCCGGTAGAAAAATTGGACAATTTAAACCGGGTCAACCCGACGAATTGGGTAAAAAAACAAGTTAAATTAAACCGGGTCAATCCGTCGGGTTTGAAGTGTCCCGGGTCATCCCGGTTTTCGATGTGTATTAATAGTTTTATTTTGAAGCATATCATTGCCATTAATGTACAGCCTTTCATTACCAAATTTACCACTTTCAAATTCCTCATTTTTAAGTATTTTGGTTTATTTGCATTAAAATTACAATAGTTTCCTTTATTTGTTTAGATTTAAGGTTTTCAACATTTCACATTGCTTGACTTTTTACTTTTCCACATTGATCATTTTTCTTTTATATGTAGTAAGATAAAATGGCAACCAAACAGCCCCTATTATGACATTAAAAACAACAACCAAAAACCCCTTATTGACAGCAAAAACAACAACCAAACACCCCTTTGACAGCAATAACAACAACTAAACACCCCTTTTGACCAGCTACTAAACACCCCTTTTGACAGTAAAACAACAACCAAACACCCATAGAACAAAAAACTTATAATTAAATGTCTCCGAACTAACATTGCTTACCTGCTTGTCAAGCATCTTTGAGAAATCCTTGAGAACGTTTTCTCCTTAAAGTCCTCTGTCATAAATCTAGAGAGCATATTGCTTTACATTTTTTTCTTCATGAGCTTGTAAGCTGTGACTTATCTGAATTTATAATCATTAAGACCATGGTCATTTATAATTTATCAACACCACTTAAACAGAAATATCTTTAAACAAATGCAACACACATCCCACTCTTTTAGACCCCAAATTATTTTTAAAGCAAATTAGCCATTTTTAGTATATTAGAAAATGCTTATATTCTTATTTAGAGTAAGCAATAGAAAACAGCCAATAACACTAACTTGCTCAACATCTGACCAAACTCTAACCATCACTTGTAAGAGGTCTAAGACCAAATTAATGTGATAACATTGATTCAACACCTAGTTCCATATAAAAACACGCAATTAAACATTCTCAACATGTCTTAAGCCACCTAAGCTACGATTATAACATCAAAACATCCAATTCGCTCACAACAGATCCTAACGATGAACCTATATATCCTAACATATCACCCTCGTGAATGTTCGACACTTACACGTAGCCTGATTCAGAAAATTTACTATTTTTAACACATCTCAAAGTAACTAAAATACTAATGTTTCTTAACTAAAACCGTAACATTTATCCAGTTTAGGATAGTTAAAGGCAAAATCACCATTCTTAATTACATATTATAATAATTCACTAATTGCATACCGACTACCAAGTAATATCATTTAGCAAATATAGAGCAATACAACAAAGAAGTCATCACAGGTCAATAGCTCAACATACATTAAATTCTCCCAATAATATAAAGTCATAAATAATGTAATACTTGTAGAGTGTGTTCATTTAGGCACGACAAATATATCATATGACACTCATTTGCTCCACATATGACCAAAGTTACAAGCTTTAAAACCAAATATGAATTAATTCAAATCTTTTCTCACAGTATACTTTTATAAGTTAACGCTTAGGTCCATCTACATCAGTCGGGCTAGTTCCGGTCCAAAACCGGACCGACGTGCCAAGACCTACCCAGCCCGAAAATTGACTTTTGTAAATAGCATGAACCGAAACTGTTGGGTCCATCAGTACCCAAGAGTCCTTAAAACAAGATTTGGACACAAATTAACTAAGTGTTATTAAACCGAGAACAATTCAAGTCACTGAGTGAACATTCGCTCAGTGAGTCATCTTCAGGATGCTTAAGGCGAATTCAAGAAGAAGGATTCACTACTCAGGAAGGCGGTACTCCCTGAGTAGGACTTAAGCCAAAGAAGAAGATGATGGTTTAGTGAGTGTTGGACAAGAACTCACTGAACCCCAGTCTCCTCAACAACAATAATTGATTGAAGACTGAAGAACCCAACGCCTGAAAGAAAGGCGGGAATAAGTGGGAAGTGTTCGAGAAGATAAGAGTGTCAGACCAAACACTCTTATTTTATCAGATACAAACCTTCTTTTATTCGGCTAAAAGTCATGAGTGCCAGACCAACCACTCCTAAAGACTTCTTAGCCCATTCATATTGGTTCTTGGAAATGACAATTACTGTTGTAATTGTCAGACACGCTTGCTTCAACAAGTTGTAGTTTTTTAATCACTTTTACTCTTTTATACTTGTGTATAAATAGGTTCAGAAGGAGAGAAGTTGAGTGTGTTTTGTACATTGAAAGCTTTAGACTTTTACAAAACAACTTCTCTCCTACAAAGAGTAATCAGTCCCTGAGATAGCTCAGTGAGGCATACTGTTACCACTCAAGCATAGCTTGAGTTTAGATAAGAGACACCATACCTTGTCTATTCAATCCCAAGTGTTTGTTCCGCAAAACACTTGGGTAATAGATTCTTTGATTCATTTCTAATAAGAATTTAAACGTTCAAAATACTTTGTGTTTTTATATTTACGTTTCATTAACTGTTAGAATTAATCAATAAATTGTATTAGTCATACACACAAATAGATTAACTTTCTAGTTAACTCTAAGCGTGTTAAGAGAACAAAAGAAACCGAAACCGAAATGCCTAGTTCGATTTCAGTTAGTCGGGTTTCTTCGGCTTGTATCAGAACTGAACCGAGTGAACCGAAAGTATACTTGGGCCACTTTCAAAATTAGGACTAAACTGAGTTCCGCTTTATTTATTTTATTTTTTTGGCCTGCATATAACTTATGCTAATATATCTGTTTTTCCAGCTGCTAATATGCTATTATTGCAAGAACTTGTGCATATCCACAAGAATTCAAGAATAGCTAGCATAATTTAAGTAGCAAAACATAAGAGGAGGAAACCATAAAAGTAGCAAAATCCATAACTTTTCCATAATAGTAGACATGAATCAAGTGAAATCTTTTCCATGACATTAGACATGAATCAAATACAAAATTATCATAACAGTAGAAAAAATCCATGAAATTCCAAGATGAATAAAGTGTAATCTTTTCTAGTAGCAAATCCATATCAATCAAGAAAACTAAACCAAAGATCAAATGCAAAATCCATATCATAACATTAGACTCTTTGTATTCCACATTCTATATTCGGTTCACTCGGTTTGTTCAGGTTTTTTTTCGGTTTTCATACCTACCGACCCGAAACTAAAAATTATGAAAACTAAAAACCGGCCGAAGGTTGGTCGGTTAGGTTCGGTTTGTGTACCCTATTAAATCTAAATCTGTATCGAGGACATAACTATCAAGTTACATAAAAACAATAATCCCAAACACGAAATATCTTAATACATACCACGTTCTTGATCTCGAGTCCAAAACTGCTGGGTCAAGAATCTGACCCAAGTGCCCTGACAAGATTTGAACATAAAATAGCCTAACTCACTGATAAAATAGTGGGTTACTCACTGATAAAGAAATCAGTGAGTGTTGTAAAAAGCCCGTTGTTGAAGAAACACTTTACTTACTGATACGGTGTCAGTGAGTAAAGTATACGAGCTACAAACAACTCCAGTATAACTGAGAATTGACAAATGTCTCAGTGACCCTGAAGATACTATCTCTACAATGCAGACTGAAAATATGGGCACGAACTTCTACAAGAAAAGATAAAATTCAGACAAAGATAGAAGAGGAAGAAGAAGAGGGACCACTTGGTGGATGACAACTCACAACAAGTGGATGTCTACTCATACCTACCCCACATGTCTTAGTCTAGTTACCTGTGTATATATTGTCTGTGTTGTAATAGAGATAGTATGAATTCCTAAACAAACAAAATAATACACAATGTATTAGTTGATAGGAACATCCTCTCATTGAATCATCAAGCATAGCTTGGATCAATGAGAGTTTATTTGTCACCCAAAGGGGATACCATACCGAAAGTATCCCCTTTAAGAAGTTGAAGATGTTATCATGTAATCTAATAGGTTTTGAGTAATCTTGTAACATTTGTTAATCATATTAATGAACTGTTCTTGTATTACTCATTTTCACGGATCAACAAAAACTAAGAACCTTCAATGAAACACCTCATCCAAGATTCGACCACAATATGCACATCAACATCTAATGTAACACATTTTTATTGCAAAACTACAAGTTTATTTTTCATTTTGAAATGCAATTCAAAGTTACATAATTAGGGTTGTTTGATTATTAATCTTAAAAACCGATTTGAAAGTACAATAATTACTATAGTAGTGGAAGTAATGTTATTAGAGATTGTGATTTTAAGCGTAATAGTCAATTAACAACATCATATAGTAGCAAAAGACGATAAATATTATGATTGGAAAAAATTTAAAAGACACATATCAAGCAAAGATTGTTATCCCATACATCTACAGTAAATGGTTTTGTAATACAGTAATTCTAGGTTTGATAATGGTTTTACAAAATAACCAATATACTTTTGGAACCAATATACTTAGACTTTAAAATTACCTAAATGCTTACACTATGGCCAAAATGAAGTACCTTTCTCTATGACATTTCATCGAACATCCTCCATGCTGCATTCAATTCTTCAAATCACATACCTGGTGAACCATAATTCTAGCGTAATCATATCTTGAAAACAACACTGCTTAAAAAATTGTCACTACAGAAGAACACCTAATTTCCCAATCACATTATTAATCTCAACATACCCCAAAATGAAAATAAAATTATTACATTTATTTAAAACCAAAGACAACACTTGATGATCGAATTAAGGTATACCTGAACATCACCGTGCAATTTCCACATTGATGAAACATTCTTAGCCAAGCATGTACCGGTATTTGTAATTGTTGATGCATCCTGCGAGTTTATAAAATTTCATATTAAGTCAATATTGATTTCACAAATAAAATAAACAATAAAAATCCATAAATGTATACAAAACTAATCCTCAATTGATCATACAAAAAAACTGATCAGCTAGCCTAATCTGATTCAATCGGACCAAAAATCAAAATAAGAATGACCATAACATAGGTTAATAAAAAAGATACCTCCGATCAGTGGATGATAGTGCCAGATCTTTGTGTGTGTTTTTTTGAATCCCAACTCTCGCCATATACAATTACTGATTTGAAGGTTTAGCCAGCTGAAAACCCACTGCATAGATCAACTTCTTAGGTATGGCATAGAAAAATGATGCAACCATGACCGGAACTGCAACGATATCTTAGGGTTGAAGTTAAATACTGATTCTGGTGATTTGATTTCAAAAGTGGTAACTTATTTTTGGAGATGATTGTTTGAATGTGTCAACATTAATTGATGGATTGTAACCGGCTATAACTTTGCAAGAGATTAAAGAAGAAGCGTATGAAGGAAGAATCTTATTGAAGAAGCAAGGGCAAAAGGCAAAATGGTGATTGACCCAAAATTCAGTTTTCACTTTTTCATTGTGACCATTTTCTCTTTGATTGATTGAATTTGGTGAAAATTTTGATGAACCATAATCAAGTTAAATGGGATCTTAGTAGTTTAAAAAAAAATGAACCATGACTTTAAATATACAACAGTATTTTACATCAAAAAGCGGATGATCTTTTATTTCGTTGGAAACAACGATGTTCTAAAAATGCTTTGCTTTTTCATGCTTTTTGACTTTTTTAATGTTTGTCGAAGATCAAACTTTATACTGTAGATTGTTTCGAGTGATCATGTTTTATTGTGTTTTTTATTAATGTTCGAATGATGTTTTAAAGATGTTGGACAATAAAGTTTTACAGTTTAAACGTGTTTCTGTACATGAATGTTAAATTACTTTTACACATTTTCATTCTGTGAGGGTATAAATGTCAAGACACTATAATTTAGAGTGTGCCAATCAAATAAGGGAGTGTCCAAATCACCTCCCTACCTGTAATGGTTGTGGGGCGTGGAGGTAAACAATGGTTGTTTTTGGGTGGCTGACTATTAACGGCTTACGAAAGCTATAAACCCAACTCTTTGTTACTAAACATTTTTTGAGAAATAAAGAAGATGAAAATGATGAAAGGCTAATTGATCATTTTTCGGTACGATGTAAAGGCTCAAGTCAAACGTGATTGTGTTCGAAAACCTTAAAAATAATAAAAAAATTAAGTGTGTTAATATAAAACAGGGCCTTTCCTTGAATACATGATTTTTTTTAAATCCATATTTATATGTATCTTAAAAATGATTTATTTTTATCTTTCGTCAATTTTTTTAATTATTGTGAAAGATCATTCTTTATACCATTTTTAGGTATTTCAAAGTGATATTGTTTTCTTTTTTGTTTTTGTTTAATGTTTGAATGATGTTTTAAAGTTATTTGACAATCAAGTTTTTAGTTTATTCGTGTTGTTTGTAAATGAAAAATGTTGTGACATAATACTAACCCGATATAACGTACCGGTATAATTCTAGTTTTGATTGTTTTTATAATCATAAACCACACCATCAGCAACCATATCATCATCATCGCATTCAACCTTAACAAAAATAACAACAATATCAAAAAGTTATCCAATGATAAAAACTTATGTTATCAACATAATTTAATAGTATGTGCGATTTACGTTATCAATTTTAGATATAGCATCAACCTTGTTTATAGACGTGTCAACATCAACAACACCACCACCTTTGCCTCCAAATACATTGTTATCATCAGAACTCGCATCACCAACATAAGAAACCTGTATAGCAAAAAAAAGACAAAACTGCAAATTATGTCCCTGTGGTTTGTTATTTTTGCGAAAAATATCCCTGAAAAAAAAAACTGTGCAAGTTGTGTACTTAATCTTTGGAATTTTTGCGAGCAATGTCCCTGAGGTGGTACTGTTATTGCAAATTCGCGATTTTGGCTAACGATCGTTACAAAATCCTGTTTAGTCAAAGTCAAATGCCATGTGAAATGATTATTTTACCATTGCCTACTACAGGGACATTTTTAGCAAGGACATTTTTTGCAGTTTACTCTTTATTCTATTTTGAGTTCCCAATTACACCATCACCCTCCACCACCACACGATCACACCACCACCCTCTGTTTTTCCTAAATAATGCCTTTAAACAATATGTAGTTAAAACAAAACAATGATTTAACTTTTCAAACGTGTAAATCTTTATTGATTAATAATCAAAGAATTACAAAATGTTGTGGATAACACTTGTTGAATGACAATGGGTGGAAACCTCTACGAACAAGTAAACTTAATATGAATTAAGTTTACAGACAAACTTATGTAGAGTGTCTGATGTAATCAGTGACTCTACCAGAAATTTTGACAAGAGAGTAAATGCTTTTCTAATAGTGGATACAAATAAGAACAATAAAAGCAGTGCCATTTACTACGGACCAACATTCTCTTATATAGTGGCATGAAGGTGTTTGATTATGAGTATCTTAATACCTGAAATTCAGATGATCTATAAAAGACCAAATTACCCCTGAAACCATAAAACCTAAATAAATAACTTATAAAAATTTTGAAACAATTCCAAACTTCTGAAAACGATCTACACATCAAGTAAATTAATTTCTGGGACAACCTTATATTATTTTGAATGTCCAAAAAAATTATTAACTCACATATACATATATATATACAATCCGAAAATATATAATTATATTATATATATTTACAAAACCAAATTAAATTAGGATAAATACAAACTAAAATAAGGAATTGTACACCAAATCAAACTTGACCTTGTGATAATATTTTGGGCCAAAATTCTGGATCCCATGCCCCCCCCCCCCCTAGCTCGGTTTATTTAAGTATAAATACAAAACACATAGTTTATAAAACCCTATTTTGCCAAAAACCCTAAATCGACAAAACTAAAATCCCTCAAACCCTCATTCGACCTTCTGGACCTGAGCAAGAAATTTTCTGGAGTTCATTGAGGTGTAAGGAGGCTACGAAAAATAAGAGTTGGCTTGTGGAAGGCTTCGTTCGATCGGGGTGCAATTGTTGTGTTCGACTATTGCGTACGAGAGGTATAAATCCACACGACTTATTCTTACGTTCTAAAAATTATCCAGCATTTTTATAGTGATCTATGGGTCGAATATAACCTAAGAAAAATAAGAAACATGAATCATGCAAGTTTATTATGGCGTACAAAAATAAAATGCATAAAACAAACCTAATTCGTAAATTATACTATGTTAATTTTCTGAGGTGCAACCATATTTTTTATATGCTCTTTGACGTTAAAATAAGCTAGGAAAAATATCCATGTGATTTTTGGAAGCCTAGAATAGTTGATCTCGAATTTTGTTTATATCGGATCTAAGAGAAAAATAAAGAAAAATTAGAGAAAACCCTAAATCGAATTAGGGTTAGGGTTTTGTGGTTTGGATCTGATTAATAAATGCATTTGATGATTGTGTCATGATGGTTTAATGATTGGTTAAAGTTAGGGTTTAGTTTGCACATAAAAAGGTATATACGATTGGATTTTAAAAGTACAAGGGTATGTTTTGCCAATTTTGAAACTTGTAGGTTATTTTTGAAATGTTATATAAGTCTGTAGGAATGTAGGAAAAATATAACTTGAGGGTCCTAGGTGTAAATATTGCAAGAAAATGAATTAATTGTAATTATATGGTACGAATTGTAATTAATTAAGTAGAGGGACTAAAAATGTAAATTCTGAAAACTTGAAGTTATTTTGTGTAAATAATGTCATTAATGGTGTAATGTGTAATTTTGAGTATTTATGGGCTTGATATGTAACTATAAATAAATTATGATTTAAATTGTAAGTTTTGTAAAGTTAAGGGACCAATTGTGTAATTAATAAATTCTGAGGGATCTAATCTATAATATACTTAATTCTGATGTTACATTCTGTAATTATGTAAAATAAAATGCTTGTTTGGTAAATATAGATATTGTAGGGTTTAATTTGTAAATTATGTAAATCTAGGGTTCGTTTTGGAAATATGATAACTAAGGGGTATAAATTGTATATTGTTAAACTTAAAGGGTTAAGAGTGTAAGTCTGGATAACTTAAGTATTTATTAAATGAGTAACTTGAGGTATTTTCATTTTAGACCTTTAACTTTGGTGTAATTACAATTAAAACCCTAAGGTAGGGAAACTTGTCATAATTATCCTTAAACTTTTGTAACCTGATAAAATGTACTTTTAATTCCATAATAATCTTGAAATAAGGACTTAACCTAATCGGTAATATTAATAACTTACTAAATCTGGAAAGTTACTAAAAATAGAAAGTTATATAAAATGGAAAGATAACTGAAACCCCTTTGAAATTCTGTCCTCTACTCCTTTAGGTTTGAAGAGGGAGTGGTTTGATCCTTGTCAGTTTTGCTACTCTTGTGTTCTTGCATTCAAATAAGGTACAGATATTCTGCCCTCTTTCAGTAAGGGTCTTTCATTTCCCTTTTCCTTCAGTTCTCATTTTCCTTATTAGGATCCCCTATACCATTGCTATGTTCCCTGCTGTTTGTGAACCTTTCATGTGATCTCTTGTTTGTGAACCTTCCATGTGATCTTTTGTTTTGTGAACCTTCATGAACCTTGTATTTGATCTCTTGTCCTGAACCCTGATCTGTGAACCTTGTTTTGAATCTTAATCTAATATACTTGCTATAAAACTAAATTGATTTTGATATAAACCTTAATCTGTTAAATCCTTATTTAAACCTAATTGATTTTGAACCGTTCTTAAACTACATATGAAACGTTTTGGGAAAAGCTACTTTAAAATAAGTAATATCATTTTTAATGGAAATTACTAAAAGATTTGGAAGATTATTTTATGAAAACTATTTTGTAAGATCAGTTATTATGAAAACCAATTTTGAAGGATTGTTTAAATGGACTTTTAAATAGAAACATTTTAAGTAAACTGTTACTATGAAATTTTGGTTATAGACTCTTGTCATACTCTTTTGAACCATTTGATATAGTCCTTTTAATCTGAACTTAAACTTTGATATAAAATTAAATCCGATAAATTCTAAATTGAACCTATGATATTTAATTCAGAACTGATTGACATGAACCCTTGCCATGTACCCTTAGGATATGACCTTTTGATTATTTGATAGTACGTCTGACCTTTGACCTACAGTTTGATATCCGAGCCAATCACTAGGCATGAGGGTTTCATGTCCATGTCATTGAGGCACCTCTGACATGACTCTAGGGCAGGAGAGTGATGACCTGTTCCGTTCCTTATTTATTGTTTGCTATGGCCATTGTGATTATTATTATTGATTTGTCTGCGGGGGCGTATGGGTGCATCCTAGATTTGACCTGTTATCTGTTTATTGTTTTGTTAATTGTAATAATTGTCTGGTGACTGATGGTGTGTGCGATACACGTCTTTCACATTTGTCTGGGAGCTGATCACTCCATTGATACATGAGGACACCCCTCATATTATCTGTTACTTGAGAGGCATCCCCTCTAGATTGCTTATATGTTATAGTGTTATAATATTATCTGTTGTCTGGGCTCGTGATAGATTCCTGTTTTCTTTACATTATGAACCTTATGAATTTTCCTTTGTATTTGTTCTTTTCGTTATTTTCCTGAACCTCATTCCTTATTTATTCCTGACATCTCATTCTTACACCCTGAGTTATCGGTATGACCTGTATTCCTGATTTCTTTTGTACTATTATCTATTATTGTTTTGTTACCGTTATATCTGTTCACTGAGCTCTCGTAGCTCAGCCGCATTTCTTTTCCTGCGGCAGGTTTTAGTAGGAAGCTGGGAATGAGAGAAGAGTGTACCTTTGGACTTAGAAGCTTGGATAGCTATGCTGGATTTAGAATTGAACCGAAGATAATATACTTTAGACATAATGTTTTGGAAGTTTTCATTTGTAACCCTATAGATTTAGTATTTCATTTGTTATCCTTTGAGATTTTTGTATTAATGAAAATGTATGCTTGGTTTTGTTCTGATGTGAATCCATTGTTGTGATATCTTTACCCTTGTCGGGTTGGGGTGTTACATGAAGGTGTCTTGATTATGAGTATCTTGAGACGTGGCGTGAATCTTATGGAGAAGTAAAAATGCCATTTATTGTACATCTATTCAAGAAGCCTGTCTTACTGTATTGGTTTTAGTTTACCATCAGTTCACTGTCTCTTAATTAACCTGTATTTGTGAGACTTTAATTTGAACTGTTTATTCGTCCCACATTTTTACTTTGTTCAAATTAATCCCGCCTTTGTATATCTGGAACATTAGAGCTATGCTTCGTTGGATGTTTCAAATAGTGCTTCCGATATATCAGAGTATTGTCATCCTCTGATATATACCCACACAGGTTCCTTGTACATTTGTGACAACCGATAAATTTGGGATTTAGTGTACACTACGTTACGACTAGATATGATAACCGAGACCTAGAAACTAGTTAACTTATATGAGATTTGATCTTGGTATGTTGTTATTTGTTATGTGAATTTGCTCTGTAGAACTTGAATTAGAACGCAACACGAATCGACACGAGTCTAAACATAATAATACGTTAATTAGTTGATTTATGACGTTTTGAACAAAGATAGTCGTATAAATATTGATTTTTAATGGAAAAATGATTTTAAAGTTAATGGAGCAAGTTTAAAAGTCTCAGGAAAATTTTATTTAGCCTAAATGAGTCCCGAGAGTCGTTTTTATAAAAGTTTGACAAGATTTGTATATTTAGTCCCTGCACTCAAATTTACACGCGCGCCCCTCAAATTAGTAAAGTGGCATTTTCGGCCTAGGGTTTGGTATATAACCTTCCTTAACTCATTTGAAAACCCTAAAAGTAATACCACACCTCCTTCCCTCTCTCTCTTCATTTTCTGCCGTTGCGCCGCCGTTAGCAGCCGCCACTCCTCTCATCGTTTTCTCCCTATTCTTGTGAAGATCCAAGTGTTTTGAAGGTGCTCTCGTCTAGATCAAGATTTTTAGTTTCGTTTCACCTCGTAGCCGCCACTTTTTTTGATCTTTTCGTTTCTATAAAAGGGTCGAGTAAAACAACGATTCACGCATGTTTTGCGTGAATCGGTTTGATGAAAAATGGGTCTTATAAATCGGTTGTTATATAAAACGTGTGTTAAAAAACAATAAAGGTATCATCATTATTCACGTTTTCCCTTTTGTTTCGAACCTATAAAATTTCTTTGGTGTCGAAATCTCGCAATAAGTTGTCGATTAAGCTTATTTTTCTGCTTATCCTTGTGTCCCTTTAGCTTGGTCTCGTTACAGTTTGTGGTCAGTCACAAGGATCGGGTCCGTTTGGTTTTGTGGTGGATTTGGACTTGGATCCGCTTGGTTCGCTGGGGTTAGGATTTGATTTAATTGAAACATTAATATCGGGCCGATTAGTTTGTAACGGGTTGGGTATAACCCATTTTGGTTCGAGTGGTTTAGTTAGATTCGGAGTTGGTTAATGTTTTGTGGCCGAGAGTTATTGATTTAGCCCAGACCCTAGGTCTAGGTGGTGTTTGGTTTAGCTTACTTTTCCGGCTTAGGTTGTGTTTATTCCGATTTAGCTAGGGTATTGATATGGGACTTTGACCGAGGGTTGACCCGTAAATGGTTTAGACGTGACTCGAAATAAGAAAACGACTCGTGTGGTTAATTGTTTTATTTTGATTTGATTGGACCAAGAGAAAAAGAAAGTAAAATAAAATTTATTTAGTGAATTTTAAAAGTAAATGTTGTTATTAAACTTATTTAGTAACGAAATGGTTTAATAAATTAAATGTGTATTGAGTTTTTGATAAAAACGAGACACACGAGAGTTGGACTTTTCGAGGCACGTTGCATTTGGACTTATTGACCTTAACTTGACTTGATTGATAATATGTTGATTTGGCCACAGCTTGGACTAGCCGAGACCACATGGTCTCAGTGTGGACCTCGTTCGCCTACATGTGACTTGATATTTGTACTTTTAGAGACGCAAAATGTTTAGACTATCGTATTTGGGTCTGATTGACTTTTATATTGATTCTTGACTTGATTTGGTATCGATTGGTAGCTGGGTCACTCTTGGAATTTGCAACACCGGACTTGAAATATAGATTTTGACTTAAGGTATTATTGGACTTTGGACATTCTGAACTTATTGGACTCGAAACGAATATACTCAGTAGTACATTAAACTTGTAATTAATTTAATGTATTTGATTCGCAACGAACAAAGTATATGTAAATAATGTCTGACGAGCAATAATAATTATAAACACTCGTTATTTAATTTATTGGGAAGTTGATTTACAATAAAGTCTTTTGACTTGGAAATATTCAATAAATAAACGGGTTATGGCAAAATTTTAAGAAATTTCTATACTTAAACTTTATTTTTAAGAATTCTTTTATTATTACAATTTATAATTCTAGCATAGTTTCAATTGATAATAAACAAGTTTTAACACCAAGGATCAAGTATTACATGATTTATTCAAATCGTGTGCTCCTTTTAATAGCTAGTCGACATGATACATATACACAAAACCAATTTTAACTTTCCTACTCAGTCACATTCTTTCTTAAATTCATAGAATGTCAGAGATTCATCTTGAAAGTCTTCCATTCACTGACAATGCAAAGTAGAGCAAGTAGAGATTGTCTTTCTTATCATTTGAATCCATACGTATACACATTTCCTAATATAAATATCCCTAGCTTCACCACCTTTACTCACTCATTTAATACTCCCATACTAACTCTCTTTCACTAATAAAAACGTTCCTGGAAGACCAAAAGCCTACGCAAGATCGTTTAAAAGCCATTCGAATAGAAACGGGTTACAAATATATATATCGGGTTAAGTAATATAGCGACGTGGGTTATTCCTTGTGTTCCATTCATCTATCATGACTCTCTACCACCTTTGAAGGTGTAATAAGTACCTAAGAACTCTTCTTGATTCACCTCGTACGTTATTTCATGTTCCATGCATCACGTTTTACTCATACGCGACATATATAGTTACACCTATTCGTTTATGTATACACTTTCGTATAGAACACCAAACGTGACAAGCCTCCATCGTGGAAGGCGTAAGAGTCGTATGTGAATCATATAAAACTATAAACACATAATATCATCAAGAACACGCAGCGGAAAGATATACAAGAACAAGTAATTAATTAAACTAAATAGACACGTACCTTATTGATTCCTAGCAAGAACAAGGAATCTCTTCAACAAGAACAAGTTATATAAACCCTAATTGGGATTATATATGGATCGATCTACCACAAAACACACTAGCTAAAATAAGCTTGTTACTCGCTCTTGTACACACGTAATCTAGCGTTCCAATGGGAAAAGCTAGGTTCAAGAATCACAAACAACCAAACACTTTAATGCTAGTCACACGGATCGAATTCCCTAGTGGGAATAAAAGAGTCGATCGGCTATAGCAAGAGGGAAAGAGAGGAGAAGAAGTTTGGCCTTAGTTAGGGATTCAAGATTAGAGAAAAACCTAAACACAATGAATTGTATTTATAGGCAAACCCTAAACTTGTTCCCTACTCCAAGTTAGATTAGGATTAGGAAACCCAATCTCCCTTGGACTCCTCATAATCGGCCGACCCTAAGGACTAGAGGAATTCTAGATCCTTCTCGACTTGTATTTACATACTTAGTCCTTTAACTTTAATATTTAACGACCGTTAAACAAACCTCGTTAAATACTAACGACCGTTAAGTGTTTGTTTAGTGAAATGAATAAATAAATACATAAAATATATTTAATTATTCAACCATTGGAACTCTCATGTTATTGTGTGCAATCCCGAGTCTCGGGTTCGAAACCGGACATACGTATATTAATATTTATACATTAAACTCTAACAGCTCCCACTTGGATAAACATTAATATAGTAATGACATGGGCTAGTCTAGCTTAACAGATCCCAATGCCCCCAGCTCGATCCGAGTATGGTTTTCCTGGAAAAACCACGTGATGATTTAATCATCATACTTATTCTTTTGTTGCTAATACCGCGTTAATATGGATATGGATCTTT
Source organism: Artemisia tridentata subsp. tridentata (assembly GCA_021014915.2). Classification (NCBI taxonomy): domain Eukaryota; kingdom Viridiplantae; phylum Streptophyta; class Magnoliopsida; order Asterales; family Asteraceae; genus Artemisia; species Artemisia tridentata. Next base: position 121,486,456 of record CP139506.1, read on the forward strand.
GTCATTCCATAATTAACAATAGTTTCTCGTTTATACATAATTGAACAAGATTACCAAAACATCTGAACGTCTTCCAGATAGACTTTGGGCGTGCGCACACAAACACCTTGTCAATCCTACGAATGGCCAAGCAGTATTAAACTTCAACACAAATTTGAAGGAACAAATCCTTTATTGACTGCGAGCATAACCCTCGAACTTCACATCATTTCTGAAAATAGCCCTTATAACTACCTTTTACGGATAGCGTTAGACTATCTCACAGAAAATGAGCTACATCCTCGGCAATTATCTGGCATCTCAAGTCTGAGGATAAATATTCATGATATACTTGATGACTATGATCCATAAAGTATAATCATGTGGTTGGGATAAGTCCTATATTCAATTTATCCAATATTGAATATCATGTGACATTGGTGTCTCAACCTTACAGTACATTCTACCAATCCTCACATTTGTCTTAGTTCAATAATATTCCCATATTATTAATTGACAACGGACTATTTAGAATAAATAAATTATTCACGGATTTAAACATGCAAATATAGGACACAAATATTAATAATGATAATAAAAGTTATCCGCACTTTATTTCATTAAAATAATAATTGTTTACACGTCCCTATCGAAATACTAATCCAACAGATTTACATGAAACTATCTGCTAAACGAAGACCAATACCCTGAGCATGACGATTAAACGTTTCCTTAGGTAATGCCTTCGTGAAAGGATCAGCCAGATTGTCATCTGTGTGAACTTTGAGTACTTTTATTTCACCATCATCGACTTGTTCTCGAACATAGTGATACTTTCTTTTAAAGTGTCTGGCCCCTTTCATAACTCCAGGTTCATTGGTGAATGTGATTGCAGCAGAGTTGTCGCAATACACATTTATAGGTAATTCTATTGAAGGCATCACTCCAAGATCCTTAATGAATTTCCTTATCCAAATAGCTTCTTGTGCTGCTTCCGATGCAGCAATGTACTCAGCTTCTGTAGCAGACATGGCCGTTGTACTCTGCTTCTTACTCTTCCAGTCTACAGCTCCTCCATTTATGACAAAAACCTAACCCGTCTGAGACTTCGTATCATCTTTATCAGTCTGAAAGGACGCATCGCAGAAACCTGTAACATTCAGTTCTGCGTCTGGATTTCCCCCGAAAACTAGAAACATGATGAAGCGAAAAGTGTACCGCTTTTAGGGGGTCATTTAAGCCCTAAATCGTATTTATTTGATCAAATACTGCCCTAAATCGTTCCTTTTGTCATTTTAGGTACTTTGGAGAAGAAATCTGGAAAAGGAAGCATTTTGGACGTTTTTGGAGCATAAAAGTGAAGAAAACGGCAAAGTCTCAAAATCGGCTGAAAAAGTACCTTTGACGGCGTCAAGTATTGCTCTTGACGGCGTCATGTCTTGGCAAAAGAGGTGGATATGAAAATTACTCATGATAAGCCAGAGAATTTTACAATGGAAAGTCTGACGGCGTCACCCTTTGAAGTGATCAAGGTCGTCACGGTTTAAGCTAAAGAGGGACGGCGTCAAGCCATATTCTGACGGCGTCAAGCTTTGATAAGCCAGAGAGGATTTTGGAGGTCTAAAGAGGGACGGCGTCAGGAAGGCCATCCGGGAACCCTAGAAACGGCGAGGTGACGGCGTCAAGATCTACAACGTGACGCCGTCAGCCCTTAAACTCTATATATAGTTTTGCAATTTTTTGTCATTAGTGTGCAACTTTGTGAGGAGAAACCCTAAAGACGAATTTCTGCCATTTTTAAGGGTTTTCATACCCTTGGATCTCCCATGTTTAATTGAAGATAAGTAATTACTTAATCAATCAATATGTCTATGTGTTGTTTGATTATATCTCGTTCTTGTCTTTTGATTAACATGCTAGGCTAGATTTATCTTGTGTTTGCTTAGATCTAATGAAACCTAGCTATTGATTATTGGTTATTAGTGTGTTATTGATTGTATTGGATGATTGTTCATCTATGTTAGGCTTAAGAAAATTGGCTAACTTCCTATTCGGTAACTTGCTTGAACGTCTTAAGAAACATGAACCAATGCGTACTAAGGTTTTTATGGTTGTATTTAATGCATGAGCGAATTCTAGTGATCCCATGTTAGGAGCTTCTTAGCCGGCTCGACATAGGAGTGAAGTAGGAGCTTATAGAGTTGGAGAAGTACGTACGCCACCCCACGATTGGTATTAAGGAATACACCCGTCATCCACGCAATTAATACACACTAATCAACCGGTAAAAGATAGTTAGGGAGTAAGGAAATCTAAGTAAACACATTTCTCTCCACATAAGTTTCACAACCTTTTCATTTTCTGTTATTTTATTTTATTTGCATTCGTAGTTATTTGGGTTAGTTGATTAGCAACTAATTCCGCCCACTCCTTCAAACCCAAGATTTTACTTGCTTTCATAAAAAAAATATATAAAAATACAAAAAGAATCTTCTCTCACCCTTAGACCTAATTAGAGTAGTTTTTCAATCCTAACGACACTATTCCCTGTGGAGAACGATCAATCCCCCGTACTTACCACTACACTATACTACATCGGTCAGGTACACTGCCTGGTGGGGTTGTAAGCCTCTTGAGATCCCTCGAGAGGTAAAACCTGTTGTAAGGTTGCAAAACCACGCATCAAGTTTTTGGCGCCGCTGCCGGGGAATAGTTATTGTTTAGGTTGAATTTTTATTTTATTAGGTCTACTCACTAGATTCCTTTCTAGTGAGATTTTTTTTTATTTTTCTAGGTTTTCTTTAGTCTATCTTTTTTCTTCGTTTCTGTGTTCGTAACTATTACCATCCGACATCATGGAAGATGGTAATATCCTTGATCCCAACAACCCACCACCACAACAACCACCACTACCTCCTAGAGCCCGTACCTTAGGAGATTACTCACGTCCTAGCCACCATGGCTATCGTAACACCATTGAGCTCAGTCAAGGAGCCAATGTCACACCCTTGCGATCCGACACCATCCGGTTGGTGCAAAGCGGATGCGCATTCCATGGACTTGGTTCTGAAGATCCTAATCAACATCTCAAGGACTTTCTCAAAATTGTTGATTCCATAGACCTTGATGTTGCCACTCGAGAGACGACCCGACTGCGTCTCTTTCAATTCTCTCTACGGGACCAAGCTAGTCAATGGCTAGAGCGTCTACCCGCAGGATCCATCACCTCTTGGGATGATCTCACCACTCGTTTCCTTGCTCAGTTTTTCCCACCAGGAAGAACTACCAAGCTAAGGAATGATATCTTGATGTTCCAACAACGTCAAGGCGAAACCCTCTACGAGGCATGGACTCGATTCAAGGACTTACTCCAAAAAGTCCCTCACCATGGCATGGATACTTGGCTACAAATCCAACTATTTTATGATGGCGTAAACCATCAAACTAGAAGAACCATAGATTACGCTGCCAATGGAAGGCTGAGTAGGCTCAGTGTCGATAAGTGCTGGGAAGTCATTGAGGACTTAGCACAGTACGAAGAAGAAGAATGGGGAGACTCAACGTTCTCGGAAGAAGGGATTTTAAATTGCATGAGTGCAACCCAAGAACAGCTGTTCGAAAACATAAAAAGGCAGGTTGAGAGATTAATGAAAGCTGAGACACCTACGGCTGATGAAAATCCCGATGAGTGCGTGAACACAATTGGTAAACATATGTTTCATCAATTCTCACGACAAGATGAATTTGAAGGGATAATGCTAACTTTCGTGAACAACCAAGAGAGACGGATCCAGGAATTAGAGACTCAATTGAAAAACACCCAAGATATGTTCATGGAACTTGCAGAAAAGTTTATCGCGAGAATAAAGGAGAAAATTAGGGAAGAAGCTTCACACAAAAAGATCGAGAAGATCTTTGAACTCCCGGTCCCTAATGAACCATACAACGAATGGGATGATGAAACCCCTCTCCCCGAGCCTTCACTTTTAAAACCCTCTTATCCATTTGGATCCCCTCGCGAGAAAAAGAATTCTCAAGATCATAGCATTTTCGTGGGAAGCATGGTTGTCACGCTCCCTAACTTTCATGAAGCTAGGAAACGATCTTTTGGCTTTAAGCCAGGTGTGAGAAGAACTCAATTAAAGCACACCCTCATTTCGAAAACCCCCTGGAAAAGTTCCTCTCACTCCCTGAATACCTGCCGTGATGGAAATTGGAACCTGAATGAGACGTCAACCGGCCCTTCCCAACAGTTTACTACATCCCGTGACAGTAACAAAACATTTGACCCAGGAGGAACTTGTTAACGAGACTAGCTATCAGGGTTATTGACCCTGACTAGCTGCTCCCTTAAAGTACAAGGGGCTCATTTGTAAACTGGCACAAAGTGGTAAATTACGCTGGTCTGACGGCGTCAGACTATGAACGTGACGCCGTCACTCCGTCTGCACAGCAATAATAACTTTACTTCCATCACTTTCATCACAAACCCCACAAACCATATCCACTCCAACCCCACCCACGAATTTTCAAGGTCAAATTCACCGACTTTCGTTACCAATCTCCACGTGGTCAGTAATTCTTATTCATTCTTTTCGCTTTAATTACTCATAGGATTCTTAAATTTCGAAAACCCCCAACTCATGAAACCCTAGGATTGATTCGTGCCTAGTACTCATAATGCCTTTAATTAGTGTTATTTAGCAATGATTAAAGCATTTGATGATTGGCAATCAAATGGGTTTATTCACTAATTGGGTGGCCACGAATTTGAACCATAACCTATGATCCAATCACCCATTTTGCTGTAAAAAGGGGCGTTTGGTTTAAAAGCTTGAAGTTTGGATATTGATTTTTCCCTCGTAATTTTGGATTTGAATTTGGTCAAACCTGACGGCGTCACCTAGCAAAGTGTGACGGCGTCAGACTTGTCTGATGCTCAACCAATTTTTTGATTCACAAATTAACCCTTTTTGTTCCTCCTTGCTTTGTTCCAGATAATGAGTAAGCGTCAAAGACCTAGCAGAGGGAGTTCTTCTAGATCTCAACAAGAGAACTTTGGCGACACGGTCCTCAGTTGGGGTGTCTTCGATGACGATGCTGCCACAATTAAATACACCCAATTGCTACAACATAAAGTTGAAAATGGGGCCGTGGTAGATTGGAGCTTTTTGAGGAGGGAAGGTCTTGAGCAAACCTTTCTCCAAAGCTTTCAGACGGATGAATTTACCGGCCCTCAGTGGGAAAACCTATTTAGAATTCAAGAGCCGGTCTATGACGAATTGGTACGTGAATTCTTTGCCACTTTTCACTTTGACATGGCCGAGGCAAGGACTGATGTGGGTAGGACCACAATCTATTTTAGGCTGGGGGGTGAGCTTAGGACATGCTCGGTTACTGAGTTTGGATGGAGACTTGGGTTGTACAGTCAGCATGAAACCACTCAAGCAGGGTTCATGCCTAGGTTGTTGCATGGAGAAACAATGAGGAATGATTTTAGATGTTCCATGTTCTGGCCGACTATTGGGGATGGTGTGTACACCTCGACTACTGTGGCATCTCAAATCAGGGAGCCTAGAGTTAGGTTGACCCATAGGTGTCTCACCTACAGCTTGACAGGACGCCACAGCTCTCACCACCGTGTCACTGCTTCAGACCTCTTCTATTTGTACACCATTTACTCTGATGAGGTTTACTGCAACATCCCATTTTGGGTTGCTAGCTTTCTGAATGGTGGAGTTGGGGAAAGGGAAGGAGATAGGATTTATGGTGGGATGTTTATCACCCGGCTGGCCCGATCCTATGGAGTCCTCAGGCCCGAGGTCATGAGGTATTTGAGTGGTGGTGATGCATGCAGGACAGTGAAGGTTAGGTCCCTGAAGCAGATGGAGGTTGTTATGGAGATGCATGATGGGACCTTTATGTGGTATAATCCAGACGGAGATGAGGATGTTGGTGATGAGGATGATGAGGAGGGAGGAGCATCAGTAGCAGCAACATGGGGTTTATGAGGCTGGTATAGCGGATTACTACCGGCACATGAGCAGAGGGGATTGGCAGGCTCACCAGGGGGCATGGATGGGCCAGGTTGATACTTGGAGGACCCGGGTGGACGAGAGGTTCGACTGGATGTATGATCACACTGTTCGCCAGATGCAGCATTTATCTACACGTGATCAGTTGGACCCACACCTGCAGATCGACCCTTTCCCTGGACGTGAGCAGGACTACCCACCATATGGGTACTACGGGCACCTCCCTCCTAATTATGACTATCGCCAAGGTCCCCCACCCCAGTGATGATTTGATTTGATGTTATAATGTTTGAACAATTTAATTTATGGTTGTATATTTTAGAACAATTTGGTCTGTAATAGTTTAGGATTTGGCATCTTTTGGCCTTTAAACATTTGTGACACTTTGTTTTCTTTATTGCATGCAAGTTTTATTTGTTTTATGTGTTTATTTATTTGTTTGTTGGATTTTATTTGTTTCCGTATGTGTGTTTAATTTTTATTATTATTGATTCATGTTCAAAACTAAATTTGTGAAAATGCTTTATTTTGTTTTTAACTTCGTCTTAACTACATGTAAAGGTATTTTGCAAAAGTTAAGTGTAAGGGAAATCCAAATCGGTTTATTAGAACAAATGAACATGAATCGTAATAATAATAAATTAACATACATATTCGTATTTGTTTGAGTCAAATGCTTGTATCGAGTCACAATGATATTTTGCAGGAATTCCAGAAAGTAAGGTATAGGTTTTTCAAAAAAAATTTCGGAAACTTAACACGAGAATTCTGTCAGATCATTTCTGACGGCGTCAGGCATTACAACCTGACGGCGTCAGGTTTTAATTTTCTGAAATTTTTGAAAGTTTTGTTTTCATAAAAAGTTTTTATTAAATCTCTAACTTATAATCTCCAGGAATCTGCAAAATTATCATTCCACAAGCATTATATCCTTATATATAGATTTATCCCGCCGATGTTATGCAGGTTTTCGTGTTTGTTTTCTCAGGTTTAACAGGTTATTTTGGACAAGGAAATGTTTTGGAATCAAGCTTTTGGCGTTCATTTTCTTGGAGGAGGATTTAACCATGTTACCGGATTATCCACATCGAACGAATCAGGGGAGTATTTGTTTTCATTCTTTTACCTTATTTACTTTTACATCCTTTGAATGAACATTGGGGACAATGTTCAGCTTAAGTGTAAGGGGAGGGTAAATGATGATACCTTAGAGAATACAATTGCGCTTGATTTTTGTTTGTTTAATAGTAGATGTGTAATAAAACTGAGATAAATACCTGTTAGGGCAATTTTAGTGCCAAATTTAAAATTTTTTACAACATATAGGAGTGAAACTTTGATCTTAATGAGCGTCTCACGGATAGGAGTTATATGACTAGCACAAAAACCGTACCACTAAAAAATTTTCCACCCCAAATATGTGAGGTTCGCCCCTAGAATTGGTAGGAAAAGCATTTATGCTATGATGTGTGTACCGGTAGCACTTAGATTCTAGAACTTGCGTTAGGACCATTCCGAGGCCACAAGTAAGACTACATTCGTGTAGTTAGATTTACTACATGATAAGAGGCATTAGGATTAACCCATTGTTTTACACCTGTGTTTTTGTTATAATTACATTGGCTACATTGGTCAAGTGATTCTCCCACACCCTTTGTGTTGTACTCATTTTTAGTACACGATACCCCTAGTACACCCCTCAGAGCCTATCTTTTCGTTTCGACCTTTAAGCATTTTACTTAAAGGAAGAATTTGTTTACACCCCACTTAAATGTACACCCAAATCGCCTTAGCCTACCTTGTATGCACTCATTTTTAGTGCATTATTGTGACAACATTTGTTTAAACCCTTAGTTAATTATCTAATTGATTACATGGTTGCTAAGTCGAGTCATATCCTTGTACATATTGTTTTGGGACGATTGGGACTCGTGGGTAAAGTACTAGTGTAATGGAGTAATGGGGAAGAATAACATTATTACCCCATATGTGCTAAATATTTTTAAAAGTACTCCAAGTTTTTTCGATTATCTTAATTCGAGTAATTAGAATAGTTATTTATAAAGTTATGTAAAAGTTCAAGTGTAAGGGGAATGCAACGCCCCTATGATGTATTATTTTGGATGGTAGGGCAAGAGTGTATGAAAAAAAAAAAAAAAAAAAAAAAAGAGAAAAAAGAAAAATAGGAAAAAAACATACGGACTACCATCCCGTTTCATTTTATGTTTATTTTATGTTTTTGTTATTTTGTTTTTAGCTTAAGTCGAGTCTAGTCTTGGCTTAGCAACGCCATATTGTGCATGTAATTAATCAAGATCTTTAACTCGCCACCAGTAAAATATCCCTTATCCAACAAAACCGTGTTTATCATATCCCTACACCTCACGTTATAACCCGATTAAAAGCCCTCTTTGATAGTTTATCTTAGGTGCTTACGCCTAGTGGAGGAGGTTTTCGATCCTTTCCCAAGCCTATGGTAATCTATTTGCTATGACAGGTAGTGAGAGATATTATCCGTTTTCATTTATGAGATTTACTTTGATGACACCTGAGAGATGTGAGTATCTAAACACTACTTGTGAGGTGCTAGTTTGTAATCTCCGTGCTTATTATGATTAAAGTGGAACGAATATTTGTTGTAATTACTTTTATGTTAGTGTTAAATGACCCCTAACTTGTATTTTAATTAGAATAAAAGCGCATTTGCTTGAGGACAAGCAAATCTCAAGTGTAAGGGTATTTGATGAAGCGAAAAGTGTATCGCTTTTAGGGGGTCATTTAAGCCCTAAATCGTATTTATTTGATCAAATATTGCCCTAAATCGTTCCTTTTGTCATTTTAGGTACTTTGGAGAAGAAATCTGGAAAAGGAAGCATTTTGGACGTTTTTGGAGCATAAAAGTGAAGAAAACGGCAAAGTCTCAAAATCGGCTGAAAAAGTACCTTTGACGGCGTCAAGTATTGCTCTTGACGGCGTCATGTCTTGGCAAAAGAGGTGGATATGAAAATTACTCATGATAAGCCAGAGAATTTTACAGTGGAAAGTCTGACGGCGTCACCCTTTGAAGTGATCAAGGTCGTCACGGTTTAAGCTAAAGAGGGACGGCGTCAAGCCATATTCTGACGGCGTCAAGCTTTGATAAGCCAGAGAGGATTTTGGAGGTCTAAAGAGGGACGGCGTCAGGAAGGCCATCCGGGAACCCTAGACACGGCGAGGTGACGGCGTCAGGATCTACAACGTGACGCCGTCAGCCCTTAAACTCTATATATAGTTTTGCAATTTTTTGTCATTAGTGTGCAACTTTGTGAGGAGAAACCCTAAAGACGAATTTCTGCCATTTTTAAGGGTTTTCATACCCTTGGATCTCCCATGTTTAATTGAAGATAAGTAATTACTTAATCAATCAATATGTCTATGTGTTGTTTGATTATATCTCGTTCTTGTCTTTTGATTAACATGCTAGGCTAGATTTATCTTGTGTTTGCTTAGATCTAATGAAACCTAGCTATTGATTATTGGTTATTAGTGTGTTATTGATTGTATTGGATGATTGTTCATCTATGTTAGGCTTAAGAAAACTGGCTAACTTCCTATTCGGTAACTTGCTTGAACGTCTTAAGAAACATGAACCAATGCGTACTAAGGTTTTTATGGTTGTATTTAATGCATGAGCGAATTCTAGTGATCCCATGTTAGGAGCTTCTTAGCCGGCTCGACATAGGAGTGAAGTAGGAGCTTATAGAGTTGGGGAAGTACGTACGCCACCCCACGATTGGTATTAAGGAATACACCCGTCATCCACGCAATTAATACACACTAATCAACCGGTAAAAGATAGTTAGGGAGTAAGGAAATCTAAGTAAACACATTTCTCTCCACATAAGTTTCACAACCTTTTCATTTTCTGTTATTTTATTTTATTTGCATTCGTAGTTATTTGGGTTAGTTGATTAGCAACTAATTCCGCCCACTCCTTCAAACCCGAGATTTTACTTGCTTTCATAAAAAAAAAATATAAAAATACAAAAAGAATCTTCTCTCACCCTTAGACCTAATTAGAGTAGTTTTTCAATCCTAACGACACTATTCCCTGTGGAGAACGATCAATCCCCCATACTTACCACTACACTATACTACATCGGTCAGGTACACTGCCTGGTGGGGTTGTAAGCCTCTTGAGATCCCTCGAGAGGTAAAACCTGTTGTAAGGTTGCAAAACCACGCATCAAAACATATCTTTAGTATTCCTTAAATACTTAAGAATGTTCTTTACAGCATGCCAGTGATCTTTTCCTGGATTCTGCTGATAACGACTGGTCAAATTTTGAGCGAATGCCACATCTGGCCTTGTACATCTAACTGCATACATGATAGATCCTACTGCCGAAGCATACAGAACTTTCTTCATGTATGCCACCTCTTCAGGTGTAGAAGCACACATTTCGCTGCATAAGCCGTGTTCCACTTGCATGGGCAAATATCCCTTCTTGGAATTTTGCATATTGAATCTCTTCAATGTTTTATCCATGTAAGCACTTTGGCTTAATCCGATTAACCGTTTAGATCTGTCTCTATAGATCTTGATTCCAAGGATATACGCTGCTTCTCCTAAATCCTTCATGGAAAAACAATCACATAGATAATTCTTAACTTCATCAAGACTCGGTATGTGATTTCCCATGATTAATATGTCATCGACATATAGGACAAGAAAAGTAGTGTTACTCCCACTAACTTTGTGGTATACACATGGCTCATCGAAATTTTGAGTAAATCCAAACTTCTTGATTTCCTCATCAAATTTCTTATTCCATTGCCTGGATGCTTGCTTCAATTCATAAATGGATCTTTGAAGTTTGCATACACGCTCAGGAAATTGTGGATTCACAAACCCCTCAGGTTGCGCCATATAGATATATTCATCTAGGCGAACATTCAGAAAGGCGGTTTTGACATCCATTTGCCAAATCTCATTGTCATAGTAGGCAGCTATGGCGATAAGAATCCTAATAGCTCTAATGTCGGCCACAGGAGAAAAGGTCTCCTCATAGTCAACACCGTATGTTTGGGTAAAGCCTTTAGCCACCAAACGAGCTTTGTAGGTGTGTAAGTTGCCATCCATGTCCGTCTTCTTCTTGAAGAGCCACTTACACCCAACTACCTTAGCATTGAGTGGAAGGTCTACTTCAATCCAGACTTTATTGTCTTTCATGGATTGCATTTCCCCATCCATGGCTACTTGCCATTTGTCCTTTTCAGGACTATTAATGGCATCCCTATAACTAGTTGGTTCATCAAGATGATCCCCTAGCATAGTTTCCTCATCCTCTATGTTTAAACATAGACGGTCAGGAGCCTTTGTAGATCTTGAAGATCTACGGATGGGTACCACATCAACTTCAGGTGGAGGACCTAAACTTTCAGGTTCCACAGGAAGTGTGTTAGTGCCTTGAGAAGGTGACGTATCTTCATGATCATTTTCTAGATCATACACTCTCCCACTAAATTCTTGAGATATTAGATTATCCTCAAGAAATTCACCGTACCTAGCCACGATGACCTTATTTTCAGGTGGGAAGTAAAAGTAGCAACCCTTCGTTTCCTTAGGGTATCCTACGAAGATACACTTAACAGATCTTTGATGGAGTTTGTCAGGTGAGTCACGTTTAACAAACGCCTCACAACCCCAGTGTGGAAAACTAGAAGGGGGGTTGAATAGTTTTTACCGTTTTTCGAGTTTTATTTGCTTTGTTACTATATGTTAATTCAAGGAAACAATCACAAACAAATAATCACACAATATAAACAAAAGATAAAGAGAGGAAAGATCAAACCACACAACACTGTTGTTTATAGTGGTTTGGCTACAAGGACTCTCTTCCTTGCCCTACTCCACTCCTCGAGCTTCCAACTCGAGAGTTTATCCTTCACTAAGAAACAAACTCCCTTTCTAGGTGGAGAAAACCTTTACACGTCGCTTACTTCTTTTTCCGGTACTAAGCTAAACACCGGGTTCTTTTACAAGGTAGAACCAACCTGACGTCGCCTATATACTTTACCGACACTAAGCTAGATGTCGAGTTCTTTACAAGGGTACAACCACTCCCTACTCTCTTTGTGTTTTGAGGACTAAAACACTAACCACACTCACTAATTACAAATGATAGATAATGATGTGTGAAACAAATTACAATATCACACAGTAATGAAACTAAAGGATTACGGTTCTGTAGATCCTTGAAAGCTTGATCTCTTTTCTACAAAAAGAAAGATCAAAGTGAAATGCAAGTATGAATGATGTTAGTAAGATATATACTGAATGAATATGTGTGTTTAAGCTATATGAGTGATGAGAAAGCCAAATGATCAGCTTGCTATTTATAGGCAAGCTGATATCCAGCTCACGGATCCCACGGATCCAAAAATATGGATCCGTCCTTCATTGGACTTGGATCCGTGGGTATTGACAGCTAAGGGATTTGGTGTATCATTCCATATCTTGCATATCTTGCCAAATCTTCCAAGATCCACAAATTTCAACTATCTAACTTGTGAATCTAAACAAAATATTACACAATCTAACTAAGATATCACTTGTGATGTATGCCATGATGTCATGGTGTAACTTTAAAAATAAAGTTTCCTTTTAAGGAAATAAGTTTGTAAAAGTGTAAAATTGTAATTCTAAGTTATCTTGCAAAATGTAAAATGTGTATTAATGAGACTTAAGCTAGTATTTATAATTTGCTAAAAGATATACCTTGTAATTGTCATTAACAAAACTAAGTAAAGATCGAAAAATATAAATAACGTTTTTGGGACGATATTTGTATTAACAATCTCCCCCTTTTTGTTGATGACAAAACATAAGGTATATTTTTGAGCAAGAGAATAAATATAGCATGAGTTCTTAAAAATATATATTAAGTTTGTTTATTAAAGAAAAATTTTGAAAAAATGTATGTACTGTGATGAATCACAGTTAATGCAAACTTAGTCCTTTCTCCCCCTTTTTGTCGAAACAAAAAAAAAGAGTAGCGTAGCGGAATGTGATTTTGAGAACTTTAAAGCTCCCCCCTTGTTTTATACTCCCCTAGATGGAGTAATCAAGGAAATGATGCATGAACCTACAAAAACAAACGGTTAGAATATGAAATGCTTATGAAATGCTCCCCCTCGATGTATACTCCCCACTTCTCGAGTACCAACGTATACTTTTGAAGGGTATGATATGCTGCAAATGAAGTGTTAGTAATGAATAACTTCTAGGAAGAAGTAGAATGCATGTGAGGTGTTCTTCCAAACAAGCCTTTCAATATGTTTTGACTTAAAAAAGTCAAAGTAAGTGTCTGGTCATTATTTGTACCAAAAGCAATCATGATATAGAGTATAACAAGCTATATAAGGATGTTAGTTATCAAAGATAATAATAATATGCAATATGTTGATCACTCATAAGCATAAAAACATCACATTCATTAATTGAAAATTATGTGACAAAAGTCACAAACATGATATGATGTTACATTACAAAATAAATCCTAAATAAGGACAACTACTACAACATCATCCTAGAAAGTTCCTAAGAGCGCTTTTATTGAGGCGGATGAGAGATTGCATTGAGACGCTCGAGAACATGGTTCAAGATGAACCTCATCTCATTTTGAAGCTCATGGACCAAAATGTTGGTCCTTTGGGCCAAGTGAGATGTTCTCTCACAATGTGCGCAATCATGACTTGAAAAACCGGGAGGAAGACTAGGCTCCAAGTTTTGTGGTGGTGGTTGGTTGTTGTTGTTGTTGGATGGTTGTTGTTGTTGTTCATTGGTTGGTGGTGATGTTTGGAGGGAGTTCATGAGGATGTTTTGAATGTCCATGGCTTCATGAAGGCGATGGTCAACCATACCCGAGAGAGCATAGAGTTGTGTTAACTCCGCACTTATCTCCTCTTGGGTTTGAGGAATGTTGCTCCACATCGCCTCATCTATAGCGATGAGTGTTGAAGTTGGTGATAGTGGTGGTATTTGGGGATGAGGTTGTGGTGCTTCACGGTATAGAGGACCATGAATCTCCGGATGGAGAGGATGGAATAGCATGGGTTCTAAGTTTTTAAGACTCATTGGTGGAGGATTGGTTGATGTAGGTGGAAGATCTTCTAACTCTTCAAGATATGGTTGTGGAGATGTTGGTGGTGTCCTAAAGAGTTCCATGGGTTGGAGTTTTGGTGAGCTTGGTGATGATTGGGATTTCTCAGACTGTGATGGAGCGGGTGGTGGTGTGGTTCCTACTGGAGTGATAGTCGGAGGAGGTGTTTGAATAAGTACATTTGAGGGAGTTGGAGTGGATAAAGTAAGGAAGTTTTCACTAGCAATGGGTGAGGATATGATTAGTGGTGATGACTCTTCTGAGGAAGAATTTGAAATGTTAACAAAGCAACATGGTTTTACACTGATTCGTGCTGTCCTTTTTAGTGGTTTTGAGGTTGAAGAATTGTTTGACTTTGTCATTGTTGACTTAGGTAACTAATAAGTACAGGAGAAGAAGATGAAGGTGTGAATTTTGTTTCAAGTTTAGATCTCAATTTATAGACAGAAGGATCATGGAAATTAGTGTTTGGAAGTGATGTGAATCCAATGGAGAATGTTGGTTTCTAATGATTTGGAACAAAGATTTGTGAAGGTCATATCAAGGAAGTCAATCCATTGAGCTTGGGTTGAGTAATATGTTGGGGATTTGCAGTAAATACAAGGAGATAGTGGAAAATCTTATGATTTGATGTTTCCACGGATTTGACGGATCCCCAAAAAGGGTTCCTTCTTTGTATCAGTTTGGTAACTCACACCTAAAATTCAAAAATTTAAATTTTGGTGGGAAATTTTGTTCTTATTTTTCTAAGAATTCCTAAATGATTCTAAGATGTTTTATAATCAGTGAATGATTCCTAAATAAGACTAAACACTAAGATTTAAGAATCGAGATGAGTCGAAAAAGTTTTAGGATTTTACTGTGGAACCCGCGGATCCAAATGGGATCAAATGCGGAGCCAAAGTATGGGAACCGCCAAATCCGCAGTTTGGCGGATGGCGGAACCAACGATAACCCTTGGCAGAGCCAAGTTTTGGGATCCGCCGGATCCATGTTCCAAATACTAAAACTAAACAGAACGTATGGCATATTTTTCGTTTTTCAACGAAAACCCGAAAATTCACCTAGACCTTACTTATCATCTAATATGTATAGCAGATCATCTGATTATGATATCATTAACACATGATTGAACATAGTTTAATCCGTTCTTAGAAACTTACCTTTTTAGGTGTTATGCCAAACATAGGCTATAACCCAAAAAATTGATAACCATGAGGGTTATCTACCTGCAAATGTTAGTTATTACACATACATAACAAGTATTATCAGATAAAGTCGAGATACATACAAGTTTAACATCACATTGTCTAACATTGTTCAAATCCAAACACTCCTTCAACTAAGCTTCTTCTTCAACTTCTTCATACCTTTGTGCAATTTCATCATCCAACGACCAAGATTCTTCACCATTCCTTTAATGTTGCGATACTCAGCGGATTCATTTGGAATTGGAGGAAGATGGCTCAAGTATTCGGGTGGAGGAATCCTAGAATTTGGCAAACCATCATCTTCACTCATTGAAGATGATGAGGATGATGTTGGTGCACGAGGAAGTTTGCCCTTATCAACCGATACTCTAAAGTTACTTAAGGGAACGAAAGTGTGTGGGATCTCTGTGTATTCTGGGACAAATCCTAAGGAGTTTGGACGGACAGGTGCAAAAGCTCTATAGAGTCGAGTCAAGAGCATTCCATAAGGCAATGCAGTCTTGCCTTGAATCGGAATGTCACACATCCTTTTAGCAACATAATAAGCAAGGTTGAAGGGTTGACGAGTTGAGATGTTGAACATCATATGACACAAACACGCATTTATGTGATCATGGTTTCCTACCGTACATATAACATTGGCCCTTAAGACCTCTTCCATTTTCTCGAATTCGGGCTTGAGTTCATTGAGCTCCATGGCAAATTGGTCTCAAGCAACTTCGCGGCCACGATACATCCTTGTGGGGTTGTTCTTAGGAATGAAGAGATGTTCCCTAAGCACTTCTTTTGATGCGATAGGAGTGACATATGGTTCCGTCCTTTCGAGATTGGATTCTAAGATTGTTAAGGACCATTTGTCCAAGTAAATACATGTCCCTTGATTTGGAATGCCCAAGACTTTACCAAATTGATCAAGAGGGATGTTGATATGATTTCCATTCAAATTAAACTGAAGACTTAAGTAACCTTGGTCACTCGAACTAAGACCTACACTAGCATAAAACTCAAGAATGAACCTAGGAACGATTTGTTCATCAATATCTAAAAGAGTATCAAATCGAATTGCGGCTAAGTTTTCCCTAAGTTGGGTTCCTTCATAGAACGAGGAATCTACGACTCTACCCTCATGGACATACTTTTTCTCTAAGGTTTTGAAAATGTCGACTTGGGCTTTGGTTAGACCTTTGGTTTTGTGGACTTCGGGTAAGTAGTTAACGGTTCTTTTGTGATCGTAGTTGGTTGCGGGAGGCATGATTTTCCTAAGTACAAAAGTTACATAGTTTTAGTTGAAATGATTAAAGTAAGTGTAAAATTTCTAGTGTGTGCCTACATGGGGACAATGTGGAGGTGCGGTTATCTCGACCCTTTTTGATGCATAAAAATTTAGTTTATGCAAGTTTTGTATTAAAAACGAGAGATAACCCAAACGCTCCTATTTCAATGTAGCTACGTTTGAATGTACCCGAAAATACATATTAATTATGTATTCCCTTTAGCATTCAAGAGACATGATGCAAGTGATGTTTAAAAGATAACGTTTTTGTATTTGTATGAACAATGTTCAAAAAAAAAAAAAAAAAAAAAAAATCATTTTACCTAGTCGTGAGAAGGTTTTAGTAAGAAAATTTTTATGGGGTTTTTGTTAAATTAAGACAATGTGCTATGAGATGTAATTCCTAACTAAGAAAAACATGTTTTTAAGTATGATTCAGTAAATATGCTTCATGATTTTTCAAGGATTATGCATATACCCCAAGTTTTGGTTTTGTGCATGAAATAGAAATCCTAGACGCAGATCAAGAGAATAAACATGAGCTACTAGCCTAGCTTTATTTCTAGATACAATACCATTTTCATCCATTTTATTTCTAAAAACCCATTTGGTGCCGATTATGGTTTGGTTTTTAGGTGGAGGGACCAATGTCCAAACATCATTTCTAACAAATTGATTTAGTTCTTCTTGCATAGCAATTACCCAAGATTCATCTTTTATTGCCTCGTTTATATTTTTAGGCTCAACAGTTGAAATAAAACAAAAATAATTACTTTCATTTTGAGCTTTGGATCTTAATGTTATTTCATTAAGTTTTCCTATGACGTTTTCTAATGGATGACTTTTTGTTTCTTTGATATTGACTATCTCTCCTTTTACGGGTTCATCTTCATTGTCATTTTCAATGTTTTCTATATTTTTAGCCATTTGACTTTCAACTAAGTCATCATCTACCAAAGGTGATGTCTTAGAGGGAGGTGGACTTTCGTTGAATGTTACGTTCAACGATTCCTCAACTTTTGATGTTTCCTTGTTTAATACTATGTATGCTTTACTGTTTTGTGAGTACCCAAGAAATACACCTTCATACGAATTTGGGTCGAACTTGGTGAGATAATCCTTTGTGTTTAAAATGAAGCACTTGCTTCCAAAAACTCTAAAATATCCTAATGTAGGCTTTTTGCCTCGATAAATTTCATAGGGGGTTTTATTTAAAAATGGTCTAATTAAAACTCTATTTAGGATATATGTGGAAGTATCTACAGCGTGACACCAAAACTTTTGAGGTATGTTTTTTTCATTTAACATAGTTCTACTCATTTCTTGAATTGTTCTATTTTTACGTTCTACTACACCATTTGATTGAGGTGTACGAGGAGCCGAGAAATTATGAGTTATTCCATTATTATCACAAAAATTTCCAAATTGGATTTCATTGTCAAATTCTCGACCATGGTCAGTTCTAATAGATATTATGTTACTTCCTATTTGATTTTGAATTTTCTTGCTTAGAATTTCAAATTTATCGAATGCCTCATTTTTAGTTTTCAAAAATTTTATCCATGTATATCTAGAGTAATCGTCTACTATGACTAAAGTGTAAAAATTTCCTCCATAACTTTGTATAGCCGACGGGCCAAACAAATCCATATGTAATAATTCTAGGCATCTAGATGTAGATACCATGTTTTTAGCCTTATGGCTATTATGTACTTGTTTCCCAATTTTGCAAGCATCACAAAAGTGTTGGTCATATTTTAACTTGGGTAGGTTCCTAACGAGTTCTTTGGATGACAAGGATTGAATAAGCCTCATATTTGCATGACCTAAGCGTCGATGCCATAGAGTTGAGTTTTCGTCCAAGGAGGTAAGACATAACTTATCTTTAGGTGTTTTATCTAATTTCATAACATAGACATTATTCTTTAAAACACCTTTTCCTACGGTTATGCCATTGATTTAAACAATTATAGTCCAAGGAATTGCACAAAAAATATGCAAAACCCGAGTCGTTTGTCCCGATGAAGATCGAATGGAATTTGTGTTCTCGGGACGTGATTCGTGTAGTGAATGAGTGATTAAAAGGAGAATTTTGGTTTTCTACACTACGAACAATGAAATAATAAATGAAAATTACTAATTAAGCTACAAGTACAAATAATCTAAGCATGTGAATTTAAAAATGAAAACCGGAATTAAAAACGTTACACTACGAATTAAAAAAACGCGAATAAAAGTGAAATGCTAAAATTTTAAGTCCTACAATTATGAAAATAATTTTCCTATATTCTAAATGATAAAAGAAAATTTTTAGAAAAAAGAAAAATATTTTTTTGACTTTTTAATTATTTTTTATGAATTAAAAACTAATTTAAACTATTAAATGATTTAAAAATATTAAAACAACTTGGAAAAATATGAAAATTTTTGAGTAATTCTAAAACTTAATTCTAAATCTAGGAAAATAATTTCAGGAACTGATTAATCACTAATAAGCAGAACAGTGAAATAAGCAGTTGGAAAATAAGCTAATAATAAGCTAAAGTGAACCAAAAATTACCAAAAGCTAGAAATCAGGCTAACATACTAACAAGAGCTTAAAACAAATCAATAATCACAAATAAGTACTCAGGATCAGAAGATAAGCAGTAAAACAGTACACAATAATAGGTAAAAGCAGTGATGAAACAAGCACTTTGTAGCTTAAGCATAAGCCAGATAAAAGCTCAATTGTGAAATCCAGAAGCAAATATTGAAAATTCATATGACATATTACTTAAATTTCAAAAATGCCCAAAAGTTCTCAACAAATGCTAACCTAATTTGATGCTTAAAAAGATGGGATTGGACACAAAAGTGAATTGTGCAGATTTAGCAGTGATATGGGGCTGAATTGCAGACCTAGAATAAGCACTTTGAAAAGCCTTAAAAACTATAGTAAGCTAAAACAGTCCTAGTCTATACTATAAACTCTAGATATACCACAATTAAGATAATGATCTCAAACAGAATAAAAGTTAGTAAGCTGAGAAGTGGGCTGAATCAGCAGATCTTTATCTTCTCAGTTTCAAACCTTCAACAATGATCCCTATAAGCTCTTAAAATACTCAACTACGCTAGAACAGATAAAACTAGAAATGTGAACTACTTGCCAACCAAAGTCCAGGCCTAGATAAGCTTTTCTATAGCTTATACATAAGCTTAAACTAAAGTCTGCTGGAGTGTGCAGGGGAAATTGCAGGCCAAAGGGCTTACTTACAAACTAGAAACCAAATACCTAATGAGCTCTACAGTGTGATTTAATCTAAGGTCCTGAAAACCTACACTACGAGCTTGTTTGAAAAACAAATGTCCAGCAAAGGGGACAAGTTAATAAGCAGATATAAGTCACTAAAAAATTGAGTTCACAGACCTTGTGTGCAGGATTGTACATACTTTGCAGACCTTTTGTCAAAACTTTTTCAAACTCAAAATTCAATAATAAACATCCCAATCCTTTCAATGCACTAAATGAACTCAAGTAACACCTAAAGGTTAAATCAGAAATAGCTTAATCTTACAATAAGCTATATGAACCACTTCTAATATTGAACCAACACTATATAACTCAGAATATTTATGACCTTTTAATGCAGCTGTGAACTAGCTATAGGCAACTATATTTTACTGAATTTATCAAATCCTATTAAGCACTTTTCTAATGGAAATAAGAAATTTTAAAGCTGTTTTATAACTACTAAAGGCTTCTAAATGAAAATGAAATTCAAACTCAGCTGACTATTTAATTAATCTAATATGACCTTAAGCAAGATAATTAAGCAAAAAAAAAAAAAAAAAAAAAAAAAAAAAAAAAAAAAAAAAAAAAAAAAAAACAATAAGCAATGAAATAAGCTGGGGAATAGTAACCTTGATCAAACTTTGACTTATATTAAAACTGAAATTTAATACAAAGGTTTTGACAACTGATTATGGAAATACAATAAGCTAAACTTTAAAAGCTACATTAAGCTAAATTAACCCTACCTAAATCCTAACTACTGACTATCACTAACTAGCTAACTCCTTTCCTTGTGAACGAGAGGGGCTATTTATAGCCTTTCTGAGAAGCTTCCAGGGATTCTCTGAATCAATCTCAACCATAGATCACAAGCTTGCTCTCTACGCATCAATTCCAGCCGTAGGATCATTTGGTGACATGGCTCGTCCAATCAAATCATCCCATTCGTCCACGCTGGCGATCCGTGTGTGTCTGACGTACCCTGACACGCAATGATTAGACAATAATGCCCTTACTCGCTGTAATTTTTGGTTTGGTAAATTAGGGTTCATGTTGTCTGGGTAATTGGGGGTAAAGGGATAAGCGCGGGTGTGGGTGAGTTGTGTTTATTATTATTTATTTTTTTTTATTTTTATTTGTTTTTAGTTTGAGTTTTACCGGGTATGGGGGATAGTGGATGGGTCGGGTATGGATTAGGTAGTGGGCTAGGTATTAAGGAGATGGGCTTTTTGGTTGTCTTTTGGGCTATGGATTATTAAATCCGGTTTGTGTTTAGGTGTGTTTTTAGAATTTAGTAATTTTGGTAAGGACCATAAGTGCAATTACTGAAATTCAAGGGACATTTCTTGCCATTTCTGAAATGTGATCCAAGGGCCATTTTTGACAAATGATGATTCTTCAAAGGTTGACTTTGACTTTTTGCTTCCCGGCATCGGCTAAAAATAACACTTCCATATCTCGTGCTCGGTTTCCCGGTCTTTGCTTGATTTTTGTCCTTTTCTTCGATATCCGTGCCTGCATATGTAAAAACACAAAAACACAATATATTTGGCATTTTGGTCGGGTTTTTGGTCTATTTGGGTCCGGTTTTGGTCAAGAAAAAGTATGTGTTTAAGCACATACCAAATTCCCCCAGACTAAGCTATTGCAATGTCCTCATGCAATGTTATAAAAACACGTTTTTGAAACCGAAAATTTCCAATCACTTTTTACTAACTTTGAGAAGTAGCAAAATTTTCAAAAGAGATTAAGAAATCTTAAGTTCTAAAAACTCCCCGATTTTTCTTTTTATTCTATTTTTGTATTTTCTTATAATCTAGTGACGGTTTTTGTTGACAATCATTATTTATCAATAATTTTTAGGGTCTTCGAGTAGGAAACACGACTCATGAAGAAGTGACCATACGGATAAAATTCGTCGTCCCCGATTTTTCACGAGCCTCCAAACTAAACGTAAAAACGAAATCATTGTCGTTTACAAGTTAGATTGCTATCACTACTCATAAAAGCTAATTGTGGACTTCTTGTTCCCAAATTCCTATTTTCCTCTATTTATTTTATTTTTGGTGAGAAATGAATTTCTTCAAATTCTCGTTTCAATAAGTTTTAGTCCGATAAAGATACCTAGTTTAGACGCTAAGTAGTTTCCAAACCTTCCCTCGAAAACCGTTGTATACAAAAATGAGGTCCACATCAAGGTCTCTGATTTAACACGATTTTGAGGATATCCCTTTTATTTGCGACCGAAACAACTCATCTACGAGTCCAGAGACAGAAGCCTTTATTAGGATACCCCCGGAGTCGAAGTTTGGCATTTTTTTAACATTATTAAGCACATTAACGTATTAAGTCCTTGGCCCTTTATAACAATCACAACATCGGCTGCGAACCGGCAAGATGTGATAGTCTATTATGACCTTGGAATTTTTCCTCTGCCTTTATTAGAAGTCTACAACATCGGCTGCGAACCGGCAAGATGCAGAAAACTTTTTATGGCTTTGGATTATTATTATTATTCATTATTCATTATATATTTTGCCAAATCCCGAGTCCTACGGCTTTTATAACAATCCCAACATCGGTTGCGAGCCGGCAAGATGGAATAGTCTATTACATCGTAACACTGGCAGTACCTTGATGTGTACCCAACTTTCATAAGCAAGGATCCTCTAAGGAAGAAATAAAAACTAATTATCGCCAAAACTAAAATAGCTTTAATTATTCTTAGATTTCTATTTTTAAGGTGAAACAAGCTTATGGGAACAAAAAGCCATAAATAACTTCGATGAGCTTTAAAGAGATCCAACTACTCCACGTTTAGCAATCTAACTTATAAACAACTCTATCATTTCTCGTTCTTCGCAAATTTAAAATCTTAAATAATAAGATCCGCGAATGCTTAGCCAAATAATCAAGCCATGCATATATAAAGTCAAATACGGGAACTTGCAAACTCTTAAAAAGAATTCGCATTTTCTAGCTCCTTGTGTAAAAGACTAGCACGAGCTTATAGATTATAAACGGTTAAGGGAACAAGCTAGGGCTCAACACGCCCGATCAAGTCAGAATTTTATTCCTACTCTCACCAGCGGAAAGTCAACAAAAATGTCAAAATTTATTATATTTTTGCAAAATTTTTTAAATTTTTCTCATTTTTTGGATTTTTCAATTTTTGTTTTTCAATTTTGGAGGAAAAACGGGGTTGCATGAGAAAACGGCAAAATTTGCAAGGCAAAAATCAAATCGAAAGATTACCCCCCCAGACTAAATCGAGACATTGTCCTCAATGTTTTAAAGGTAAGGGTTCTCCTACATAAATCTAAGGCCGTTTATTAATTATGCCAAAAGATAGATGTAAAACGAAATGATTTAGGATATCGGATAAGCAGCGAATGATGAAACTCGAGTAGCGTGAAGGAAACTACGAGCACGAGAGTCTTCATCATCGGGCATTCCTGGACATATCACAGAAAACACGAAACACAAGATATGGAAGAGGAAGCCCTCCTCACTCACTTATTAGAAAATAGATAAGAAGATAGAAGGATAAGCATGGGGTGCCTCCCACGAAGCGCTTGTTTTTGGTAACCGAGTCACATGAGCTTGACTCGACCCCGAATTTATTTGTCCTTGGGGGAGCAAGTGGAAGAGATAATCTCAATCGGACTTTCGTTCAAAATGTTTGGATAAACATTAAAGCATAAGAAAGTTCCACTCCGATGAGATACCCGCGGTATTTTTTAGAAAGAATAACCAGAAGTGGTAATACCGGGGTCAAAGGTGATATCCTCACTCCCGAAGGAGTGAAGGATGGGAGAAGGCACAACATATGTGATGAAGAGCATAAAGATGTTGAGGATGATCATAATAAGCTCTTCATCATCAGCAGAAATTTTGTCAAAAGTCTCGGGCGGGAGGGTTGGGATGAAATCTTCATGAGAAGGTATGCCTCCCCCCAGACTAGAATCTTCCTCCAGATCAAAATAGAATTGATCGTATTCCGGAGGAGATATGCAATGAGTGAGTTCACCGGAGAACTCCTCATGAAGAGAATCAATCATATGATGATCTGTAAGCTCATGTTCCGTCACAGACTCATCACTCTCCTCTATTTGAATATCAAAGATTAGATTATCCGAAATCAAAGTAAACCCCGATTCGAACTCAAACAGAGGGTTGGTGATAGTTGTTTTGAAAGTTTCGGGAACAAGGTCATCAAATTTCTTTGGTAGATTGATTTCAACTTCCTTCGGAGGGAGAGAAAAAGATGGCTCTTGGTTTAATAATTTTTCAAAAAGAATATCTCCCTCCGGATTAAGACAAGAATCATCAATTTTCGGTGAAATTGATTCATCTTTGAAGAACACCTCGAGCTCTTCCCGCAAGATCACACTTCCCTCAATCGGAGGAAAAGGATGGAAAGAGTCGGAATTAAGAATCTCGATGTGATAAACTTGTTCTGGAGGTGGGACAAGTGGTGTGCTCTTAGAGCTAGCAATTTCCACCGCTTCCGTTGTAGTCTCCGATTCATCTTCATTATCGTCGTCAAGAACACTCTTAGTATTTGCCGCACAACATTCAAACCATTTGCTCGATCCAGGATTAATTTTCATGGCCTTGAGTTCAGCACGTTTTTCCGACATACTCTTGACCGTGAATCTTGAAAGGTTTGGATCAACTCTTTTAGGAGCAATTACGGGATCGGACTTTTGATCAACCGTAGCGACATTGCATTTGTCGGTTTGAGGTTTAGAGTTCGGATTAATATTGAACGTAACTTTTTCCTTATCGACCCGCAAAGTAATTTCTTCACCATAAACATCGATCAAAGCTCACCCGGTCCTCAAGAATGATCTTCCGAGAATAAGAGGAACCCGGGGGTCGGCATCAAAATCAACTACCACAAAATCTGCTGGAAAATGGAACTTCCCCACCTTTACAAAGACATCCTCGGCTACACCTTTAGGAAGGGTTATGGACCGATCCGCAAGCTCGAGGGTCATGCAAGTGGGGGTGAGATCGGGTAGAGACAATTTCTTCCAGATGGATAACGGCATTAGGTTGATGCTCGCACCGAGATCGGCCAAGGCGTGACATTCAACCATTCCCGGAAATTCACATGGGATGAGAAATTTTCCGGGATCTCCAAGCTTTTCCGGAAGCTTTTTGAGAATTGCCGCTGAGCAGTTTTCGTTCACTGGAGTTTTTGCAAGTTCGAATAATTTTTCCTTGTTGCTCAACAAACCCTTTAGCGTGGAAGCAAACTTAGGCATGAGGAGTAAAGCATCCGCAAAGCTTATATCAAAGTGCAAATCTTGGAGGATTTGGTAGAATTTCTCCATTTGATTTGAAGCTTTATCACGGAGCTTTTGATCACTCAATCTCGAAGGATATGGAAGTTGTACTTTTTCGGGAGCTTCTTCAGGAGCTTTTTCTTTTGGTTCAATATTCTTTGGTTTAGATGGATGGATGACCGGAGGTTGGACGTCTTCGGTTCCTCCGTTGTTAGTAGGAGGTTCCGTGTCCTTGGTCACCTCGGTCTCACGGACGACTACCTTGGGAGGTAAAGAAGAAGAGGTAGCCGGAGCCGTGGGTCCATCATATGAAACACCGCTCCTAGTCGTGATCGCCTTAGCATCGCCCCTCGGGTTGGCGATCGTGTTGCTTGGAAGAGTAGTAGTACCCGAACCCGAGGGTCGATCATTTAAAGATTTTTTCATTTCATTCATTTCCTTCATCAAAAACCTGGTTGTTTCTTCTTGGTTTTTGTTAAATTTTTGTTGTTGTTGACTTTGAAGGAGAAGCTGTTTCAAAATCTCATCCGAGGGCGATTGGTTTTGCAAAAATCCTTGATTTTGATTATTGTTAAAATTTGCCCCTCGGGTGTTTTAATTAAAACCTTGGTTGCTGTTTTGAAAATTTCCCTGATTCTGATTTCCTTGATTTTGAAAATTTCCTTGATTCGGGGCTTGGTTATAATTCCCTTGGTTTTGATAACCTTGATTGCCCCGATTTTGATTTTGGTAATTTGGAACATTGCGGTTTTGCACTTGCTGATTTTGATTTGGTGGGAAACCGGGTGGTCCGAGGAAGTTGTTAGAACGGTAGCTGAGCAAATTACGGTCACCTTGGGGTTGGTAACCGTTACCACCCTGATTAAAGGTTCCCGTTGCAGCGTAAACATTCTCTTGAGTGTAGCCACCGGCGGCTGGACACTCGAAATACTGATGAGGACCACCACATGTCTCACAACTATGATTAACAACATTGACTTGATTGTTGTTATTTTGAGTTGAAATCTGATTTTGATGAATTCTCAAGATAGCCGTTGACAAATCATTCATTTGTTTAGAGAGAGTGGCTATCTCGGAGGTAGAAGAATCAGTGCTAGATTTTGTTGACTCATTCCTCTCGGCAGAGGAATCCCAAAAATTATGGTGGGCGGTCATGTTTTCAATAATATCATAGCACTCTTCGGGTCGACGTTTCATAAACGTACCACCGGCAGCAGCATTAATCGTATCACGGTGTCGTAATGTCAAACCGTTATAGAAGGTATCTATAATAGTGACCAATAACATATTGTGGTTCGGACACCGATCAATCGATAACTTGTAGCGTTCCCATGCCTCAAACAATGATTCATCGGGAAGCTGACGGAAATTGCTAATCTCATTCCTTAATTTCGTCACCATCGACGGTGGGAAATATTTCGCCAAGAACTTTGTAACCATTTCATCGAAACTACGAATGGAGTTCTTGGGAAGACGATCAAACCAAGCGGTGGCATGATGCGTCAATGAATAAGGAAAGAGATATAGACGGAGGGCGTCATCGGAGACCCCATTTTGTTTCATACTTTGGGTGACGGTGATAAATTTATCAAGATGCTTGTTCGCATCATCACCCGGCAAGCCATGGAATTGGCACGAGTTTTGGACTTGTTGAATCATATGATGCTTAAGTCCAAAATCGGCGGCTTGAATATTGACGGGGGCAATCGGGCCACCACGTCCGTGCATTGTGGGTTGGCATAGCTCCTCCATCGTTCGGAGATCGGGAGCTGGCATGTGATTATCACCACCCATCGGCGGGTGTTGATTGTTTGGGTCGTCGGCCATTTCCTCAACGGTTGAGAAATGAACACGGTGATTGTGACGGATAATTCTCTCGGGATTTGAGAGCGGTGAAAGAAGAGGGTGAGAAGAAGAAGAACGGGTGTGCATACACCAAAAACAAAATCAAAATCAAAAAGGAAAAACAAATTTGAAAATAAAATATTTTTGGATCTTTATATTTAATAAAAAATTAGATTTATTTTCTTTTTGGTGATCGTTGATCAACCGTACTCGTTTCTTTCAAAACTACGCGCAGCGTGGCGGGAGAGAAGAATGGATCTCTCTTCGGTCTGCAATTTAATGTCAAGACCTCCTTAAACCCCGTGTATAGGTTGTAGTAAAGAAATAATCCAAGAAACGTTTAATTTCACGATCTCTTTTGTTGTTTATTCGGAATGGTTTACAACGCCCTCTCGAGAGCGAGGATTTATTATTAATGGTGAAAACACTTTAGGAAAAGTGTTTTTTTAATTATTTTCTTTTTGTATTTTTATTTTTTATAAAAACGATAACTTCCGAGGAAGGATCTTCAAAACACAAAATACGATATGAATCAACGACAACGTTTCAAGCCTTACCCGGCAGCGGCGCCAAAAATTGATTTAAACAATTATAGTCCAAGGAATTGCACAAGAAATATGCAAAACCCGAGTCGTTTGTCCCGATGAAGATCGAATGGAATTTGTGTTCCCGGGACGTGATTCGTGTAGTGAATGAGTGATTAAAAGGAGAATTTTGGTTTTCTACACTACGAACAATGAAATAATAAAAGTAAACAACTAATTAAGCTAAAGGTACAAATAATCTAAGCATGTGAATTTAAAAATGAAAACCGGAATTAAAAACGTTACACTACGAATTAAAAAAAACGCGAATAAAAGTGAAATGCTAAAATTTTAAGTCCTACAATTATGAAAATAATTTTCCTATATTCTAAATGATAAAAGAAAATTTTGAGAAAAAAGAAAAATATTTTTTTGACTTTTTAATTATTTTTTATGAATTAAAAACTAATTTAAACTATTAAATGATTTAAAAATATTAAAACAACTTGGAAAAATATGAAAATTTTTGAGTAATTCTAAAACTTAATTCTAAATCTAGGAAAAATAATTTCAGGAACTGATTAATCACTAATAAGCAGAACAGTGAAATAAGCAGTTGAAAAATAAGCTAATAATAAGCTAAAGTGAACCAAAAATTACCAAAAGCTAGAAATCAGGCTAACATACTAATAAGAGCTTAAAACAAATC
Source organism: Artemisia tridentata subsp. tridentata (assembly GCA_021014915.2). Lineage (NCBI taxonomy): Eukaryota > Viridiplantae > Streptophyta > Magnoliopsida > Asterales > Asteraceae > Artemisia > Artemisia tridentata. The sequence goes on from CP139506.1 coordinate 121,514,747, forward strand.
AATAATCACAAATAAGTACTCAGGATCAGAAGATAAGCAGTAAAACAGTACACAATAATAGGTAAGAGCAGTGATGAAACAAGCACTTTGTAGCTTAAGCATAAGCCAGATAAAAGCTCAATTGTGAAATCCAGAAGCAAATATTGAAAATTCATATGACATATTACTTAAATTCCAAAAATGCCCAAAGAATTGCCATTTCATCAAAGTGATCTAAGGGTGATTTTTTGGCTTCTTGACCAAGTATGACTTTCCCGGTTCAGCTCTGAGTCTTTTTTTCCGTATCTCGTGCTCGATTTCTTGATTTTCTTGTATTTTTGCCGGTTTTTCGTGATATCCGTCCCTGCATAAACAAAACACAAAAACACACTATCTATTTGGCATTTTGGTCGGGTTTTTGGTCTATTTGGGTCCGGTTTTGGTCAAGAAAAAGTATGTGTTTAAGCACATACCTTTTCCTACGGTTAAGCCATCTTTAAGTATTTTACTTCCATTTTCACTGAAAAGGACGTTATACTTTTTGCGGCATAATTGACTTATACTAAGTAAATTAAATCCTAAATTATCTACATGAGCAACATCATCAATAGAAAGAGAGTCATGAGAGATTGTACCTTTTTCGATGATTTTACTTTTAAGCTTGCTACCGAATGTGGCATTACCTCCGTCATACACTTGGTAGGTTGAGAAAAGATTTTTGTTTCCCGTCATGTGTCTTGAGCACCCACTATCTTTGATCCACTCATCAGGTTCAAGATCAACTTTCAAGCATACCTAAGTTCATAAAAGACTCAAGCATTTGGTCCCCAATATCTCATGGGTCCGTTTGGGTTAAACATGACATTATCATGGTTTATGTACGGAAATGGTGGACAATTGTTCCACGGCATATAATTAGGACCATGAAAGTTTCTAGGCATGTTTTGGTTCCAATTATTTTGATAAGTGTGTTGTGGATTAACTATACTCTTTGGAAAGGGGTGTTTGGGAAAACTCATTTGAGGTCTCTGTTGATCCGTTTTAACTCTATATTCATTTCTAGCTTGACCTCTTCCTAAAGACACTGCTGGTTTGTGTTTATTATTGGTTATATTACTGTTAGGTTTTCTAGTAACTTTAACAAACTCGGAACGATCGACTTTGTGAACCTTCTGTTCAGCCTCTGTACCCGCGGATCCTTTGGGTACAACTGGCGGATCCGTGAGTGTCTAACTTGGTTGAAACAGTTTTATTTTTATTCACAGTCTGTTCCTTATGGTCACTTAAGGTTCCTAGTTTCATAAAGCCTAGTCCTGTTTTATCATGAGGTAGTTTTTGCATTTTCATTATTTCATCTGCACAACTTATGTTTTTGTCAAACTTTTTAAACTTTGAATTTTGTTTGATTAAATCTTCCTGTGTGGATCTTAAGGTTTCTAATTCAAGTTTTAGTTCTTGACAAGAAACACACGTTTCTTTACTACCTTTACCTTTTTCAATTCGTATTGCTTTTTCTTTAAGCCAAAATACTTCATTTTCCAAAAGTGTTGTCTTTGTTTTCAAAAATTTGTTTTTGTTTATGATTTTTAAAGTGACGTCACATAGTTTGTTATATTCTACTTCTAAGGTTTCGTCATCTATAGAGGAGTATGAATCAGAATGTACCTCTTCTGTGTCATTAGCCATAAGGGCAATTTCGTTGTTCTTAGGCTCATCATCATCATCTCCTTCACTATCGCTCCAAGCTCCACTAACGAATGCTTTTTGAGATTTATTCTTTGGAGGCTTTGGACATTCACCTATAAAGTGACCAGAATCTCCACATCTATAGCACTTCCTATCTAACTTGCCCTTTCTATCATCACGGTCTTTTCGTAAAGATTTCTTTTCTTCACGAGGTGGTTTTACGAACTTTCCTCGTCTCCTGAAGAACTTCTTAAAATCTATTACGGCCATGGCATATTCTTCGTCTTCACTACTTGAACAAGACTCTTCATCATCACTTGACTCAACTCTAGCTTTCAAGGCAATGGACTTTGTTTTCTCTTTCTTCCCTTTAACTATTTTCGAGTCCTTTTCCATTACCATTTCGTGAACTTTGAGATTTCCTATGAGCTCATCTAGTGTCATGCTCGAGAGATCCTTGGATTCTTCAATAGCCGTCACCTTTGCTCTCCACTTAGGATGAAGTGCTCTAAGAAATTTCCTGAAAAAGTTCTTACTAGAAAAAGATTCGTCAAGTGCTTTAAGAGATGTAATAATAGTATTAAACTTAGCAAAAGCACCATCAATGGTCTCATCTTCAGAGATAACAAATTGTTCATATTGTTGAACAAGAAGATCAATTTTGTTATCTTTGACTTTTGAGTTCCCTTGATGAGTGATAATAAGAGATTGCCAAATATCTTTAGCCATTTTACATATAAAAACTCTTTCATATTCTTTCTTAGGTAAGGCATTGTAAAGCATCATTTTGGCTTCATTGTTTTTGGCAATCAACTTCTTTTGCTCATCACTGTGACGAGTAAGAGAAGCTCCTACATCCCGACTACCCGAAATATCATTACTAATGGGCTTGTAATCACCTTCAACAATTATATACCACAGATCTATGTCCTTTGACTTTACATATGTCTCAAAGCGATTCTTCCAATATATAAAGCAATTTGGTTCAAATAGAGGTGGTCTTTGCATAGATTGCCCTTCTTTAAAGTTTTCAAAATCCATGGATCGTTTTAAGTTTTAAAATACAATATATTTTAAAAGTCTTAAGTAACGTAGCTCTGATACCAATTGTGGAAAACTAGAAGGGGGTTGAATAGTTTTTACCGTTTTTCGAGTTTTATTTGCTTTGTTACTATATGTTAATTCAAAGGAAACAATCACAAACAAATAATCACACAATATAAACAAAAGATAAAGAGAGGAAAGATCAAACCACACAACACTGTTGTTTATAGTGGTTCGGCTACAAGGACTCTCTTCCTTGCCCTACTCCACTCCTCGAGCTTCCAACTCGAGAGTTTATCCTTCACTAAGAAACAAACTCCCTTTCTAGGTGGAGAAAACCTTTACACGTCACTTACTTCTTTTTCCGGTACTAAGCTAAACACCGGGTTCTTTTACAAGGTAGAACCAACCTGACGTCGCCTATATACTTTACCGACACTAAGCTAGATGTCGAGTTCTGTACAAGGGTACAACCACTCCCTATACTCTTTGTGTTTTGAGGACTAAAACACTAACCACACTCACTGATTACAAATGATAGATAATGATGTGTGAAACAAATTACAATATCACACAGTAATGAAACTAAAGGATTACGGTTCTGTAGATCCTTGAAAGCTTGATCTCTTTTCTACAAAAAGAAAGATCAAAGTGAAATGCAAGTATGAATGATGTTAGTAAGATATATACTGAATGAATATGTGTGTTTAAGCTATATGAGTGATGAGAAAGCCAAATGATCAGCTTGCTATTTATAGGAAAGCTGATATCCAGCTCACGGATCCCACGGATCCCAAAATATGGATCCGTCCTTCATTGGACTTGGATCCGTGGGTATTGACAGCTAAGGGATTTGGTGTATCATTCCATATCTTGCATATCTTGCCAAATCTTCCAAGATCCACAAATGTCAACTATCTAACTTGTGAATCTAAACAAAATATTACACAATCTAACTAAGATATCACTTGTGATGTATGCCATGATGTCATGGTGTAACTTTAAAAATAAAGTTTCCTTTTAAGGAAATAAGTTTGTAAAAGTGTAAAATTGTAATTCTAAGTTATCTTGCAAAATGTAAAATGTGTATTAATGAGACTTAAGCTAGTATTTATAATTTGCTAAAAGATATACCTTGTAATTGTCATTAACAAAACTAAGTAAAGATCGAAAAATATAAATAACGTTTTTGGGACGATATTTGTGTTAACACCCAGATCTTTAAGTAAGAAAAGTTGGGAGCTTTTCCAGTCCATACTTCATATGGAGTCTTATCAACCTTCTTAGTTGGAATCTTATTCAATATGTGAACAGCCGTTTCAAGAGCATAATCCCAAAAGGATAAGGGAAGAGTTGTAAGATTAAACATGGATCGTACCATATCTAACAAGGTACGATTTCTCCTTTCAGATACACCATTTTGCTGTGGCGTGTAAGGAGAAGTGAGTTGTTACACAATGCCACACTCATTTAGATAATCCTTAAACTCTTGGTTTAAGTACTCACCACCACGATCAGATTGAAGGGCCTTAATCTTCTTTCCGAGTTGTAATTCTACTTCATTTTTAAAGACCTTGAATGTCTCAAAGACTTCATGTTTATGTTTAAGTAAATAAACATAACCATAACGACTATAGTCATTCGTGAAGGTCAAGAAGTAGGTAGCACCTCGTTTTGACACGTGTCTAAGTGGACCACACACATTCGTGTGTATCAATCCAAGTAGATCCGAAGCCTTTTCCATATTGCTATGAAAAGGTTTCTTTGTCATCTTCCCAGATATGCAAGATTCGCATTTATCAAATGAATCATCATTGATATTTTTCAAAAGCCCATCGTGTTGCAGCTTTTCCATGCGTTTCTTGCCTATGTGAGCAAGACGACAGTGCCATAAATAAGACGAGTCCAAGTTAGACTTGACTCTCTTATTTCCGATGCTATACATAGAATTATTTCTATTGGATACATGGTTCTCCATGTCAATTTCAAACACACCATTTAATGGAATAGCATTAAAGTAAAAAACAGAATTTAAAGAAACAGAAATTCCATTATCATTAAAAGTATGCTTAAAACCCAAATCCAATAACAAAGAAACAGAAACGACACCTCTAACAATAGAAGGTGCGTAATGACAATTGTTTAACACTAAAATTAAACCAGAAGGTAAAACTAGCTCAAAAGTCCCTATGGCTTCTACTGCTGCACGTATTCCATTTCCCAAGTACAAGTAGCATTCCCCATAGTTCAGCTTCTTCGCTCCTCTAAGCCCCTGCGATGTATTACAAATGTGAGTACCACATCCTGTATCATATATCCAGGCATTTTGCTTACGAGGAAAAGAAAACAATTCAACCATAAAAATACCTGAAGTGCTGGCGCCCTGCCCAGCCTTGGCATTCTTATTCTTGCGACACTCCCCAAGTAGCAATGGACAGTCCCTCTTCCAATGTCCAGGAGTATTGCAGTGGTGACAAGTAGCCATATCCTTTTTAGGATGATCCTTCTTGGGAGGAGGATTCTGCTTCTTTGGCTTTTGCTGATAAGTCACTATCTGCTTGCCCTTGTCAGCTTTGCCCTTTCCTTTCTTGTAAAACCCAAAATTTCCAAACATGCAAAATTACCAAAATACCTTCTAATTTTGAAATTTTGAGAACTTATGAAAATTATGTAAGTAACATTAATTGTACTTATCCTAAAATGATTATGACCTAAGTTATCTAATGAATTAAGTTCCAAATAAAAACATTACACTATAATCAAATGTACAAAATAAATAATCCTACAAAACTAGCTAAGCTAGTCGATCCATATGTAGCCTAAACACTCAAATATTTCGGCCCAAAGAAAATAAGGAGATAAGCATGCATTTAATCAAATTGATTAGCCCATAATGGAGATTTATACATTCCCAAATTGTGCATATCACAAATATTCGGTCCTTCTAATCCCATAATACCGAAAATCAAAAAAAACCCTAACTCTCTCACACTAAAAGTCGACACTCTCTCCTCTCCCTCTCATCTTGTCGATCCAAAGAAATCCCAAGGAAGAAGATTTTGGTAATCTTGGTTGTGTCTTTATTCAATCCGTATCAAGGTAATCTTATTCTCATTATGTTAATCCATGTGAAACTCTTGAATAAACCCTCATCGACCATGCTTCTTTGTTTGTGTTTTCTGTCGTACGAACCAATGAAGAGGAAGGAGGAAAATTTTTGGCGACTTGATCTTTGTGTTCTTGATTCTTCGTGTGGTCTTCGAGGGTAATGTATATCATCCTTTTCGTGTTTAATCTTGTTATATTCAGTCCACATTGATGTTCATGTCGTGTATAGATCACATAAAATAATGATCATGAAACCTTAAAACCTAATATGCATGAATCAACCCATGTGTGTGTATGATGAATTTAATTGTCTTGATTATGTTAAGACCAGATGTAAATCGACCTAGACATGTTATAAACTCATCAATAATCGTTTTGTGTCAAGAACTAAAGATTGGAATGACAAAACCCTAAATACTTGCATGAAATCATAAAACTGCTACTGATCTGAGAAATTGTCCAACTTTAATCGGCTGTATAAAAAGGATGGTAACGTGTTTTTAGGTGGTTTTTGAGTCTAGAAGTAAGTTCAGGAAAATAGCATTTTGGTAAAATTAATCTTGTAATTTTTAGAGGTTGGGAAGGCACATTTTTCGAATTTATGAGATCAAGTGTCAAATCGAATTCGTATGTCTGGAAAAATAGTCCGTCTTTTTCATTTATCGTTTTCAAACCATATCGAATTAGAAGGTGTCCTTTTAACTGGGTAATATCTGATATGTCTACTAGTTACTGGAATTTTTGTAGAATTTTATAAATTATTTTGATGGGGCTGTGAACTGCAAAGTTTTCGTATGTTAAAACTGATCGGTAATCTGGACGACTTGAATTAAAGGATTTTTAAACTATAGTTATACTTAATAATAAATTCTGGAAAAATGAGAATAAATTCTTAAGACATATAGGAGCGTGTGTGAATTTTTGGGAATTTTTATTCTGAGTTCTTATAAGGATGAAAAATCAGACCAAAAGGTCTCATTTGTGTGTAAAATCTGTGAAAAGTTTTAAAGATATTAAAAGGGTGTTAAGTGTTTATTTTTTTCAAACTAAAGGGTTTAAATGGTCATTTTTCTAAAACTAAAGGACTTAACTTGTAAAAACATGTAACTTGGTAATATTTACATTTTGCACCCTAATCTTATCATAACGACACTATCACCCCTAAACTTATGTAAATATCATTATGAACCCTAAACTACTAATATTGCCACATTTGATAATTTAAACTTAGTAAATGATGACCTTGAATATTTATAATACGAAAACCTTCTAAAAATGGAAACTTGCTAATCTTGAAAACCTGCTAAAAATAGAAAGCCGACAAAAACGAGAAATCTGATTTAAATAAGATATTATTTGTAAGACGACCATGTATTCGTGTAGATTCGCTGAAGATGGAGTTTGTTTCCGATCTTTATATTTCTAGATGTGTTTTCACTTGCGGTATAAGGTACAGATATTCTACCCTTTTTCAGTAAGGGTGTTTTCCCTCTCATGACTCATTGATCTTGATTCGTTTAAGATTCCCTAAGCCATTGCTACGTTCCCTTAAACTTTGGTTCGTTTGTTTGATTCATTTTGACTTTGATGTTCGATATGACCCTTTTGCTTTGAGCCTCTATAATGATCCATTTGATATTCGTTCGTTACCTTGTGATATTAGTATTCGACTCACTTGATACTTCGAGGGTTCATTTGATTTTGGTAACTAGATGTGAAAACCTTTTTAATTATATCATGGAAATGTTTTGAGGAAAAACTATTTTTAAAATGATGTTTATGAAATATGCGCTACCACTTTTAATTGGAATTGGGCTAAGCTTTTATGAAAACTACTTTTAAAGACTACTTTTGTGAAAACCGTTATTAAAGATCATTTTTATGAAAATCATTTGATAAAGATTACTTTAAATGAACCATTTGATTTTGAACCTCCGATGATGACTTAGACTATTTGAACCTTTGCTTTGATATTGGGACTTTGACCATGATTCGATGACTTAGACTATTTGAACCTTTGCTTTGATTTGGACCTTTGACCTTTGACCCTTCAGTTTGATACCCGAGCCAAGTTCGTTTCCTAGCCATGAAGGTAACATGGCCGTGTCATTGATGCACCAATGGCATGACTCTAGTGTGGTTGAGTGATGTTCCACACCGTCCCCATTTTGCTATGCGCGCTTTATTATTTATTATGGACAATATTATTGTTCGGGGGGCGTATGGATGCATCCTAGGTTCGTGTTCGTATTAGTGGATTTAACATGATTTGATATTATATTATTGTTCGGTGACTGATGCATGGGTGCAATCCACGTCTTTCACAAGTTCGGGAGTTAGCTACTCCATTTGAAGAATGAGGACACCCCTCATATTATCTGATTATCTGAGAGGTCTCCCCTCTATATGATTATGAAGACATGGTTACTATATTTGATTTGTGTTCGGGCTCGTGGTGGATTACTGACCTATTTTTTTTCTTTCTTACTTTGTACTCTTTGACTATACCTTTGTAAACCCAATGCACCAAACTATACATGTTCGTTTTCTTTTGCTTTCGTTTTCGTTTATATATATCTGTTCACTGGGCTTTTTAAGCTCAGCCGCATTTCTTTCCCTGCGGCAGGTTTTTAGTTGGAAGCTGGGTATGAGTGAAGAGACTTTTGGACTTAGAAGACCTTGATAGTTATTCTGAAGTAGAGACTATTAGAAGGATTTGCATTTGCAGACTTAGTATTTAGCTTTTGTTTCCTTTGTAGCCTTGTATATTCAGTATTTCATTTGTAACCTTTGAGAACCCTTGTATTACTGTTGATGTACGCTTTGTTTTGATCTGATATGAAACCATTATTATGACATCTTTACCCTTATCGGGTTGGGGTGTTACAATTATGGTATCAGAGAGACAGGCTGCGATTCGTAATACATTTAACCTTGGCCTGTGTAAGTTAGGACCACTAAGTTTTCCCTGTAGGCGCTCGTAAGACAACCTTTGAAAAATTTGCTTTAAGATTTCCCTATAGGAACGTAAGTTTTGACCAGTGAGGAATGGGTAGACTATAAGGCATTTGTTTAAGTATCATTGCTTCCGCATCACTCTGATTCGTGCCTTGCTTTTGGTTAGATCCTGTTGATACCACTTTTGGAAAGTGAAAGCTTATGCTTTGCACCACCTAAGATTTGAACCTGATTAAATCTTGAAGGCATTGAGAATTTCATAATAATTGCCTGACACTATTTGATCCTTATCTTCAGATTTTGACTCTGATCTCTGATCCTTTCGTTAATCATTTTGACGCCTCTTCGGGCACTCTGAGAACCTCCATGGTGATGGCGTACTGGATATGTTTTGTTAATTGTATTTTGCTTTTGATAAGTATCTATGAATCTTCCGACACTATTTGATTTCGTTTCACCCATCTCTTTCCCTACGAGAAGCCTTGTGGTGTTTAACCACGAGTATAAGAATGTTTCCTCTCACTTTTGAACGATAAGTTTTGCTATGCTGATCCTTCTTTCCTCGGATAGTTAACTTCGATTTTATTCCTACAAGGAATTGGTTGATTGATCACTCAAATATTGACAACTACCCTTCTATGTCTCACCTTTAGCGTTTGAAACAATTTTGAACTCCCTACTGTGATTACCGACTGTTAAACCCTTTGCTATCACTATTACTCTGGAGACTCGTGTGTTACTTTCGCGGTTATGAAGTTTTCCTAGGACCCATTTCGTACACCAATGAATGAATCGTATCTTGAGAGTTATTTGACACCCTGCGTTTTCTGAATATGATTCCTGGTCGAACCACCAAATTTTTTTCCACCGGAGCGTGAAGTAGGATTTGACATGATACCGAGAGATTGTCTAGTCACTAAGCGAAGGTATCTTTCAGATGTGTCCGGGATCATACCAGTTGATTTGAACAAACCGGGAAGAGTAGCAACCGAAGACCAGGAAGCAAGTTTGCTTAAGTTTATCTTCTAGGCGTATTGCAGTTTCGTTCGCGATTAAGAAGGATGGTGACAGGAGATATGTAGTGATTGCTGGAAGCTGAACCGTATTTCTGTTAGGAACGATTATTTCTCTACCCTGAAATGTCTATGTATCTGTTCAATTTCAGAGCGCGAAGTTTCTTTCAGATGGAAGTATAAATTGAAGTTATTCTTGAAATCGCCTTCCGTATTTGTAACGACTGCTATGACGGTTAGTGACGCTAATAGTATTAGCTAAAGCTCTGAATTTTCATGAATTTGATAAATAATGTTTTCTCGTCAGTACTTGGGCAAATGGTCATTGTATGACTTAATAGTACGTTCGGAGACGAGGAAGGGCATGAAAAACATCTTTGTACTTTGTTAGGAAATTCGTCGATCATTTGTACATTCTGAGAGATTGATATTTGTAGAGACAACGACGTTCTTAATTGAGGATATCTCTTTAAATTCCGCAAGTTTTGAAAACTATCACCAAGTGGTCAAGACCGATGACAGAATGAAGAACTGAAACCTTTTTGAACTTTGCAAAAGAATTCTGGATGATGTTTACAAGTTGCGATACCATTGAGAAATTTCGTGAACCGAGAGAAACAGCTTAGTTTGATTGAGAATGGAGTTTTGGAAAAGCTGAAATAGAAATTAGCTTCCTTACCCTCGGGCGGAACAATTTTGGGATATTTCAGAAAGAGACTCGGTGATACTCCCTTGCTGCACAGAAAGTTTTTCGTATCCATCAAGACAACTAGAAACATATCAGAAGAATTATTTCACTGCCTGACCTGGAGTTGACAACAACGGTGGCTACCCTGAAGAGTGAAGACATTCCTTACAAGGTAGAAGTGTTGGCAACGCAGAAGATCTAGTCAAGATGGCGAACATGGAACTGATGAAGACGTACAGTCTCACTTCCCTATTCATCTTGGTTGTACTAAGATGAATTGAGAGCGGAAGTAGAATGGACGATGAAAGAATTTAAAGAGCATGCCAGAAATTCACATTACTCCATCACATTCCAAGAAGAAATGCAGGAGGCTCGACGAACCAAACACAAGTTCCCGATTTTGGTTTCACTTCCCGATTGATGGACAGACGAAGACAGATTAACCGGACTTGAGGAGATTGGATGTGTTGAATGAACGGATTTTTGAAACAGACCCTTTATGTTTGGAAGAATTGATTCTATGAAGGCCGAAGATTTTGGCGACTAACTTTCATTTCCGTTGACCCTCTTAAATTTTGTTATAAAGTAATAAGATCCTCTGATGATTTAAGTTTCCTAGAAGCATTTCAGTTCGTGTTCATTTTTCGTATGTTCGGTGATGACTTTGTTTGAGAGATTTTGGCGAGTTGTGGAAGATATGATGCTTGTGACGGCGTACCTCGCTTCTGCTAGGCAATCTGGGATTTTGATACTCTTGCGAATAGTTTTGTTTTCCCGCTTGACTATGACATTTGATCTTGTTGACCTTTGAGACTATAGAAGTACTAGGTGGATTAAGATAGGTGGTTTTGCTCACGACTCGAGATAAAGTATGATCATCATGAAGGCATAATTATGTGGTGCTAGTATTATGACGCCTGATCAACGTGATAATACTTACACCATATAACGTGCACTCATTGTGGCCATAGGATATCTTGGGGAGTACCTAAGAAGTTTAGAATTTGATCTCCGTTGGATTATCCGTGATTAGTGAGACTTTAGGTTCATTCTACCTATGCGTATACTCTACCTTCATTCATTAGATATCTGGATGAGTTTGGACTCTCGTTTTGCGTTTTGTTGACCTCAGTTATAAATCTTGAACTCTTTGTAGAGCTCTCTACTGTTGATACAGTTAATTTGATTTGAAATCTTGATCGTACTCCATATGAGCTTTCCAGAAGATTCATCTATTACCCATTTTATGTTGCATGGACCTTGTGATCAGAATCATCCAAATTTGTCTCCTTCTGAGGAATCTGAACCCACCTCGTTTTGATTGAGTCATGAGAAACTATTTGGTTTGAAGATTTTTTTTGGAAGAACCTCCCAGGGCGTGAGAATGTTTGTGACGATCTTTTGCGATTTGCTACGACTTCATCTAATCTTTGCGACTTCAAATTTCGAGGACGAAATATTTCTTTTAGAGGGGAAGAAGTTGTAAAACCCAAAATTTCCAAACATGCAAAACTACCAAAATACCCTCTAATTTTGAAATTTTGAGAACTTATGAAAATTATGTAAGTAACATTAATTGTACTTAACCTAAAATGATTATGACCTAAGTTATCTAATGAATTAAGTTCCAAATAAAAACATTACACTATAATCAAATGTACAAAATAAATAATCCTACAAAACTAGCTAAGCTAGTCGATCCATATGTAGCCTAAACACTCAAATATTTCGGCCCAAAGAAAATAAGGAGATAAGCATGCATTTAATCAAATTGATTAGCCCATAATGGAGATTTATACATTCCCTAATTGTGCATATCACAAATATTCGGTCCTTCTAATCCCATAATACCGAAAATCAAACAAAACCCTAACTCTCTCACACTAAAAGTCGACACTCTCTCCTCTCCCTCTCATCTTGTCGATCCAAAGAAATCCCAAGGAAGAAGATTTTGGTAATCTTGGTTGTGTCTTTATTCAATCCGTATCAAGGTAATCTTATTCTCATTATGTTAATCCATGTGAAACTCTTGAATAAACCCTCATCGACCATGCTTCTTTGTTTGTGTTTTCTGTCGTACGAACCAATGAAGAGGAAGGAGGAAAATTTTTGGCGACTTGATCTTTGTGTTCTTGATTCTTCGTGTGGTCTTCGAGGGTAATGTATATCATCCTTTTCGTGTTTAATCTTGTTATATTCAATCCACATTGATGTTCATGTCGTGTATAGATCACATAAAATAATGATCATGAAACCTTAAAACCTAATATTTATGAATCGACCCATGTGTGTGTATGATGAATTTAATTGTCTTGATTATGTTAAGACCAGATGTAAATCGACCTAGACATGTTATAAACTCATCAATAATCGTTTTGTGTCAAGAACTAAAGATTGGAATGACAAAACCCTAAATACTTGCATGAAATCATAAAACTGCTACTGATCTGAGAAATTGTCCAACTTTAATCGGCTGTATAAAAATGATGGTTACGTGTTTTTAGGTTGTTTTTGAGTCTAGAAGTAAGTTCCGTAAAATAGATTTCTGGTAAAATTAATCTTGTAATTTTTAGAGGTCGGGAAGGCACATTTTTCGAATTTATGAGATCAAGTGTCAAATCGAATTCGTATGTCTGGAAAAAACAGTCCATCTTTTTCATTTATCGTTTTCAAACCATATCGAATTAGAAGGTGTCCTTTTAACTGGGTAATACTTAATATGTCTACTAGTTACTGGAATTTTTGTAGAATTTTATAAATTATTTTGATGGGACTGTGAACTGCAAAGTTTTCGTATGTTAAAACTGATCACTAATCTGGACGACTTGAATTAAAGGATTTTTAAACTATAGTTATACTTAATAATAAATTCTGGAAAAATGAGAGTAAATTCTTAAGACATATAGGAGCGTGTGTGAATTTTTGGGAATTTTTATTCTGAGTTCTTATAAGGATGAAAAATCGGACAAAACAGGTCTCATTTGTGTGTAAAATCTGTGAAAAGTTTTAAAGATATTAAAAGGGTGTTAAGTGTTTATTTTTCAAACTAAAGGGTTTAAATGGTCATTTTTCTAAAACTAAAGGACTTAACTTGTAAAAACATGTAACTTGGTAATATTTACATTTTGCACCCTAATCTTATCATAACGACACTATCACCCCTAAACTTATGTAAATATCATTATGAACCCTAAACTACTAATATTGCCACATTTGATACCTTAAACTTAGTAAATGCTGACCTTGAATATTTATAATACGGAAACCTTCTAAACAATGGAAACTTGCTAATCTTGGAAACCTGCTAAAAATAGAAAGCCGACAAAAACGAGAAATCTGATTTAAATAAGATATTAATTGTAAGACGACCATGTGTTCGCGTAGATTCGCTGAAGATGGAGTTTGTTTCCGATCTTTATATTTCTAGATGTGTTTTCACTTGCGGTATAAGGTACAGATATTCTACCCTTTTTCAGTAAGGGTGTTTTCCCTCTCATGACTCATTGATCTTGATTCGTTTAAGATTCCCTAAGCCATTGCTACGTTCCCTTACACTTTGGTTCGTTTGTTTGATTCATTTTGACTTTGATGTTCGATATGACCCTTTTGCTTTGAGCCTCTATAATGATCCATTTGATATTCGTTCGTTACCTTGTGATATTAGTATTCGACTCACTTGATACTTCGAGGGTTCATTTGATTTTGGTAACTAGATGTGAAAACCTTTTTAATTATATCATGGAAATGTTTTGAGGAAAAACTATTTTTAAATTGATGTTTATGAAATATGCGCTACCACTTTTAATTGGAATTGGGCTAAGCTTTTATGAAAACTACTTTTAAAGACTACTTTTGTGAAAACCGTTATTAAAGATCATTTTTATGAAAATCATTTGATAAAGATTACTTTAAATGAACCATTTGATTTTGAACCTCCGATGATGACTTAGACTATTTGAACCTTTGCTTTGATATTGGGACTTTGACCATGATTCGATGACTTAGACTATTTGAACCTTTGCTTTGATTTGGACCTTTGACCTTTGACCCTTCAGTTTGATACCCGAGCCAAGTTCGTTTCCTAGCCATGAAGGTAACATGGCCGTGTCATTGATGCACCAATGGCATGACTTTAGTGTGGTTGAGTGATGTTCCACACCGTCCCCATTTTGCTATGCGTGCTTTATTATTTATTATGGCCAATATTATTGTTCGGGGGCGTATGGATGCATCCTAGGTTCGTGTTCGTATTAGTGGATTTAACATGATTTGATATTATATTATTGTTCGGTGACTGATGCATGGGTGCAATCCACGTCTTTCACAAGTTCGGGAGTTAGCTACTCCATTTGAAGAATGAGGACACCCCTCATATTATCTGATTATCTAAGAGGTCTCCCCTCTATATGATTATGAAGATATGGTTACTATATTTGATTTGTGTTCGGGCTCGTGGTGGATTACTGACCTATTTTTTTTCTTTCTTACTTTGTACTCTTTGACTATACCTTTGTAAACCCAATGCACCAAACTATACATGTTCGTTTTCTTTTGCTTTCGTTTTCGTTTATATATATCTGTTCACTGGGCTTTTTAAGCTTAGCCGCATTTCTTTCCCTGCGGCAGGTTTTTAGTTGGAAGCTGGGTATGAGTGAAGAGACTTTTGGACTTAGAAGACCTTGATAGTTATTCTGAAGTAGAGACTATTAGAAGGATTTGCATTTGCAGACTTAGTATTTAGCTTTTGTTTCCTTTGTATCCTTGTATATTCAGTATTTCATTTGTAACCTTTGACAACCCTTGTATTACTGTTGATGTACGCTTTGTTTTGATCTGATATGAAACCATTATTATGACATCTTTACCCTTATCGGGTTGGGGTGTTACATTTCTTTTCACATGTTTCGGTTTACCGGGCTTAGCTACTCTACCACTTCTAATTGCCATAACAGCAGGTGTAGGAGCTTTCTTAGTGAGTCCCTTCTCATGTTCAATGAGCATTGCATGCAATTCAGAAAATGTCTTCCCCTTGCAATGCATGTTAAAGTTGCGCACAAAGTCACCATACAATTCCTCATTGAGGGATTTGTTGATGAGGCCAACTTTAACGTCTTCCACATACCCGCAATCAAGTGCATCTAATTGGTCAAGATAACCTTTCATTTCAAGCACATGAGTACTTACGGGTGTTGTTGCTTCCTGCTTGCACTTGCCTAAGTTGTCAAGGACATCATACAATTCAGCCATGGGAGGTTTCTGAAACATGCGTGTCAGTTCCTCAATCATGTTTTTCAGGCCATATTTCTCAAACTGTTTTACCAGTTGAGTGTCCATTCCCGATAGCATGAGACAAGCCGCATCATTGTGCTTGTCATAAGCTTCATTGAACTCCCTAAGTATTTCATTAGGCGAGTTAGCAGGAGGAGCAACCGGAAGGTCCTCAGTAAGACATTCATAATGTTTTGCAATCCTAAGAACAAGCCTTAGATTGCGATACCAATCGTTAAAATTCTTAGTCCCAGTCAATTTCTCTTTTTCAAGCATCATCTTGAAACAAGAGGTTAAGTTTGACGAGTTTCCGGGTTAGGCCATTTCTACAGAAAAAAGTTCAAAAGTTAGTACTTTCGATAATAAACATTTCAAGAAAATTAAATACCCATTGGTTAAAAAACCATTTAATTTTCACTGAAAACTAGGATCCTAATTGACGCCGTTTCATTACATCAGCTTTGGCTGCTAGCAATGAAAGTGCTCAATAAGGTACGGGATCACCCAATTGCCAATGTCAAATTGCAATTCCTAGAAATCTTGGGACTTACATTATATTGCCAACATCAGTTGCAAAATGTAAGCATGTTTCATCCCCAAATCTTTATGCCTTGGCGCCGTTCCATTACATCAGCTTTGGCTGCTAGTAATGAAAGTGCCCAATTAAGTTAACCAACTTAAGAAACAGTAAATTGATGTCGGTTTATTGCATTCAGCTTTGGCTGCTAGCAATAAAGTACTCAATTTACCCTTAGACAACCACCCTTTGAACATCAACATTCAGCTTTGGCTGCTAGTGATGTAGGATGAAACCTTAGGTGTTTCTTTTTGTAGTTGGGTGGCATATTACTTAAATTTAAAGGGTAATAATTTTTTATGTGTAAAATCAAAAAAATATGTACAAAGATGTCATGCATTCATCTTTGTATCATATATGTTTGCAAAAACTAAACCGTTTACTCATTCGTAGCTCAAATCATCAAATTTTTTAATTGAGGCGTTGAGCAAATTACAACATTGCCTTAAGATGCTTCGTACTTTTTCATGGTGTACTTGGTAAGTCTATTATTGACGCACAGGCGAGCGGAGGGACGACAGCCGCCGAAGCTGGTTAAAACCGTGCCCCTCTAAGGTCACAATTTAATGTGAACCAACCTTAAACCCACTTTATAGTTTGTCAATAATAGGTCCGCCGCTTCGACCACTTTTGTACAGTCGCAATCAATCAACTAAAAAATATGATTTTCTTGCTAAAACAATTTTATGTAATAATTTATTAATTGCTAGTCTCGCCTGGGAGCAAATTACCGTGCGAAGCGAACCACTATCGGCACATAAGACTTGGCAATAAATAAAATTACTACAAAGGTTTCATAGTTATTAGTCTTATTTATTTTTTATTTGAAAATTACCCTCTTTTGTAGTTACAATCCATCATAATATTAAACACAAAAGATCAAGTAATTACAAAAAAATAAATAAACACATAATAACAAATATATGATCATCCACGATATCATATAGCCACATGCAAACCTTTTTCAATAAATCCTAATATTAATTCTATGTGTAATTTTAAATGTATGTAATTAACAAAACTCCCATTGGTTTTCGAGCTCATTGTGCCCAATGGTCCACAGACGCCAAATAACTTGGCCGCGTAAGTTTTGGTTAATTAGATACCACATTGCACATAACTTATTAATTAATATATATTGAGGTCTTCCCCAATTTAAGATTTATTATACAAATCATGTAGCAAATAATTCAATCAAACATACAAATCATACCATGACAAAATATGCAAGATTTTGTCATGGATTCCATATTGATCACATAATCATGTAGTCCATATTATTATGTCAATATATCACGTACGTATCTAATTAATTAATGACATCACATACGGTATTCACTAATTAATCCCTAAAAATTTCATGCAATCCTAGGGTTTCTATTAGATTTATAAATCAACCATAAAACCCTAAATTATAATTGCATGTATCTAATCAAGATTCAATTTTTAGGTTTTAGTAATTAATTACAAGTTCAAAACGAGGCTCATGATGCCACTGTTGGAATATGTGAATCATATAAAACTATAAACACATAATAACATCAAGAACACGCAGCGGAAAGATCTACAAGAACAAGTAATTAATTAAACTAAATAGACACGTACCTTAGTGATTCCTAGCAAGAACAAGGAATCTCTTCAACAAGAACAAGTTATATAAACCCTAATTGGGATTATATATGGATCGAACTAACACCAAACACACTAGCTAAAATAAGCTAGTTACTCGTTCTTGTACACACGTAATCTAGCGTTCCAATGGGAAAAGCTAGGTTCAAGAATCACTAAACAACCAAACACTTTAATGCTAGTCACACGGATCGAATTCCCTAGTGGGAATAAAAGAGTCGATCGGCTATAGCAACAGGGAAAGAGAGGAGAAGAAGTTTGGCCTTAGTTAGGGATTCAAGATTAGAGAAAAACCTAAACACAATGAATTGTATTTATAGGCAAACCCTAAACTTGTTCCCTACTCCAAGTTAGATTAGGATTAGGAAACCCAATCTCCCTTGGACTCCTCATAATCGGCCGACCCTAAGGACTAGAGGAATTCTAGATCCTTCTCGACTTGTATTTACATACTTAGTCCTTTAACTTTAATATTTAACGACCGTTAAACAAACCTCGTTAAATACTAACGACCGTTAAGTGTTAGTTTAGTGAAATGAATAAATAAATACATAAAATATATTTAATTATTCAACCATTGGAACTCTCACGTTATTGTGTGCAATCCCGAGTCTCGGGTTCGAAACCAGACATACGTATATTAATATTTATACATTAAACTCTAACAAGCCTCCATCGTGGAAGGCCTAAGAGTCATGTATCACACCTCCTTCACGTTTAAATTTAAGTTACATGCATGATTCTAAGTCAATCATATCATATCTCAAACGTATAAAATAGAAACTGAAAAACACTTAGAAAATTTTTAAGTGTTTTACTCATTCCATGTCGCCTAAAAAACGAACGCATATCTTAAAATTTAACTTAATGACCATGCAATATCTTTACACAACCTCAATTACGACATGACTAGCTACAACTTTCATAAAAACAACTTGTAAAAATAATCACGTCTCGACTATTAAAAATGGCCAAAGTGAAACGCAGAAACCGGTTTTGAAACAAACTCAAAACAGTGAGATGGGCTGTTAAGCCAATTAAGCAGTTTTTAAGCATTTGAGATAAGCTAGCTTATCTATGTCTTTTGATATGAAAATAGAACATGAAAAATGAGATTTTTGATGAGCTCAACTCGTTTCAATGTGTACGGTTTTTAAAATGTTATTGGGCCTTAAACATGGCTCGTTATCAGCCTATTAGATGAAAAATAAGCATTTTGCCATATAAGCTGTCAATATAAGCTTTGTTAAACTTAAATAAGTCTCAGAAAAAGTCGCACAACTTTTCCCATAATTTTGGGACTTTTTGGACTAAAAATGAAATTCGAATTAGCCTAGAAGGACTAAAACTGTCAATCGGTTAAAACAAGGACTGAAAAGGTAAAAACAGAAACTTGAAGGTTGAAATAGTTATATTAATTAATTCCAAGCTCAGAATGTAAATTTGGACAAGTAGTGGACTATAAATGCAACTTATACTTAACGAAGGACTAATGGTGCAACGCAAACACCTTTAGGGTAAAAAATATAAAAACTGGAAAATGACAAGGACCAACATATTATATTTAACATTCTTAATTCTATTTTTCATTTTACGATTTCCCTTCACGTCACATGCATTTTGTATATTTATTTATTTATGATCTAATTTTACGTTAATTATATATATAACGAGATTTTAAATGATTTAATTATACGTTTTGAGCAAACGATATTTTGGAATATTTGACACAAAAACAAGATAATATTGTATGTAATATTATTTTTGAACTTCAAGCATTTTAAGCATATCACATTCTCGCTCTAACGATCAAATCGTTATTCGTTCTCGTTATCACATCCATCATTCGTATTTGGTCAGATTCTCAGACTTCCCTATTTATTCAGGTTCTGTGTTGAAGCCATTTCCATAATCTCATCTGTAATCTTACTTAATTTCATAATTCCACCTTGCCAGATACGCTTAAGGTGAGTCATAGCCCCTACTCTTTTAATACCTGTTTTAACTCTTTGGGGGAGATACATGCTATAAACTGATTTCAAGTACTTTTCTGAATGCTATACCTGATTTATATTACCTAAGTTACTATTACTTTTGCCATTAGTACAAGTCCCTCCTATCATGAACCATTAATCACTTGCGAGTGAACGCGAATATAGTGAATAGATCTATTGGCAGCTGACGCCCCATTTGTGTTAGCTGGTTAAGCAACCAAATGCACTTTATTTGAGAATTCAAAATAGGAATGTAAAACCCCAAAATTTAAACAATCCGAAATGACTAAAATACCCTCTGAATTTGAACTTTAAGAACTTATGAAAATATATAAGTAACCTTATTTGGACTTAACCTAAGTTACCAAGCAAATTAAGTCAATGTAAACTATACATTATGTACCAAATAAATAAAGTCCTACATCTAATAAGCTAGGCGTTTTTTATTTATTTATTATTTATTTTTTTTTGTGTACCTAGACCTTCCAATTTTCGGCCCAAAGAATTAGAACAAGAAGAGATAACTAAGATTTATTTAGCCCATTATGAAGATCCAATCACTCCCTAATTGTGCTTATCAAAACACACGGTATTCCTATTTTTTTTTCTTATAACCGAACTACACAAACAAAAAACCAAAAAAAAACCCTAATTCCCTCAACACAATTTTCGGCTGCCTCTCCTTGCTGCTGCTGTCGATCCAAAACACAGCCAAGTGAAGGATTTTTGGTGTGTTCTTGTTCTAGTTGTATCCAAGGTAATCATACTCTCTTCATAATTAATCCATTCGAACCATTAACAAACCCTAATCGATCCTTGTTGTGTGTTTCTTTTTCTGTCAATCGAACCAAAGAAGAAGAAGGAAGAAGTTGGTGATTCGTGTGGTGTCTTGTTCTTGATTCTTTAATCACGCTACGAGGGTATTATGCATCATCCTTGTTGATTTCGTTCTTGTTCTTGTCCTTGTCGAATTATATGAAAAGATGCACATAAAATTATAAGTTATCCAACATAAAATAATGAAACCCTAAAAAGTATGAATCGAGTTGAATATGGATCTGAATTAAAATGATTATGAACATGTGTAGGATATGTAAGAATCAATATAATGTGTTTTTGAATCATATATGAAGACCTTGTGTTGTTATATAAGTACCTAAAATGAGTTACACATACAATCATGAACAACAGATGCCGTCCAGAAAAATTGTCCAACTTAAATCGATTGTATCTAAATGTTGTGAACGTGTTTTTGGGTGTTTTCAGAGTCTAAAATTAAGTTCAATGAAATAGCTATCTAGGAAAATTAATCTTGTGATTTTTAGAGGCCTGGAAGACTACTTTTTGATTTTTAGAAAATTAAGTGTCTAATCGAATTCGTATGTCTGGAAAAATAGTCCGTGTTTATGAATTTTAATTTTCAAACCGTGTCGAATTAGAAGGTGTCCTTTGAACTGAGTCATATTCTATATGTCTAATAATAACTGGAATTTTTGTAGATTTTTTTGAATTTATCTGAAGGGGTAACTAAGTACAAACTTGTCGAGTGTTTCATCAGATACGATTCTGGAACATGTTGTGAAAATGGATTTTTCATTCGTACCTATACTACTTAATAAAATCCGGAAAAATTACATAAAATACTTAAGACATTGAGAAACGTATTTGAATTTTTATAGATTTTAATTCGAAGTATTAATGTGATTCACAAATTATTTGAAACGTGTTAAATTCGTGTGTATAAAAGACTGTTAAGGGTTAAAAGGTTTATTTGGTAAGTTATATGTCGAATGGTAATTTTGTAAAATTAAGGGACTTGTTTTGTAAATTCTGGAAATTTAGGGTTGTTTAGTATAATTAATTATATAAGGGCATATTGAGTAATTTTGTAAATTTGAGGGCTTGATGTGTAAATGTAATTATGATAAGGGTTAAATTGTGATTCAATTAATTATAAGGTTTAAATTGTAATTTGTAAACTAAAGGGTATAAATTTGTAAAATTGTTAAAGTGGAAGTAATGGAATCGTATATATTGGGAACTTATGGATTAAAATGGATAATTTATAATATTTGCATTTTGGACCTTAACTTTGGGCATATTTACATTTGAAACCCTAAAATATAAAAGTTGTCATAGTGAACCCTAAACTATCATGACTTGCTAAAATGAACCCTATCTCCATAATAATATTTAATAAATGACTTAACCAAATTACTTTGTGGAATTTATCTAATTATGGAAATTTGCTATTTTGGAAACTTGCTAAATAAGGAAACTTTCTAAAAATGGAAACTTGCTAATTTTGGAAACCTGCTATAAATGGAAAGTTACTAAAAATGGAAAGCCGACTAAAATGAGAAATCTGATTTGAAGAAGATATTAATAATAAGACGACCATGTATTCGTGTAGATTCGCTGAAGATGGAGTTGTTTCCGATCTTTATATTTCTAGATATGTTTGCACTTGCAGTATAAGGTACAGATATTCTACCTTTTTCAGTAAGGGTGTTTTCCCTCTCATGACTCATTTATCTTGATTCGTTTTAAGATTCCCTAAGCCATTGCTATGTTCCCTACACTTTGGTTCGTTTGTTTGATTCATTTAGACTTTGATGTTCGATATGACTCTTTTTGCTTTGAGCCTCTATAATGATCCATCTGATATTCGTTCGTTACCTTGTGATATTAGTATTCGAATCACGTTCGAGGGTTCATTTGATTTTGGTAACTAGATGTGAAAACCTTTGTAATTATATCATGGAAATGTTTTGAGGTAAACTATTTTTAAATGATGTTTATGAATGATGCAATACCACGTTTATATGGAATTTTACTAAACTTTTACGAAAATTACTTTTAAAGACTACTTTTGTGAAAACCGTTATTAAAGATCATTTTTATGAAAAATCAATTGATAAAGATTTCTCTAAATGAACCATTTGATTATGAACCTTTGATCCGTTCATTTTGACTCATTTGACTTTGATTTTGGATATGACCCCTTTTGCCATGAACCTTTGATATTTGGACTTTGACTATGATTCGATGACTTAGACTATTTGAACCTTGCTATGATTTGGACCTTTGACCTTTGACCCTTCAGTTTGATACCCGAGCCAAGTTCGTTTCCTAGCCATGAAGGTAACATGGCCGTGTCATTGATGCACCAATGGCATGACTCCAGTGTGGTCGAGTGATGTTCCACACCATCCCCATTTGATTATTATGTGCACACTACATTTATTATGGCCAGTATATTGTTCGGGGGGCGTATGGATGCATCCTAGGTTCGTGTTCGTATTAGTGGATTTAACATGATTTGATATTATATTATTGTTCGGTGACTGATGCATGGGTGCAATCCACGTCTTTCATAAGTTCGGGAGTTAGCTACTCCATTTGAAGAATGAGGACACCCCTCATATTATATGATTATCTGAGAGGTCTCCCCTCTATATGATTATGAAGACATGGTTACTATATTTGATTTGTGTTCGGGCTCGTGGTGGATTACTGACCTACCCTTTTTCTTTCTTACTTGTACTCTTTGACTATACCTTTGTAAACCCAATGCACCAAACTATACATGTTCGTTTTCTTTTGCTTTCGTTTTTGTTTATATATATCTGTTCATTGGGCTTTTTAAGCTCAGCCGCATTTCTTTCCCTGCGGCAGGTTTTTAGTTGGAAGCTGGGTATGAGTGAAGAGACTTTTGGACTTAGAAGACCTTGACAGTTATTCTGAAGTAGAGACTATTAGAAGGATTTGCATTTGCAGACTTAGTATTTAGCTTTTGTTTCCTTTGTAGCCTTGTATATTCAATATTTCATTTGTAACCTTTGAGAACCCTTGTATTACTATTGATGTACGCTTTGTTTTGATCTGATATGAAACCATTATTATGACATCTTTACCCTTATCGGGTTGGGGTGTTACAATTATGGTATCAGAGAACAGGCTGCGATTCGTAATACATTTACCCTTGGCCTGTGTAAGTTAGGACCACTAAGTTTTCCCTGTAGGCGCTCGTAAGACAACCTTTGAAAATTTGCTTTAAGATTTCCCTATAGGAACGTAAGTTTTGACCAGTGAGGAATGGGTAGACTATAAGGCATTTGTTTAAGTATCATTGCTTCCGCATCACTCTGATTCGTGCCTTGCTTTTGGTTAGATCCTGTTGATACCACTTTTGGAAAGTGAAACCTTATGCTTTGCACCACCTAAGATTTGAACCTGATTAAATCTTGAAGGCATTGAGAATTTCATAATAATTGCCTGACACTATTTGATCCTTATCTTCAGATTTTGACTCTGATCTCTGATCCTTTCGTTAATCATTTTGACGCCTCTTCGGGCACTCTGAAAACCTCCATGGCGATGGCGTACTGGATATGTTTTGTTAATTGTCTTTTGCTTTTGATAAGTATCTATGAATCTTCCGACACTATTTGATTTCGTTTCACCCATCTCTGTCCCTATGAGAAGTCTTGTGGTGTTTAACCACGAGTATAAGAATGTTTCCTCTCACTTTTGAACGATAAGTTTTGCTATGTTGATCTGTCTTTCCTCGGATAGTTAACTTCGATTTTATTCCTACAAGGAATTGGTTGATTGATCACTCAAATATTGACAACTACCCTTCTATGTCTCACCTTTAGCGTTTGAAACAATTTTGAACTCCCTTCTGTGATTACCGATTGTTAAACCCTTTGCTATCACTATTACTCTGGAGACTCGTGTGTTACTTTCGCGGTTATGAAGTGTTCCTTGGACCCATTTCGTACACCAATGAATGAATCGTATCTTGAGAGTTATTTGACACCCTGCGTTTTCTGAATATGATTCCTGGTCGAACCACCAAAAAAAAAAAAAAAAAAAAAAAATTCCACCGGAGCATGAAGTAGGATTTGACATGATACCGAGAGATTGTCTAGTCTCTAAACGAAGGTATCTTTCAGATGTGTCCGGGATCATACCAGTTGATTTGAGCAAACCGGGAAGAGCAGCAACCGAAGACCAGGAAGCAAGTTTGCTTAAGTGTATCTTCTGGGCGTATTGCAGTTTAGTTGGCGATTAAGAAGGATGGTGACAGGAGATATGTAGTGATTACTGGAAGCTGAACCGTATTGCTGTTAGGAACCATTATTTCTCTACCCTGAAACGTCTATGTACCTGTTCAATTTCAGAGCGCGAAGTTTCTTTCAGATGGAAGTATAAATTGAAGTTATTCTTGAAATCGCCTTCCGCATTTGTAACGACTGCTATGACGGTTAGTGACGCTAATAGTATTAGCTAAACCTCTGACTGTTTCGTGAATTTGATAAATAATGTTTTCTCGTGAGTACTTGGGCAAATGGTCATTGTATGACTTATTGTACGTTCGGAGACGAGGAAGGGCATGAAAATCATCTTTGCACTTTGTTAGGAAATTCGTCGATCATTTGTACATTCTGAGAGATTGATATTTGTAGAGACAACGATGTTCTTAATTGAGGATATCTCTTTAAATCCCGAAAGTTTTGAAAACTATCACCAAGTGGTCAAGGTCGATAACAGAATGAAGAACTGAAACCTTTTGAACTTTGCAGAAGAATTCTGGAAGATGTTTGCAACTTATGATACCATTGAGAAATTTCGTGAACAGAGAGAAACAACTTAGTTTGTTTGAGAATGGAGTTTTGGAAAAGCTGAAATAGAAAGTAGTTTCCATACCTTCGGGCGGAACGAATTTTGGGGCATTCCAGAAAGAGACTCGGTTTTACTCCCTTACAGCACAGAAGGTTTTGCGTATGCATCAAGACAACTAGAAGCGCATCAGAAGAATTACTTCATTGTCTGACCTGGAGTTGACAACAAAGGTGGCTACCCTGAAGAGTGAAGACATTCCTTACAAGGCAGAAGTGTTGGCGATGCAGAAGAAGAAATTCTAGTCGAGATGGCGAACCTAGTGTTGATGAAGACATGCAGTCTCACTTCCCTATTCATCTTGGTTGTACTAAGATGAATTGAGAGCGGAAGTAGACTGGATGATGAAGAGATTTAAAGATCGTGCCAGAAATCCACGTTACTCCATCACATTCCAAGAAGAACTGCAAGAGGCTTGATGAACCAGACAAAAGTACACGATTTTGTTTCACTTCTAGATTTATGGACAAACGAAGACAGATTAACCAGACTTGAGGAGATTGGATGTGTTGAATGAACGAATTTTTGAAACAGACCCTTTATGTTTGGAAGAATTGATTCTATGAAGGCCGAAGATTTTGGCGACTAACTTTCATTTTCGTTGATCCTCTTAAATTTCGTTATAAAGTAATAAGATCCTTTGATGATTTAAGTTTCCTAGAAGTATTTCAGTTCGTGTTCATTTTTTGTATGTTCGGTGATGGCTTTGTTTTGAGAGATTTTGGCGAATTGTGGAAGATATGATGCTTGTGACGGCGTACCTTACTTTTGCTAGGCAATCTGGGATTTTGATACTCTTGTGAATAGTTTTGTTTTCCCTCTTGACTATGACATTTGATTTTGTTGATTTTGGGAATGTAGAAGTACTAGGTGGATTAAGATAGGTGGTTTTGCTCACGACTTGAAATAAAGTATGACCATCATGGGGGCATATTTATATGATGCCAGTATTATGACGTCTGGCCAACGTGATAATACTTACATCATATAACGTGCACTTGTTGTGGGCATAGGATATCTTGGGGAGTACCTAAGAAGTTTAGAATTTGATCTCCGTTGGATTATCCGTGATTAGTGAGACTTTAGGTTCATTCTACCTATGTGTATACTCTACCTTCATTCATTAGATATCTGGATGAGTTGGACACTCGTTTTGCGTTTTGTTGACCTCAGTTATAAATCTTGAACTCTTTGTAGAGCTCTCTACTGTTGATACAGTTAATTTGATTTGAAATCTTGATCGTACTCCATATGAGCTTTCCAGAAGATTCATCTATTACCCATTTTATGTTGCATGGACCTTTTGATCAAAATCCACGTAAATTGTCTCCTTCTGAGGAATTTGAACCCATCTTGTTTTGATTGAGTCATGAGAAACTATTTGGTTTGAAGATCCTTTTTGAAGAACCTCCCCGGGCGTGAGAATATTTGTGACGATCTTTTGCGATTAGCTACGACTTTGTCTAACTTGCGACTTCAAATTTCGAGGACGAAAAATTTCTTTTAGAGGGGAAGAAGTTGTAAAACCCCAAAATTTAAACAATCCGAAATGACTAAAATACCCTCTGAATTTGAACTTTAAGAACTTATGAAAATATATAAGTAACCTCATTTGGACTTAACCTAAGTAACCAAGCAAATTAAGTCAATGTAAACTATACATTATGTACCAAATAAATAAAGTCCTACGTCTAATAAGCTAGGCGTTTTTTATTTATTTTTTTTTTATTTATTTTTTGTACCTAGACCTTCCAATTTTCGGCCCAAAGAATTAGAACAAGAAGAGATAACTAAGATTTATTTAGCCCATTATGAAGATCCAATCACTCCCTAATTGTGCTTATCAAAACACACGGTATTCCTATTTTTTTTCTTATAACCGAACTTCACAAACAAAAAACCAAAAAAACCCTAATTCCCTCAACACAATTTTCGGCTGCCTCTCCTTGCTGCTGCTGTCGATCCAAAACACAGCCAAGTGAAGGATTTTTGGTGTGTTCTTGTTCTAGTTGTATCCAAGGTAATCACACTCTCTTCATAATTAATCCATTCGAACCATTAACAAACCCTAATCGATCCTTGTTGTGTGTTTCTTTTTCTGTCAATCGAACCAAAGAAGAAGAAGGAAGAAGTTGGTGATTCGTGTGGTGTCTTGTTCTTGATTCTTTGATCACGCTACGAGGGTATTGTGCATCATCCTTGTTGATTTCGTTCTTGTTCTTGTCCTTTTCGAATTATATGAAAAGATGCACATAAAATTATAAGTTATCCAACATAAAATAATGAAACCCTAAAAAGTATGAATCGAGTTGAGTATGGATCTGAATTAAAATGATTATGAACATGTGTAGGATATGTAAGAATCAATATAATGTGTTTTTGAATCATATATGAAGACCTTGTGTTGTTATATAAGTACCTAAAATGAGTTACACATACAATCATGAACAACAGATGCCGTCCAGAAAAATTGTCCAACTTAAATCGATTGTATCTAAATGTTGTGAACGTGTTTTTGGGTGTTTTCAGAGTCTAAAATTAAGTTCAATGAAATAGCTATCTGGGAAAATTAATCTTGTGATTTTTAGAGGCCTGGAAGACTACTTTTTGATTTTTAAAAAATTAAGTGTCTAATCGAATTCGTATGTCTGGAAAAATAGTCCGTGTTTATGAATTTTACTTTTCAAACCGTGTTGAATTAGAAGGTTTCCTTCGAACTGAGTCATATTCTATATGTCTAATAATAACTGGAATTTTTGTAGATTTTTGTGAATTTATCTGAAGGGGTAACTAAGTACAAACTTGTCGAGTGTTTCATCAGATACGATTCTGGAACATGTTGTGAAAATGGATTTTTCATTCATACCTATACTACTTAATAAAATCTGGAAAAATTACATAAAATACTTAAGACATTGAGGAATGTGTGTGAATTTTTATAGATTTTAATTCGAAGTATTAATGTGATTCACAAATTATTTGAAACGTGTTAAATTCGTATGTATAAAAGACTATTAAGGGTTAAAAGGTTTATTTGGTAAGTTATATGTCGAATGGTAATTTTGTAAAATTAAGGGACTTGTTTTGTAAATTCTGGAAATTGAGGGTTGTTTAGTATAATTAATTATATAAGGGCATATTGAGTAATTTTGTAAAATTGAGGGCTTGATGTGTAAATATAATTATGATAAGGGTTAAATTGTGATTCAATTAATTATAAGGTTTAAATTGTAATTTTGTAAACTAAAGGGTATAAATTTGTAAAATTGTTAAAGTGGAAGTAATGGAATCGTATATATTGGGAACTTATGGATTAAAATGGATAATTTGTAATATTTGCATTTTGGACCTTAACTTTGGGCATATTTACATTTGAAACCCTAAAATATAAAAGTTGTCATAGTGAACCCTAAACTATCATGACTTGCTAAAATGAACCCTATCTCCATAATAATATTTAATAAATGACTTAACCAAATTACTTTGTGGAATTTATCTAATTATGGAAATTTGCTATTTTGGAAACTTGCTAAATAAGGAAACTTTCTAAAAATGGAAACTTGCTAATTTTGGAAACCTGCTATAAATGGAAAGTTACTAAAAATGGAAAGCCGACTAAAATGAGAAATCTGATTTAAAGAAGATATTAATAATAAGACGACCATGTATTCGTGTAGATTCGCTGAAGATGGAGTTGTTTCCGATCTTTATATTTCTAGATATGTTTGCACTTGCGGTATAAGGTACAGATATTCTACCCTTTTTCAGTAAGGGTGTTTTTCCTCTCATGACTCATTTATCTTGATTCGTTTTAAGATTCCCTAAGCCATTGCTATGTTCCCTACACTTTGGTTCGTTTGTTTGATTCATTTAGACTTTGATGTTCGATATGACTCTTTTTGCTTTGAGCCTCTATAATGATCCATCTGATATTCGTTCGTTACCTTGTGATATTAGTATTCGAATCACGTTCGAGGGTTCATTTGATTTTGGTAACTAGATGTGAAAACCTTTGTAATTATATCATGGAAATGTTTTGAGGTAAACTATTTTTAAATGATGTTTATGAATGATGCAATACCACGTTTATATGGAATTTTACTAAACTTTTACGAAAATTACTTTTAAAGACTACTTTTGTGAAAACCGTTATTAAAGATCATTTTTATGAAAAATCAATTGATAAAGATTTCTCTAAATGAACCATTTGATTATGAACCTTTGATCCGTTCATTTTGACTCATTTGACTTTGATATTGGATATGACCCCTTTTGCCATGAACCTTTGATATTTGGACTTTGACTATGATTCGATGACTTAGACTATTTGAACCTTGCTATGATTTGGACCTTTGACCTTTGACCCTTCAGTTTGATACCCGAGCCAAGTTCGTTTCCTAGCCATGAAGGTAACATGGCCGTGTCATTGATGCACCAATGGCATGACTCCAGTGTGGTCGAGTGATGTTCCACACCGTCCCCATTTGATTATTATGTGCACACTACATTTATTATGGCCAGTATATTGTTCGGGGGGCGTATGGATGCATCCTAGGTTCGTGTTCGTATTAGTGGATTTAACATGATTTGATATTATATTATTGTTCGGTGACTGATGCATGGGTGCAATCCACGTCTTTCACAAGTTCGGGAGTTAGCTACTCCATTTGAAGAATGAGGACACCCCTCATATTATCTGATTATCTGAGAGGTCTCCCCTCTATATGATTATGAAGACGTGGTTACTATATTTGATTTGTGTTCGGGCTCGTGGTGGATTACTAACCTACCTTTTTTCTTTCTTACTTGTACTCTTTGACTATACCTTTGTAAACCCAATGCACCAAACTATACATGTTCGTTTTCTTTTGCTTTCGTTTTCATTTATATATATCTGTTCACTGGGCTTTTTAAGCTTAGCCGCATTTCTTTCCCTGCGGCAGGTTTTTAGTTGGAAGCTGGGTATGAGTGAAGAGACTTTTGGACTTATAAGACCTTGATAGTTATTCTGAAGTAGAGACTATTAGAAGGATTTGCATTTGCAGACTTAGTATTTAGCTTTTGTTTCCTTTGCAGCCTTGTATATTCAGTATTTCATTTGTAACCTTTGAGAACCCTTGTATTACTGTTGATGTACGCTTTGTTTTGATCTGATATGAAACCATTATTATGACATCTTTACCCTTATCAGGTTGGGGTGTTACAAGGAAGACAGCAAATCTCCTATAAAGGGTCATAACTCATGCTATTGATTTGGATTGTTTTTGCCGTTGGTGAGGTACATTGTTAACGTTTGCGTATCATGAGACTTGGGGCAATATATATACATAAATCCATGAATATGATATTACTTTTTCAACTGGTTATATTTCTAACACAATCTTACTTGTGTTTTAACTTTTAATTGATTACAAATTACAAACTCTATGATTTCACTCAACATTTTTGTTGACTTTTAAGCATGTTTATCTCAGGAAATTAGCAGAGCAGCAAGGGCATGGAGCGGGCAATAACTTATCTTTGGTCATGGTGTAAAATAAAACGTGTAATTCAGTTTAAAATGATATTTCCTTTATGGATTTCATCAACTCTGATATGAAACTTTTGTAACTGAATTAATATGAAGGACCTTTATTTTTAAAACGTCTCTTACGAGCCGTTTTCTATGATTATGACTTCGATCCTCACAGTAATACCCCGATTAGTCTTCCGCTGTTATCTCATAATTTAGGGGGTGTTATAGAAGTGATCACCTCCCTTGCCTTCCAATCTTACCATAACACAACACAACTTACTTTTTGAAGCCCACCACTTCATATTTTATTTCATTTATTTCATTTTTCAAACAAATTAAATTTATTTCATTCAAAAAAAATAACTAAAAATAAAAATGTTATTTACTTAAAAATAAAAATAAAAAGTCAAACTATAAATAAAGAAAAGAAAACTGTTAATGCAAATATTACGATATTTAATCTATACAGTCTCGTTTGTTTTGACTGA
Source organism: Artemisia tridentata subsp. tridentata (assembly GCA_021014915.2). NCBI lineage: Eukaryota > Viridiplantae > Streptophyta > Magnoliopsida > Asterales > Asteraceae > Artemisia > Artemisia tridentata. Next base: position 121,546,382 of record CP139506.1, read on the forward strand.
TGACAAGCATATAACTTGATACATAACGTAAAATGTACAAGTTACTTGTAATCATGTTTTGTCTCAACATACATTCAACACCTCTCGATTTCTCAAGTCCTCGTATGGTACAACACATGTTCGTACATGTTTTTTATGTGGCATTATGATCAAACCCCTTTAACAAATCATTTAGAATGTTTAAAATACGTTTAAGAGTCATTAAGTATTTTAAAAGGTTAACCATTCTACTTCGAACCTCATTTTACATTTTGCATATACAAGTAATTTTACTTGTACATTATACTTCCTAAGTTGTATTCATGTCAAAATAGATTAAGTACCACTTTAGGTGTCAAAATAGGATGAGTGCACTTTAGGTTACAAACTAAGACAAATGTGTTTACATAAAAATGATGTTAATAACATAATAGCAAAAGTAGTTTAATATTTTTAATAACACATAAACTAACATGGTACAACTTGGTAAACATATATTAGTTAGATAGTATATACATGTTACTTATTCATATACATTTACAAGTTACATTCATATACATCTTGTAGGAAATAACCATCTTGATTGTGTGTATGATTCGGGTGGTCTTGGTTCATGGAAGATTAGATCCATGGTGGAGTTTTAGAGAGAAGTTAGAGAGAGAGGGAACCTTGAGCGAAAACCTGGAAAGTTAGATTAAGTGTGTGAAAGGTTACAAGAGTTCCAACCCTTCCCAAGTGTGGGAAGGGGTATTTATACTTACTAATATTATGCCCCTAGTGGGCTGTGGAGTGAGCTGACAGTGGGGAAAGCCCCGACCCACTCCACAAATATAAATACGACTAAACTAATAATACTAATACTAATATTGCTAAGCTAATATAAATAAGCCTACGAGCTATGTAGATGCTAAATAGATGCTCGGGGTGACCGAGCCTTCATCTGAATATTTATATTCCTAACAATCTCCCCCTAAGGGAGGTCACCCCGGAAATAATAATTTGAGTTCTAGCATTCTGTCTTCTGAACTTGACATCATAGCTCGTAGTCTTTGATTCTTCAATGTCTTTAGTCTTTGTGCCTTCAGCAGTAATGATTCGATGACTGATTCATTGTCTTGGATGATCTTTGAGTATTCTTCGACTTTATCATCCAACATTTGTTTCCAAGTCATCTTTCAGCAGTATGTTTCCATGTGATGTGTAAATCTTTGAGCCGACATGCTCACACTATTTGGTGTCATGATCTTTAGCATCAGAGTTTGCAGAAGCCGTGTTAAAGGTCTTTTAGGTTGATCATGACTTTGTTGAGTTACAATGATGATGTAGTGTGAACATGTGGTAGAGGATTGGCATCTTTTCTGCAACCAGCTACAGCATTCCACAGCTACAATCGCCAGAAGTTCCTGCATACGACAGTTAGCAACAAATCGACCGGTACTTACAGGTTCGGACTTCGAGATTGTTAACAGCATAGTGTGAAAACTCTCTCTAATCCTTACCAAGACCGTTCCTAATCGAAAACCCACAGAGGGCTTTTTAAGATCGAACCGTAGCACATCAACGATTAGGTGAGTCGCTGGAGATCACTCCACGACTGTAGACCGTTTGAAACCGCCGTGACCACTAAGCGTAATCCATAAAGAATTACCGAAGTGACCTGCTTTCAGGGCTGCTTGATGTTGACCCTGGCAGGAATTTCCATTCAATCATTGAGAATTACATTTGTAAATTCTCTCATAAATGTTCTGGCAGATTGCTAAGATCTGCGTAGGACTCATAAGTTTACAACTGGTGTCCTTAATGTTAAACAACCAGTGTAGAAGTAATTCGTGTCCCTAAGAGATCTTATGATGCATCTCATGGCTCTAGACTCTATTGCGCGTTTTGATTTGGTGATCGGAGGCTGGAGAGAACTGCCACCTTTTCAATATCATCTAACTCGGAGTGAGAGAGACGATAGGAATGTATTGAACTCCGTGACAATTGAAACAAGAGTCCTTTGAGGGACCTTGAGTGGCTAGGGAGGGTTGTGCAGCGTATCACTGGGTCCATGATACTTTGTCTTCAATGTCAGCAATCAACCAAGTGATTCTGACAGCATATGAATTGACCCGGTTTCTGCCTAAGTTGTAAGGAGGGCTTCTTTCTTTTCACCCTTTATCTTTACAATTCTTTTTCATTCTTCAATCCCTTCAGCGCTTACCGAGACTTCATTACTAGAACCTTGTTGGGTTTGTTCCAGTACTAGCTCCATCTCAGTCGGCACTCTTCCCTAATTCACTTTTCTCATTTTTTTTTTAATCATACCTAAGGACTTCTACACTAACTAGTGGATTGTCCCTGGGTAGATCCCTCCGGCTCTGGCGGGATCGTGGGAACTTGAGCCTAACCTAACCATCCTTATAACTCCATGCATTAATTAAAATGGTCGGTCTCTGGTATTCATCCACGATTGCCAAACCAAATCTTTGAAAAATCTCTCAAAGTGTTCATGATTTTGAAACACATTTTTGCAAACACTTGAGAGTTTTATATTTTTCAAATGCTCCCCCTCAACATGTGCTCGGTTGATTGTTTTATAAATTTGCACATGTTAGGTAGAGCTCGCACTTTTTGAATTGATTGATTATCCAAGAACATGATCATCGCGAGACACGCTTACATCACTAGTAAACTAGCTTGAAATTATTACCCGTCCAGATCACATTCAAGGAAAGTCGCTCGAAATCGGTACATTCTACTCAGACACGTCCTTTGCGAGACACGCTTACATCACCAGATAAATTGGCTTGAAATTATTACCCGTCCAGGACATGTCCTTTCGACTACTGACTTTAGCTATCGTCAATTCATTGGTGAAGTCTGAGCCTTGCTCACATAAGATGCATGCCAAATCCTTTGCTCCCCCTCAATAAGTGCATTGGTATACAAAAGAGTTTAGCACTTACTGGAGAGCTTACTTTCACATCCAAAACATTTTGCTCCCCCTCAATATGTGCGTTGATATATAAAATGGTTTAACACATACGGGAGAGCTTGCATATATGTTCAAATCATCACATTTTATCAGATTTCATATTTAAATCACATTATCTCCCCCGATCAAAAATTTCAAACCATTTGAGATTTGTGATCCCAAATGATTTAAATAAGTTAGAAAAATGTGGGAGAAAATGTGTCCAATTTTAATGTATTCTGATAATGGAACATACTACGCTCCCCCTCAATCTAGGAGGGAGATTCACTGCTTATTTTGCACAAATTCGATAATTATGACACAAATGATATTGACCTTTTTGCGCAGATGATGTAATCACCCGCTTTTCTGAGTTAGTAGTCAACATCAACTATCCATCCACCAACAAATCTTTCGCAAATGTCGTTGATCCCCACTTGGCGAGACCAAAATAGATGAATGGTGGTGGCGGTGATGACGGTGTTGTTGTTGTTGTTGCTGCCGATGTTGTTGTCGTGGTGAATTCCGAGCCAATCAATAGAGTTTGAACGTCTGATCAAATGGTTAGAATGGGAACTGGTACATTCATTTTGGCTATGGAATCTGCATAAGAATATCAACACAGATATACATACATACAGATACACTATTCCTAAATAGCTACCCTTCAGCAACTTGCCACATTATAATACCAAGTTCATTTTATAATCAAACCACAATCAGGAACTACGTCAAACCACTATCTAGCAAGAAAAGCAAATAACAATCATGCACATGGCAATTCACACAGATATCAATATTCAACTCAGGAACTTAGGAACATGATTCTAATATGATAGCAATATACCTAAGTGATTCCTGAGAACATATGCACAATATCAACAACAATTAAGCAGCAATCGACTAACAAGAGTTAAACAACAGTTGAAACTCATTCATTCAGATCATACACATGTCATAGGAGTATTCAAAAACATCAACTGCAACTGGTTTTCTTACTTCTTTTAGGTTTTGAGTCTTAAAGTATTTAGGGGATTACACGAGGATTCCTAAGTAACACAAATGAACCTTCTAGATACATAAAGTTAGGAAACTATAAGCAAATTGCACATAATGTCCTAAACTTTCTAGCAACTAACACATTTGGCCATTTGATATAAAGTTTTAGCAAGATCCTTTTCGACTAATACCCCATTGACTACAAAACCATTCCTAACAAGTATGAGTTAACCAAGAAACCCGTTTGATGATATAAAATTTGAATTCACTCTCCCCCTCAATCAATGACCCGTATTCTAGTAAAGATTTGTAGTCGTTGATTGAGTGACAAATTTTATGCACAATCCAATTCAAAAGAATTTCAAGCAACACGTAATCACCAAGTGTCTAACAAATAATTTTTAGAAGAATCACAGAATGAAAACTATTTGTATTCAAAGAAGATTTCTCTTCTTTTTCAAGAAATGATGCACTAAAACGTACATCAGATCGAAGAAACATGGATATAAAGTAATCCATGCCCAGGTGAACATCACCCAGTTGGAGGAACAGCCGTCTTTTTGGCGACGTGCTTTCCCCATTTTGAAGCGCGGGTTGCTATCTAAAGTAATAGCAAGCCATTTAGACATGTTTTAACCATCCATTTTAACTTCTGCTCGAGCTTCATTTAAAGACCCGTGCCATTATTGAATGACATTTCTAAGTCCGTAAATGTTATCGATAAACAGAAGACATGCCTAGGTGAAACTATTTTTGGTATTTTCTATTTTTCAATTTTTATGGCTTTTCTGGTTTTACGATTCTCTATTTACAATTAGCATGATTTCTATATATCTATTTACAAAAATGGTATAAGATATGAAAAATAATGTAAGAAGCAAAATATATACAAGGATACGAACCAGAAACCATTACTCCTCAGCATTCTGAATCTTTTCCGCTTCCATCATTTAACTTGCTGAAGAGTAACGTGAGCACATTTAATCAGGGATTGATTCAGGCTTTTCACTCTCCCCTAATTAGTGCTCTCCCCCAATCTGACAACCTTTCTGATGAACACCCATGATAGAAAGAAGACTTTGGATGAACCCCCATAATATGAAGAAGTCTTTTGATAACCAAATGCATGCCGTCTTTAATCTTCTAACACTCCCGTCCTAGAGTGACGCCGTCAAAAACCTTATGCATCTTTTCGGTAGTTTAAGTTGAGCCACAACTGAAATCTAGCTTAACCTCACAACTCATCAAACAAGAACTGTCATGAGGTTAAGCTAAACCACAAATTTAAGCCCAGTAACAACTTGATTTCAGCTTAACCTCATAACTCATCAAACAAGAACTGTCATGAGATTAGGTTAAAATCAAGTTGGACCTAACCTTAAACTACAGAACAACTTGAACCTAACTTAACTCCACAACTCATCAAACAAGAACTGTCATGGGATTAAGTTAAATATCAAGTTGTAAGAAAAGAGCTCAACATTTTTGAATGTAGAGAAGACTGAAGACTCGACCTTCTTCAAGATTGCCCAATGTGGAGGAACAGAATACCAATCATCTTTATCTCACCAAATGCCTTCCAGTAACCTTACATATACCCCATCAGCCCGCAGCATACACATGAGATGATAACACCCAACAGAGAATGTAGAGTAGACTAACGACTCGACCTTCTTCAGTCTTGAGTATAACACCAAAGTAACAAGTTGAACCACTGATCATCTATAGTATGTATCCATCCTTGGATATTAAGCCCTGATCACGTGAACCTGTTGTGCGTCCTTGATGTACACATTCTCTCTCCCCTGATGGTTACGATTAATCAGCCCATGACGTAACAGTGAAACGTAAATACCAAGGTAACAAGTTGAACCACTGATCATCTCTGCGGTTATCAACACCAGAATAAATGATTAAGCCCGATCACGTGAACCTGCTGTGCGTCCTTGGTGTACACATTTCTCTCTCCCATGATGGTTACGATTAATCGGAATCATCATCATGATGTGTACATGTAGCCTAATGACGTGTACATGAAGCATTGACTAGAAACCCATTGTTGCTGATTGTACCAACCCGTGAGACTATGTCGATTAGCATTCCATGACCATGTTCTTCAACACCTTGAAAGACGAAGGAAGAAGTAGTGTTGGAGAACCATAGTTTGCACGACTCCTGAACTGACGTATTCAGGAGTCGTATGACCATTTCTCAATCATCAACTAACATGTAGAATAATATTCACCCTTTCCCCCCCCCCCTCAAAAATTGCATATGCCTGCCAACTGCAATTTTTGATGATTGAACTAGTGAATATGAGTACCATCAACGGTAAGTAGCTCCACTTGACGGTACTTGAAGACTGACATGTTGTTTATTCACCCTTTCCCCCCCCCCCCCTCAAAAATTGCATATGCCTGTCAACTGCAATTTTTGGTTGAATATGTGAATAAAAATATACTCCAATATGCGCCGATCCACTTGAAGACTGATTAAGCACGGAAAGAGCATGAAACTTGTTGATGAGAATGACCATAAATAAGAAGATTTCTCTTCTTCCAAAGATAAAGCGCACTGAAGCGTACACTTTTCTTTTCTTTGAGGAACGAGGCCTGAACTGAGGTATTCAGACGTCATTATGATGAAGAGCGAGGCCTGCACTGAAGTGTACAAACGTCATTGTCGTTGAAGTACGAGGCCTGAACTGAGGTGTTCAGACGTCATACTGATGAAGAGCGAGGCCTGCACTGATGTGTACAGACGTCATTATGATGAAGAGCGAGGCCTGCACTGATGTGTACAGACGTCATAATCTCTCTCTTTACTACTTCTCTCATCTAACTCGTTAACAACCCCATTATCATTTTATCGGCTTGATGTCGTGACCACTGGTGGAGAAAAACCCAATATGATGAACTTGAGACTGAAGTAATATAACCCGAACTTGTGACTCAAACTTGTACTAATGTGTGACAAAGAGCGGTGTAGAGACTTCGTGCAACATTGAATCCCTAAGTACTCTATACTCTTCAACCAACCAACCAACAAGTATAAGACGTACATCACCTCTTGGATATCCACAACTTCGTGTGACACTGAGCACTAAAACGTAACTCCTTAAAGTGATAGTTATTTTGTAATAGAGAGAAAGAAAAAATAACTAGATATCCAAGTCCTTGTCATTGTATTGAAAGCTCGAACAAGGATCTCGAAGAATCTTCATCCAACCTCCCCGATATCTTCAGATACTAAGTACACGCACTCATGAAATTTCACTTCAGCTTCAAATAAACAATAATGAATTAACGCCGTAGTCACGTCTTGTGGTTAATGCCCAAATCTAGCCCTTTATGATGCTTAACTGAACTTTGATAGTGGTTTTAACCCGATCATGGTTAAGAGCGCATAGTCCATTCTCACGGGATTTTACAAATCTATGATTTAAACCGAGAAATAAGTTCTTTCGCGGGATTTTACAAAACCAAGAAGAAACCGTGAGGTAGTAACAGATTGAATGTGGCGTGACTGATTAGATTTTGGTGAACCTCAGTTTGGGTTAAGCATGTCCCGTGAGAATTACAGATCACATCACAACTTTTAACACCTTTGGACAACTAACCAACCTTGTACACAGATTAGTGACCACTTGATGAAGGAAACCCGATATACCAATACTGAAAACTGAAGTAGAAGTCCCCAAATTTGTTACTTAAGCTTGCACTAATGTTGGAAGAACGGTGTAGAGAATTAATGTTCCAAGCATATCTCTGAGTGCTCAATACCCAACCGAAGTATGAGACATTAACACCTCTTGCGATTATCGACATCGTCATTGACGTGTGACACTGAGTACTCCAATAACTCTTAAGTGATAGTTACCCCGACTGCTGGTAACTAGATAACCCAAGTCTTCAACTTACATCTTAAGCACGAGCAAGTTATCATTGAAGGTCATGCATCCAACCAACCCCGACTTCAAGATAAAATAAGTAGACGCCTTCGTGAAATTCAGCTTCAATCTCAAATGAGGAATACCAAATGAACTTCGTGATCATCTTGTGTTGTTGACTAGTCAAAAGGAGAAGAAACATGCGCTAATTCTTAGTAGTGCCCATGACTCATAGTCAGTCCAATCAAACAAAGCTGTCTGACCCAGCTACTTGGATGTGGAATAGTTGTCGTATTGTGTACAGGATTTTACAGTTCTTGAGATTTATCTGAGAAATAAATTCAAGAACTAACTGCACAACAGTAAGTATCAAACTGCTGTAGACTGAACCACTGAATCCTGAATCGCTACGATCTGACCCGCTGTAACCGAAACTGCTAAGATTCAAACCGCTGGAGACTGAAACGATACGATCTGACCCGCTGTAACCGGAACCGCTAAAATTCACATCGCTGGAGACGGAACTTCTAGGAAACTTGCGATAATTCTCCCCCTCAAAAAGGACATGAAATGACCTTTTTGCCAAAGCTGAGAGTCCGTGATGTTTGTGAATTTGTCAGGCACAAAACATGGAAAGAGACAAATGAAACTACTGCAACGAAGATGGTGATTAAGACTCTCTTGTAGTAACCCCTTGCTTTCCTCATCATCAATGGTTTAGTAGATTAACAATTCATTGAAGCTCGTAATATGCCAAAACCGCTTGATGAAATGCATATGACTTTAAAGTGAGTAAAAGGTTAAAACATGTCTCCAAACAAATCACCTCTTGTCTTTAAGCCTGACTACCTCTTGAGAAGATCTTGAACAACAATCCCATTAGAAGCTTGAGAAACAACAATCACTTGATGAAGCTTGATAAAGAACAAGTCCGCAACATAAACTTGCACTAAATTGTGATTTAGAACCTATATTGAGCACAACAACGTAACTCCTTTAAATATAGGTAGTGATATATACCCAACCTTCCATCCTTTATTGTATATATCCACTTCTTGAACATCCAAGTCTAATCACCTTAAATACGCTCGAGCAAGGGTCATCAAACATCGTGCATCCATCCACCCCGAGATGTTTGTGACACTAAGTACACCAACCCGTGAATTAACAAACCAACCAAGTCACCATAATTTCCCAATTCCTGCCGATCTCGAAGCACAAACTTATCCCGAAAAAAAATGGTCAAACCCCGTAAGTTTTATTATGTCTAAATCCACGTCCAGCCTACTTGTCCAAAATTAATTTCACGGGATTTTACAGCTCTTGAGATTTAAACCGAGAAATCGAATCTTTCGCGGGATTTTCTAAAATCTACAAGAGAAACCGTGAAATCAACAAGAATACCCAAGAGTGAGGTGCAATGCAAATCTTTGAAATTCAAGTCACAGAAATCAAGTCACAACTTGATCAAATCGCAACAAGTCAAGTCACAGTTTGTCAAGGTGCCACAAGACAAATCGCAATCAACCATATCGCAATAAGTCGAATCGCAAGTGTTAACTCGCAACGTCAAATCGCAACAGGTAGCATCGCAATCAGTCGAGTTGCATCAAGTCAAATAACAACTTGTCAATTTGCAATTAATCAAATTGTAATTAGTCAACTGTAACTCAAATTGCACATATCAACTTGCAGGCTCACTCAAATCGTAGGCACTAATAGGACAATGCTGACAAATCCCCACCTCTGTAATTCCGATGACATTCATAACCCCAAATACTAGTCTAGACGTGTGATTCCTCGTAAACTGTCGTAGATCACACCATTCTTTTATCACCAAAACAGTTAGAGACTCATCAATACAATTTGAGACCTACAACAGCCAAAAAATTCTTGTGTCTCAACAAAAGTTCATATGACTCCATGGTGAGTATTTCATTCAATGTATCTATTTAGCAGTTAATGGCTTGGCAGCAAACATAAGGCCCACATCCAACAGCCCAACATTATTTGTATACACCATAAGCCCACATTCGTATACTCCAGCCCAAACGAGTATCTCACATGTAAGTCCACTCTAATCCAAGTTCAGCTTATAATTAGTCCAACAACACCAAGCCCAAACATATTGCAACTAATCACAGCCCTAATGTTTCGGGTATTTAAATCCCTCTTATCACATAAGTCAAACCCTAATCCCATATTTATCATCAACCCTAATCCTAAACTTCATCCGCCCCCCTCCATCATCTTCTTCTTGATGTGCAATTAAACTCACGATCAATACTAACTCAAACCCTAATAAACCACAAGAATCACTCCTTTCCTGATCTCTATAAGCCGCGGATAACAAAAACCAAGTGAAGCCCTTGTCACATTTTTTGCATATCGAGGCACGGCTCTTCTTCAAAATATAACAAAAGGTCACGGGTAGGTTCTTGTTGTGATTTCATTATGTGTTTTTCATTTAAACCGAACAAAAGAAACGATATAACACTATTGTTATATATCGTTCTTTATAATTTGGATATTTGAGAACAAGACCAATGATGATTTACTTTCTTTTGTATGATCGACCTTTAAAGGTTAGATGTTTCTTTGAGTTACATGAAAGAAAGGAAACTGAGGTCGAATGATTCTTTTTCAGTTAGAGTCTTAATCGAATCAAGAAAAAAAGAATTAACATAGTTGTTATATTCTTTATCTTACTGGTATCGGATATTTAAATTGAGACATAATCATCAAATTAAATTTGTGAGTATGAATCTCTTTTGATAGAGTGACTTTAGGGGTCTGTTTTCATTTGATTCGAGTTGATTTGGGGAGTGAAGGTGAGATGTGGATGAATACAGGATTAACTACTGGTTGTGGTAATGGAAGATGGTATATGATTTGATGCTCAGTTGTGTTGTGAATCTGTTGTAGTATTAATTGTTGTTGTCTGATGATTGTTGTTCAAATGGTTATGGTCTTTGTCATTGCTTCATCTCCCTCTATTTTGTTTCACCTTTATCAACCCAGACAAGCCGCATCTGTGCAAAACACATAAGCTGCATACAAGTAAGAACACAAACCGAGTTCGTGAGTATATAGACAAACCGAGTTCATGACTATACAGACAAACCGAGTTCATGACTATACAGACAAACCGCATTCGTGAGCATATAGACAAACCGAGTTCGTGAGCATATAGACAAACCGAGTTCGTGAGCATATAGACAAACCGCATCAGCAATCATGCAGACAAACCGCATCTTTGACCAGTCAAAGCTGTCACTTTCACCTATTTTTGTCTTTATGCCGGTTTTAGTTAAAAAACCAAAACAGTATGCTTAGACCATACAAACCGCATCCTCTTTTTGCAGCTACAATCCAAACTACAATCCCAAGATGACACAAACCGCATACAAGAACATAACGCCACAAACCCAGAAAATGCCACGATGAACATATCATGAACCACAAATCATCACTACCCAACATGACAATCCCGATCTATACCACAGTAACAAAGTATAAACCAAGTTGGACAACACAAACCCACGAGTGTGAGCCAGGAACAAAACAACAACTCGTTAACATGCAATATAACCAACGCATGTCAGGACCATACTTTAATCACTTCAACCGAATACTTATGTTGAAACAATGAAGAAGTCATTGTTAAACTTAGTGAACAAAAGACAAATCTTTGATAAACTTCAACAAAAGTCTTTGTTAAAACATTAAGTACACACAGTGAACAACAAAAGCCCACAATCAGTAAAGCCCAACATTAAGTAACATGAAACATAGACCAGTGACATGATTCGAACAACAAAAAGAATGAGCAAACAGTATGAGAAAAATTGGTTCGAACCACTCATAAAAAATAAGACCGACACACAATCAAACCGGACCTAACCATGGCTCTTGATACCAATTGTAGGAAATAACCTTCTTGATTGTGTGTATGATTCGGGTGGTCTTGGTTCATGGAAGATTAGATCCATGGTGGAGTTTTAGAGAGAAGTTAGAGAGAGAGGGAACCTTGAGAGAAAACCTGGAAAGTTAGATTAAGTGTGTGAAATAATACAAGAGTTCCAACCCTTCCCAAGTGTGGGAAGGGGTATTTATACTTACTAATATTATGCCCCTAGTGGGCTGTGGAGTGAGCTGACAGTGGGGAAAGCCCCGACCCACTCCACAAATATAAATACGACTAAACTAATAATACTAATACTAATATTGCTAAGCTAATATAAATAAGCCTACGAGCTATGTAGATGCTAAATAGATGCTCGGGGTGACCGAGCCTTCATCTGAATATTTATATTCCTAACACATCTTAATTCTAAATTTGGAAAATGTACTATGACATCATGGCATGCATCACTTTGAAATCTTTAGAAGATTTTGAAGATCATATGAATATCTTGGTAAGGTCTTTACACAATGAAAATATATGGAAATATCTTGGTTAGATTTAGTGAAGATTTAGGTAGATTGTTTGTCAGGTTCCCACGGAACCAAACTCATACACGGACAGATCCCTCAAATTGAATCCTTCCCATCCGTGGGTTAAAAATCATGTTGGCTATAAATAGTAGCCCATTGTTTACTCATTTATATATCACTTGAACATACATTATCTCTACCCTTTTGCATACACTTAGATCAGTAGATAACCATGTAGTAACATACATTACTCACCCTTTATCATCATGATCATAATGTTACTAACTTTCATTATGTTGTAAGCATGCTCCCGAAATGATCCCGTGAAGCAAGCTCAGAGATCTTGAGTCATCATCTACCATAAGCATATCATACCTCCTGATCCACCAAATAAGACTTGGAGATCTTGCCATCATCATCCACCAAAGCATATCAACATATGAAGATTCAAGGGCACTTGTCATCCTCAAGGTTTGAAGACTTCTTATTCAAGAAGTTCATTTAGATTCCACATGCATGCATATATGAAGATCTATCACAACAAGCTTAGGGAACTTGTGATCTTCATCCATTGAAGGTTTTCTATCAATGGAAGTTCATTTAGATTAATCATTCATATCCAGTAGACATTCGTGTCATGGATCATCATTGTAAACATCATTGCATCATCATAATCTATTCACCAAACTAGATTAGATGGTTTATGTGTTTATGCCATAAACACAAGGTTTTTATGTTGGGCCATAAAACATAACGGGAGTGGTTGCACCCTTGTAAAAGAACTCGACATCTAGCTTAGTGTCGGAAATATTGTATAAGCGACGTTAGGTTGGTTCTACCTCGAACTAGAACCCGGTATTTAGCTTTGTACCGAAAAAAGTGTAAGCGACGTTTGTAAGGTTTTCTCCACCGAGAAGGGAGCTTGTTGATCTAGTGAAGTAACTCTCGAGTTAGGTACTCGAGGAGTGGAGTAGGGCGGAGAGGAGCTCCGTGACCGAACCACTATAAATCATCGTGTTCGGTTTGCGCTTTCTTATTTGTAACATTTTTATTTGAGAAGTACAATATGTAGAACAAAAATAAATCTGTGATTATAAATCTTAAACATCGATATATTTAGTTATGACAACCGATCAAGTGATCAACAACTATTTTTGTTTTTAATCTATACTATCTAATATACAGCAGTAGAAAAAGACCATGAATGCCCTTATGAAAAAGAAATGCTGAAATTCTAAGATGTTTAAATTAGTCATTTTACTTTAATAATCTTGAAATAAACACTAATTAAGGAATGAAGCAAAACTTATGCCAGAAGCCTCACCAAATTCGGACCAGTTGTTTCCCACCCCCTTTGTACACAACAATGTTGGGAATCTTATTTCTTCCGACGAAGAAAATAGAATAGCTAATAAAGAAGTCGCTGATGCTAAAAGTCCAAAATATGAAAAAACGGTATCTTGATTAAATCCAAATAGTTTAGTATTGTGTTTTTCAATAACTTTTTATAACAACAATCTATACATGTTTAATCTAATATAGCAATGCATTTTTAACATAGGAGTTTGACGATGTCGATCCACAAATAAGAAGATGACTACACGATCTAAAGATAATGAACACCCTATCCCAGAACGGCAGAACCTAATATCATTAAAAAAAATAACCTAAGCGGTCATCGTCATCATTAGATAATCGCCATCAAATGAGTAAGTATTTTTTTCTAATCAGGTTGTCAATCTTCTTAATTTTGTTATGATTTGATTTAACTTATGCTTTTTTTATTTGATTTTTGTTATAGAACTGATCAAATATGAGTTGCTTAATTTGATCAAATATGATTCGAGCAGATTCATATTTTGTTCATCAAAATAAGTATTTAGCAATTTACCAAACCCTCTAAATGTGGTATGTCCGTTTAATTATGTTCATCAAGCATGAGTGTGGATAGTAGTTACTGAGATCACATTAGGAGTGTGAATTTCTATGTGCACATTAAGTGTTTGATAAACTGCCTCACTAATTTATTGCGGCTTCATACATCTTTCATTTACTATTATGGCTTTCTTGAATCAAACCCAGTAACAAGAAGTATATTTGAAACAAGGTAGGTATTTGTGTTTTCTTTTGATTGATTGAAATTAAATACGCGTTTTATTTTGTGATATTTTGGCATGCAAAGATTAGTAGAGAAATAAGCACTATTTAGAATTCTATGTGTTGAGGAAGACAACATGTTCAATAGAACGTCAATGGAGTTTAAAACATTAATGTGAGGTACATGTGCTTAAATTCTAGGTTGAATGATCAAATATGCATTTTTAAGCGTATTGTAGCTACGGGTGTATTTGACCGATAATAACATTGTGTGTTTTAGTGATCAGTGTGATTATAATATTGTGCATTTGAGCGATGAATAGGTACAACTAGGGGTGGCAATTTCTGACCCGACACGAAACTCGACCTAAAACCGACACGAAAATTAACAGGTTCGGGTTGAGCTAAATAGATTTCAAGTCAGGTTTGGGTCGACATATCTAACCCGTTTATTAAACAGGTCAGGTTCGGGTTGAAAATAAAATAAACGGGTCGACCAGCCAACCCGTTTAAGATTTTTTTTCTTAAATTAAAAATTATTTATATTTAATTATACGGATTAAATGGGTTAAACGGGTTGACCCGCTAAGCCGTTTAACCCGTTTAACTAGTGTAATGTGCTAACTTTTGTATATAAAACGAGTTAAATGGATCAACCCGAAACCCGTTTAACATATTCAACCGTTGTAACATATTTAACCCGTCAACCCAAGTATATATATGGGTTAAATGGGTCAGGTTCAGGTTACGTGTAAACAGGTTAGGGTTGACGTATCTGACCCGATGATTTAAAAGGGTCAGGTTCGGGTTAGGGTTTTCTGACCCGGCAACCTGACAACCCGAACCCGCCAACCCGAACCCGACCCGAATTGCCACCCCTAGGTACAACCTTAGTTTCTAATTATTCATATCTTTTGTATCATAAAAAGAGAGATATGGTTATAAGTATCTTGATTAGGATACATGAAGTGGAAACAAGGAATTTATTACTAATTCAAAAAGGATATTAGTATCGAGAGGTAGGATTATGTTCTATCGGTTTCAAGTATCCTTTAAATGTATTCATTAATCTCTTTTGTAAAGTGAATAAAGGGGTGTTTGGCAAAGCTTATTTGAGGAGTTTAATACCTTATTGTGTTTTGTAAAAGCTATTAAGCTCCTTTGATGTGTTTAGGTAAGTATTTTTATGTTTTTGTTCATGGTCAAAGAAACATTATAAATAATTAGCCTGCTAAATATGATTGCAAGAAGTATATTATTTTTAATAAATTTATGTTTTCTATAAAGCGGCTTGATAATATTGTGCACTAATAGTACATTTCAAGAAACTTTTGACCTTAAATAAACTTTTAACCGTAGTTGATACACTCATAATTACATGGGTTGATGTTAGTAACTATGACACTTCATAAATGGCTTACCCCGGTCACCATTACCTCGACATGATTTTTGGATAGCTATTTTTAGTTGTAAAAACACTATATTGATGCCGAGTTAAAAACAGGGATGGCTATGGTGAAGTTGAGTAACAATTTAACTTGATACGAAAGTTGACATTTAATGAAAAGCATGAGGTATACTTTTTCTATAACACATGCATATGATTAAATGTTTCTTATTAAGTTAGATTTTTCTTTTACCCAACTATCATGTCATCCCTGTCAGTCAAGATTTCAGAAACACGTACACAAGTTATTGAGTCCCAATTTCAAAATTTCTCCATGTAGTCTTCAACCCTTCATTTGTTACTGGTACTAATTTTAAAGCTTTTTTTTCTTTTTTATAATTAACTATGCTAAGAATATGTATTTTTCTGTCATTTTGTTGTGCATTCTATAGCCTGTACTATTTGTTATAGATATTAGAGCATTCTTTGTTGTTATCTAATATAATGAAGAATGCTTTTGATCATGGTCTGTTTTAGTTTTTGATGTGTGATTTGAATAGCAAGAACTAGGGTAGTCGTATGGGGGTGATATTCTTTTTCAAGGACATAACAAAGTTCTATATTAGTTGAATAATATAGCGATTTATATAATCATATATTAGTAGTTTGTTAATTCTATTGCTTATGTTTTCATCATACTATAGCATTGCAAAGCTGTACACATTATTTCCTAATTTTCAATGTACACGAGTTCAAACAAACTCAAGACAACATATCAAATGGTGGAAAGATGGCTCATATTTTTAGTTGGTGCAGGTGTGCATAGATGAGGTCTGTTGATATGTCTATTTTAACTAATTGAGAAATAACTGTAAGAATTACAAGAACTAAATTTTATCACAGCAATTGATTGATGCTCAATTGAAGCTTATAGAACCTGGTAAGTTTATTAGTTTAATATGTTACTAATGATTCCATTTAGGATTGAAACTCGGGTGCTCTTTTTATTGATCTCTAACTCTTTCATAATCTGGTAGTATTATAGCATGTTTGATAAACTTCGAACATTGAACTTAGTTTTAATATATTCATTGATTTATAGTTGTGAGTTACAATTTTTGGCAGTGTCTTCATGAGTCGTTTTGGTTATTGGTTTTTCATTGAAACTGCTTATAGCGCTTTTTGGCAACATTTATTAGAATAAGCCCATAAACCGCTTATAGTGGATGATTGGGATTGCTTATTAGGTTAATTACATGTAAAGGGCTATTCAGGATTTATTTTGAAACTTCTTATAGGTGCTATATGGGATTCTATTGGAATAACTACTTTTAAGGGTTGTTTGAGGTTGTTTATTTAAACCGCTCATATGGGCGTTTAAGAATTACCTATTGTAACATGATTAGAAGCTGTTTGGGATTGCTTATTAGAATTATTTAAGTTGTTGTTCATCAGCTTTATATATTCGGATTTTTTATGCAACATAAACTGATTTTCTTGGACTTACATAAGTCATTTATGAGAACCAGTTCTTATTGATGTTGTTTAATATGTTGACTTTAAATCGTTTATCAAGATAATAATCACACCAGTTTGGTACAGGTTGATGTTGCTAGATTCTTAGTATTTTCAAGACTTGAGCCGCATACTTCTAATAACCAAACTAATTTCACAGGTAATATGTTGTGACTTATAACATTTTGTTTTCGAATTGAAGTTAATAATATAACTGTCCAATTGGATTCAGGGGTGCGTAAGTGTTCAGTTTGAAAATGATATCAATATTCACGGTTGCAGGTCATGACGAATGGATTAAGGTACTAATTAATTTGAGTTCCTAAAAATAGATTGAATTGGTAGTTACTGTTTTCCTCTTCGTACCAATTGCAAAAGTGCTTGACATAATAGATGTATCATGTACCTCTTTTTTTAGCCTGATTTGAAATATTTTTACTCTGGAAATCCCGTGAATTGTCAACCAAGATCTTAGGTACATTAGTCGTCACCAAGTATTTAGTGTAAAAATAGGAATGTCAGGTGTTGGGTAATGGGTCAAATGGGTAAAAAAATTCAGCGTGTCGGTCGGGTCGGCTAACCATACTTTTTATTTTTATTTTTTTATATATATTTTTTTAATATCTATTTCTTATTAGTTTTATTAGTAAATAACATGTTAACTCAACAACTGTAAGTTCAAGACAAATCTATATATGGATGGTTCATCGCCTGATTTCTTTGTTATTAGGGACTAAAGTAGTTTTTTACGGTATAATTTATAGTGAACTTTAGTGAAGAGGCCTTACTATGCATATAGCAGAAATATGAAATATGATTGTGAAAACAATCTACTTTTTTGGAAAAAGCAATTGAGGGGTGTATTCATCTGAGTATGCTTTGAGCGGCTCTTAAACCATTAGACCAATTTCCCCTTTTAGCTGATTTTGTAAGTTTACCTACTTACCCGTTGCCAATAGAATATTCCTTAAAGTTGGCCCATTTTCATATGAATAAGTTGAAATAAACCTGCTCAAAGTTGTGGAAATGCTTCATATACCAAGTCTCTTTTTTTCTTTTCTTCAAACAATTTCGAATCCTTAACTTTTTGTTATATTTTTTTGAATGCACCAGGTTCATAACATGTATGAGGGATTGTTACTGCAAAAATTGACGAGATAGGGGGGAGAAGGGGGGGGGGGTCATAACTGGCAGATGGTTCCATCTGTAAATTCTTCCCCATAAGATTAAGAGGAGTCTAGGAGTGAACAATTGCATTGTTTATTGGTTGTATTTTTATATGTATCTAGAAAAGTAGTAGTAACTTATAATCTATCAAGCATAAAGTAGAGATTGAATCCAAATTGTGTGAAATAATGTTTGAATTGTTTATGATATTTGTGTGCTGAAATTATGGACTTAAAGATAGATCGTAAATAAGACCAATGTCTCTGTAATTTTGGACTTAAAGATAGATTATTATTACAAGTATGGTTAACCATGATACAGTTTAGATTGCTATTTAAACATATTGAATGTAATATTATAACTATGACCTTTGTAATAAGCACATAAGATGTAAACTTAAGTCAGTAGTATTGAACAAATTCATTTCAGGAATTATGGCATATTAGCCTTTTTTTTCCTAGGCTATTGGTGCATCAATAAAAAAGAAAATCACTTCAAATATAAGTTTTATTTGGAAACGGATATAATGATACTGTGGTTTTTCTAGGAAAAGTTCACAAATTGTACCGTAGTTAATTATGTTGAAGATGATTACAACCATTTTAAGTGGAATAGAAACAAATATATGATATTGGAGGTGTAGATTGCAGAGGGTATGACACAAGGAGAAGCAATGTTTTAGTGAACATTAAAATTGTGAGGTTTGATTACTTGATTGTAACATATGAGTGTTTGACTCTTAACACAATGTTAAACAATGTAGAAAGGGTTTATCAAGAATAATTTGTTTTACATGATTATGTTATTTATTGGAACAATCGATCAATTAACACATACTAAAAAAGATGGTTGAAAACCTAAACTGAATAATTGTTATACTTGCACTATTGAGTCTTGATATATTGTTTATTTTTTATGGTATATGTTTTGTTATTTATTTGTATCATAATGTATCATTAATATTATAACACAAATAGCTTATGAAAGAATATGAAACATAGGGAGATATATGTTAACTAATAAGTCTTGATATACTGTTTATTTTTTATGGTACAGGTTTTGTTATTTATTTGTATCACAGTGTATCATTAATATGATAACACAAATAACTTATGCAAGAATATGAAACATTTGAGGATATATCTTAACTACTTATAATGTAAAAATTGTCAAGTGAAAAGTGGAAAACTGAAATTTCAATCAATGCCCATTTTGCCCTTGTCAATGAATGAAAATCGAATGCTCAATGAATGCCTGGTCAATGGTGAATAAATGGAAGTATCGAATGGAAAGTATTGATGGTGAGTTCATAGGACGAATGGAATGTAATGTAATGAATGCCTGCCAATCAAGTTATATTAGGAAGTCAAACAAAAATACAATTTTGTCTGTAAACCTCAAAGCTTACTCCATACGATTTTTTGACACATTTACTATTCAATTAGTGACTTTCATATGCTCCCACCTCTCTTTCTCTTTTCTCACCAAATTGCACCGCTGCCAATTCGCCGCCACCAACACCATCACCGATTCTTGCAAAATATGGTGGTGTTTTTTTTTTGTTTTGATGATGTTTTCGGTAGTGTTTTGACCGGATCTGACTGATAAGGTGTCTTGGTTGTTCGTCTTTGGAATGTTTGTGGCCTCGAATTTGTTAAGATCTATTTACAGTATGGTGGTTTCTTGGTTTCCAGATTTGGACCTTTTTTTTTTAAAAAATCTATCTCAAATCGGTGTTTTAGAACGTTTTTGTTATTTTTTTCAGTTTAGCCGCCGCCACCACTGATGACGGAACATTAAGCCGTTGTCTTGCCGGAATCTTCTGACATAGCCGCTGGCTCGCCGGAACTTTTGTTGTTGCCGCTGCCTTGCTGGAATCAGTTGCTCGTGTTTTACTGGTTCTTCTCTATATTTGGTATTAAGTTTTTTGTATAAATGTTATTGTAAATTTGTTTTGAATATTTTGTTGTGTAAATTTGTAAGTTTCTTTGTGAATTTTGTTATCCAAAGTTATGTTATTAATTGTTCGTTATACTTTGTTGGATTTTTTAAATAATTTTGTAGTTGGTTTGAGTTTAGTTTTTGCTCCTTCACGATAGATCTGAAAATTAACTTTCGCATATTTTGATTTTTTTTTTTTTTTTTTACTCTTTTTCAAGTTGAGAATGATTGAAACATATCTAAACTTTGTATCTAAAAAAAAGATGCTTTTTTGGCCAACAAAATTAATAAGAGAATATCTCATCTAAAGAAAAGCTGCTTGGAATATATCTAAAATAAGAGACTATCTCGTCTAAAGAAAAGCTGCTTTTTTGGCCAACAAAGGGTATGTTTGGCAAAACTAGCTGTAAGCTGTATGCTGTAAGCTGTAAACTGTAGGCTGTAAGCTGTAAGCTGCAAAGCTGTTAACATGAGCTACAAACTGTATCTTTTTTTTTAACAAAAGTGTTTGGTAAGTTAGCTGTTAAATGTAATTATAAGATGTAAAATGACATAAAAGGACATATCTATAATTGTAAACAAATGTTTGGAGGGTATATCAGTAATTTAAAGTTTTAACAGCTCCAAGATGTTTAAAAAGCTTCATGAATCAGCTTTTCATTTAGGAGCTATTTGTTTGAAATAAAAGCTTGAAGTTAATGTATCCAAACGGAGCTACTTAGCTTAGATGAGATTATTTTGTAATAAGAAGCTAACAGCTCCCCCAAAAAGCCCTACCAAACAGGCCCAAAATTAATAATTAAATACAAGCTAACATTAACTTGACGAATGAAATATAAATCTTTGTTTAAGGTGGTGTATCGTTTTTTCATTCAAAAATGGGGTTTTATTAAAAATTCACATTTTGGCTACTATTTTCAAAAGTGTTACTATATGTTAATTAATATTTTGAAACTTGATAGATAAGTAGGTGTATTAAATGTGATACACTTATGTGCTTTGTCTCAAAATTTGTTTGGTGGTTTCAAGAATTTTTGGATATGTTGGCTCTTGGTGGTTAAAGGGTGTTTGGAATTGATGTGTGTCATAGGTGTAGATTTTGATATAAAAGTGGGTGTATTAGATGTGTTTTGTCTCATAAGTTATCACAAATAACTCAAAACCACTGTGGTTTAATCCAATTTTTTATCGGAACGGTTCAATCGGTTAAATTACCCGGGTCGAATCGGGTTTCAAAATATTATGTTTAATTCTCAAATCCTTAAATTTTTATTATTTTTCGTTTATAACCCATTAACTTTTTTTATCACGAAAACTTTATGCCGCTATAAAATCTCGTTGCTATGCACGGGTACTCGTCTAGTGTTAACTAATAAGGCTTAATATATTGTTTATTTTTTATGGTACACGTTTTTTATTTATTTGTATCATAATGTAGCATTAATATTACATACCAACAAAAATTAAATGCCTTTTATAGTGTTTCGAAAATTTATTTATATCATAATATAGCATTAATATTTTCTATTCATACATCTAACATATCATTTATTCACATAATATCACAAATCGATCTCTTATATAAACGCTATTCAACAGTTTTTAAATTTACTCCCGTGAATTTCACGGGTTAATAACCTAGTATTCCAATAAGGTGACCATAGTATTCCAATAAATACAAGCCTTTTTGTAGAGTATTTGGCAACGTTGAGCGGCTATCCAAATACAACATGTGAAATTTTAAACTGATTTAGTAGCCAGTTCATAAAAG
Organism: Artemisia tridentata subsp. tridentata; assembly: GCA_021014915.2. Classification (NCBI taxonomy): domain Eukaryota; kingdom Viridiplantae; phylum Streptophyta; class Magnoliopsida; order Asterales; family Asteraceae; genus Artemisia; species Artemisia tridentata. The sequence continues at coordinate 121,568,520 of CP139506.1, forward strand.
TGTTCGCCTGTTTTAGAAAACGTGGTCATTGTTGCAAAATACTTTCATCTTGACTTGAACATTTAGAAGCTGCAACTAATATTCGTCACTCGTCTTTGATAGCTCACAAATAAATAGTACTCCGCAATTCCGCATAATATATTTACCCATATATTTCTATTACTTCTGTTTTTTTCTTACCAGCAATTTTTTAGTAATTTTTTAGTAACTGGTCATCAATTCATCAAAGTTTGCCAAATTTTCATATCATCAATACCCAATAAAAACCTTCCAACTCACACTTCACCAATGCACCCCAATTTTCACCAATTTGGTTGCGGCGGTTTCACCAATTTGCCACATCACTTCTTTTTTTTTTTTTTTTTTTTTTTTTTTTAATACATAAAAGCTAACAAAAACTATATAAAATTAGAACATAACATTTTATTAAAAAAAAAAAAAAAAAAAAAAAAAAAAAAAAAAATTACATCTTGTGCATAAGCATATTGTACATTATTTAATTGTATGTACAAGTTATTAGCTTTCCACACTAACTAGCCTCACTTTCATCATTGTATAACAAAATACACTCACATAGTCACATAGGATAAGATAAAATCCGACCAAACATCAATGGCGGCAGCAGCAACAACTTTGTCATGGAGTTCATCTTCATTCCTCAACAACCGAACCTTAACTACCTCTAACAACCACCCCATCACAATCTCAAACAAACCCTCTTCAAATTTCCTAGTCTTAGCCCAAAAAAAAAGCCAAGAAAACAAGAAAGGTATGTGCATTTTAATGGGTGTTTGTGTAACCTTACGAGCTTATTTGAAGCCCACAACCAAGATCACAAGCCTTTTCTCACTCGGCAAAACTCACCGAATGAAGCCTTAACCGATTTTTGCCGAAGCCCTTGCGGCGGTGTTGCCGATCGGTGCCGAAGTTCACCGACTCCAAACCGATGCCACTCCCTCCACTAGACGGTCTGTTAAATCAAACACTTTTATGCAATACCCCGTAGCTACGTACTACCTTCAAGTGGACTTTGTATTTATTTATTAAAACTAGATTAATTGGTATGTCTCAAAAGCATGAACCAAACAGCAATTTATATCCGTGATTTTAGGAACAATCTTGAAATCAATAGGAATCTTTCATTTCTTAAAAGTAAATTACAAAAGTTGGTATGATAACTACATGCTGAATTATATAGTCGTATATTGGCAAATTGCCAAATAGTAATGAGAAGAAAATACATACACACACACATATTATTTACTTATGAGATTTTTTAGCATGTATGTTTTCAACATGTAGTTATCATACCAACTTTCTTTGGGCTATTTTACATCATCCGATAAGCGACATGCAAAAATGAACACAAACAATATGAAGTGATAATATAAATTATACAGAAATAGCCAAAATATGGTAAAAAGGTGTATCGATCTTTTTGTGTGCGATCAGGCGCTAAATAAATAATTATACTGCAATTTTTAATATTTACTAGATTGTTAGATATTTGACTTCAACCTCCTAAGGCTAGTTTGGTAATTAGTATATCTCTTATGGGTATTTTGGTCATTTTGTTAGTGTCTTAAGAGTTAAGTTTTTTAAGTCGGTTTGTTTTGTATTTAGCATTAGCTGATAGAACTTTGTATTGGAGGATCAGTCTTGTACCTTCATAATTAGATAATAAAACATCAGTTTGCTCCAAACCCACTGATCTTATTTCTTCTGCTTCTGGTGTTACTGCTTTTGTATTGCTTCTGCTGCTGGTCCTCCACACACACCTCCACACATCCACACCCTTTGGTCTTTTGATCGTGTGCTTCTGCTGCGCTGGTCATCAACCTTTGCCTCTCTTGTTACTTCTGCAGCTGCTCCACCCATTTTGCCCCAATGTATATCTATCCCTAATCCTAACAAATTGGTATCAAGAGCCACTCGATCGATTGAAGCAAGCAACAATTTGATATGGGGTTTCCAATCGACATCAGCTTTTGGATCGACATCAGACATCAGGTTGATCGATTGAAGCAAGCTGAAAATTGATTGAGGGTTGTGAATCGATTTCAGTTTTTTGGTTGATTTCAAAAATTAATTTCTTGACATCATTTGATTTTTCGTTTGTGTTTGGTGGTCTGGTGATTCGATTAATTGAAGTCATCAGGTATGAATTTGATTTGTAGTTGGTGGTTGCTGTCGATCAAGTTGAAGACATCAGGTGTGTTTGTTTTGCTATTGTTCAATTGATTTAGCTTGTGCTTGTTTGATAGATTGAAGGTGTTAGTTGATTGGGATTTAGGGATAGTTAGAATTTGTTTGTTGGATTGATCGGTTGTTTATGTAGAGATTGTATAATCTCTGTTCTTTTGGATCAATCAGTTTATTGGGTTTGAATATGGGGATTTTGACTAATTGGGCTTGTAATTTGAATTTGGGATTTTGGGTTTGAAGTTTGAATGATGGTTTTTTGGTTTGAACATATTTAGAATTTTGGAATAATCAGTTATGGTGGAGCATGATCCGCTTGTGAAATGTTTGAGGCTGTTTGCAAGTTAGGATTTTGATATACCCTGGGTGTGTTTGAATGGTGCCCTGGATCTGTGGTCACACTGGTCGTTTTTGGATGTTAGGGTTAAACCCTATTCGGTGGTAGTTTGATGCGTATGACCAGCCTGCTGATGTTGTTCATGTTTTCAGACCTGGAAGCATTAAGTACTGGTTGGTTGCTTGATCATTATATTGGATGTTTGGATCAGATTAATGCTGGTGCTTTCGTTCAAACCTGGACGCATCTTCTGCTCGTGGTTGGACATGTGTTCGTTATCTGATGGACATGGTCCTTTGATGCTGGTGTGATATGTCTTTGTTACTTATTGGTACGCGATGACATATGGTGTTCCTTCGTTGGTTCTACTATAGAGATTTGCGTTTGTTAGTTGTGACCGGTGGCAAGTTGTGCTCATTCTGACGGATTGGCTGCTGGTTTGATTAAGCTGGTGTTTTTTGTTCTAACACCTGGCCCTAATACTACATCAGTGTTATACCAGGTTTGGAATGTTAGGGTTATTCTTTAACCTTATTATTCGTTATCTGTTCGTATCTTTGTATACCAGTCCTGGTGGTTTCCTCTTCTGTTCATACTTATCTGGGCCGCTATACATATAGATTGGAAGTTAAAGCTGGATATGCATGTATATGTTGATTTGTAATACAGGATCATATCTGGTGATTAATTTTGTCGGATTGGTCATTCATCTATACATGTTTGCTCTATGGTGCGTTTGGATGTTGGTTTACCGTATTATAGTCCCAAACAAGTCCTCAGCCTCTTGTGGTCGTCTATGGCAGTTCGTATTTGTTTTGGGTTAATCGCTGATCCTCTTGTTCTCTTGAGGGTGCTGATGTCGCTAAGAATCAGTCCATAGTGATTATATGTCCTCATTACTGGTCATCATGCGTCTTGTGTGATGATTGGTTTTATTGGAAGTAGGGTTATGCTTTGATGTGCATATCCTTGATTGTTCAAACAGGTCCAAACGCATTGTGATGCTGCTGTTTATTCTTTGTTCGATTTGGAGCTGTTCATTACAACTGGAAGCTAGGTTTCAACCTATTTGGTGGCCATTCATGCATAGTACCAGACCTGGTAGCGTTTTTGGACCTGGTGGTCTTATTTGTTTCGTTCTATCAGACTTGGTGGTGATGCTGTCAATATGGTCATTAGAATTATTGTCAAGTATCATATTTGGGGCATTTGAATTAGAGTCCGTTCGTCAAGTTATTTATTATAATAAGTTTGAATGTTTGACCGTAATTCTTATTACGTAAGTGGGTCATTAGAATTTGAATTTGATATTTGGGTCGTAATTCTTATTATATAAGTGGACCATTGGAATTTGAAGTTGGTATTTGAAATTTGAAGATCGATTTGGTGTTTGAAGACTTGGTCATAATCTGGTCGTTTGAATTTGAATCGATCGTTTGGAATTTGTAAGTTTGGAAATTTGGATCTTCGTTTGTCGGGCTTTTTGAAGTTTGCGCCTGAATTTGAATGTCATTGGTGAAAGATCGTTTGAGCCGATTTGTTTGTTCGGTTGGCCGTTTTGAATTTGTCGGCTAACATTTGATCGTTTGATTTGAAATTTGGCTAGTATCTCTAGCCTTTGGAACTTTGAATTTGATTTGAAGCAGGTGGAGGAGTTTAACTCCGGACCTGTGAAGTTGGCCTAATTTACGGTGGTGAACGTGAATTTGGTTGCTGACTACTCAAATTTGGACTATGCTGCGGATCTTGATGCTAGAAGATCCTTATGTTTTCACCATTGGAAAATTCGGTTGTAAGTTGGATAGTGACATTACAACCATCAGTTCGTTTGAGCAAGTTTCGTCACTGTTTGGATTTGCTCAAAATTGGAGATATGGTGTAGCTTAGGAGTTGAACTCAAGGTGGAGATTGTTAGATATTTGACTTCAACCTCCTAAGGCTAGTTTGGTAATTAGTGTATCTCTTAAGGGTATTTTGGTCATTTTGTTAGTGTCTTAAGAGTTAAGTTTTTTAAGTCGGTTTGTTTTGTATTTAGCATTAGCTGATAGAACTTTGTATTTGAGGATCAGTCTTGTACCTTCATAATTAGATAATAAAACATCAGTTTGCTCCAAACCCACTGATCTTATTTCTTCTGCTTCTGGTGTTACTGCTTTTGTATTGCTTCTGCTGCTGGTCCTCCACACATCCACACCCTTTGGTCTTTTTGATCGTGTGCTTCTGCTGCGCTGGTCATCAACCTTTGCCTCTCTTGTTACTTCTGCAGCTGCTCCACCCCTTTTGCCCCAATGTATATCTATCCTGCAATTTCTAATATTTACTAGATAGGTATATTTGATCGTGCTCAGGAAAAACATCCTGCAAGATATGAAATATTGAAGTTGGTCCTACCCATGTTACATATCATCTCATATGGTTAGTTGCAGTTTTCTTGATTTTGTTTGTTCCAAACGCATGTTAGGAATTCATTATTGTTACGATAATTATAATTATCAAAGAATTAATGATACAACTGTTAGAGTTTGTGGATAATAATTAATATACGTACGTCCAGTTTCGAACACGAGACTTCGGGATTGCACACATTACGTATGAGTCTCAATGGTTTGAATAATTAAATATAGATTTATGATTTATTTATTCATTTCACAAGTAAACACTTAACGGTCTTTAGTATTTAACGGAGTTTGGTTAACGGTCGTTAAATATTAACTACAAGGACTAGAGATGAAAATAGGGATCAAGAAGGATCTAGAATCCTTCCTAATCACTAAAGTCGGCCGAACCCTCCATTAAGGTTAGGGTTGTCGATTTCTTGGAGTGTGGAACAAGTTTTGGGAGCCTATAAATACAAACCCCTTGTATTTGTTAATCCCTAATCTTGTTCTAAGTAAACCCTAGTTCTTTTCTTTTCTCCCTCTGATACGTGTCAATTATAGTCCAAGGAATTGCAAAGGAAATATGCAAAACCCGAGTCGTTTGTCCCGACGAAGATCGAATGGAATTTGTGTTCCCGGAACATGATTCGTGTAGTGAATGAGAAAAAAAAAGTGATTGATTGGTGATTTTATGCTACGAATAATAAAATAATAAAAGTAACCAACTAATTAAGCTAATGGAACAATTAAACTAAGCATTTATCCTAAAAAACGAAAATTTAATTTAAAAACGGAACGCGACGTAATTTAAAAACGCGAATAAAAGTGATTTACTAAAATTCAAAACCTAAAAATGCAAAATAATTTTTCCTATATTAATAATGATAAAAGAAAATTTTTGGAAAAAGAAAAATATTTTTTTGATTTTTTAATAATTTTTTATGAATTAAAAACTAATTAAAACTAATTAAATGTTTTAAAAATAGTAAAACTAATTGGAAAATTCTGAAATTTTTTGGGTAAATCTAAAATTAAATAAGAAATCTAGGAAAAATAATTTCAAAAGCTGAATAAGTCTGAATAAGCTAAAACAGTAAATAAGCAGTAGGGAAATAAGCTAAAAATAAGCAAATAAGCTCCAAAAATTCTCAAAAGCTCAAAACTTAGCAAACCTACTTTATCAAACTTAAATAAACTGAAATAGGCCAAATAAGCACAGGATATAAGCAACAAATAAGCTGAACAGTTCAAAGGACATGGCAGGTTCAAAATGGCTAAACAGCCCACTTGTAGCACTAATTAAGCAGTCTAAATAAGCCTTAAACTAAAACCTAATGGGGGCAAAAGCTAGACAGCACTACTAATTACCTAGAAAACACAAAAGCCCTAATTTCTACAAGCCAATTGAATGCTAAATAAGGCCTAGATCAGCTGTTAAAAACACAAAAGCTGCTGCAATATCAGATCTGTCCAGAATGGGCTTAATTTGCAGACATTAAATAAGCTATCAATTAAGCTTAAATGTCCAATACCAGATTTTAATCTAAAAGCTGACTACATGAACTGAATATAAACCAAAAATGGAGACCTAAGATTAACTAAATAAGCCACAATGAAGCCAGGATCAGCAGCCCTAGAACTCAAGGCTGCACAAATTAGTACCCTGTGACAGCAGACTTGAATTTGGCGCAAAAAGGTACAAAACTACTTCAAACCTATCAAGCTCTATGGAATACACCTAAAACTATCCCAGGCACCTAAAAATACCAAATAGGAGAACAAATAAGCTCAGCTTATGCTGAGCTTATTGGATGCAGTGTGGACTAAAAGTTAATGCAGATATTGAAATTCCTTAAACTACTTGACTACTGATGAAAAATAACTGAAATAACGTGAATCAACTTAGTCAAACTCAAAAACCTGGCACATGAATAGTGTTCATCAGATTATGCCTATTTAGACCCATAAGCAGTTTTAAACCAAACACACCCTTCTGATCAGGTTTTGAGATTAGATACCAAGAGACCTCTTAAAATTGTAAAACAGAAATTAAAAAGAAGCACTAGACTAGTTGTAATCCAGAAAATAAATTTTTAAAAGAAAATAAGCTGAAAAACTTAGTAAGCTGTTTTTGACTTCTGACTTGACTTTAGGTAATAGTAAAAGAAATTGATAAGCAAGTGATCACAACCAATAATCTGATATCCAAATTTTCACTAGAAAGCAGAAGGATGAAAAATAAGCACTTATTGGTAAAATAAGCTCATGAACAGTAATTTTGACCGAAATTGACTTTCCCTAAAACTTAACGAACTGAATACAAATTAACTGGAAATGTAACTTACAATTGAATTAAAACAATTACACTACGAAAAACATTAAAATGACAGAAAGTAAATTGGTAACAATTTTTTAAATACATAAAAATTGGACCAAACTTGACTGTGAAGAGGAGAGCTCTATTTATAGGCTACCACTGAAACTTCCAGGCCTTCCAGCTCATCAATCCGTGTGCTCCTCAGCTGCTATCTACCCTTAGATCGTTTCTTGCTCCCTACTCTTAAATCACAGCCGTAGGATTAAGTTGGTGATGTGGCTTCTCCATTAAAGCCTCCCACGTGTCCCTGGCAGTGTCAGGAGCTTCCAGAAGGTTTTAATCATTAGGTAAATTATTTGGTACGAGGTAATTTGATGGGGTGGTAACTAGGGTTTATCCACAGTATAATTTGGGGAAAGTTTTAGGCGCGCGTTTGGTGAATGTTTTTATTATTTTGTTTGACTGATTATAAGAAAAGTGGGTTGACCGGGTATAAAGGATTGGGTCGGGTTAAACAATTGGACTAGGTGAAGTTATTTAGTGGGCTGGGTAGTGAATTGGTATGGGTTGGGTTTAGGATTTAGGTGGGTTGGGTAAGGGTTTATTGTTTAAGGATAATGGTTAGGTTATGGTGTATTTTTAGGCAAAATAAAGGGACCAAAGGTGTAACTTCTGAATTTTTAAGGGACTGATTCTTGCCATTTTTTCAAAGATGATCTAGGGGTTGGAATTGACAACTTCTGATAGCTGGAGGACCTGGGTTGACTTTTTGACCATATCTTCTTTCCCGGTTCCGGTTCTGAGCCTTTTCCGTATCCCGTGCTCGTTTTCCTGATTTTCTTGTGTCTTTTGTCGTTTTTCACGATATCCGTCCCTGCACAAACAAAACACAAAAACACTATATCTTTTGGCATTATGGACGGGTTTTTGGTCATTTTGGGCCTTAATTTGGTAAATAAAAGGTATGTGTTTAAGCACATACCACCCTCCATTGTGGCCGATCGGTTTTGATTCCCAAACACCTTGGGTGTGCTGATTTTGCTTCAACATAAGTTAGGGTTTATTTGTGAACTAAGAACATAGCTTTTCACATAGAGACGCTAGTAATACGTGTGTACAAGAATGAAGAACAAGCTTCCTTTAGCTTGTGTGTTATTCCCCATTCGACTTGTGTAAAAGTTGATCTACCCAAACCCTTACTTAGGGTTTATATCTTGTTCTTGGAGTGCACGGTTTCTTGTTCTTGCTAGAAACCAAAAGGTACGCATCACTTTTAAATTTAGTTAATTAATTACATGTATGTAGATCTTGTTATTCCGCTGCGTGTGCTTGATGTTATATGTTTATGTGTTTATAGTTTTATGATTCACATATTCCAACAGTGGCATCATGAGCCCGTTTATACATTGTAATTAATTACTAAACACATAAAAATTGAATCTTTACATGCTTTTGATAATCTAGTGTTTGTTATTTATTTATTTTTATTTTTTTGTAAACCTTAATTTTCATTAAATATGGGTCGATACCCATTATTATTATTTTAGGGTTTTGGAATTGATAAAAATTGTAGAAACCCTAGGATTGCATGTAAACTTTTATGTGTAAAATTAATGAGTACCTTGAGATGTCATTAATTAGTATGCGTACAATATTGACTTGATAATATGTGCTACATAATTATAAGTGCAATATGGGGAATCCATGACAAAAACATGCATGTTTTGTCATGGAAATTTGATGTTAAATCGTTACATGTTCTACGTGCTAATTGTATGCGATTGTTAATTAACTAGGGTTTTAATAATTATATTGTTGAATACGAATTAAAATTACTAAAAGTTAATTAATTAGGTTTTTAGGAAAGACCTAAAATTGGGGAAGACCCCATGAAATCGTATATATAATCAATTATGTGTGTTTTGTATATATTAATCATATGACTTACGCGGCCAAGAAATTGGTGTTGTGGTTCATGGGGTACAATGAGCTTCAAAACCCATGGGAGTCCTATGATCGATATATACATATTAATTGATTTATTGGCATGTTCATTATTTTAGTTGTTTATTTTTTTTTTAATTGCGCATTTGTTTAAAATATGTTGTAGACATTGTAAACAAAAGGGTAACTTTTTAAATAAAAAATAAAAAATAAACTTGACTAAATAATGGTGTAACATTGTTTTAAGCAAGAAAATCATAAGTGTTTAATTGATTGATGCGACTGTGCAAAAGTGGTCGAAAGGCGGACCTAATATTGACAAACTATAAAGTGGGTATAAGGTTGGTTTCACATTAAATTGTGGCCTCAAAGAGACTCCATTCTGTAACACCCCTCGCCTGTGCGTCAAAATCATAATATTGCGGAAGCATACACTTTGGGTGCTACTGGATTGATAATCACAACATAAGATATAGCGAGCGGATTAAAATCCGTTTTAAAATATTTTACATAAGTCAAGTCATGTAGCAATACATAAAAACCATTTCAGATGAAAATGAAGCCCATTTAAAGTAAAAAGGTCCAATTGTCAGAGTAAACGCATTAAAAACATTTCCATCATTTATTGTGACCGACGCCATGCTCTGCACCCGGCTAAACACACCTCAGTTTCCTGAGAAAAATATGCTAAAAGTCAGCTAACGCTGGTGAGTTCATAGGTTTAAATAAATAGCACATATGGACCAATAGCAATATCATAAAAATAATTCAGCAGATACACACTATCAGTTATGCAAACACTAAGCCTCATCCTACCGATCTATGACAATGCAGCACGACTAGCGTTAGCAATAAATAAGGGTGCCCGCGAGTGTTAATCCCCAGACACTCGGACTATTATTCGATTTGGTATACGTTCGCCTTGGCTATGCCGAGCCAACCGAACGGGGACGTCACTCCCAATAGATCTATTTATATCAAACGGCTTCCTAGACAGGAATTAACGGCAGATGATAGTGGGCACAAAATGGGATTCAGCAAACTTAGGTTTCTGCATATTAGTGTGTACTTGAAAACAAGATTCATTTCTGGTCCATGAAAACAGGTTTGCATGTTTCTCACCCCAAGCTTATAAAACAAAAATCGTATAAAATATGGGGCTATAAACTCACCTTTCAAATACAGCAATTCAGCTAATCAATCAAAATAATGCAACCGCGCCGACCAGCACCTAAATCAGTACGGTAAGTCTTAGCAAAACGTTCGTGTCTCATGTGTCTTTATTTTATTTGAAAAGTTTTACGTTTGACCTGTGCTCGTGTATTTCTTGCTTGCTGTGTGGTAAAATATATTTCGAAACGATTTATTATTGTAACTCTTGGGGGTAGCTAATGGTGAAAGTGCATGGTGGGAATACGTAACGGAACATCCGTGCTAGTATTCGCGACTTAAATGCGCAAGTGATATATATATATATATATATATATATATATATATATATATATATATATATATATATATATATATATATATATATATATGTATGTAAATATATATATATGTATGTATATTTATATATATGTATGTATATATATATATATGTATGTATATATATATATATATGTATGTATATATATATATATATGTATGTATATATATGTATATATATATATATATATATATATATATATATATATATATATATATATATATATATATTATAAGTTAATTTCTCATATATTTAATTAATGGAGATTAATTAAATAAGTTTCGAAGAATGGTTAATCTTACTATCTTATAATGCATTTAGGCCTTCTATAAATAGTAATACTTAAAATTCAGCAATACTATAAATAGTAATACTTAAAATTCAGCAATACAAGTAAAGAAGCTAAAAGTACAACATGTTTAAACATAATTTTCCAACATTAATTACATCAAAAACTTAAAATTCAGTAGTACATATTACAAAGCTATGTTTACAACTAATTAATGCACACATAAAACTAAAACACACTACTCATTTAATACAATTAATACGCTATTAAAAACACCCATTCATCTAAATATACAACTTTTTAACCACAAAGTACAATATAATTAAGCTTCCACACATGAAAGCAAATAATAGTGACTACTATTAATAGAAATACTTAAAATTAAGCAATACAAGTTCTAAAGCTATAAGTACAATAATCAATACTACTTATAGAAACTTCCCTAATATTTACAACTAATGCATTGTACAAATTAATACATACAATTAATACACACCATCACCAATATTTACAACTACCTAAGCTCAATGTACAAGTACAAGTAATTAAAACACATTTTCTAACATTTACAAGTTCTTAAGCTCAAAGTACAACTAATTAAAATAGAAATACTAACATTAAATACAATAAATAAATCATTATGTACATTAAATACAATTAATTAACGGGTCAATAAATACAATTAATGCAGTTATTAAAACACCCCTTAAATAAGAAATACAACTTATCAAGCATATTGTACAACCAATTTAAACACAATTCCTGCATTAAATGTCACTAATACAAATAATAAAGCACATTATACAAATACTCAAGCCCGAACGGGCAACGGGACAAATGGGCTCGAGCCCGAACGGGCACGGGCCAAACAGGCTCGAGCCCGAACGGGCACGAGCTAAACGAAATTCTTGATATCCGTAAATTTATTGTCACAAAGAACATAATAAACTAAAATACATGATTCACCGAAAATTTTTATTTCAGGGTACCCGCAGCCGCAACGCGCGGGTACCCTGCTAGTATAATATAGTTAGTGAAGAATTATTATATTTAGAAACATCGTTTATTATTTCTGTTGCAACTTTTATTATGAAAAACAAGTTTTGTTAAGTAATTCCATAAAGTTTTCTTAAGTTATGTATTTTCACAAAAATATTCTAAGTGTTGGATTTTTAGAAAATTTGGGCATGACCCATTCGTTTATACAACGTTTCCATTTTATCTCAAATGTTGCAACTTTTACTCAAATATCCCACTAACTAGTTTCGAGTGCAAAAATACTTTCGTGATATATATGTCAAGTGTCGTGAATATATTCGTAGTTATATTATTCGTTATTTTCACTTTTAAGTATTAACCTTAGGTTTCGACGTAAAGTCAATATTTTGTCAAAAAGTCAACAAAAGTCCATTTCAATGTTAATTTAGTGAAAATGTAAATTTTTACCCTTTCGGGGACTAAACGTCTCAAAACAAGTCCAAAACTAGTTATCGTTATATTTATCGCTTCGTTAAACATTAATAACTTCGACGAGTCGGAAAATATTCCAAAAATTAAATTTATCATTTTTATGGCTCATTGGGCTGAAATTCTTCAAATAAGCCCATTTACTATTTTTAGCCCAAAACACGTTTTTAGTTATAACGTATATATCGTCGCGTTACTAAAAATCATTTTACTCGTTCATTACGTCCGTTTGGTCAAAAAGTCAAAACATCAAAAATACTTATGGGCTTCGGCCCAACAGTAATCTCATGGGCTTTTTGGCCCAAAAATCCATTTGGTCCAATTTGTTATTATTAGTTACTTATTAGTGATTATTAGTTACCAAATACACTTTTTACTTATCAATAAGCTCTAATAAATAAGCTACTTAGTCAAAAAGTCAAACTTGACTATTTTAAGGTCTATTCGACCCATATTAATTATCTCAACTTATTTTCACCTTTTTACTAGTTATTTTTAGTAACTTATAGCTTATTAAATAAGCTAATCCAAATAAACACTCAATTATATTTTTCCACCTTTTCACCATTTGAGCCAAAATTTTATGTTTTTCAAAACCCCAATAATCTCATATTTTTAAGTATGGCCGATCTATGTATATACTCTAAAAATTATTATAGTGCTTAAATTAGTGTAAAAACCATAACTAATGTTTGTATTATCAAATAAGCACTATATGTAACAATATTTACCACACAAGCAAGAAATCTACAAATTAGTTCATAAACTCCCAAAAATGTCGAGCACAACATATACAAGATCAAACCCTAGCTTTAATCATATTATCAAAACGTACACATTTAACACTTTTAAACATCATTATACACCAAATGAACAAGAGATTAACAAGTTTAGAAAAGTTTTATGAATCCTTACAATGCTCTTGATGTTTAACGTGGCTAGGAGGAACAAGAACACCCAAAACTTCACTAATTTTACCCAAAACAAGCTCCAAATTACCCAAAAACCTTATTTAGACACTTGATGATCTTGATCTTTAAGAGAAAAATTTTGTAGATGATGTTTATGTGTGTGAAGTGGGCGTATAAAATGAAGGATAATAAGGAGATGATCACTTCTAATCTAGGAAACATTTATGGATAGAATGTTAGAAAATCTAAAAAGCATAACCATATTTAGTAACTTTGAGATTACATTAAAGATAGGTATTTAATTTGTCCCATGTGAGTTTGGTGAGGGTATATGGCGGTTATGGTTTATTAGAGGAGAGGAAAATTAGTTTTTACTCCGCGTTGGTGTATCGTGTGTCGGTTTGAGTTTAAATGTTACCGTAAAGTCCCGGTTTGACGTTTTTGGACACGATTACGTAAAATAAAGTTTTTAACCACTTTTTTTTTTCAGAAATAAAATAAAATGTCATTACTGACTCAAAAATATATTTATTTGACTATTACCATATGTACTGTGCTGTCGGTACGCGCGTGCGGTTGTTTTTCAGAAAAATGCGAGAAAGCTCTCAATTAATTTTAATACTTGTCAGTAACTATCAAAAATGTGATAATTTAACTTTACTGACAAAAATATACTTTTTCTGCAGTGACTGTAAGCTACATTATGCGAAACGGCTCTCAAAAATGCTCAAAAATACTTAGAAACATGCAAATGCGCATAGAAATGCTTAGCTTAAAAATAATTAATACTCATATAATATTAATTAACAACGTGAAAATTACCATTGGTCACAGTCTCCCCATCTAATCGGGAAATCCGTCCCGGATTTCAATTTACGTTACTCGTCGGCTTTGAAAAGAGATGAGGGTATTTTCGCTTTATTTCGTCCTCTCGCTCCCAAGTGTATTCGGGGCCTCTGCGAGAGTTCCATCGGACCTTCACAATTGTGATACGACTTTGATTTAGCCGTTTCACTTCCCAGTCCATGATTTCAATCGGTCTTCAATAAAATTCAACCTCTCATCAAGCTGGATTTCATCCAAAGGAATAACAGCGTTTTCATCCGATAAGCACTTTTTCAAATTACTGACATGAAAAACGTTATGCACAGCACTGAGCTCTGATGGCAGTTCGAGTCGGTAGGCTACCGGCCCGATCTTTTCAAGAATTTCGAAAGGTCCAATATAGCGAGGGTTCAACTTACCACGCTTGCCAAATCTGATCACGCCTTTCCATGGCGAGACCTTCAACATTACTTTATCTCCCACTTGAAACTCAAGGGGTTTCCACCTCTTGTCGGCGTAACTCTTTTGACGGTCACGAGCCGCCTGCATTCGGCTCTTGATCTGTACAATCTTTTCAGTAGTCTCATGGACTAGTTCTGGCCCGGTAAGTTGGCTTTCTCCAACTTCTGCCCAACAAATTGGCGATCTGCACTTACGTCCATAAAGTGCTTCATACGGTGCAGCCTTAATACTGGTGTGATAGCTGTTGTTATAGGAAAATTCGACTAAAGGAAAATGCCTATCCCAGCCGTTCCCGAAATCAATCACACAGGCTCTTAGCATGTCCTCTAATGTCTGAATGGTCCTTTCACTTTGACCATCCGTCTGAGGATGATAAGCTGTACTCATATCAAGGTTAGTTCCCAATGCATCCTGAAGCGACCTCCAAAAATTAGACGTGAATCGACTGTCTCGATCAGAGATAATAGAAACAGGCACACCATGCCTTGCAACAATTTCCTTAACATATAAACGCGCGAGTTTATCCATGCTGATTTTCTCTTTTATAGGGAGGAAATGCGCTGATTTAGTGAGTCAGTCCACGATTACCCAAATCGTGTCGTAACCACTCGATGTCTTAGGCAACTTCGTTATAAAATCCATAGTGATACGTTCCCATTTCCATTCCGGAATCTCAGGTTGAACAAGCAGACCGGACGGTCTCTGGTGTTCAGCCTTGACCTTCGAGCATGTTAAACACTTACTGACGTACTCAGCTATGTCGGCCTTCATGTATGGCCACCAATAAAACTTCTTCGAATCTAAGAACATCTTTGGTAGTTGAGCCTCAACTAAAATCTAACTTAACTCCACAACTCATCAAACAAGAACTGTCATGAGATTAAGCTAAACTACAAGTTTGAGCTCAGTAACAGGATGTACCTAGGTTTGACAGGATATACTTAGATTTGCGGGATTCGTGCATAACCAAATCATGAATTTTCTCCATGTAGCGGGATTCAACACCTGTTCCCATGACACAGAACTCCATCGGCTCTCCTTACAAATCCATTTGCACTCTCTGGCATTCCGTGAATCTTCTCATGTGGTCAGTTTTCATCCTTGAGCACCTCACCCTGAGCCTCAAGAATTTTCGCTGGAAGCGGCAAACTGATCGGCATCCCTAACGATCTGAATTTTAGGGGTTTGATCCGCCCCTTTCTGCTGAGGGCGTCGGCAACTACATTTGCCTTGCCTGGGTGATAACGGATCTCACAATCATAGTTGCTAAGCAATTCCAACCATCGGCGCTGTCTCACGTTCAGCTCCTTCTGGTTCAAGATATGCTGTAGACTTTTGTGATCGGTATACACTATGCACTTAGTTTCATAAAGATAATGTCTCCAAATCCTCAGTGCAAACACGACTGATCCTAATTCTAGGTCGTGGGTTGTGTAGTTTTTCTCATGGGTTTTCAGCTGTCGAGAAGCGTATGCTATCACCTTCTCTCTCTGCATCAACATGGCGCTCAAACCTTTGTGTGATGCGTCACAATACGCAACGAAATATTCGCTACCCTCGGGTAAAACCAAAATAGGTGCACTACACAATTTTTCCTTAAGGAGTTGAAAAGATTCTTCCTCCTCATTTCCCCAGTCGTATTTCACATTCTTTTGGGTAAGTTTCGTCAACGGCTTAGCTATCTTAGAGAAACCTTCTATAAACCTTCCGTAATAGCCAGCAAGTCCTAAAAATTGTCGTATTTCCGTCGGCGTTGTGGGCGTTGCCCAATCCTTAATGGCCTCAATCTTAGCAGGATCTACGTGAATTCCTTGCTTATCTATCACGTGACCCAGAAACTGCACAGTCGATATCCAAAATTCACACTTAGAAAACTTAGCTTATAACTCCTCTTTTTTTTTTTCTTTTTTTTTTTTTTTTTTTTTTTTTTTGATAATTCTAGAATTAACTTGAGATGTTCCTCATGCTCTTTCTCATTCTTGGAATATATCAGGATGTCATCAATGAATACTATCACGAATTTATCCAAATACGGCTTACACACACGATTCATGAGATTCCATGAATACCGCTGGTGCATTTGTCAAGCCGAATGGCATAACTTGAAATTCGTAATGGCCGTATCGGGTTCGGAATGCGGTCTTCGGATATCCTCTTCCCAGACTCGAAGCTGGTGATAACCCGATCTCAATTCTATCTTAGAATAAACCGATGATCCTTGCAACTGATCAAATAAATCGTCTATCCTCGGGAGTGGGTATCTATTCTTAATGGTTAGCTTATTCAGTTCCCGATAGTCAATACACATTCTGAAGGATCCATCCTTCTTCTTAACAAACAAAACTGGAGCTCCCCAAGGCGAAGAACTCGGTCTGATAAAACCTTTTCCAGACAGTTCGGCTAACTGATCGGACAATTCCTGTAATTCCATAGGTGCTAAACGATATGGTGCTCTCGCTACAGGCGCGGCTCCTGGCACTAAATCGATTTGGAATTCGATTTGTCTGGCCGGTGGAAGTCCCGGTAAGTCTTCTGGAAAGACTTCTGGAAAATCCCTTACGATTGGCACATCTTCCAACCTTTTCTCTCCAGGTTCCTTTTCTTCCTTTTCAGTGACATGAGCTAAGAAGAGATAGCATTCCTTCCCGATGTACTTCTGCACCTTCATACACGAGATGATGCTCAATCTTGACAATCGCGCACGATTAGAGCGATCACCTTCAATGATCAGAACTTCGTTCCCATAGGGTACTCTGACGATCTTTTCATCACAGACGATGACGGCATGATATTTCGATAGCCAATCCATCCCTATGATGACGTCAAAACTACCTAATTCTACTGGCATCGGTTGAATGAACGGTTCAATAAGTTTACAGTGCAACCCCCTTATAAGGGTACCTACTCTTTCTAGGTTTCCGTTTGCTAGTTCTACATCAAAGGCATTATCTAAGGTGGTCGGGGCTATATCGAGTAGAGGACTAAAAGCAGTCGACACCAAAACTTCTATCTGCTCCCGTATCAAATAGTACTGAAGCCTAACGATTATTAAAGAGAAACGTACCCGTCACCATATTCGGGTCGTCCTGGGTTTCCCTTCTGTCCACAACATAAATTCTTCCACGGGCTCCTCCTCTATTGCCCTGGTTTTCATTGTTGACTACTGCTAGCTGGTTACTACGACTACCATCATTTCCCTGATTTCGGGGTTTATTGCACTCATTGCTTAACTCCGTCTAGGGGTCCTTTTTTTTTTGTATTTCCAGGATCTTACCACGATAGGGTATGCGGACGAGTTTCCCCTTGTGGGTGATTACAGCGCGGTATTTCGACATCCAGTCTAAACTGGGGATGACGTTGGAGTCTCCAGGTTTTATGAACCTAGGGTCGCTGTTGGTTGGGGAGTTTTGCAGGTTTAGAGTATGACCTTGAAAGATGTTGATTGCTACTAGCAGTCAGTTTGTTGGCTCAGTGAGATTCATCTGATAGGCGATGCAGTGTCTCGGAATCAGAAAGAATAATGTACCATGAGATGTTAATCGGTGGGGTCACCTTATGTTGGCTAGTGGTGTAAGTTACCCTTTCGATTTTGGACATGGTATGAAGTAAGGCTAGTTCTAGGTGATATCTTGGCGTTAAATCCTATTTGGTTACCATGTTTCCTAGTACGGAGGCCCATGACTTGCACTACTTTTATGTGCTCATACACGCGAGTTTTTGATTTCTCGAAAAAGGAAATAAAAAGATTCGACTTTCATAAAAATTTAAGGCAGCCATTCCTAGCATAGTATGGTTCTACCCGAATTATACAAAGGTGATTAGGCTTTGTATGATTGGGGTCCAACGATGCAATGCAGAGTTTAGTTACAAGAAAACATATCGGTTTGTCTTTCTGCTCGCGAGCTTGCAGCGTAAACTACCCTTCAAAAGTTAATAATTCGCCGAGCGGTGACAGAATAGTTTGTAAAATGATTTGCAAACAATTTACAGAGTAACAGGAAAACAATTCATTGTTGGCAAAAATAGTATCTAAGTTATAGTTTAGCTTATAAATTGTTAGTAAAACATTTCGTAAGGCAATATGAGGAAAGTTCCTCGTTTCAAGAACAGTAGTGAGGTTAAAACCTTAATTCTGAAATTTGGTAATAAAATGATTTGTAGTATGACTGCGAGATAGTCTGTGAAATACTTGCAAAAGTTCGAGTGTTGGTAGCAATTTCATTTATTATTTCATTGGAAAGATAATAAGGTGGACAGCTGATTTATAGTACGAGTTCAAATAGTTGAAAAACGATGGCAAATGGTTTCTTAACTGATGGTAAAATAAATAGTGCAACGAGCGGCATTTGGTACACCTAGTTGGCATAGGGCCATTGATAGTTGGAGTCAAATACGCTTACATCTCATAATAAAAGTTCACCCAAATCCATACCATACTACGCGGTTCATAGAAAATACTAATGAAGTCTTACAGAACGAACTTAAAAGAGTCTAACTTAGGTCCTATTACATAGGGTAGTCATTCTTATGTCATCACGTCTGAGTCCTGGTTTTCTCCTGCTCCAAATCTTCCTTGATTGTTCACTTTTCCTTGGTCCTTCGGTTCCTGACATTTTTCCCTGTAGTGCCCCTTCTTTCTACACCTAAAGCAAGTTATCTCAGCCTTCCGGTTGTTCCCTGGTATTGCCTGTGCTACTGCAACGGTTTTAGACCTACAATTTTTAGCTATATGTCCAATCTTCTGGCATTTGTGGCACTTCACGGTACAAGGTCCGTAGTGGTGTAGCTTACAGCGAATACACATTGGTAACTTTCTAGTATGAGCCTTTCTGTTACTAGGTCCAGCAGTGAAAGTTTTGGCCAACTTTGACTTTTTTAGGGGTTGTGGAACCCCTTTGTTTCCTAGGTTGTTATCCCATTTCCTCTTTTCGTTAATGTTTTCAGCTCCTTGAACCGCCCCTTGGTTCATTAAGTCGCAACCCGTGCGAATTCCTAACTCGGAAGCAGCAATAGTCTCTGCTACTCGTTGGGCTACGAGTTGTTCCATGGCTGTGGAATTTAGGTCTTGCCTCTCAGATGACATGGTCCTTTACAATGAGAAAAGAAGCGTGAGATCTAGCAAGGATGTGTCATAAGAGTAGATGATTCCAGAAGATGCGTTATAAGGCGGTAGGTTAGGATCGTGCTCACATAAGTTGGTGGGTTCCTTTATGATAGTAATATAAGTGTTTTGAAAGAATAATACGGTAGTTCAAACTTGGAGTCGAATAGAAAATGAATTCGTGTGGTATGTAGCGAGTATTTAACTCGAAATGAAATGATGATGTTACGTAGGGAGACGGTCTGTGACAATTATGGTGCGACACGTGTAAGTATATAGAAAATACTTATATCATATATGCTTAGTATAATATACTCAAATAGCATGCCAAAAACACTTAATCAAACAAAGCAAACAATGCTCAAATCATAGTAAGCTAAACTGGCAGGCATCCGGCGGTCATGATGGAAAGTTTTTCTTAAATCGGTTATAGTTCAAGGTTTTTATAAACCACGTTCTCTATAACCTAGGCTCTGATGCCAATCTGTAACACCCCCAAAATCATAATATTGCGGAAGCATACACTTTGGGTGCTACTGGATTGATAATCACAACATAAGATATAGCGAACGGATTAAAATCCGTTTTAAAATATTTTACATAAGTCAAGTCATGTAGCAATACATAAAAACCATTTCAGATGAAAATGAAGCCCATTTAAAGTAAAAAGGTCCAATTGTCAGAGTAAACGCATTAAAAACATTTCCATCATTTATTGTGACCGACGCCATGCTCTGCACCCGGCTAAACACACCTCAGTTTCCTGAGAAAAACATGCTAAAAGTCAGCTAACGCTGGTGAGTTCATAGGTTTAAATAAATAGCACATATGGACCAATAGCAATATCATAAAAACAATTCAGCAGATACACACTATCCGTTATGCAAACACTAAGCCTCATCCTACCGATCTATGACAATGCAGCACGACTAGCGTTAGCAATAAATAAGGGTGCCCGCAAGTGTTAATCCCCAGACACTCGGACTATTATTCGATTTGGTATACGTTCGCCTTGGCTATGCCGAGCCAACCGAACGGGGACGTCACTCCCAATAGATCTATTTATATCAAACGGCTTCCTAGACAGGAATTAACGGCAGATGATAGTGGGCACAAAATGGGATTCAGCAAACTTAGGTTTCTGCATATTAGTGTGTACTTGAAAACAAGATTCATTTCTGGTCCATGAAAACAGTTTTGCATGTTTCTCACCCCAAGCTTATAAAACAAAAATCGTATAAAATATGGGGCTATAAACTCACCTTTCAAATACAGCAATTCAGCTAATCAATCAAAATAATGCAACCGCGCCGACCAACACCTAAATCAGTACGGTAAGTCTTAGCAAAACGTTCGTGTCTCATGTGTCTTTATTTTATTTGAAAAGTTTTACGTTTGACCTGTGCTCGTGTATTTCTTGCTTGCTGTGTGGTAAAATATATTTCGAAACAATTTATTATTGGAACTCTTGGGGGTAGCTCATGGTGAAAGTGCATGGTGGGAATACGTAACGGAACATCCGTGCTAGTATTCGCGACTTAAATGCGCAAGTGATATATATATATATATATATATATATTATAAGTTAATTTCTCATATATTTAATTAATGGAGATTAATTAAATAAGTTTCGAAGAATGGTTAATATAATATAGTTAGTGAAGAATTATTATATTTAGAAACATCGTTTATTATTTCTGTTGCAACTTTTATTATGAAAAACAAGTTTTGTTAAGTAATTCCATAAAGTTTTCTTAAGTTATGTATTTTCACAAAAATATTCTAAGTGTTGGATTTTTAGAAAATTTGGGCATGACCCATTCGTTTATACAACGTTTCCATTTTATCTCAAATGTTGCAACTTTTACTCAAATATCCCACTAACTAGTTTCGAGTGCAAAAATACTTTCGTGATATATATGTCAAGTGTCGTGAATATATTCGTAGTTATATTATTCGTTATTTTCACTTTTAAGTATTAACCTTAGGTTTCGACGTAAAGTCAATATTTTGTCAAAAAGTCAACAAAAGTCCATTTCAATGTTAATTTAGTGAAAATGTAAATTTTTACCCTTTCGGGGACTAAACGTCTCAAAACAAGTCCAAAACTAGTTATCGTTATATTTATCGCTTCGTTAAACATTAATAACTTCGGCGAGTCGGAAAATATTCCAAAAATTAAATTTATCATTTTTATGGCTCATTGGGCTGAAATTCTTCAAATAAGCCCATTTACTATTTTTAGCCCAAAACACGTTTTTAGTTATAACGTATATATCGTCGCGTTACTAAAAATCATTTTACTCGTTCATTACGTCTGTTTGGTCAAAAAGTCAAAACATCAAAAATACTTATGGGCTTCGGCCCAACAGTAATCTCATGGGCTTTTTGGCCCAAAAATCCATTTGGTCCAATTTGTTATTATTAGTTACTTATTAGTGATTATTAGTTACCAAATACACTTTTTACTTATCAATAAGCTCTAATAAATAAGCTACTTAGTCAAAAAGTCAAACTTGACTATTCTAAGGTCTATTCGACCCATATTAATTATCTCAACTTATTTTCACCTTTTTACTAGTTATTTTTAGTAACTTATAGCTTATTAAATAAGCTAATCCAAATAAACACTCAATTATATTTTTCCACCTTTTCACCATTTGAGCCAAAATTTTATGTTTTTTCAAAACCCCAATAATTTCATATTTTTAAGTATGGCCGATCTATGTATATACTCTAAAAATCATTATAGTGCTTAAATTAGTGTAAAAATCATAACTAATGTTTGTATTAACAAATAAGCACTATATGTAACAATATTTATCACACAAGCTAGAAATCTACAAATTAGTTCATAAACTCCCAAAAATGTCGAGCACAACATATACAAGATCAAACCCTAGCTTTAATCATATTATCAAAACGTACACATTTAACACTTTTAAACATCATTATACACCAAATGAACAAGAGATTAAAAAGTTTAGAAAAGTTTTATGAATCCTTACAATGCTCTTGATGTTTAACGTGGCTAGGAGGAACAAGAACACCCAAAACTTCACTAATTTTACTCAAAACAAGCTCCAAATTACCCAAAAACCTTATTTAGACACTTGATGATCTTGATCTTTAAGAGAAAATTTTTGTAGATGATGTTTATGTGTGTGAAGTGGGCGTATAAAATGAAGGATAATAAGGAGATGATCACTTCTAATCTAGGAAACATTTATGGATAGAATGTTAGAAAATCTAAAAAGCATAACCATATTTAGTAACTTTGAGATTACATTAAAGATAGGTATTTAATTAGTCCCATGTGAGTTTGGTGAGGGTATATGGCCGGTTATGGTTTATTAGAGGAGAGGGTAAATTAGTTTTTACTCCGCGTTGGTGTATCGTGTGTCGGTTTGAGTTTAAATGTTACCGTAAAGTCCCGGTTTGACCTTTTTGGACACGATTACGTAAAATAAAGTTTTTAACCACGTTTTTTTCAGAAATAAAATAAAATGTCATTACTGACTCAAAAATATATTTATTTGACTATTACCATATGTACTGTGCTGTCGGTACGCGCGTGCGGTTGTTTTTCAGAAAAATGCGAGAAAGCTCTCAATTAATTTTAATACTTGTCAGTAACTATCAGAAATGTGATATTTTAACTTTACTGACAAAAATATACTTTTTCTGCAGTGACTGTAAGCTACAGTATGCGAAACGGCTCTAAAAAATGCTCAAAAACACTCAGAAACATGCAAATGCGCATAGAAATGCTTAGCTTAAAAATAATTAATACTCATATAATATTAATTAACAATGTGAAAATTACCATTGGTCACACATTCTGTCTCTCCGCTCGCCTGTGCGTCAATATTAGACTTACCAAGTACAACCAAGAAAAAGTACGAAGCATCTTAAGGCAATGTTGTAAGTTTCTCAACGCCATTAATTAAAACTTTGATGATTTGAGCTTATTAATGTAACGAATGAGTAAACAGTTTTTTGAAACATATGATACAAAGATGAATGCATGACATCTTTGTACATATTTTGATTACACACATCAAAATTTTAATACCCTTAAATTTAAGTAATATGCCATCCAACTGAAGCGGAAACACCTAAGGTTTCATCCTACATTACTAGCAGCCAAAGCTGAATGTAATGTTCAAAGGATGGTTGTCTAAGGGTAAATTGAGTACTTTCATTGCTAGCAGCCAAAACTGATGTGATGAAACGACGTCAATTTGCAGTTTCTTAAGTTGGTTAACATAATTGAGCACTTTCATTACTAGCAGCCAAAGCTGATGTAATGAAACGGCGTTAAGGCATAAAGATTTGGGGATGAAACATGCTTACATTTGCAACTGATGTTGGCAAAATAATGTAAGTCCCAAGATTCTAGGAATTGCAATTGGATATTGGCAATTGGGATTGACCCGTACCTTATTGAGTACTTTCATTGCTAACAGCCAAAGCTGATGTGATGAAACGACGTCAATTTGGATCCTAGTTTTCAATGAAAATTAAATGGTTAAAATTTTAATTTACCATGGGTGTTTAATTTTCTTGAAAAGTTTATTATCGAAAGTACTAACTTTTGAACTTTTTTCTGTAGAAATGGCCCAACCCGACACTAACATGTCAAACATAAGTTCTGCTTTCAAAACTATGGTTGAAATAGAAAAATTGACTGGGACTAAAAATTTCAATGATTGGTACCGTTCTTTGAGGTTAACTCTCAGAATTGCCAAAAGATTTGATTATCTTAGTAAGCCTCTTCCTACAGCTCCTGCTGCCTCTTCATCTAATGCAGTGCTTGAAGAGTATAACATTGATTATGAGAAGCACAATGATGTGGCTTGTCTCATGCTATCGGGGATGGATACTCAATTGCAAAAGCAATTTGAGAATTATGGCCCGATGGACATGATCAATGAGCTCAAACGTATGTTTGAGAAACCACCAATGGTAGAGTTATATGATGTTTTAGACTCTCTGCAAAAGTGTAAGCAGGATGCTGGTACACCCGTGAGTGCTCATGTATTGGAGATGAAAGGATATCTTGACCAATTGGATGCACTCGGATGCGGGTATGTGCAAGATGTACAAGTTGGCCTAAATCAATCGATCCCTCAATGTGGAGTTGTTTGGTGACTTTGTGCGCAACTTTAATATGCATTGCACGGGGAAGACGATAAGTGATTTACATGCAATGCTTATCGACTTTGAGAAAGGACTCTCAAAGAAGGCTCCTACACCTGCTGTAATGGCAATAAAATGTGGTAGGGTTACTAAGCCCAACAAACCGCAGAACGCGAACAAGACGGGCAAAGGTAAAGCTGACAAAGGAAAACAGGTTGTGATCCATCAGCAGAAGCCTAAGAAGCAGAATCCTCCTAAGAAGAAGGATTATCCCAAGAAGGATTTGGCTGTTTGTCACCACTACAACATTCCTGGACATTGGAAGAGGGACTATCCATTGCTATTAGAGGAGTGTCGCAAGATTAAAAATGCCAAGGCTGCAAACGGCGCGAGCACTTCAGGTATTTTTATGGTTGAATTATTTTCTTTTCCTCGTAAGCAAAATGCCTGGATATATGATACAGGATGTGTTACTCACATTTGTAATACATCGCAGGGGCTTAGAGGAGCAAAGAAGCTAAACTATTGGGAATGCTACTTGTACGTGGGCAATGGCATAAGTGTAGCAGTTGAAGCCATAGAGACATTTGACTTACTTTTACCTTCGGGTTTAATTTTAGTATTGAACAATTGTCATTATGCATTGTCTATTGTTAGAGGTGTTATTTCAGTTTCTTTATTGTTGGATAATGGATTTGATCACACATTTAATAATAATGGAATTTCGGTTTCTTTAAATTCTGTTTTTTACTTTAATGCAATTCCATTAAATGGTGTGTTTGAAATAGACATGGAGAATCATGTATCCAATGGAAATAATTCTGTGTATAGCATTAGCAATAAGAGAATCAAGTCTAACTTGGATTCATCTTATCTTTGGCACTGTCGTCTTGCACATATTGGCAAGGATCACATGCAAAAGCTGCAACATGATGGGCTTTTGCAAAATATCAATGATGATTCGTTTGATAAATGCGAATCTTGCATATCTGGCAAGATGACAAGGAAATCTTTTTCACATCAAGTGGAAAGGGCTACGGATCTACTTGGATTAATACACACTGATGTGTGTGGTCCACTTAGACATGTGTCAAAACGCGGTGCTACCTACTTCCTGACCTTCACGGATGACTATAGTCGTTATGGTTATGTTTATTTACTTAAACATAAACATGAAGTCTTTGAGACATTCAAGGTCTTTAAGAATGAAGTAGAATTACAACTCGGTAAGAAGATTAAGGCCCTTCGATCCGATCGTGGTGGTGAATATTTAAGCCAAGAGTTTAAAGATTATCTAGCTGAGTGTGGCATTGTCCAACAACTCACATCTCCTTATACTCCACAACAAAATGGTGTATCTGAAAGGAGAAATCGTACATTGCTTGATATGGTACGATCTATGTTTAATCTTACATCTCTTCCCTTATCCTTTTGGGACTATGCCCTTGAATCTGCTGTTCACGTGCTGAATAGGATTCCAACTAAGAAGGTTGATAAGACTCCATATGAAGTATGGACTGGAAAAGCTCCCAACTTTTCTTACTTAAAGGTCTGGGGTTGTGAGGCGTTTGTTAAACGTGACTCACCTGATAAACTCCAACAAAGATCTGTTAAGTGTATCTTCGTAGGATACCCTAAGGAAACAAAGGGTTACTACTTTTACTTCCCACCAGAAAATAAAGTCATCGTGGCTAGGTATGGCGAATTCCTTGAGGATAATCTAATATCTCAAGAATTTAGTGGGAGAGTATATGATCAAGAAGATACGTCACCTTCTGAGAACACTAGCACACTTCCTGTGAAACCTGAATGTTTAGGTCCTCCACCTAAAGTTGAAGTGGTTCCCATTCGCAGATCTACAAGATCTGTAAAAGCTCCTGAACGTCTATGTTTAAACGTAGAGTGTGAGGAAACTATGCTAGGGGATCTTGATGAGCCCACTAGTTATAGGGTTGCCATTAATAGTCCTGAGAAGGATAAATGGCAGGTAGCTATGAATGAGGAAATGCAATCCATGAAAGACAATAAAGTCTGGATTGAAGTAGACCTTCCTCCCAATGCTAAGGTAGTTGGGAGTAAGTGGCTCTTCAAAAAGAAAACGGACATGGATGGCAATGTACACACCTACAAAGCTCGTTTGATGGCCAAAGGGTTTATCTAAACATACGGTGTTGACTATGAGGAGACATTCTCTCCTGTAGCTGACATTAGAGCTATTAGGATTCTTATAGCCATAGCTGCCTACTATGACTATGAGATATGGCAGATGGATGTCAAAACCGCCTTTCTAAATGGTCGCCTAGATGAAGACATCTATATGGCGCAACCTGAGGGGTTTGTGAATCCAGATTTTCCTGAGCGTGTATGCAAGCTTCAAAGATCCATTTATGGATTGAAGCAAGCATCAAGGCAATGGAATAAGAAATTTGATGAGGAAATCAAAAGATTTGGATTTACTCAAAATTTCGATGAGCCATGTGTATACCACAAAGTTAGTGGGAGTAATACTACTTTTCTTATCCTATATGTCGATGACATATTAATCATAGGAAATCATATACCAAGTCTTAATGAAGTTAAGTCTTATCTGAGTAAATGTTTTTCTATGAATGATTTAAGAGAAGCAGCTTACATCCTTGGAATCAAGATCTATAGAGACAGATCTAAGCGGGTAATTGGATTAAGCCAAAGTGCTTACATGGATAAAATATTGAAGAGATTCAATATGCATAATTCCAAGAAGGGATATTTTCCCATGCAAGTAGAACATGGCTTAAGTAGCAAACTATGTGCTTCCACACCTGAACAGGTGGCACACATGAAGAAAGTTCCATATGCTTCAGCAGTAGGATCTATCATGTATGCAGTAAGATGCACGAGGCCGGATGTGGCATTTACACTAAATTTAACCAGTCGTTACCAACAGAATCCCGGTGAAGCTCACTGGCATGCTGTTAAGAATATTCTTAAGTATTTAAGGAATACTAAAGATATGTTTCTTGTGTATGGGGAAAATCCAGACGTAGAACTGTATGTTACAGGTTTCTGCGATGCGTCCTTTCAAACTGATAAAGATGATACGAAGTCTCAGACGGTTTACGTTTTTGTCATCAATGGAGGAGCTGTAGACTGGAAGAGCAAGAAGCAAAGTACAACAGCGATGTCTGCTACAGAAGCTGAGTATATTGCTGCATCGGAAGCTGCGATGGAAGCTGTTTGGATAAGGAAATTCATTTCGGGTCTTGGAGTGATGCCGTCAATTGAATTACCTATAAATGTGTATTGTGACAATTCTGCCGCAATCACACTCGCCAATGAACCTGGAGTTATGAAGGGCGCCAGACACTTTCCTAGGCGATATCACTATGTTCGAGAACAAGTCGAAATAGGTGAAATCAATTTACTCAAAGTTCACACAGATGACAATCTGGCTGATCCTTTTACGAAGGTATTACCTAAGGAAAAGTTTACTCAACATGCTAATGGTATTGGTCTTCGTTTAGCTAGTAGTTTCATGTAAATCTGTGGATTAGTATTTGGATAAAGGATTGTAAACAATTATTATTTTAATAGAATAAAGTTTGGTTACGTTTATTCTCATTTATAATATTGTATCATATATTTGCGTGTTTAAATCCGTGAATAATTATGTTATTCTAAATAGTCCGTTGTCGATCGATAATATGGGAATATTATTGAATTAAGGCAAATGTGAAGTGTTGGTAAAATATACTTAAGTATATTGATGCGTGGGCATGCCAAATTCACATGATATTCAATATTGGATAAATTGAATATAGGACAGATCTCAACTACATGATTGTACTTTATGGATTTTTGTCATTAAGTAAATCATGAATATTTATCCTCAGACTTGAGATACCAGGTAACTGCCGAGGATGTAGCTCATTTTCTGTAAGGTAGTCTAACGCTATCCGTAACTGGTAGTTATAAGGGCTATTTTCGGAGGTGATGCGAAGTTCGAGGGTTATGCTCATAGTCAATAAAGGATTTGTTCCTTCAAATTTGTTTTGAAGTTTAATACTGCTTGGCCACTCGTAGGGTTGACAAGATGTTTGCGTGCGCACGCCCAAAGGCTATCTGGAATACGTTCAGATGATTTGGTAATCTTGATCAATTATGTATAAACGAGAAACTAATTGTTAATTATGGAATGACCTTGATCCATATCCATATTAACGCTGTATTAGAAACAAAAGGATAAGTATGATGATAAAATCATCACATGGTTTTCCAGGAAACCATACTCAGGGTCGATCTGGGGGCATTGGGGTGTTAAGCTAGACTAACCCATGTCATTACTATATTAATGAATATCCAAGTAGGAGCTGTTAGAGTTTGTGGATAATAATTAATATACGTATATCCAGTTTCGAACACGAGACTTCGGGATTGCACACATTACGTATGAGTCTCAATGGTTTGAATAATTAAATATAGATTTATGATTTATTTATTCATTTCACAAGTAAACACTTAACGGTCGTTAGTATTTAACGGAGTTTGGTTAACGATCGTTAAATATTAACTACAAGGACTAGAGATGAAAATAGGGATCAAGAAGGATCTAGAATCCTTCCTAATCACTAAAGTCGGTCGAACCCTCCATTAGGGTTAGGGTTGTCGATTTCTTGGAGTGTGGAACAAGTTTTGGGAGCCTATAAATACAAACCCCTTGTATTTGTTAATCCCTAATCTTGTTCTAAGTAAACCCTAGTTCTTTTCTTTTCTCCCTCCATTGTGGCCGATCGGTTTTGATTCCCAAACACCTTGGGTGTGCTGATTTTGCTTCAACATAAGTTAGGGTTTATTTGTGAACTAAGATCCTAGCTTTTCACATAGAGACGCTAGTAATACGTGTGTACAAGAATGAAGAACAAGCTTCCTTTAGCTTGTGTGTTATTCCCCATTCGACTTATGTAAAAGTCGATCTACCCAAACCCTTACTTAGGGTTTATATCTTGTTCTTGGAGTGCACGGTTTCTTGTTCTTGCTAGAACCGAAAGGTACACATCACTTTTAAATTTAGTTAATTAATTACATGTATGTAGATCTTGTTATTCCGCTACGTGTACTTGATGTTATATATTTATGTGTTTATAGTTTTATGATTTGCATATTCCAACAACTATATATACAGTGCAAGTATTTGGACATGGTTATACAAACCACGTATTTGATTATATCAAAATGCGATTAATTGTTCTTAAAAGCAATACTCTAAAAGATATAAGCATATAAGCAGTTTAAACATAAGCAATCGCAAACACCTCCAATTATCTCGGAGAGATTATAGACTTCCGAACCAGAAAATGTGACTCGAAAATAATGACGACACCTAATTAAAAAAGCAAACATAAGTTCTAAGCCATCATGTTTCAACGGACCAACCTTTTGAAGTAAAACTGTATGTACCCTATATGATAACAGCATAATGATTTGTATTCAACCTTATTATCCAATACGACTAATACAACACTTGAGTTATTAAAGAACGCCAAATCTAAAAAAGGGTGGACACCCCGCGAAAGCGCTTACACCTCATTTCTACAAGTTGATGCCATGAGAATTGGTTCAATACACACCGAATGACATGCATGCAACCTTTACCGATAGAAAATAATAACTGAATCATGTCACAAACAATCAGATGTATCAAGGATGATTGGTTTTTAAAACCAACAACAATTTTATCCAAAAAAAGAGAACTAATTCAATAGAATGAAACAAGCACAATGAATAAAATTCCGTAATGTTAATCTTTATGCTTTGTGTGCATAAACAACAAAATCATTAAAAAATTTCCTCTACCAAGAGATGAATTTTAATTGTCAAATCTTTATTCATCTAAACATCCTGTGCTTACATTTCCTCATCAAAACCATGGTTCTCAAAGTGGTTTCACTTGTATACGCCGCACATAACCGGCTTGCAAATTGTCAACAAGACGCAGGATAAAATGTGGATGACGCCTTGAAAGTAATTGGGTCGTTGAATACCTGGGCAGATATTGATTCTGTTTTAGACTCGTTTATATTGGTGTTGCAGTCCCACACCCGAACCGCAAGTCTTCGACACTTTGGAGATGATTTTCTCAGGTATGTGTTGTACCAGTCATAAATATCGGTTTTTTTAAGAGACTTTACTGTTTCTGCTTTCTTTTGCTGATAAATCAAACATATACCTGAAAGTACATTGTGCTTACTGCTTAGAGGTTGAAAAAAGCATGGGATGAAATATTTGGCTGATTGTTGTGGAGCAGTACTGTAAAGATAACAAAAAAGTTAACGTGCAGTAAAATATATTATAACAAGTGCACAGAATTTTACCTCTGGTCTACAATCTGTCCCCAGTATCTATTGGTTTCATAAGCGAGAGAAGGATCTTTCTCTAAGAGCTTTGCGATTAACCCACTTTTAAAATTCTGGAAAGACTCATCATCGACTTCACTCTGCAATCCCAGCAAACAAAACAAAAAATAACATACAAACATCAATCATATGTACAACGGATGCATTTAAAGGAAGTCAAGATGATATAAAATATGATAATCACAAGAGTGTGCTTACCAACAAACCATCCATCTCATTGATGAACTTATCAATTCTCCCTTGCAGATAAACAGGACTATATTCAGAAGATTGAACACGGAAACATAATCCCAATATCCGGTATGTTACCCGAGGGCTGCAGTCAACAACATAACCAAGCTGCACCTTTGTCCTACATCAAAGAAGAGATTAACCATAGTGATATGGTGGTGTGAAGTTTAAACAAGAGGTAAAAATAGCCGGTCAAGAGGGTTGGATAACGGGTCAGAACAGCAAAATATTTAAGAATTAAGATGCAGTTGACACGAGACACTTTTGTCCAAAGTTTCAATTTTTCTTGATTAATTAATGTCAGGTATGATTAAAAAAATTATTCATTTCATTACCGATATAACTCTTCAAATAGGATACGAGGCTTTATGCATTGAAATACACCATAGTCATTCATCCCCATTTACATAAAAGCTAAAACTTTTTATTTTTTTACCCGTTAGAGATAAAACATAACCTGAAGTGACCCATTCATAATTAAATGGGTAAAAATTACCAACGCTGCCCTCAACCCAAACCCAATGACTGCGCTACAATGTTCATTTCATTGGACACTTGACCTCACCATACCTAAGTTGATTGAAAAATGGTTCTTCAATGATTTCATCTAAAAGATCAATTAGTGCTTTTGATTTGGCTAAGTTAGCATCAACTTCTGGTTCAATTTGATAATAAAGCTGAGACAAAAAATTAGCAAAGTCAGGATCATACAAATGAAACTGTATCGTGACAGCTTCCACAAAAATATAATCATGAAGAATAATGGAAAGAATGGATTAAATTACCTAACCACAGAGTTTGTGTCAAGCTTATTTTTTACAGGGACATAAAATGCTCTCTTTATGTCTCATCATAGGTGGAACTTGTGGTACAGAGAAATACTTCTTAAATATATTTGAAACGTTCTTGGCTTCTTCTTCAAGTAGATTTCCATGGCAAAGCCCCTCAATATACAACTGTACAATGAAGATGCATAATTATTTTAAAAGAAAGAATGTTTAGCGAAATACATAACAGCTGTGGGTGGAAATTTCGGCCCTTTCCAATTAAAAATGAGTCTATATTTAATCTCCAATGGGTCAAACAATTAGATCTCTACTTAAATAAAAAAGAAACATGCCAAACAGGTTGGCAAGGTTAAACGGATCGCATCTCGCACAAATTGTTTTCAAATGCTTAAACTTACCCAACCCGCGCATTTTCCAAGATCAGTACGGCTTTTAAAGAGTTCTCAAGGGGCCAAAAGATAACACCCAAATAAGTCTTCCAAATTCACAAGACGAATTTCAGAAATGGTAAATAGTCTCCTCCTCTTGTTCTGTAGGCAAGAATACACTTATGGTTTCATTGGAACTACAAACGGTGAAACTGTGGCATATACTTATACAAATTGAACCGACCAAGTAATGTGCTTACACAGCGTCCAAACTGTGGCATATACTTATACAAATTTAGCTATTTTTAAGTTCAAGCGCATGGGGTCATAAAGAAAAAGCACACTGCACTATATATCTATATGTGCTTAACAAGTAGGTTTATTTTGAGAAAATATAAATAGGTGTGATTGAGGACCTGAGAGAATAGCTCGGGCATGGAAGCCTTTAAATCAGCAAGAGAGAGGTCATTTAGCAAACCAAGCTTCTCATCAAAATCCCAGAAACTCTGAAAAAGAACTTGCAGTCGCAAGTACGATGCATGATTTAGCGGCTTCATGTTGGCATTTCTTAGATTTCTCTCCATATCCTCCTTGATTACCACAAAGCGGTCATCAGTTGGCGAAAACGATTTAGCAGTTTCCAAAACTTTGGAAAGAAGAATGTCATTAAAGCCGTAGACCTTTAGCTCTAACTTGTCACAAGCAAGTGATATAAAAGTTTCTAACTTAGCCACACTTTCCTGCGGGAAAAAAACAGGGTCATTATGCACAATCCTTGTATCAAATACAAAATAATAGTAAGAATGAAGCAAAAGAATAATTACTTACCTGATAGACAATGTCATTTAACTTGTCCTTTAAAAGGTTCATGTATAGCTCAGTCAACAATACATTCTTTAATGGCTCGTCAAGTATACATTTTGGAGAGGATGCACCCGCGGAATCACATGATACACTATTTGCAAATATTGTGGAATGAATTCATTCTTTGTAGGTAGATGCAATGACGCATCTATTTCTGGAGGATCCCTCCATAATTCCAAAAGGGATGTAATACGAAAATAAGTATTAGCACGTGAAAATTTAAAAGTCTATCAAGCTTGTACCAAAACTTCATTAATGGCTCGTCAAGTATACATTTTGGAGAGGATGCACCCGCGGAATCACATGATACACTATTTGCACGAATGGAAAAATATTGTGGAATGAATTCATTCTTTGTAGGTAGATGCAATGACGCATCTATTTCTGGAGGATCCCTCCATAATTCCAAAAGGGATGGAGAAATATTTTCTTCTATATAGTGTATTAAAGTTCAAGTGCATGGGGTCATAAAGAAAAAGCACACTGCTTTGTAGTTTTGTGTATTAAAGTTGGAAATAGGAATTTTGTGTTTTGTAGAGAATTTTATTGAAAACACTAATTTGAACGCGATCTCTGTTTTCCACTATTTTGTGAAAAAAAAAAAAAAAAAAAAAAAAAAAAAGTGTTTTGGGCACTCTAAAAGTGCCTAACGCGCTTTCTTTCAAATGAGCTCATTTCCCCCAATTTTCAACGGACCTAAAACCCTAATTTCCAATCAAACCCCCCACCAAAACCCTAGCCGTCCCTCTCCTTCATTTCTTCTCCGCCTAACCCAACGATATTCGCCGCGGAGTGGCGCATTGAAGATGACAAGAGCGTGGAAATCATCGATTATGATATTGAGGCTGACAACTACGGTATGTTCATGAATAGTTTTATTAAGGTGTTGGGTAACGAAAGAGAATTCGGGTACGTCCGAATTAATCTAAGGGCGAGAAATAGATCCAAAAAATACATGTCAATTATGGTAAGGAAAAGAACTCTATATGTTGTTGCAATATATGAACACCTTTATGAAATCGGGTAAAAAAAACGGCAACCGATTTTTCAAACGCACTAGGTTCACCGATTTCGGTGAAAGCTATTCAGAAATGCTCGGACACAGGGGGATCTTGAGGGTACAAAGTTAAGCCGTGAGATATTCCATAAGAGTATCATGGATGTTATTAGTAACCTGGGTAAGTGTCAGAAATTGAAAAAGTGTGCGGGACTGTCTGCTTTCCTGATATCGGAAGCTGGTGGATCTTAAAGGTGATAAGAACAATGATGGCTATGGATATGCCTCTCACTCTGAATGGGTCCTATTCGTGGATGGCGAGAATACCGAAAGAGTGGACGGGAATTTCCACTGTTGCAAGGCCGATTCATGACAGTGATATTGTCAGAGACCAAACAAATACGAAAACGAATGACGGTGCTGAGAAGCTAAAAAAAAATGAAGTTTGGGCCCGATCTGCTTTAATCTATCTAACCTAGGTATGTAATTTAGGTCTCATCTTGAATAATTTTTTAAACAATTGTCTTACTTTTACTTTGATCTTTTAGGATCCAAAGCACTCTTGTTCTAATATTTTAGATTTCATATCATTTTCCCTTTCTCTCCGGTCACGCTCTTTATCATCTTCCAGATTTGACCACATCTTAACACTATCCAGGTTAAAGCAGATCGGGCCCAAACTCCATTTTTCTGTAGCTTCTCAGCAACATCATTCGTTTTCGTATTTGTTTGGTCTCTGACAATCACTGTCATGAATCGGCCTTGCAACAGTGGAAATTCCCGTCCACTCTTTCGGTATTCTCGCCATCCACGAATCAGACCCATTCAGAGTGAGAGGCATATCCATAGCCATCATTGTTCTTATCACCTTTAAGATCCACCAGAACCTACCAGCTTCCGATATCAGGAACGCAGACAGTCCCGCACACTTCTTCCATTTCTGACACTTACCCATGTTACCAATAACATTCATGACACTCTTATGGAATATCTCACGGCTTAACTTTGTACCCTCAAGATCTCCCTGTGTCCGAGCATTTCTTTTTTTTACCCGATTTCATAAAGGTGTTCACCGTCGTATATTGCAACAACATATAGAGTTCTTTTCCTTACCATAATTGACATGTATTTTTTGGTTCTATTTCTCGCCATTAGATTAATTCGGACGTACCCGAATTCTCTTTCGTTACCTAACACCTTAATAAAACTATTCATGAACGTACCATAGTTGTGAGCCTCAATATCATAATCGATGATTTCCACCCTCTTGTCATCTTCTTCGATGCGCCACTCCGCGGCGAATATCGTTGGGTTAGGGGGAGGTTTATGTACCGCATCTCTTCTTCTTCTACCCTTAAAATCCATGACAGAGGTTTCCTTGATGATGTAGAAATCAGCATTGTCTGGTAACAAATAAAAATGTAAGACCAGATAATAATAATAACAATAATAACAAATTTCAACAACCAAAAGCATATAGATATTAAAATACATATGTTTGAATAACGAAAAGTACAGATTGATACTCATTAAACGTAGTGGTAAAAGAATGTTATCTTATCTATAAAACAATCAACCTAAACCTAAACATCATAAACAGCAAAATCCACATAAAAAATCTAAAAAATAATCGAATCCCGCTAATAAAAAATCGATCCACATAAAAAAACAAAATCAACTCATAAAAAACGAATCAGAACTTACATATACCAAAAAAACAAAACCAATCAACAGCAACATTTAGAAAACACAAAAAAGTAGATAAATAATAACGTAATCGACCAATAATAATAATGTAATCGATCAATAATAATAACGTAATCGACAAACATCCTGTATTATATTATATCTGCAATCAATCGATAATAATAACGTAATCGACGAAGATAATATGAAAATAAAAAATTTTAAAAGAAAAAGTTTAACGGTGAGTTTTCGGCGATAGATTAGATGCGGCTTCAGCGATGGGAGTATGGCAAAAAAGATTAAGAGCACCCGGTGCAGTTGAATTCAAGGCTCGCCAGTCCAGCATGGCAGCTCGCCATGCCTCTTCACCACACCACGATGCTTCGTTTTTTTTTGGCCATAGGGCACCTCGCCGTCTGCACGACAAGGCTTTGGTTGTACTTTCTTGTAAGTGGAACGTTGCACAATCTTGTTGGGTATCTACAGATATGGTGGTGAAGCTTTATGAAAACACAAACAAATAAAAGGTAAACAAGAATGGAGGAAGTACCTTGCCGTATAGTTATGATATGATGCTGCTGGTTGAAGCTCCAAAATGTAAAAGAATGAAACCCTAGAAATAAATGAAACCATTATAAACCCATAAGTTTACTCTAGAAACAAAGCCCACTACAAATAATCTTGTTGGGCTCCAAAGCCCAGTATACAAATTTTCTTGAGTTCATTCTTTCAATACTAGAAAATGAGGGTTTTATAAGTCTGCGCATTGCAAGTTTGCAACAGCCTTAAAATTTTACGAAATTCAAAATATGTAAACCAATAAGTTGAGAATATACCAAGTATAAAGTTAGATATTCTGAGATGTTAGGGTGTGTTTGTTAAGTTGCGTTTTTTTTTACCGTATCGTTATTTTACGTTTCGTATGTTTTTTTATTGTAATGTATTGTATTTTTATTTTTAATGAAATGAATTTAGTTTATTTGAAAATTTGAACAAAAAAATTAAAGTTGTAAGTGGCAGGCCTCAAATGAGTAAGTTGTAGTTAGTTGCTAGTGAAGGAAAGTTAGTTGTGGAGGTTTGTTAAAGTGTTGTGGCACCCGATTAGGGGTTTAATCGAGCCGAGTCGAGTCGAGTATTGACATGCTCGAGCTCGGCTCGTTTAAAATTGAGTCGAGTCGAGTCGAGTATTTTTCGAGTCTATCTCGAGTTGTTCGCGAGTTGTCTCGGCTCGATTACACCCCTATTTGTGTGTGTTAATATATATATATATATATATATATATATATATATATATATATATATATATATATATATATATATATATATATATATATATATTATATAATGTACCTATATATATATATATATATATATATATATATATATA
This sequence comes from Artemisia tridentata subsp. tridentata, assembly GCA_021014915.2. NCBI lineage: Eukaryota > Viridiplantae > Streptophyta > Magnoliopsida > Asterales > Asteraceae > Artemisia > Artemisia tridentata. The sequence continues at coordinate 121,606,097 of CP139506.1, forward strand.
TATATATATAATGTACCTATATATATATGTGTGTGTGTGTATATATATTATATATATATATATATATATATATATATATATATATATATATATAGGGGAGGGTTAATGTGAGATCAAACTTAAAGTTGTAAAAATAAGATCTAGTCTAAACAACCACTAAAAACATTTATAAATAATCATATTAGTAATAATACACAAAAAATAAAATATTAATACGAATCAACATTTTAGCAACTAATAACAAAGTGATACATGAGTTTGGATTAGTGATACACAATCATAAATTTACATGTCAAATCAAAGTGTATCACCTTAACCTGATACACATTACATGTCGAATCAAAGTGTATCACCTTGGTTTCGTCAATTTTCAAAATAAAACCATCGGAACTTTAACAATTTTAGTTGTAATTAATAAAAAAAATAATTTTATTTTAACGTGAGTTTTACTTGTCAGATTTTGGTTGGATCTCATTTTTACAACTTTAAGTTTGATCTTATTTGATCTAGATTCTTATATATATATATATATATATATATATATATATATATATATATATATATATATATATATATATATATATATATATATATATATATATATTATATATATATATATATATATAGGGGTGTAAATGTGTAATCGAGTCGAGTCGAGTAGCTCGCGAGTTGTCTCGGCTCGTTTAAAATCGAGTCGAATCGAGTATTTTTCGAGTCGATCTCGAGTTGCTCGCGAGTTGTCTCGGCTCGTTTACACCCCTACACCCGATGGGCCCCAAATGAAAAGGTAAGGGTGCTCACTGCACCTTGTGCTCTAAATACACACCAACCGACTTACTTCTTAACGGTTTCTTTTTTGTCCTTTTAGTTTTGGTAGATATACAAGTTCCTTCACTTATTTTTTTATTTTTTTTCCATTATATCGAGTACCGCTACTCCGTTAGAGGTGAAGAGTGAAGACCTAGAGAAGAAATTACCCTTTTATACAATAGCTAAACTATTGGAATTTATTATCTAATAACCTATTATAAACTTAGGCTGTGTTTGTTTTTTTCAAAAAGGTCTGAACCGCTTCTGACTCTTACCCAGTCAGACGCGGTCAGACATAAGGTTTGTTTGTTTTTTCTTTGTGGTTCAGACGCAGTCAGACGTAAATCTCTTACTAGGATCAAAGTTGGCGTCTGGGTCTTACTCCCTCTTACCCATGCAAAATCGACACATCTCCAAAATATTCATCCTTTAAACCCTCAAAACCCTTGGCTTCACCCATCTCCAAAACCTTTAAACCCACAAAAGGGTTGTGAATCGTGACCGTGATTCGTGAGTTGGAACAAAAAATACGAAATAATAAAGATTCGTGAAGGGTGTTTAAAGGAGTAACGGTCATGAAATTTTTGAGTTTGTTTCTTGTTTTAATGATAAATAAAGTAGTGTTTTTGTGTTTGTAGCTTGAGAAGAGAAAAACACTGATAAGGAAGCGGGCGTGTGTTTGTAGAGATAAATTAGGGTTGTGAGGTTTAGGTTATTATCTTATAACCTTAGGTTTAGGGCTAGTTTTGAGTTGGACTAATATTTTGGGCTTCATTGTCTCTAATCCGGATTTTTTTGTTATTTTAAGTGGGCCGGATTTGTTTGTGTTTATAGTGAACTGTTTATTACTTCTTAGTTTAATAATTTTGAGTTGAGCTAAAGTAATATTGAATTTTGGTATTGTAATTTGAATTATAAATAGTGACTCTTGTAAAATTAGAATAGGATATGTAATAAGGTAATTTATTTAATTGTTAATTATTGTGTTAAATTTATGATAATTTATTTATTTTTCATGTTTACACAAGTTACTTATTTATTGTATTGCTATAGTTTAATATATACTTGAAAAATAAACAATTAAAACCATTCAGACAATTAGAAAAAACAATTAGAAAAAATAAAATAAACAACATTATTTCATTCAGATTCAGACTTTATAGCCATATCTTACCAGTAAGATGTGGTAGTCAGATTCAGACCCAAAACATCTTAATAAAACAAACACACCCTTATACTCTTTAATAATCACGAGTACGCAGCGGAAAATAAACATGTATGATGAAAATAATTAACATAAATAATAAACGAGAAAACGCGTACCTTTTAGTAAATAAGAAAACGAACAACGAAAGCTATGAACACGCGCATGTCTTTTTGAGTTGCACGAAACCCAAACCAAATCACCAAAGGAGGTAATCTCTAAGTGTATCCACACTACACGTTAACCAATATTACCCGGATGCTAGTGCACCAACGATACGCTAAACAAAACTCTCTTGCTTTGCTTAAACACTATAACCGAAAACCTTTACGTGGGTTTCTCAATTTTCGGCCAAAGCAAAAGAGATGAGAGAATGGGATGAACAAATGAAGAACCAAGGCCCTCTATTTATAGTTTTAGGATTAGGGCATCCTAAAACACATAGCTTAAGGCCTAAGCCAACAAAAGCCCACTCCCCCCCCCCCTCATAAGTCCACAAGTGTTGACTTTATGACTTTGTATTATTATGAACATTACACAATAGTGATGAGGTTTTAAAACGTGCTTTTTAGGGGGTCATTTAGTCTCTAAACTCGTATATATTTGATCAATTATTACCCTAAATCGTTTCTTTTCAAGTTTTAGGTTCTTTTGAAGCAAAAGACGGAAACGAGCATGATTTTGGCTTATTTAGGCAAGAAAATGAAAAAAACGACCAAGTCACGAATTCACCAGGAAAAGGTGTCCTGAAAACGTCACAATCCCAATGTGACACCGTCACTTTCATTTCAACATGATGATTCAGAGACAATTTTACAAGTGACGGTTCAGATAACAGTGATGGCCTAGAGCTGACGGCATCACAAATTACAAGCTGATGGCTTCACAACGGCGACACAGCTAAGGATGAAACCCTAATGACGGCGGGCTGACGGCGTCACAACCATAAAGTAACGTCGTCACAACTATACAACTATATATATTTTCGTATGCTTTCCATTATTGGTGTAACATCTTGGAAAGGTAACCCTAGTTACAAATTTCAAATCTTTGTAAGGGTTTCCAGCCCTTGGATTCCATGTTTTATTTAAGTCAAGCAATTCCTCTTTAATCATTCAATATGTCTATGTGTTGTTTGATTATATGTGTTTCTTCTCTTCTCTTTAACATGCTCGGCTAATTTAATTAGTGTTTGCTTAGATTTGAATGAAACATAGTTATTAATTATTGATTATCTTCACTTGTTTAATTAATGTATCGCGTGAGGGTTAGGAAAACTAGCTTTATCCTTAGTGTATTAGCTTGTCCATCCTAACTAAGTGCTATATCACTAGAGTGCATTAGTTGTTTTTATTTGTTGTATTTATTGCGTGGATTGCGGCTTGTTGATAGTAAGAGACTTAATTAGACGGCATTATTGATGATTGGTGACATTAAGCTCTCTTAAAGGAGACTTATATATTCATAGAGTTAGGGATTTCGGCACCACCCTACGACTAATATTAAGGAATACAGTGCGCTAGTTAAAACAAGGACGTGACAATTCGACTAATCAATAAGAGATAACTAGGAGAAAGGAAATTCTAATTAAACACCTTTACCTATCATAAGAAGTTTATCAATTTTATTTTTTGCATATTTAGTTTTATTAGTTTAATTATTAGTTTAAAACCCACTCTTCAAACCCCGAGATATTTTAATTTGCTTTCTAAAAAATATAAAAGTACAAAAATAATCATCCCTCACCTTTAGACCTAATTCGTCATACACTTCGGCCTTCACACCACTATTCCCCTAGAGAACAATCAATCGCCCGTGTCTTGCCGATACTACACTACAACGGTTAGGTACACTGCCTCGGAGGATTGTAAAACTTTTTTGGTTTTGCAAAATTTAGCTCATCAAGTTTTTAGCGCCGCTCCCGGGGAATAGTTTAGGCTTCGATTTCTATCTCGTTTAGGTCTACTCACTAGATTCCTATTAAGTGATATTTTTCTTTTTTTTTATTAGCTTTCTCGTCGTCTATCTTTTTCCCCATTCTTTCTAATTGTAAAATCCTTCGTTTGTCATCATGGTAAACGAATACCTCAATAACCTCAGGCAACTTAGAACCCGTAGTTCCATTAAAACACTTCTTGGGCCCTATGACGAACCCAAAAGAGTAATGCGTAAGAGAATAAGAACCGCTAGGTCACAAGAACCACCAAGCACCACTATTAATTTCGATAAAGCTCTTTCCAAGAAAGAGGCCACACCACGTCTTGACCAACAATTTCCTGACCCTGAGCATAATGAACAAAACATGGAGAATCACGGTCCTAAGAGCCTTGAAGAATACTCATCCCCTACTTCCTTTGGTTTCACCAACGCTATTGTCTACCCCAGTGAAAAAATAGATGAAATCTTACACGCTTGTAACATTTTGCTTGTCCAAAATGTGTGTAAGTTTCATGGGTTGCGCACTGAAAATCCGATCCAACACATCAAGGATTTCCTAAAAATAGTCGACACAATCCATGCTGACTGGGCTACACAAGGCACATCTCGACTTAGGTTCTTCTCATTCTCTCTTCAGGGAAGAGCGAAAGAATGGCTCGACAAATTACCCTCAAAATCAATCTATACATGGGATCAACTCGTCTCGAAATTCTACAACAAATTCTTTCCTCCAGGAAGAACTGTAACAATCAAGGACAAGATTCTTCGCTTTCGACAAGGAAAAGTGGAATCTATATGTAATTCTTGGATTCGTTTTCAAGGATCTCATACGACAAGCTCCTCACCAAGGCATCGATCTTTGGCTCCTCGTTCAAATTTTCTATGAAAATATTTCCCGTAATGACCAAAGAGGAATCGACTATTCAATGGGAAGGAAAATCTCCAATCTTAGTGCAGAAGAAGGATGAAATCGGATAGACGAATACGTTCAAGACCAAGATAATACCTGGAATGAGCCATCCTCGGTGATGAGTATTTCTGAAATCTTGCAAGTGAATCTACCTACACAAGAGAGCTCAATGAAGAAGTTGTAAGAGAAACTTTCGTATCTTAGAAGGTGATAAGGATTTATTTGGTGCCTTTTTAAGGGATTATTTAATCCCAAAATCATATAAATATGATCAAATATTGCCTCAAATAGTTTATTTTTGTATTTTAGGTACTTGGGATGAGAAATCTAGAAATCGGCACTTTTTGGACGTATTTGGACGAAAAAGTGAAGAAAATGACGAAGTCGCGAAAAACCTGTCAGACTTGGAGATCTGACGGTGTCACAAGCTACAACGTGACGCCGTCCCTTGTTTATGAAGCTGGATTTTTGGTTTAAGTTTATCAAGTGACGCTTCAGAAGGAATTTGAAGATTTTACACCTGAAGCCGTCAGGTACAAATTGGAGATGGGAATCACGTGTTAAACTAGAAAGAGACGGCCTAGAAGAATTTACAAGTGACGGCCTCATACCATTCCTGACGCCGTCATAACGGCGGCTTGCATATGATGAAACCCTAGATACGACGAGCTGACGGCGTCACGAACTAAAAGGTGACGCCGTCACATTTGTAACTTTATATATACTTTTACATTTTTTTCATTAATTCGGTAACACTTTGGAAAGGGAAACCCTAGACGTATTTTGCTGCTATTGTAAGGCTTTTACAGCCTTTTAACTTCATGTTTTGTTGATCCCAGTTGAGCTTCACGATCTTATTAATTACTTTAGATAAATCTAAGGTAATCGGTATAGAAACTGATCTTGAGTTGTATATCAAATATTATGCGGAAACTAATACTTGATCTTAAGAAGAATAAACACAAACGAATTATCAAACAACACTTCAATATATTAATACGATTGCTCTGAATAGCAATAGGGTTACAAGAAACCTTGAAGTGTAAACAATACGTATGCTAAGATAATCGATATCTAACCCTAACCCTAGAACCTCCTTTTATAGCGTAAGGAGTCCTAGTCGGTTTACAAGACTTTCTATATAAGAAAAATATTCATACGTATCTTTTCTATACTTATCCTTAACATACTATACATATCTAATAAGCAGCAGAGTAATTCTTCTAGCAGCAGAGTCTTCGTGAGCTAGCAGCAGAGTTACACTTGCCTATTATCCCAAACAGCAGAGTTATCAAAACAGCAGAGTTCTTGTGCTAATCAGCAGAGTCACATAACTATCCAGCAGAGTTATGTTTCTCCAATCAGCAGCATTTTAGACCCAACAATCCTCCCCTAAACTTGATATTTTTCTTCAAAAAATCATCAAGTTTCCATAAATCCAGCTAATCCCCAGGAGGATGCTTCTAAACACTTTACTGTTTTGAAACCTTTGATTCCAGCAACTTTTTATATTTCTCAATTAGTTCAAATGCTTGATTATCTACATCAAATGGTCTTTGTAATGTCAACTTACCAGGCTGCAACATTTGATACAGAATAGATGTACTGTTGTTGATGACATAATCCTTCTCCACAAGCATATACACAGTCACACCTATGCATGATAAGAGATGAACTCCACAAGATTGATATAAATACCATTTCTGAACTGTGGAGCTTAAATACTTCTTCCATTCAATACTTCTCTCATCTGGTTCAAACATATTCTTTAAGTAGTAATAATTTAGTCTCTCATACACCACCTCTGGTCGAATATCACCATAATTCTTCTTATAAAGATTCCAGAGTTGAGTAATATCATCCCTATCCATGTAGTGCAACATCTGAGAAAAACTAATATACCCCACACTTGAACCATTTGATCTCTTAATTATCCAGCATACTTGACTATCACTTAGAACATCATGTGAATAGGAAATGATTGGATATTTTACTGATAAAGGAACTTCATTAAGTAACTCAGGCTCTTCTTGAGGTTCATGAACTGTAAGATCCATAATCCCTTTCATATCATCTGCAGTTACTTCTTCTTTCTCTGAATCACTATCCTCTTTCTCCTCTTTCTCAGAATCACTCATCACTACTGACTGAGTTCTTTCTTTCTTCCTACTCACCTGCTTTACTCTCCTTCTATATCTCTTTGTACCAGCAGAGGATTCAGTCATAACTTTAGCTTCAACAACAATTTCTTTCTCCTTTTCAACATCAGATACTATGGGCTTTGAAACACTTCCACTCCCAGATGCTTTCATATTGTCAGATCCCATAACTTTTGGATTTCTCTTCTTTTCAGAAACTTTTCTTGGATTAAGCTTAGCATAAGTTTCATAAAATTCCTTTTCAATTAAGGCATCTGACTTTCCCTTAAATTCCTTCATCTGATAACCTCTTGCATTCTTCAAATAATACTTCATGTCATTAACCAATGCTTTCCTTGAAGATGACTTAGGTTTGTAACCATGCTTCTGTGCTTCTTTAATCCTCATAATCAACTCTTCCCACTTAGCTAATCCATTCTTTCTGAGTATAAACTCAACAAGCTCTTTTGTCTTTTCAGTTCCATCCAACTGCTCATCATTTGATATCAACCTAGCTTCACCTCTTACAATCATATCAGAATCAATGAAATACTGCAATTGTTCATCTAATTCTTCTTGATTAACTTCTTTAAATGTAGAGCTTTCCATAAGATCAAACTGATTTCTTTCTTCATCAGCTGCAACACTTCTTGCATATTCTTCATCCTGAGCAATCTGAGCTTGTTCATCAGCCAACTTTTTCTTCCTTTCAAGCTCTTCAGCAGATTCAGCAGCTTGTTGTTGTGATGGTGTGGGTGTTTTAGTTCCTTTGTTCATGTTCAGCAGTACTTGAGCTAAAGTCATCTGTTCATCATCTGAATCAGCAGAGTCCTTTACTCCTGCACTCTTCTCAGTATCATCAGCAGAAACCTTTAACCCATCAGCAGAGTGTTCTGCACCAGCAGAGTCAACCTTGTCTTCTGCACCAGCAGAGTCAACCTTGTCTTCTGCACCAGCAGAGTCAACCTTGTCACTCTCATCACCAACATTTTCAACAAAATCTTTAACAACCTCCCCTGAACCCATTACACCTTCCTGATCCTGATCATTCACTTGAGCCTCCTGATCATTCCTCCCCTGTTTGAAAGCATCCTCTTCCAAACTTGGTTTGGAACTCTTCTTTAGCCTCCCCTCAAGATGTTGAACCCTTAGCTTAAGCCTTCTTATTTCAGCACCTTGAGTAGCTTTGACTATCTTTAACTCCTTTCGAAGACCAAGGACCTCCTTTGACAATTTTGTACAGTTATCCGTCAATTCTTTTAATTGTTTCATGATATCCTCACAACTTCGGTCTGTGTAACCTGACCCGAGAGGTTGATCATTGGAATTGGCATTATGTACTGGTGTTTTAACCGCCAAATCCTCAGTGTCATGTTCAATACTAGCATCAACACTTCGACATGTGTGACCTGGTCCGAGAGGTGTATCATATGCAATGTCAATATGTACATCAGTGTCCATCAATTCAATAGTTTCATCTCTGTCCTCATCACTTCGAGATGTATTACCTTCTCCGAGAGGTGAATCTTGGTACACAAACTCAGTCTCAACCCTAGGTCGATCATCTGAGCCCCCCATAGAAGCCATTTGGCTGGGGTTACCACCAGTTGTGTCAGGTTCCTGAGAACCTTCTACAAAAGATGTTGCCATGGTTGAGGTCTTAATTATGTTGACACTGTCCTGTTCAACTACTAAGTTGGAAACAGTAGTGCCAGCCTCTTCCATCATGATACCTCCAACACCTGTATCAGCCTCATCTGCTACCATACTGACATTGGCCTGAGGTTGCACAATGTCCTCTTGTGAAGTCCTAGGTGTTTGGGTATTTTGTGGTTCAGTGGAAGATGACTCATTTAAGCTTGTAGATGAGGATGTGTGATGGGAAGCTGTGGGTGTTCCAGCCTCTTCATCCTCATTCTCTGCAGCCACTACATTCAAGATGTGTGCAGTTAGGGGAGTTATAGTGCCAGAAAAACCTTTCCCATTCTTCTTTAAAAATGCAAACATCTTGATTGCCATTCTACTACAGGGCTCAACATTTACATGCCTCAATGGTTCCCTTAGTTGTCTGTTTATAATAAGTTGTAGAAACCTTGGGTACAAGTAAAACTTCTTCTTAACAAACTTCTTCATCCCCTCAAATATCATAACAGAAAAATCAAAGGGTTGCCCTGTAGCTAAACACACTAAAGCCATAGCTTGAGAGGCACTAAACTCACTCCATCCACCTACTTTGGGAAACAGGCAGTGTTGAAGTGTATGTAGCAAAAACTTCCAATGTGGACAGAGACGACCTTTCAAAAATGTACCACCAACCTCAGGTCTCTCATATCCAATAGTCTCAAGCTCAGTCATAACTGTTTCTGGGGTAATGGTAGGGGGTGTTGGTATGCCTGATAAGCGCAAACTTCTCTTAATTGTTGTTTCACTAACTACAATATTCTCCCCATCTACACTACCTATCAATCGTTCCTCACCATCTAGTACATCCAACTTAACAGTTGACCAAAATTGCTTCATATGAGATTTGTAAATGGTAGGAGCAACTGTTAACGCATACCTTAACTTAGACGAACTCAGAAAATCCATAACCTCATAAAATCCATCAGCTGCAGTAACCTTACTGAGAAATGCTATCTGATTGTGTTCATCCGGAAACGTTCTTCGAGCCATTTGATTTGGGGGTTTTGGGTGAAATGATATGAATTAATGTTCTTGGGTGAGAATCAAATGTTGTTTTGAGCAATTAAAGGATAATGAGATCAAATTAGTTTATGAGACCGTTTTGATCTAATTAGGTTTAAGAACGCGCCAAAAGTTTCAATTTGACCCTTCAACTTTCAAACTCATCAGCAGAGTTGAGATAGTGTTGACCAAAAGTCAACATTCCCAATATAATCAAAATCACCTCCTTAAATACCATACCAACCCCTCATTGAGGTCCAAAAATCCCTTAAACTCTTTAATAAATCCCCAATTCACAAACCCTAACTCAACATCAACAAATCATGAGTTCATCAAAAGCTCCAATAATCGACATTTCCTCAGATTCATCATCAGACGATTCAGAGGGATGGGCAAGCTACTTTCCTCAAGGTTATCTTGCAAGTTCATCGACAGCAAAACCAAAAGGCAAAGCGGTTGAGGAAGATGAATATTCCGACCCACTTCCATCAACACCATCCTCCTTTGAGGATTCTGATGATGATAAAAGAACAAAAATTGATCCTCCACAGCATCCTTTGACCGCTGAGCTGCAGAAACAAATGGAGAATGCCGCCGCTGCCTTTGCGAAGAGTGTCCACCTGCCTCATCCAAAGCCAAGTACGGTTGAGCAGAAACCCCATGTTCCAAAGAAGAAGAAGCAGCAGAAGAAATCAGCTCCCTCGACAAGCCAACAGCAGAGTCCACCACCACGACCAGTAGTACTTGCACTCCCCTGTCCAAGGGTGTTTGAAGCCATGGGCACTAGGGGACCTCGTAGCAAGGTCATGCCTGACTTTGCTAGGATTTAGGTTGTGAATCTTTGTATTTTGTTGTCTTTTGATCTGTCTTTTGTATGGAAACAGTATGATGTACTTATGCCTTTATGATCAATGAACTTCCTCTTTTCATGCTTTACTTGATTGTGTATGTATATGTATCTGCAAAAGGTTAGTAGCAAACAACAAACACAAGCAAGAATATTCCATAATAGCAGCAGAGTAGCATAGCAGCAGACAACTAAACAGCAAACCAACTTAACAAACAGCAAATTTTGACTTAACAAACAGCACAAATCCTTACAAAACTTTACAAAAACATACAGAGATAAGATGGTTTAAGATTAAAGATTTATCATGCCAATACTAGCAACTAAAAATTGAAATCTACTTATATCAAAACTTTTGGTAAGTAAATCAGCAACATTGTTGTCAGTATGTATTTTAACCACTTGAATAAGCTTTTTCTCATAACAATCTCTAATAAAATGATGTCTTATCTCTATGTGTTTTGTTTTAGAATGAAAAACAGGATTTTTGATAATACACATTGTGCTGTTGTTGTCAATAAAAATTTTTGTGTTCATGAAATTGTACCCATAATCCAGCAATTGGTTTTGAATCCAGAGCACTTGTCCACAGCAGCTAGAAGCAGCAACATATTCTGCTTCAGTTGTCGAATTAGCCACCACTGTTTGTTTCTTACATTGCCAAGAGATCAGCCTATGTCCAAGGTACTGACAGCCTCCAGTGGTTGATTTTCTATCCAAAGTAGCTCCAGCATAGTCACTATCTGAGTATGCTATCAAGTCAAATGGTGAATTATTAGGATACCAAAGACCCAATTTTGGTTGGCCCTTTAGGTACCTAAAAATTCTTTTGACTACTTCCAAGTGTGAAACTTTTGGGGACACTTGAAATCTAGCACAAGCACACACAGAAAACATGATATCTGGCCTTGAAGCAGTCAGATACATCAATGAACCAATCATTGATCTATACAAATGTACATCAACCTCTACCCCATCTTCATCCTTGAGCAAAGACTTGTTTTTATCCATGGGTGTCTTTGCTGCCTTTACATCTTTGAAACCAAATTTCTTTAACATATCAGCCACATACTTGTCTTGGCTAATAAAAATCCCATCTGACTTCTGCTTAACTTGTAGTCCTAAAAAGAAAGTCAGTTCTCCCATAGAACTCATCTCAAACCTGCTGTGCATAAGCTTCTCAAATCCTTCACATAACACCTTATTTGTAGACCCAAAAATGATATCATCTACATAAACCTGAACAAGTAGGATATCCTTTTTGTCTTTCTTAATGAACAATGTTTTATCAATGGTTCCTCTGCAAAAACCATTGTGTAACAAATACTGTGATAAGGTGTCATACCAAGCTCTAGGAGCTTGATGTAATCCATACAGTGCTTTCTTCACCTTGTAGACCCTATCAGGATACTTAGGATCTTCAAACCCAGGTGGTTGCATCACATAAACCTCTTCAGGTATCTTTTCATACAAGAAAGCACTTTTCACATCCATTTGATACACAGGAAAATTCTTGTATGAGGCATATGCCAAGAAAAGTCTGATAGCCTCCAATCTTGCAACTGGGGCAAAGACCTCATCATAGTCTATCCCTTCTTCCTGAGTGTATCCCTGAGCCACCAATCTAGCCTTGTTTCTGATAACAATACCTCTTTCATCTCTTTTACATCTGAACACCCATTTTGTACCAATTGCCCTTTTTCCATTAGGCAAATCAACTAATGTCCAGACCTCTTGAAGCTTGAACTGCAGCAACTCCTCTTGCATAGCTTCAACCCAACTTTCATCCTTCAAAGCCTTGTGAATGGTCTTGGGTTCTTCTTGAGATAAGAAACAGGCAAACATGCAATTCTGTAAATCCTTGTGGCTATTTCTCTTCTTAAGTGTTTGAGCAAACAATCCTTGATCAAGCAAATCACTCAACCCTTTTGATTTACTTCTAGTCTGAACAACAGAGTGAACATCACCAATTATCTGCTCCTTTGGATGATTCTTGTGGATTCTGGTTGTAGGAGTGGGACTAACAGGTATATCAGTCTCCAAATTTGATAAATCACCTTCAGCACCAAAAACATCAACAACTTCATCATCAGTATCCACATATACTTCTTGTAATTCAGGCATCTCATCAGCAGAATCATCATCAGAATCACCATTTCTATCAGTAGAGTCCATTGGCATAGCAGCAGAGTTACCAAACCTAACAGCAGAGTGTTTGGGCCTAACAGCAGAGTGTTTTGGCTTATCAGCAGAGTGTTTTGGCCTGGCAGCAGAGTTGAGAGAACTGATGCTATGTGTATTCCCTTGTTGCCCATCAACTTCTGACTCTTTATTCCTTTCCTTATCATCATTCTTGTCATCATGAGAAGGTTCATCAACACCTTCTACAGCAACCTTTGGAACTTCCTTAGTAACAACATCACCATCTGAACTCACTTTCTCTTTATCAGTTGGAGAGAAGTACTGATCAAATGTGCTCCTTTCAATCAGAACAAACTCCTCTGCAGATCCATCCTTCTTTGCTTGTATACCTGCATTGGGGTTAGTTTGTGTACCTGCAGACATGTTAGAAGTACCTGCAATGACTGGTTGATAATTCATACTCTTGGTTAAAGAATCAATATCAAACATCCACTCAGGACCTTTTCCATCAACATTAGGTGTGGTTTCTCTAATTCTAACATGCAAATTTTCCACCACATGCCCAGTTCTTTGATTGAAAACCCTAAAAGCCTTACTTTCAGTAGAGTATCCAACAAAGTAACCTATGTCTGCTTTCTCACTAAACTTGCCTAAGTGATCAATGGTGTTTAAAATAGTGACAGGACACCCAAATGGTCTAAAGAAATCTATCAGTGGTTTTCTACCATGCAATAACTCATAAGGGGTCTTATTGTGAGGTTTAACTATCTTAGTTCTATTTTGCACATAACAAGCAGTGTTGACTGCTTCAGCCCAAAAGATAGTGGGTAACTTAGACTCTGACAACATTGTCCTAGCAGCTTCAATCAATGTTCTATTCCTCCTCTCAGCCACACCATTTTGCTGTGGAGTTCTAGCCACACTAAATTGTTTAGTTATCCCTTTTTCCTCACAGAACTGATTCATCACTTGATTTTTAAATTCAGTTCCATTGTCACATCTGATGATTTTAACCTTGTGATTAAATAGGTTTTCTATCCTTGTAATAAAAGCCTTAAGAATGCCAGCTGTCTCATTCTTAGTTGCTAAAAAGAATACCCAAGTAAACCTACTGAAATCATCAGTGACCACTAAGCCATACATCTTTTTGTTCAAACTATTCACATAAGTAGGTCCAAATAAGTCCATGTGTAACATAAACAAAGGTTCAGTTATAGAATTCACCAATTTGGACTTACAAGATGCTCTATGTTGCTTTCCCATCTGACAAGCAACACATACTTCAGGATTCTCAAAAACCTTTGAAGGTAATCCTCTGACCAAGTTCCCTTTCACCAAATTGTTGATAGCCTTGTAGTTCAGATGTCCAAGCCTTCTGTGCCACAGTTTGGATTCATCAATAGTGGCTTTGGCAAACAGACAAGTTAAATCTCTTTTGGGAATGATGTTCTTTATGTCCACACTGTATATGTTGTCATTTCTAGGGACTTTAAGAAGTACTAATTTATCATCAGGTATCTTAAAGTCGGGAGATAAGACAAGACATTCAGTGTCTATAAAAAGAACAAAATTCTTTCTGTCACACATTTGTGAGACACTAAAAAGATTGAACTTTAAGCCATTCACCAAATACACTTTTTCAAAATCCAATTTTCCAGTTCTGATCATGCCTTTTCCAACAATCTTTCCTCCTTTAGGATCATTCCCAAAGGCAACATATCCACCATCCAAAGCTTCAAAATTCTCCAAATTGCTTTGGTCTCCAGTCATGTGTGAAGAGCATCCACTATCAAAAATGCATTTATCCTTTAGCTCCTTTTGTAGATTGCCCTGCACAAAAAGTAAGAGAATTAGTTTCTCTTTGGGACCCAAGCCATTACTGACTTGGATCTACCTTGTGCATCAAAGTAGTCAAATTTCTTCAACTGCATTGGTGCACTGCTGTGTCTGAGAACATGATCTAAAACTTTAACTTTTGGTTTCCAGACCCAGCAAGCTGAGGCTTTAACAGCATAAAAATAATTGCCCACAACAGTATCAGTAACAACTTTAGGCAAAACAGCAGAGTCTGCCTTAACAGTAGAATTTGCCTTAACAACAGAATCAACTATATCCTTCTTTATAGGCACTGTTGGTGCAATAGGAGAGATAACTCTAGAAGCACCATCTCTCATCAAAACTTCCCTAGGAACCATGTTTCTTTTGGGGTGACGGTGAGTCTTTCTAGCAGAGTTTCTATGGTTCACCCTTGTGTACTGGTTCCAAGCTGGTTTCTTATAGCACTCATCTTGTAGATGTTCAAAACTACCACAACAATAACATGCCTTCTTATGTAATTGAAAATCAGTACCTAATTTATATGAAACTAGGTTGTTCCAATTTCTCTGATTTCCCCTAGGCAAGTTATTTGTTCTTTTAGGATATACTCTAGGTGTGTTTTCATACTCAGCCATCTTCCTAGAGATACCTTTACCAAACCTAGGCTTAACAAACTCAACCTTTTTAGCCCTAGGTACTTTTGATTCAACAACAGTAGGAATTTCTTCCTTTTTGTTCTTAGAGGTTGAATCAGATTCTACTTCATCATCATCACTGTCAGACTCCCAATCTTCAATTAGGGGTGGTTGTTCATACTTCTTTAACTCAACCTTAGGTGACTCTATTGCTTTTTCACTAGTTTCAACTACAGGTTTACTTGTTTCACCTACAGTTTTAGCCTCAGACTCAGATATGAAAGTTAGTGTCCTAGTAGGAGGGGCATTGGCACTAAGTTTCGTAGGGTGAGCAACAGCATTATATCCTAAACCACTTCCTGGTTCTGCAAAGTGTCTACCTATTGGTTTACTGAGAATATCAGTGGCATATTGTTGTTTTTCAACCCTAACTATGTGTTTTTCAGTCTCACTAATAGCTGAAACTCTAGCCTGTTCAGCCTCTTCTACTTTGTCCATAAGAACCTTAATCTCATCATCTCTCTTGATAATTTCATTTTTCAGAATAGTGATCTGATCAAGGTATTCAATTTCAGCCTTTTTATAAAATTCTAGCTTCTCTTCTAAGTTCTTTAAACCATATGCATAACTAAGATTATCTAGCTTAAGTGTTTCATTTTCCATCTTAAGGTTTCCATTGCTAGACTTAAGAATCTCAATTGTATCAGAACATGATTTAAATGAACAAGTTGAATCATTGGATACCTCAGAGTCTGATCCAGAAGAAGAATAGGCCATGAGAGCAAAATGCTGTACTTCAGATTCCTCTTCAGCTATCAATGCACAATTTGGACCATCCTCAGCAAGATCACTCCAATCATAATCACCTAACCCATCACATGATACCATAGCAGTAGTAGAATTTGGCTCGTCATCAGCAGACTTCTTGAAATTCTCATTGCTTCTTTTTGGTGCTTTGCATTCTCTTGCAAAGTGTCCCTTCTTTCTGCAGTTAAAACATTCAGCCTTTGACTTGTCAAATCCCACACTCTTGTTCCTTCTAAACTTCATCTCTTTTCCAGTTCGCTTAAGAAACCTTCTTGCCCTCATTGTTAACATTGCAAACTGCCATTGCATATCAATCTCTTCAACATCATCAGGATCAAGTTCATCCAGATCTTGAGGCATGACTGAAGTACTTGTAGTAAGTTCAGCCAAGTAAGCACAAATTGCAGCATCACTGATAGTGTTGGTGTTAGCAGAGTCAGCAGCAGAGACATGTGAACCAACAGCAGGAGCAAAAGCACCAGCAGCAGAGTGCTGTTCTTGATGTCTACCAGTAGTCTTGTTGCTTGAGGAAACAAAAGCAAGATTATTTGTGGTAGAGGATGAACTTGACAATCCTTTAATTTCAGATTCATACACCTTCAAGTTGTTATACAGATCATCCAATGTCATAGTATCAAAATCTTCCTTATGTCTCCAAACCACTGTATGAGTGTTCCATTCAGAAGATAGACTTCTCAGAAACTTTAGATTGACATCCTCTTGAGATGGCTCAATCTTCAAAAGAGCCATCTGACTTGATAGCTTATGAAGTCGATCATAAGTTCCCTCAATGTCCTCAGAACTTAAAGTAGTGAAAGTTTCAAACTGATGCTTCAGTAGATTCTTTCTTGATTTCTTTGTAGCTTCATTCCCACCAAATCGAAGTTCGATTGCTTCCCATAACTCCTTAGCAGACTCAATATGATTAAAGCTCAATTGATAATCATTAGGTATTCCCATCATGAGAATACTGTGAGCCTTAACCTCCAATCTTCTCTGTGCTTTCTCCTCACTTGTCTTGAGAGTCAAGACTGATCCAGTAGCAGTCTTGGTTTGCACAGTGTCGCCATGAATAATAACTTCCCAAAGTGAGTAATTGATTGCGTGGTTTTGTAACCTTACAACAGGTTTTACCTCTCGAGGGATCTCAAGAGGCTTACAACCCCACCAGGCAGTGTACCTGACCGATGTAGTATAGTGTAGTGGTAAGTACGGGGGATTGATCGTTCTCCACAGGGAATAGTGTTCGTTAGGTATGAAAGACTACTCTAATTAGGTCTAAAGGTTGAGGAAGATTCTTTTTTATGTTTTTATAGTTTTTATGAAAGTAAGTAAAATCTCGGGTTTGAAGGAGTGGGCGGAATTAGTTGCTAGTCAACTAATCCAAATTACTACGAATGCAATAAAATTAAATAACTGAAAATAAAATGTGGTGAGAAACTTATGTGTAGAGAAATGTGTTTACTTAGATTTCCTTACTCCCTAACTATCTTTTACCGGTTAATTAGTGTGTATTAGTCGCGTGGATGACGGGTGTATTCCTTAATACCATTCGTGGGGTGGCGTACTTACTTCCCCAACTCTACAAGCTCCTACTTCACTCCTATGTCGAGCCGGCTAGGAAGCTCCTAACATGGGATCACTAGAATTCGCTTGTGCATTAAATACAACCATAAAAACCTTTAGTACGCATTTGGTTCATGTTTCTTAAGACGTTCAAGCAAGTTACCGAATAGGAAGTTAGCCAGTTTTCTTAAGCCTAACATAGATAAACAATCATCCAATACAACTAACAACACACTAACAACCAATAATCAATAGCTAGGTTTCATTAGATCTAAGCAAACACAAGATAAATTTAGCCTAACATGTTAAACAAAAGACAAGAATAAGATAGAATCAAACAACACATAGACATATTGAATGATTAATTGATAACTTATCTTTCAATGAAACATGGAAGATCTCAAGGCAAAAAGCCCTGAAAAAGTAGCTAAAATCGTCTTAGGGTTTTATCCCAAAATTCCACACACTAAGCTCTCTCTAATGACAAAAAATTAGAAAACTATATATAGATTTTTGGATCTGACGGCGTCACCTTATGGAGTGTGACGCCGTCACCCTCGCCGCTTTTAGGGTTCCCGGATGACCTTCTTGACGCCGTCCCTCTTTAGCTCTTCAAAAATCCATTCTGGCTTATCAAGACTTGACGCCGTCTAACCATGAACGTGACGCCGTCCCCTTATGATTTAAGCCGTGACGCCCTCGATCAAGTTAAAGTGTGATGCCGTCAGAATTCACATGCTATTTTCACTGGCCCGTCATGAGTAAATTTCACGTCCAACTTTTCTTGCCAAGGCATGACGCCGTCTAGAGTAAATCTTGACGCCGTCAAGAGTAACTTTTAGCCGATTTTTGAGACTTTGCCGTTTTCTTCACTTTAATGCTCCAAAAACGTCCAAAATGCCTCCTTTTCCAGATTTCTCCTCAAAAGTACCTAAAATGACAAAAGGAACGATTTAGGGCAATATTTGATCAAATAAATACGATTTAGGGCTTAAATGACCCCTTAAAAGCGGTACACTTTTCGCTTCATCAAATACCCTTACACTTGAGATTTGCTTGTCCTCAAGCAAATGCGCTTTTATTCTAATCAAAATACAAGTTAGGGGTCATTTAATGCTAACATAAAAGTAATTACAACAAATAATCGTTCCACTTCAATCATAATAAGCACGGAGATTATAAACTAGCACCTCACAAGTAGTGTTTAGATACTCACATCTCTCAAGTGTCATCAAAATAAATCTCATAAATGAAAACGGAAAATATCTCTCACTACCTGTCATAGCAAATAGATTACCATAGGCTTGGGAAAGGATCGAAAACCTCCTCCACTAGGCGTAAGCACCTAAGATAAACTATCAAAGAGGGCTTTTAAATGGGTTATAACGTTAGGTGTAGGGAAAAGGAAAACACGGTTTTGTTGGATAAAGGATATTTTACTGGTGGCGAGTTAAAAATCTTGATCAATTACATGTACTATACAATGTTGCTAAGCCAAGACTCGACTCAATCTTAAGCTAATGAAAGAAAATAACAAAAACATAAAATAAAACGGGATGGTAGTCCGTATGTTTTTTCTATTTTTCTTTTTCTCATTTTTTTGTGTTTTTCTTGATTTTTTTTTTTTTTTTTTTTTTTTTTTTTTTTTTTTTTTTTTTTTTTTTTTTTGCATACTCTTTTACCCTACCATCCAAAATAATACATCATAGGGGCGTTGCATTCCCCTTACACTTGAACTTTTACATAACTTTACAAAAAACTATTCTAATGACTCGAATTAAGATAATTGAAAAACTTGGAGTACTTTTAAAATATTTAGCACATATGGGGGTAATAAATGATGTTCTTCCCCATTACTCCATTACACTAGTACTTTACCCATGAGTCCCAATCGTCCCAAAACAATATGTACAAGGATATGACTCGACTTAGCAACCATGTAATCAACTAGATAATTAACTTGGGTTTAAACAAATGTTGTCACAATAATGCACTAAAAATGAGTGCATACAAGGTAGGCTAAGGCGATTTGGGTGTACATTTAAGTGGGGTGTAACAAATTCTTCCTTTAAGTAAAATGCTTAAAGGTCGAAATGAAAAGATAGGCTCTGAGGGGTGTACTAGGGGTATCGTGTACAAAAAATGAGTACAACGCAAAGGGTGTGGGAGAATTACTTGACCAATGTAGCCAATGTAATTATAACAAAAACACAGGTGTAAAACAATGGGTTAATCCTAATGCCTCTTATCATGTAGTAAATCTAACTACACGAATGTAGTCTCACTTGTGGCCTTGGAATGGTCCTAACGCAAGTTCTAGAATCTAAGTGCTACCGGTACACACATCATAGCATAAATGCTTTTCCTACCAATTCTAGGGGCGAACCTCACATATTTGGGGGTGGAAAATTTTTTAGTGGTACGGTTTTTGTGCTAGTTATATAAACTCCTATCCGTGAGACGCTCATTAAGATCAAAGTTTCACTCCTATATGTTGTAAAAAATTTTAAATTTGGCACTAAAATTACCTTAACAAGTATTTCTCTCAGTTTTATTACACATCTACTATTAAACAAACAAAAATCAAGCGCAATGGTATTCTCTAAAATCGTACTTTTACCCTCCCCTTACACTTAAGATGAACATTGTCCCCAATGTTCAAATAATAAGATGTAAAAGCAAAAAGTAAACGAATGAAATCAAATACTCCCCTGATTCGCTCGGTGGATAATGAAATTACACGGTTAAATCTTCCTCCAAAGAGAATGTTGAAACTCCATGACTAATGCATCGCCATAAGCTTGATTCCATAAACATCTCCTTGTCCAAAATAACCTGTTAAACCTGAGAAAACAAACACGAAAACCTGCGTAACATCGGCGGGAAAAATCTATATATAAGGATATAATGCTTGTGGAATGATAATTTTGCAGATTCCTGGAGATTATAAGTTGGAGATTTAATAAAAACTTTTATGAAAACAAAACTTTCAAAAATTTCTGGAAATTAAATCTGACGCCGTCAGGTTATAACCCCTGACGCCGTCAGAAATGACCTGACAAAAATTTTCATTTTTAGTTTCCGGAAAATTTCTGGAAAAACCTTTACCTTACTTCCTGGAAATCCTGCAAAACATCATTATGACTCGATACAAGCATTTGACTCAAACAATTACTAATATGCATGCTTATATCTCATTGTTATCGTTCATGTTCAATCTTGTTCTTTAAAACAGATTTAAATTTCCCTTACACTTATCTTTTGCAAAATACCTTTATATGTAGTTAAGACGAAGTTAAAAACAAAATAAAGCATTTTCACAATTTATATTTGAGACATGAACAGTAAACAAAAAGAATAAGAAATGCATACGGAAACAAATAAAATTAAATAAACAAACAATCAAACAAATAAAGCAAATAAAGCATGGGCTGCCTCCCAAGAGCGCTTGTTTTTGTTCGAGTCACGAGCCTGACTCTACCCTTATTTAACGGAAATAGGGGAGGTTTTCCCTACACTTAGGATTAAGTGTGGGTGAAAGTAGCGATACACACCATCTTGGTGGAAGTATGCCACGTGAGGAAAGAGTGGTGGATGAATTATATGCTCAAAGATGTGGGATCCAATCATCATAACCTTACTTAGTTCAATTGGGTCAATGGGTGAATTGAAGTTTTCTCCTAGAAAGGGATCATCTTCTATCAACTTCGAGAGACTCCAAGTTAAGAATCCACTTTGACCTAATAAACCCGGTTTAAACCCATAATGTTTCTTGTGATCAATCATAAATGGGTGATGTATGTATGTAAGGTCACGGTTCACTCCTATATTAGCTTCCACTCCACATGGCCTAGAGTCTACTACCTTAATCTTAACATTACCCGGACTACATGGTTTGATGGGTGGATCGGGACCTAATTCAATTCCTAACTTCACATCTAAGGATGGAAGATTAGGTAACGGTTTTGGTTTAGGCTCCGGTTCATCAAAACTAGGAACTTCCATAGAACTAAAAGAAAGGTTATGACTACAAGTATTCAAACCTATTTCTTCTAGTTTTGTTTCTTCCAAAGGTTCTACTTCAATTGGGGTTCCTATAGTCCCTTCTACTTCTTCCGGGTAAGTCACGGGCGGTGTGTGTGCCTCAAATGATGGTAGGACTTGTGGGGTACTTGGTGGGCTTATGTTACTTACCTCATCATTCCTTGTGTCAAGATCACCTATATCCTCATCATGTGTTTTAGTAGGATCTAACCCTAACATTTTCCCAAGTATCTCAAGTGCTTCTCTAGGCATCTCAACTTCTATGTCCGAATCATAAGGATCATCCTCAATATTCTGACTGCTATATACAAATTGCCTAAAAGATTCATCATGTGTTTCTTGAGATTCAACGTCATCAATCACAAAACCTAGGTCTTTTTGATTAATGTGATCATGTTTGGCTAAATCCTCCGTCACATCAAGGTCACCTATGTGTTTGTCTTGTACTATGGCATTACATGACATCCACTTAGGTATCTCAACACTAACATATTCATCCCCAAACAAACTTGTTTCCTGATCCTTGAAATTTGTGGTCAATTGACTTGTACTAACGTTTGTTGGGTTGTCTACTATATAATAATATTGGGCACACTCTTCAATAGCTTCCCATGCTTTCTCAGCACTTAATTCCCTAATATCCCTGCCGGCAATATGGTAAATGTCCCTTTGGGCATGTCGGTCGACATGATTGTAAAAGATTTGAGTTAGGGACCAAAAATCGAAGTTATGATGAGGGACTTTTTGGAGTAAATATTTAAAACGAGTCCATGCATCATAGAGAGGTTCATCTTTATGTTGTTTAAACATCAAGATGTCATATGGAGTGGGTGAATTACGTGGTTGGTGGTATGGTGGATTCGCGTTCTCCATAATGGTGAACGGAAGAGTCAATGGAAATTACGAACAAACAAACAAAGAAATAAGATAGACTAAAGAAAACCTAGAAAAATAAAATAAAAATCTCACTAGAAAGGAATCTAGTGAGTAGACCTAATAGAAATAAAAATTCAACCTAAACAATAACTATTCCCCGGCAGCGGCGCCAAAAACTTGATGCGTGGTTTTGCAACCTTACAACAGGTTTTACCTCTCGAGGGATCTCAAGAGGCTTACAACCCCACCAGGCAGTGTACCTGACCGATGTAGTATAGTGTAGTGGTAAGTACGGGGGATTGATCGTTCTCCACAGGGAATAGTGTTCGTTAGGTATGAAAGACTACTCTAATTAGGTCTAAGGGTTGAGGAAGATTCTTTTTTATGTTTTTATAGTTTTTATGAAAGCAAGTAAAATCTCGGGTTTGAAGGAGTGGGCGGAATTAGTTGCTAGTCAACTAACCCAAATTACTACGAATGCAATAAAATTAAATAACTGAAAATAAAATGTGGTGAGAAACTTATGTGTAGAGAAATGTGTTTACTTAGATTTCCTTACTCCCTAACTATCTTTTACCGGTTAATTAGTGTGTATTAGTCGCGTGGATGACGGGTGTATTCCTTAATACCATTCGTGGGGTGGCGTACTTACTTCCCCAACTCTACAAGCTCCTACTTCACTCCTATGTCGAGCCGGCTAGGAAGCTCCTAACATGGGATCACTAGAATTCGCTTGTGCATTAAATACAACCATAAAAACCTTTAGTACGCATTTGGTTCATGTTTCTTAAGACGTTCAAGCAAGTTACCGAATAGGAAGTTAGCCAGTTTTCTTAAGCCTAACATAGATAAACAATCATCCAATACAACTAACAACACACTAACAACCAATAATCAATAGCTAGGTTTCATTAGATCTAAGCAAACACAAGATAAATTTAGCCTAACATGTTAAACAAAAGACAAGAATAAGATAGAATCAAACAACACATAGACATATTGAATGATTAATTGATAACTTATCTTTCAATGAAACATGGAAGATCTCAAGGCAAAAAGCCCTGAAAAAGTAGCTAAAATCGTCTTAGGGTTTTATCCCAAAATTCCACACACTAAGCTCTCTCTAATGACAAAAAATTAGAAAACTATATATAGATTTTTGGATCTGACGGCGTCACCTTATGGAGTGTGACGCCGTCACCTCGCCGCTTTTAGGGTTCCCGGATGACCTTCTTGACGCCGTCCCTCTTTAGCTCTTCAAAAATCCATTCTGGCTTATCAAGACTTGACGCCGTCTAACCATGAACGTGACGCCGTCCCCTTATGATTTAAGCCGTGACGCCCTCGATCAAGTTAAAGCGTGACGCCGTCAGAATTCACATGCTATTTTCACTGGCCCGTCATGAGTAAATTTCACGTCCAACTTTTCTTGCCAAGGCATGACGCCGTCTAGAGTAAATCTTGACGCCGTCAAGAGTAACTTTTAGCCGATTTTTGAGACTTTGCCGTTTTCTTCACTTTAATGCTCCAAAAACGTCCAAAATGCCTCCTTTTCCAGATTTCTCCTCAAAAGTACCTAAAATGACAAAAGGAACGATTTAGGGCAATATTTGATCAAATAAATACGATTTAGGGCTTAAATGACCCCTTAAAAGCGGTACACTTTTCGCTTTATCACAACCATTCTTATGTATTGTTGAATCCTCATCTTCCAGATCTCATACTCTCCAGTCTTGAGCATGGGAACCCTTGATGCAGTAACCATGTGTGTAGAGTCGGAGTCCATTGCTTACTGTGATGATTAGCAAATCTTGTATTCAGAAATTCTTCTTGGTACCAGTTTCTAGATCACAAGCTCTGATACCACTTGTTGATCCCAGTTGAGCTTCACGATCTTATTAATTACTTTAGATAAATCTAAGGTAATCGGTATAGAAACTGATCTTGAGTTGTATATCAAATATTATGCGGAAACTAATACTTGATCTTAAGAAGAATAAACACAAACGAATTATCAAACAACACTTCAATATATTAATACGATTGCTCTGAATAGCAATAGGGTTACAAGAAACCTTGAAGTGTAAACAATACGTATGCTATGATAATCGATATCTAACCCTAACCCTAGAACCTCCTTTTATAGCGTAAGGAGTCCTAGTCGGTTTACAAGACTTTCTATATAAGAAAAATATTCATACGTATCTTTTCTATACTTATCCTTAACATACTATACATATCTAATAAGCAGCAGAGTAATTCTTCTAGCAGCAGAGTCTTCGTGAGCTAGCAGCAGAGTTACACTTGCCTATTATCCCAAACAGCAGAGTTATCAAAACAGCAGAGTTCTTGTGCTAATCAGCAGAGTTACATAACTATCCAGCAGAGTTATGTTTCTCGAATCAGCAGCATTTTAGACCCAACTTCATGTTTCAATAAAGATAAGTATTCCCTTTAATTATTTGATATGTCTATGTATTGTTTGATTAATTGTTGATCTTTTCTTTA
Source organism: Artemisia tridentata subsp. tridentata (assembly GCA_021014915.2). NCBI lineage: Eukaryota > Viridiplantae > Streptophyta > Magnoliopsida > Asterales > Asteraceae > Artemisia > Artemisia tridentata. The sequence continues at coordinate 121,631,025 of CP139506.1, forward strand.
CTTTAACATGTTAGCTTAAGTTTATTTGTGTTGAATATTGGTTTGTTGTCTCTTATTTAGTTGATTGCCTCGCATTAGGCTAAAAAAACTGGCTAACCTCTTGTATGTAACTAGCTTGAACGTCTTAGAAACGCAACCGTAGAGTGCACTATTGGTTTTTCTCGTTGTATTTATTGCGTGAATTGCGGCTTGTAGATCCTAGATAACTTAATATACTTTAAGGGATTTTGGGGAGACTAAGATTCATAGAGTTGGGGACTTCGGCACCTCCCCAAAACCAATATTAAGGAATACATCTCTTCAACTAAAACAATGACGTGACAATTCAACAAATCAATAGGAGATAACTAGGGAGTAATTATATCTAAGTAAACACGTTTTTCTCTCATAAGTAGTCACCACTTTAATTTTCTGTCTAATTAGTTTAATTAGTTTTTATAATTATATTAGTTTTGAGTTAGCTGACTAGCAACTAATTCCGCCCACTCTTCAAAAACGAGATTTTTAATTTGCTTTCATAAAAATATAAAAATACAAAAAGATAAAATATAAAAATACAAAAAGAATCATCCCTCACCTCTAGACCTAATACGTCATACATCGTGACCTAACGACACTATTCCCTCTAGAGAACGATCAATCCCCCGGACCTACCTATACTACACTACAACAGTTAGCTACACTGCTTAGGAGATTATAAAACTTCTTGCGAGAGGTTCGCAACCCTGCATCAAGTTTTTTGGGCCGTTGTCGGGGAATAGTTATTGTTTAGTGTCAATTTCTATCTCGTTTAGGTCTACTCACTTAGATTCCTATCAAGTGAGATTTCATTTTATTTTTATTACCTTTCGTTAGTCTATCTTTTCTTCGTGCCCTTTGTTTTGTATCATGGTTAATGAAGATCTCAATAATCTTAGACGACCTAGGGCCTGCAGTTCCATCAAAACCCTCGTTAAGCCTTTTGAAGAACCCGAAAGAGAAATGCATAAGAGATCAAAAACTATTTGCAGACACGAACCACAGGGCACCACTATTAATTTCGATGAAGTCCTTTCCCAGGAAGAGGACGCACCACATTTCGAACCTAAGGAGTTCATACCCGAACAAAACAAGCAAAATATGGAGAATCACATCCCAAAAAGCCTTAAAGATTACTCCTCTCCTAATCATTCGGTTTCTCTAACGCTATCATATGCCCAAGTGAACATACTAATGAAGTCTTACACACTAATGACATTTGGCTGGTCCAAAATGTGTGCAAGTTTCATGGGTTGAACAATGAGGATCCAATCCAGCATATCAAAGATTCCTGAAAATCGTTGACACCATCCATGCGGACGGGGCTACTCGAGACACATCCCGACTGAGATTCTTTCCATTTTCTCTTCATGGAAGGGCGAGGGAATAGCTCGACAAATTACCCTCAAGTTCGATTTTTACATGGGAACAACTCATTTCAAAATTCTATGACAAATTCTTTCCGCCTGGTAGAACTACAACAATTAGGGACAAAATCCTCCGTTTCCAACCAGGGAAAACGGAATCTATCTATAATTCTTGGATTCTTTTCAAATACCTCATACGATAAGCCCCTCATCATGGCATCGAGCTGTGGATCCTTGTTCAAATCTTCTATGATAGTATCTCTCGTGATGACCAAAAGGGAATTGATTATTCAATAAGAGGAAAAATCACTAAACTAAGTGCAAAAGAAGGATGGAACAAGATAGAGGAATACATTCAATACAAAGACAACACTTGGGATGAACCCATATCGGTTATGAGTGTTTCTGAAGTCGTGCTGTAACCACTGGTAAAAATACGACTTTATAATAAACTATACTTATCCTTTTTCCACGTAGATTTTTTTTATTTATTTATTAGTTAATTATAACTATTATCTTATATGACGTAGATCACATCCTCGATAAACGTACTCGCAACAGAATTGGTATTTAACTATCTAAAACATCACTGACATAAAACTTTACAAAATCCCATTTACCACTTTACGTTATCTCGTTAGCGTACGTTTAAAACTGAATGTTTCTTATCTAAATAGAATTTTTATAAAACCATAAAGTATCATAACAACATGTGGAGATAACAGAACCCTAGAAATGTTAAAATATAATTTACGTAACTAATGTACAAGTCACTAAACCACAGAAACCCTAATACCACTATAACTCCCGATAAAACCCTAATTTCACAAAAACATTATTATAGGTAATAAAATCACAAACCTTAATTAATATTTTATTAAAAAATATATGTACAAGTCTTTTAATCAAAGTACAAGTCTCTAATGCATAAGAACCACTTATTAATAAAAACCCTATATAAACTTCAAAAATAATTATTTTAAGGACATATTTTGTAATACTTTTCTACATTAGTTTTTTTTTTAAATAAATTTATTAATTCATAAAATAAGTGTGCAAACACTAAAACCTATGGTACAACCCTCTAATGCACAAAAACATAAGAATCCACTTATTTATCTTAAAACCTTAATAAAAATTATATAAAAATTACATAAATTAAAGAAATATTAAAATTATATTTCTCCTATTTTACAAACCCTAGCACAACCATCCTAAGCATAAAGTACAACTATCCAATGCACAAAATTATTTTCCTTCACTTATATATAAATCGATATATATATATATATATATATATATATATATATATATATATATATATATATATATATATATTATTTCGTAAAACCCTAACAATCCATTTCTAGAAATCCCTAAACCCTAGGAACCCTAACTAAACCTTAAACCCTGAAGTACCATACCCTAAAGCCTAGTGTACTACTCCTTTAAGCATGAATCGAACCAAATTCTCCTAGTTCTTTAAAAATGGTTCGAATCCCACATGAAACAAACCAAAGTCTCATTTTACTTAAACCTTAAGGGATCAAATGAAAGAACACAACATCTCCACATCCCCCCTCCTCTAGAAACATAAGACTTGTGTGGTTCTTATGTAAAACACATCACCTCATCACCATCACTCCCACATGCCACCTTTTACCCTCCTCCTCCACCCATTTGTTCCCAAATTCCTCCAACCACATCACCATGTCTCTTCCATAACCCACAAGGTGACATCAAGCCTCTAGAAAACCCTAACCAACTCCCTTCTATAAATACCAAGTCAAACACACACACTAATTCATTATCCTACCACTTGACCTAAACCAAAATAGCCCATACACTCTCATTTCGAATTCCCACAACCCTTAATCAAGTCTAAGAATCTCTCCAGGAATCTTAGAAGAAAGTTGGAAACTTTGGAGCTTTGATTTGAACCCAATTCACCACCTACAAACCCTAGTCGAACCATACATTTTGGTAAGTTTTCTAAACCAATTTCATTACTTCTTATGTAATTGTTACAATCTAAAAATTCACTAATAACTCATTTCTAGTAAAAGCCTAACCTAAAAATTTAAAAATTTCATTTTTTTTCTTTCTTTTCCTCTCGGGGAACCCAAAACAAACACCCCCTATAATTATTTTACAAACCTAAAAATACCTAGAATCATTTAGAAGTCTCATAAACATGTTGTAGATACTAAATAAAATCAAAGATCCCTCGTTTATAAGTTCTAAAATCAAAAACGAAATTTTTTTTCTTCTTTTGTTGTTGTCGCGACCCAACAGCGGACATGGGATTTGTTCACTAAAATTCGATCATTATACGGACACCAAAAATTCTAGATTTTTGTACAAACAAAGTTTACTTAGGTGCTGTTTCTTTTTTTTTTTAGCATTAAGTACTGGCTGGTAAAAGGGTCCCTCTAGATACATGTGGGCCTTTACATAAGAGTTTCTATGAACAAAGATTGTTTCTTTTCATACGCTGAGGGAGCATCTGGTTTACTGGAATTGACAATTTTACCCTTTTATAAGAAATTAACATGTATTGTTATTATTTGTACCAAGATTTGTACCTGGAGTTAACATCATCAGTAATAACAATAAATTAACCATAAAATTACATCTTAATACCATTAATAACTAAACTTTGATCTAATAATATTACACATCAAAGTTAACCGAAGTTTGATCTAATAATACAACACATCAACGTCACTAGTAACCTAAATGACGTTCAAAAAAAAATTAGTAACCTGTTTGATCTAATAATACTACACATCAACGTCACTAGTAACCTAAATGACGTTCAAAAAAGAAACTAGTAACCTGTTGATCTAATAATACTGCACATCAACGTCACTAGTAACCTAAATGACGTTCAAAAAAAAAAACTAGTAACCTGTTACTGCCGATTAGCTATTTCGTCACGCAAATTAGCCATAAATTGTGTGCTTTGAGTGCCCCATTGTGTTCCATTTACTTCCTCTTCTACATGTCCCTCGAATTCCTCTTGGTTGTTGAATATACTGTCTTCATCACATTCTTGAAACAACTGATCTTGAATGTTATATTTCCTTATAAAATTATGTATGGCAAAACAAGCAATGACCACATCTCTTTGCACCTCAAATTTATAACTTGCCATTTGTTTTAGAATTGGAAATCTTGCTTTCAAGACACCGTAAGCACGCTCAATGACATTTCTGAGTTGCGCATGGGCATGATTAAACTTTTCTTCTTTAGTTAAAGCGCGTCGGCGCCGAAAATCCGCTAACCAATACCTCGTGTTACGATATGGAGCCAAAAATCCGCGAGTGTTTGCATATGCAGCATCACAAAGATAGTACTTATCTGTAATAGATATACGAAAAATACTATTATCAATCACAAAGATTAGAAATTATAAATGAATAGTTACTAGTATATAAAAATACATACTTGCAGGGGGAAACGGAAAGCCAGATGTTGGATTATGTACAACTTCAGTTAGTACTCTCGAGTCATGTGCTATGCCTTCCCATCCCGCCCAAACAAAAGTGAAAATCATATTGAAATCACAAATTCCTAAAACGTTTTGATAACATCGGCCTCCTCCTCTTCCTCTATAAGCAGTCTGCTCATTAATAGGCACAACTGCATGAACTAAAGTTCCATCGAGTGCACCTAGAGCTCCCTTCATTAATGAAATACAACATATAATTAACTTCTGGAGAATATTATAAATCTACAAATCATATAAGCTAAAACATACTGGAAAGATATCTCTTAAAGCTCTTTGTCTATCAGATATGTTTGCATCAAGGGGTGTTGGTCGTACGACTTCTTTTGCGAATTCCATCATTCCTTGTAGAACTTCATGAAAACAATCATGAATAGTTCTTGACGAGTGTTGAAATCTTCGCTTGATCATCCTAAAACGTTCATTGTGCCCAATAGTTGTTAAAAAAATTGCCATCTTCTCCTCGAGACTTATATACCTACTATCACGTAACCAATTTTTTTGTTTGAAATGGTTGCATAATAACACATAAGCATCTCGAGAAAGACGCATTAATTCTTGACATTGCGTATTGTTTCCATATAATAACTCTTGTGTGTAGGCATGCCCGCTTAATGCCGATATATTATCTTTAACTCTTTGAATCCTCGCAACATTTCTTCTTCGTCTCACATACCACAGTAGAATAACTAAGAATAAAATTTCTTTTAAAAAGTCCATAACCTAACAAAGACAAAATAACAAGCATGTCAACATTAATTAAGATCAAAGCATAGCATCAGTTGAATCATAAAAATGCCTTATTTTGGAATATTAAGAAGTAGCTCACTGTAAATAATCTCTAAAGGTAGAACTAAACTTCAAATGAAAATGATGAATAATGTAATCAACATAAGATGGTTTTCATCAGTTAGTAAAAATGTCTAAGTTTGGAGCTATTGCTTTATGTGGGTGTTTGGGTTCGATTCGAGGGTTTTAAATTAGATTCATTTTAGCAAAAATCAACTGTTATGACATATTATTTAAAAGAAAATCATGTATAAGAATCCATGTTCTTGTATATAAAGAGAATAATGTATTGTGAAAAATTACCTAGGACTTTAATGGGGAAAGCAACAACGGCGTGGATTAACTGAAGATGGGGAACGACTATGTAGATGCGGTGATGACGGAGGGAGCACCGGTGTGGATGGAGTGGAGATGGTGATGAAGTGATGGTGGATATTATCTTGAGGTAGGTATGGAGATGTATAAGATTTGGGGGAATAGATAAAATAAGGAAAAAAATTAAGGGCAAAAATGACTTTGGGTGAAAAAAATAAATGATAATGGGCTCTGAGTCGGGAGGAGTGGAAAATTATCCCTCTCTCAAATCAGACGAGTTAAGGGATCTGAGTTGGGAGGAGTGAAAAAGAAACATCAAGATATAACTTGGTCCCACCAATTCTCTTACCTAAAGGGCCATTAAGTCCCAAGTAAACACCCCCTTAGTTATCTAACTATAGGAAAAAGAATGAAGTCATTTGGTTTAGAAATGAATGAGATATGGCCTTTTCTTGTGGCGTGTTTTCTGCCCAAATCTGTCAAACAAACGCACTCTAATAAATTAATTGTGAGCTCATGAGCTCGAATCATGGGCTAGAAATTTATAAAAATGATCTTTATAAACTAATACTTAAGTTTACAAAAGAGTCGTAAAAAGTTTTGCCATTAATTGTAAGATATTAAGCGTTTTTAAGAAAAAAGGACATCGTGTGTAACGCGACGGGAGTCTCAATGGTATTTTATGTCAAAACTCTAATTAGATTTATAAAAAGGACTTAATATGCAGTCGACCTAAACCCTAGGGGTAGAAAATGTCATTTTTGAAACTATAGGGGTAAAAGTTGTCATTTAAACAAAGTTGAGGGGTAAAAATTGTAATTTTGTGAAAGTTGAGGGGTAAAATTTGTCAATATATGAAAGTTCAAGGGTAAAAGTTGACAATATGTAGAACTTTAGGGGAAGAAGTGAAAATGTTTAAATAATAATTAATATTACATTATTATTATAATTATTAATATTTTTATTATTCTTATTATTAATAAGGATTTAAAATACGTTTTCTCCGATAACGAAAGAACGAAGTATTTGATTAACGAACGAACGGAACGAACACATAAAAATAAGTAATAATATAAAACTTATAACTTTTGAAGAGACTTCATGTTGTATCAAAATTAACATTTAAACAATAACGAAAACGTTACAAAGCGAACAAACAAACTTAATTATATTCAAGAACGATTACTAAAATATAACGTACCAACTCAGGTTGCGCGCCGGAGACGTTTATCAACTTTAGTTAAATTCGTTATTCGTTCAGACTAATCAACGTGAGTTCATAGTCCCACTTTTAATTATACGTTTTACAAACTTGTGGGGAGATACATACTACTAAATCGAACACGAGTATTTTAATAATTGTTATTGCACTAGGTTAACTTATTGCCTATTTTTATAAAAAGTCCCTCATATCATGCATCATTAGTCACCCGCAGGGTGAGCGCGAATATAATGAATAGATATATTGGCCTGACGACCCATTTGTATTAGCCGGATGGATATCCTTTGGGGTAGCCGGGTATGCAAATGTATTATATTTGATTTCTATAAAGAGTTTCTAGGCAGACTGCTACTCGGGGGCGAGACCACTCTCATTTAATTATGTTTGTGGAACCTGGACACTGTCAACGCATTGCGTGTCATGAGGCTTAGTGCAATATACCGTACTATGATTTTATACTTTATAATAGGCTTGTGTTCAAATTGATTATAAAACACTATGGATTCACTCAACCTTTGTGTTGACTTTTTAGCATGTTTTATCTCAGGTAATTAAGAGAGAACGAACTTGGCACGGAGTGGCTGTGGACTTTCTTTATAAAAAGGGTGTCCATTTGTTATCATTCAAATGAATAATGTAATCTTTTATAACGTATTTTCAAACTTCCCTCTGGGACCTATACTATGTACTCTGATATTAATAAATGATTGATAACAATTTTATTTAAAACGTCTCTTTTTTGAGTCGTTTTCTATTATCATGACTGCGAACCATGAAGTAACACCCCAACTTATATTTCCACTACGAATATCGAAAATGGGGGTGTTACACGTGCAACCGAGACCCTCCACTCAGGAAAGTCGTTTGAAAAGGCTGCAAGAGAAACTTTCCTACCTCAAAAGATCACAAGGGACTAAGAGAATGGTGAATCCATAACTGATTTGTGATGATTGTGGGGGCCCACATGAAGTAGAAGAATGTGGGGGTAAACCAGTCACTGAGCAAGTTTTCCTTTCGGGCGCTGATATCTATGACAATCTGTCATTACTAGTGTTCTATCAAAACAATGATTATACCTCATGGGGTAACCTCAAAAGGATGACCAATGGAGAAGAAGGACCGGAGTTCACAACCCGTAGTACTTTCGAGGATGACCTCGGGCATTTCACTATGGAAAAGGACTAGTTGCTAAAAGGGCTCGGAGGATTCATTACTGAACAACAAAAGGAGCTGGAAACTCAGTTGTCAAAACTTTATGTTGCTCTTGATAAAATTGATAAGCCCCTACATGACCAGCCAGGTCCTGCTTTCGCCATTACGACTCGATCTGGGACAATTACTCAAGATCCACCATACCCAGTCCAATCTTCTATTCCCTTGGAATCCATGACCTCTCAGGAAGATAAAGCGGACAAAGAGGCGACACCTGAACAAACTCCTCAGACCATTCACTCTCCATCCACCCGACCTACTTAATCCGTCACATCCATGAGGATACCATATCCCTCTTGCTTGAAAAACCATAAGGCTGTAAATGATAACAAGAGATTGCTATCATATCTAAAAGATGCCATGGTCATAATTCCACTCCTCGATGCATGTTATCATATGCCCAAGTACAACACGTACTTTAAGAGACTTCTCTCCAACAGGAAGAAACTTGAAGGTCTGGTCACTCTTGGAGAAGAATGTAGGGGTGAGCAAACAAAACCGAAAAAATCGAAACCGAGCCGAAAACCGAAAAAACCTACCGAAACTAAAAACCGATGGTTGAGTTTTTAATTTTTCATAAACCAAAAAATACGGTTCGGTTTCGGTTTTCGTCCAAAAACCGAACCGTAAAAACCGAACCGAACCAGTTTTATTATAAAATAATATATAATTTATATAATATGAATAAATAACTAAATAAATCAAATTTATAAATTCATATTCATTTTGTGGGTAGATTTATAATATATTTATCTTAACGTTTATGTTTATATGCGTTTTTGTCGTGTCGTGTGTTTGCTTGAGAATATACCAATAAATATATGACGATGATCATACTATATGTATGTTCACTTGCATGTGTGTGTCTCATTTATATGTATGTAATTATAGAATTATGCAATAAACATTATTATGCTTAGATTGACCAAAAAAAGTAAATAAGAATAACCAATTTTCTATGTAATAAAAGTGTGTTGGTATAAATTTACCATGCCTGAATATAAACGGTTAAAAACCGAAAAAACCGAAACCAATAATAAACCAAAAAAACTGAACCGCCAAAAACCGAACGGTTTCGGTTTTGGGTTCTATAAAAACCAAACATTTCAGTTCGGTTTCGGTTTTAACCAAAAACCGACCCAAACCGAACCGTGCACACCCCTAGAAGAATGCTTTGTCGTTATACATAAAGGTTTACCCAAGAAGGAGGATGATCCAGGCAGTTTTACTTTGCCCTACTCAATAGGAGCCCTAACAGTAAGGAATGCCTTGTCAGATTTGGGAGCAAGCATAAATCTTATGCCATATTCACTGTTCTTGAAACTTGGGTATTCGGGACTGAAGCCAACACGAATGAACATCCAGCTGGCCGACAGATCAGTTAAGTATCCCTTATGGATATGCGAAAATGTATTAGTTAAGATCGAAAAATTTAAGTTCCCGATTGATTTTGTGATCCTGGAGATGGAGGAGGACGATACCGTTCCAGTCATACTAGGAAGGCCGTTTTTAGCCACTGCTCGCGCCATTATTGACGTTCATGATGGAAAACTAACCCTACGAGTAAGGTCTGAAAGTTTGACCTTCGATATCAAGGACGCAATGGATTTTCCTATCCCACGGGACAACCCATTGTACTTTGTGGATGAGATTAATGAGTTTGTTGATGAGATAGATGAGTGTGTCGAGGAAGAAATTGCAATTGGGTGGTTGCACGAAAGTCATATCTCACCAATCGAAAATGAGGGAGGAGAAAAAAAAATGGTTGGAGCAGTTTCTTTCTATCCTGGGAAAGAGCCCATCGAACCACTGGAGCTTAGGAAACTAGAAAATAAGCTTAAGCCCTCCATCATCGTACCTCCCACATTGGAATTAAAAGAACTTTCAAGTCACCTGAAGTATGCTTTCCTTCAGGGGGAAGACCAACTCCCAGTAATCATGAATTCCTCCCTAACGCCCAATCAGAAGGGAAAGCTCTTGGATAGTTGGATGTTCTAAAAGAGTATAAGGGTGTTATTGCATGGAGTGTTGCAGACATTAAGGGAATTGATTCAACGGTTTGCACTCATAAAATCCTCATGGAGGAAGATTACAAACCAACTGTGCAGCCTCAAAGGCGAGTTTGTTGGGAATTATTTCATTCAGAGTTAGTAATGCCAAGCTAAAGATGAGACTGTTGAAGAATAACACTAACAGTACTAACATAGTTAGTACAGCTAGTGTAAATATTAGTACTACCAGGTTTTACTTTGTACTGCTGAAGACTGATGTTGGAAGTTTGATACTGCCAAGGTTTAGAAGACGTGTGAAGATATGTATAGAAGATATTTAGTATATATCTTATAAGTTTAGAATGATACGAATATATTGTATATTGATAGTTATCTTGTAAAGGACTCCTTGTGCCTATAAAAAGAGGTCCTAGGTTAGATGTTTGATAACACATGTTTTGATAAGATTCAAAGTTGTAAACCTAGTGATATTCAGATCACTCGTTTTATTTGCTTAATAATATTGAATCGTTTTAGTTATATTGTGTTCATACAGAGTTTACTGTTTCATTGCTTATTGTTAAGTGCATTCTTCTAACTATCAAAGAGTAGATTCCGCATACTCTTTGGTATACTCAAAGGTTCTAAACAAAGCTCAAGGAAATCGTGTATTGGGATCCACAAGTGGTATCAGAGCCAGGTTCTGAAACTTTGCTCTAGAAGAAACTTTCAAGGATGAACAGTTTACTTACAAGAAGATGGATCTTGAAACAACTCAAACCACAACCACTGCTAAACTGCCCTTGCTCAAGCAGAATGAATATGAGATATGGAGGCTCAAAATTGAGCAGTACTTTCAAGTGCAGGATTATGCTCTATGGGACATCATAGAGAATGGCAACTCTTTTACACCTAAAGTCACAGAATAAACAGAAGATGGTGTAAAGATTCAAACTGTATCAGGTCCTGTTACTGCAGATGAGAGGCTTCAAAAAAAGAATGATGTAAAAGTAAGAAGTATGTTGCTGATGGTTATTCCCAATGAGCAATTGTTGACCTTTAGCAAGTACAAGACTGCTAAGACCTTGTTTGAGGCAATAACAACAAGGTTTAGAGGCAATGATGCAACTAGGAAGACACAAAAGACTATGCTAAAACAGAATTATGAAAATTTTAGTGCTCCAAGCACTGAGTCTCTTGATTCTATCTTCAATAGGCTTCAGAAAATTATGAGCAAACTAGTTGTCTTGGGTGTAGAGATTCCACAGGAGGATCTTAATTTAAAGTTCTTGACAAGTTTGCCTGCTGAATGGAACATTCATGTAGTGGTTTGGTGAAACAAGTCAGATCTTGATACAGTGAGTTTTGATGATTTGTACAACAATTTTAAGATTTTTGAACAGGAGGTTAGGAAGACTCGAAGCTCAAGTTCTAGCTCTGGCAATATGGCATTTGTGTCATCTCCCAACAATAGCAGTCCAGAAGAGGTCTATAGGATCGTGCCTTCCTAGATAGATCTTTGAGACTTTGGAACTAGTAGAATGTTTATGTAATCACAAGCAATCTACACGAGAATCTCTGATAATAAACTTATGTTTATGCGGAAACTAAACACAAGAGTTAAAGAAGACAATAACTAATAATACTTTGATCCTCTATGGATCTTTTTATTAACTAATAATCGTTCAAGGTGTTCCAATATCAATAGCCGTGAGTTTCTTTTATACACAAGAAACCCTAATACAGCCCATACTAAAAAACGTGTGAAGAAGATATACACTATCTCTTCCTAATATAACTCTAATAAACTTTCTAAACATACGGGTTAACTAATTACTATTACCCGCAGAAACCAAATTAGCAGCAGGAACCATACCACTGCTACCAGCAGGAACTACATACCTGCCAGCAGGAACCATTACTACTAACAGCAGAAATGAAATAACTATTATTCTAATAATTCCTAACAATCCTCCCCTAAACTTGAATTTGACTTAGTTAACTTCAAGTTTCCAGATAGATCTTTGACGTCCAAAGCAAGAGGATTGATCTTCAGCAGCAGCAATAAGGTAACCAGCAGCAACTAGACTAGAACCAGTAGCAACAAGTAATCTTCATCTTTAAGAACAAGATTCCAACAGCAACTCCTAAGTATCAGCAGCAACAGAAATCCAGCAGCAACATAAGTAGATTTGATAAGCCTTTACCAAGTAGCTACTCACTCTTGGGCTAGCTAGTCCTTTGGTGGAATCATGGCATCACCTTGGTGAACTAGTAACCAGTCCAACACTTAGAACATGAATCAATGGTGTGTTGGAGCACCCTAATGATTTTTGGCAAACTACCACAGCTATAAACGGATTTGAGATGTCTTTACCTGTAGCCGTTTGCTCAACTAGCCAATTCTTGGTCATTACATAACCTTGGTGAATTGAATACCAAATATGGTTTTCCACTGCCTTTACCACAAGCCATATACATGTGGGCTAGCCAATTCTTAGGAAACCCCAAAGGGTAAAAGCCATGGTGAATTGAGAACGATTCAACTCTCAGTAATGAAACATGGGTGAGTTGAATACCCAATAGTTTTAAGCAAACTATTACAGCTGTCAACGGATTTGAGAATCACACCAGAGCCGTACCCTCATGGTGAGTCAACTCTTTCTTGTCTGTGAGACATGGTGAGTTGAGTACCATTTGTTGTGTGGTTAAAAACCAACACTATACATGCAAATAGTGTCCTCAAACAAACAAGTTAGTAGACAAGATATACACTAGTTGTTTTTTTTTTTTTTTTTTAACTACTAAAAGAAAGAAAAATAATATACAACACTAAGCAAGAGATCCCATCAATGAGCAGTAACAAGTTGGTTCAAACACTCACTATATGAGTCTCTTGGATTAGGCTTGCACTTTTTGTGCCAAATCAAAAATTCTTCTATACAATGTATTGGCCATTTCTGATTCACTTTCAATCTCCATCTGTGTAGCCACCAATGTCAACAAAACAGCAGGCCTAAGTGGATAATCCTTTTCCACCAGCATATAGATCTCTATACCATCCTATGTAGACACTCTATGTACTCCACATGAATCAAAGAGTTTCCATGAGACATCACTAATCTGTGATTTAAATCTCCACATAGATTCACCTCCATCTGGATCATAAATCCTCTTCAGTTGCACCCATAACTCTTTATCTTTATCTTCAGTAGGGTCTTGAACTTTGAACTTTTCGTTTACTAAAAGCCACAGCTGATTAAGATCTTCTCTGTCAAAACCTTTAAGTAGATCTTCAAACAACTTGTAGCTCTCAGAAATACCACCAAGCCTTATGATCTTCCATCCCTTCATCCTTCCATCTGTGAAAACTTCCCAGCCAATGATAGGATACTTAACTTCTAAAGGTTTGATGTGTGTATACTCTGGGACTATCACCATCATTTTCTTGATCTGCTCATCCGTCAATGCTTCTCCAGACTTCAATTTCTTTGTAACATCAGACTCTAAAACTTCTGATTCTCTTTTCTTCCCCTGTTGGATGTCTTTTCTGATTGGAGTATTTAGCCTTGCATAAGTTTCAAAGAACTTCTTTTCAATTTCAGCATCTGTCCATCCTTTGAAGTCACTCATCCAGTAACTTGCTTGATTCTTCAAATAGTGCTTCATGAAATTGACATTGTCTTTTCTGGTAGGCAACTTTGTCTTGTAACCTGAGTTTTGCCTTTCTCTGATTCTATGCATCAAGTCATTCCAAGTAGCTTCTCTATTTGTCTGCAAGATGAATTCCTTGAGCTTCTCTGACTTTTCTTCTGCATCTAACTCAGAATCTTTAAGAATCATCACAGCATGTGCTTTTATAATCATGTCAGAATCCAACAAGTATTGTAGTTGCTCATTGAACTCTTCATGATTAAAATCTTCAGTTCTTGTTCTATCCATGAATCCGGCTATGTTCCTTTCATCATCAGCAGACATTTGACATGCTAACTCCTCATCTTGAGCTATCTGAGCTAGTTTAGCTTGTTTATCAGCTAAATCCTTTTCATAAATCCTTCTGGCTATCTCTGCATCATGCTCTGTCTCAGCAATTGGAACTTCTTCAACATTCTGAACTGTTTCCCTTTCTTGTGGAGATACAAGACCCTCAAGTTCATCCACCATTGGGGCCTTACCAGCAGAATCTGAAACAGCAACAATAGAAGGACCAGAAGAAACACCAAGTTTAGCAGGAAGGGGACCAGTAATACCACCAGAAGGAATGTCAGTAGTATGTTCAGAGGTGAATTTATCATCAGGGACACCTTGAGTAAGAACACCATCACCAGAAGTAATGCTACTAGAATGAATCTCAACAGCAGGAATAACCTTGTCAGAAGGAGCAGAAGGAAATTCTTGAGAAGCAGCAGCACCCTCAGCTAAACTACCAGCAGCAACAGATTTTACACCAGAAGGAGTGTCATCACCTGCAGGAATAGAACTCCCAGCAGGAATAGCTCCACCATCAAAGTCAACAGAATCACTACCAGGTGCATTGACAGAACTACCAACAGGAACACCAGAAGACTGAGGAACAGCAGGAACACCATCATTTCCAGTAGAATCAATCATAGTGTCAGTAGAAATGTCCATGTCATCAGTAGGAGTAACAGCTGCAACAGTAGGAGGAGTATCAGCAGAAATAGGTGCACTACCAGATGCAACATTAAGCTTGTACTGGTGATGTGTGCGTTTGTATTGCTCTAATTCTTTTATATCCACGGTAGCGGCCCCAAAGACTTGGTGCGCGCGTGATGTCGTTGTGGTTTTAGCAGTATTAATGCCTACTCAAGTTTTAAATTTATATTTAGCCGATTTATCAATAAAACACACACTTTAACGAGCAGTGTACCCGATCAGTATGAATATAATGGTAAGTAGAGTGTCGATCACTAAGAGTGGAACGTATTATCTAGTTATTCTAATCAGTATTTTAATATCCTAGGTTAGCTATACAACCTAATCTAACGCAAGGGGGTTCAGCCTGAGAGACTGGCACGGTTTGGTTATGATTAAATATAAACTAAACTAATGAGCACGAATCAGCGATTAGCACACACGTACACAGATAGATACTTGAGACAATAAGAAGACCTGTCCTGATAATTAAGTAGCTTGTCACTTGTTTTATTGCTAGTTTTATATGAAGTGTATGTAATTAACCCTTTCTCGTTGGCTCTAATCTTATCGGCGAGTAAACCCTTAATGATTACTTATGTCTATCCTATTTATTTAGCGTCTCTTAAATAGGCGAGGAAGGGGCATGGCGACCCAAGCAATGCTCAGCTAGACACAGAGGTTATTAATGCACTAATAAAAGTCACCAAAGACATCAACATATAAACTTTAATTAATGGGAAAGCAATTTTAAGGGGTGCCCATGATTTTCCGTAGTCACATGGAATCGGCCCATCAATCCTGATGAATTAAAGTGTACTAATACAATAAAACAAAACTACTTAACGAATTGAATACATGCAGGACCTTCTTACAGCTCTTGTATCTTCGTTTAGGGTGTGTCTTGTGCTGCTAACACGTCTGAATTCGGCTGTCTTTCTCTTCTGATTTTATCTAAGTCTCGTACTAGGTGTCTCAAAATTCGTCTGGCCTTGGGGTATTTATAGTTTCTGTCTGAGGGTTAGATGCGGCGCATTGAATAAGTAGATGCGGCGCATTGACATAACTTCGCGTGGGGTCCAAGATTAATATATTCAGGAATATTCGTACACCGCCTTAAGATGCGGCGTAACTCCATTTCTCCATGCGGCGCATGTCCTTTGCTGTCTTGGATCGTAGCTTGTGAAATCTTGATAGTGATACGCCGTATGTAAGAATAGGTTGCGGCGTATCTGGAGCAGAATGATCTTGAACTTTTACATTTCAGTAGACTCTTAATATCTTGCTTGTTTTGCTCCATAATTAGTCCAAAATCGCCAAGTTTCACATAATACTTGTTTTTACCTGAGAATTACAAAAGTAAACATTAACGTATCAATTCTCATATATAATATAATAAAACAAGTCAAATAAATAGGATAAATGATGATGATAAAATGTACTTATTTGAGTTCATCAAATATCCCCCCACTTGAACTTTACTTGTCCCCAAGTAAACCTTAGAATAAATCTTATGAAAATGTATCCTAAAAGATATTAGGATTTATTTTTATATTTAATCATGTATTCGTTTTGTCCTAATTGCACAACCAAACACTTAACGAATTAGAAATAAAATAAAATATTTCGATAAAAGCAAATCTAATCGTTTAACTGTCCAGTCGTGACGAATATTCTATCATAAGCTTGACAAGTATACGCATCTCCTCCACTAAAGCTAAGGAATAACAAGTCTAAAGCGGTAAAAAGGGTTTGTTGGTTAAGGGTTAATCATCCTTCTTAATCTCTATCGATCTCACATTCCAGAAAAGGCGACAAAATCACAAATACATGATCGAATCCACGACCACGATACTTGCAATTGCTCAAATCCTTAACTCGAATGGGCTAAAGATAGGACCAAGTAATCTTTACCAATAATATTATATCAAAAAGGGCGACAAAATCATAAATACATAGCCGAATTCATGACTACTATACTTAAGATTGCTCAAATCCCTAATCTCAATAAATCAAAGGTTTGGATAAAGAATGATATAGGGTATGGATAATATTTGGGATACAAATTGGTGTAAAATGAAAAATAAACAAAACAGATAAATTAAAATCCTAAGTGTGGTAAATTACTTTCCCAACCATCCCATGAATAAGACTCATATCATTGAATAACTCACGCTTTAACACTTGAAACACACGCTTTAGGTAGACACGAATTATACTCAACAAAATCTCAATCAAAGAATAACCTTAGTTGGCGTTCCCATAACGGCCAACTCCCTTTCAATCCATAAATATAATATACAACAAATAGTGGTGATATCGCCCACTTAATACAAAACTTTACATAAGTTGGTTAAAACAAACTTCCAACTTTTCCTTTTTCTTTTTCTTTTCTATTTTTTTTCTATATATATATATATATATATATATTTTTTTTTTAATTAACATCAACATATATGTAAAATTTCACAACTTTTCTATCACTATTTTTCCGGATAATTTTTCCATACTTTTCATACTTTCAGAAATAACTGTAATAGTGAAAGTAGTAAACACATGAAAAATAAACTCAAAGATATACAATATTTACTTTCATACCAATTGCATTGTGCAATTTCCTGACTCAACCAAAGATAATGAATTACGCACGCGAACACAGGTAATGTAAGGAAACACACTTTGCCTAAAGCAATTAACCACGGATTTTAATCTACAAGGTAGGCTAAGGTGTAAGGGTGTAACGAAACATTATAATAAAGGTGTAAGAAACGAAAGGAATGGCTCTGAGTGTTTTTCTAGGGTTATCTTACTCTAAAAGTGAGAGTAACAAAAGGGTTTATACGGGGGTTAACTAACCAGTGTAGTTAGTTAATATCACATAACATATAAAGGCTATTTGGGTGAAATCCTAGGAATTTACCAATTTAGACAAGTCATTCCAATTATATAGATAATACTTATTATGGTGGTCTCGAATAGTATACAAGCCAAGTTCTAAAGTTTACAAGTCACCGGCACACTCATAGATTTGTGAATTTTGAAACGTTCACAATTTTTGGAAATAAGGTTATGTGTGCAGCCATGTAATTTAGACTTTAAACAAAAACATGCTAAAAATTTTTAAATTTTGATATATTAAGCGCGTTTTAAGCATATTTTGAAAAGTTTAGGACAAGTAAGTGTTCTAATTCTCCAATCCCCCCACTTAAGTTAAACAACGTCCTCGTTGTTTGTATCAAAGTTTAAAAACTGGAAAATAAAAAGAATTAGAACAGAAAAACTCCCCTGAGATTTGCTCGGTATGATCCTCCATTTGTATAAGAGCAAAAATCAACTTTCTTGTGGATGAGAACGTTTAAGCTTCATATTTGATGTATCCACAGGAAATGCAGGAATCTATAATACCATTCAGACTTTAACACACCTGAGTTAAGAAGGTTCAAACTTGCATAATACATTAGTAGTTAGTAAAAATAAAACTTAAAAAATTAAAATGAAAATCATCAGGTCAGTCGATACGCCGTATCTTAAGGAAGAAGATACGCCGTATCGAGCCTGGAATAAATACGAATCAGAATAAAAGATGCGTCGCATCCTTAACCAGGGATGCGCCGCATTAAAATACTGACAGAAAGTTTTAAAGTCAAAAATAAAAATGCAGAAAATTAAATAAGATATGACCAGTGCAGGTGATGCGTCGCATCTTAGGATTGAGATGCGCCGTATCTTCTGCGGGCCTGACAGACTCGACACAGAACAGAATAGTAAAAATTCTCCGGGTTGTCTCCCGGTCAGCACTTGTCTTTATTCCAGAGTCTTCAAGTTAGACTCACGTTCAGCTCTTTAATACAGATCATTGAAGGAGTCGGAAGCATCGCGCTCCCTCATCGCCAGTCCAATAATATTGAACACTCCTTGCTCGTCCTTAATTTCCACGCCATTCTTCTTTTAAATCTGTATAAACAAAGTCCTATCCCTTTCGGGTAGAGATGATAAAATGACAGACGGGAAATTCTTATTATTATATAAGCATAAATATGCAAGGTGGGGTGGTAGTTCAATAAACACATCATTATTCAAATTTGTATTCTCAACTATTCTCCTACGTTTGTTAATTACTTCACAATCATACCACTCATCATCAGAATCATTAACAATATCGCGCCTAAGTTCGGTAGGTACATTAAGGTCAATAAATTCCTCGAAGTTCTCATGATTAGGAATAGTTGAGTTGTTTTGAATCAATGTTTCTCCCATAAGCCTAGCTTCAAGATCGAGGTCTATACGTTCTCTTAATCCTAGCACATAGACGCCTCTAATTATGCTTTTAGCAGGATCTTGGCACTTATAGACTAGTTTATTATTCCCTACCTTTAATGAGATTTTTCTTTTAAACACATTAATCTTAGCATGGGCAGTAGACAATAAAGGTCTTCCAAGGATTAAAGGAATCTTAACATCCTCGGGCATATCTAATATAACAAAGTCTACGGGGAAAACAAACTTCTCAATCTTAACTAGCACATTTTTAGCAATCCCTTCAGGTTGTTTTACCGTTTTATCAGCCAATTCAATAAGCAGCTTAGTTGGTGCTAATTTTCCTAGTCCTAGGGTAGTGAATGTCTTAAGGGGCATAACACTAACGCTAGCTTCTAAGTCAGCTAACACATTATTGAAAGATATATCATTAATTAAACAAGGTAAAGTAAAACTTCCTGGGTCCTTTTCTTTATGAGGCAAGGCATGTAAGTCGGTTGCAGAGCTCTCTTCTTTCATTGTAGCCTTGATCTCCTCTTCAATCTTTGTCTTCTCTTTGAGTAACCTCCTTAAACTGATTGAAGAATTAAAGAAAAATTAGGGCTTTGCACCATCATTACCATTCATCAATCTTCTAGGAAAAGGTATGTTAGGCGTGACTTCCTCAGTGGTGCTTATGGCCTTGACATGATCTCTTGGGTTGGTTTCAGTTGAGCTAGGTAAACTTTCGTATCCCCTTTCTTGAAGAACTTTGCTCATTTGTCCAATTTGTTGTTCCAATGCTTTGATCGAAGCTCCTTGATTTCTTGTTATAGTATCCGTTGAAGCTCGGATTTCTTTGATCATAGCAGTGTTTTCTTCATGTCTTTTAGCAGTATCGGCCATAATTTGCTTTAGAGTGTCATCCAAAGTCTGCCTCCTCTCTTGATAAGTGGGATTAAAGTTGTTCTTTTGATAGTATCCCGGAGTAGCTTCCCTAAATCTTCCTGAAGGTCGGAATGGTTGTCCAAATTGTGTGTAGTATGCTTCTTCAAAAGTCTCACTTTCATTCTTATTAGGGCAATCTTTAGTGTAGTGAGGTCCTTCGCATTTTTCACATCCAACTTGGGCAGCATAAACTTTCTCATCACGCTTCTTCATCTCTCTACTAATTTTATCCAATTGAGCTTGAATTGCAGCAAACCCGTCAAAATTAGTGCTGCTCTTAGATCTAGTAGAGGTTCTATCGTGCCATTTTTGAGAGTGATCAGCAGCTTCTTGGATAGCTTTTCTAGCATTGGCTGCACTCATTTGAGGCACAACTCCCTTAGCATCTAAGATTTGTCTAGTAGGCACGTCCAATCCTTGATAGAACAATATTATCTCCTGCATTGGACTTAGATAATGTTGAGGGCATTTCATCAACAAGTCTTTAAATCGTTCCCAAGCTTGATAAAGAGTTTCATCAGGCTCTTGCTTGAAATTGTTGATAGCCTCCATCTTTTTAGCAGTTTTAGCAGGTGGACAATATCTTTTCAGGAATTTGCTCTTCAAATCTTCCCATGTTGTGATTGAACTAGCAGGTTCATTCCTTAGCCACTTATTAGCAGCTCCTTTAAGCGAAATTGGAAAGATTCTTAGCATAAGTTGATCGTCAGAGACTCCTTCTGTAGTAAACAAATCTGCAATCTCGAGGACCTTTTCAACATGTTCATTAGCATCTTCATGTTCTGTTCCACTGAAAGCATTTTCTCTTAGCTCCTTGAGAAACTGACCCTTCAACTCAAACTTTGACTTTTCATCAAACTTTGGTCTAGCAACTCCTGAACTGTAATCAGCACGGGTATTGTTCATGTATTCCTCCATAGTAGTGTTTTCCGTCATTGTTTCCGTTTCTTCTTCCTATTTCTCTTCAGAAAAATAATCAAGCTCAAATGAACTTGAAATTTCAAAGCTTTTTGTGTTGAAAAGACTTTTAAGCGAATGTAAGGCTCGTTCAGGATCTTCGAAAGGTATAATCAAGTTCTTAGTTGAAATCCTGGTCATGCACTTCCTGAAACTATCACAAAAGCATCAGTAGGGTATGTTCAAGAAAGTAATATATCAGAAAATTAACAACGAAAACGGAATACGAAAAATAAAAGTTACTGATATCTGCAGACGATGCGCCGTATCCAGAAAGTTGGATACGCCGTATCTTATAATCGTTAAAATTTAATCAGACTTTTATTCAGAAAGCAGATACGCCGCTTATAATTTAGAATGCGCCGTATCATATAACGTTATCAAAATTCGATTATACTTATTAAAATTAAATGCGTCGTATTAACAAAAGCTAATGCGCCGTATTTTCGTTACGTTTCAAAATACAAGATTTTTGATTAAGAAGATGCGCCGTATCGATAAAAATCGATGCGTCGTATCTGTTTAATAATTCGAAAACTGTTTTTAATTTAAATCGAAAATACGCCGTATCTGTGAAAACAGATGCGTCGTATGGCGTTAGGGTTTAGAAAAATTTCTTATTAAAAACACAATACGCCGTATCTTGGGGAAAGATGCGTCGTATCTCGAATTTATTAAACGCGTTGTATTTTATAAAAATTAAACGCAATACGCCGTATCTGTGAAAACAGATGCGCCGTATCGTTTGTATCAGCTCAGTACAACGATAGCAGAATGCAAGAAAATAGAAAAAAAACAAAAATAAAAACGAACAAAAAGAAACAAAAATTAAAGAAAATAAAAAACACACAAAAACAGAAAATATGCAAAATAATACAATGAATGCAATTTAACTAATATATAACAGGGTTAGCGGTTAGAATCTAAAAATTAAAAAAAAAAACCTAATTAAAATACTAATCAAATTAGCAGATAATAACAATTCACTCCCCGGCAACGGCACCAAAAACTTGATGTGTGCGTGTGTATTGCTCTAATTCTTTTATATCCACGTTAGCGGCCCCAAAGACTTGGTGCGCGCGTGATGTCGTTGTGGTTTTAGCAGTATTAATGCCTACTCAAGTTTTAAATTTATATTTAGCCGACTTATCAATAAAACACACACTTTAACGAGCAGTGTACCCGATCAGTATGAATATAATGGTAAGTAGAGTGTCGATCACTAAGAGTGGAACGTATTATCTAGTTATTCTAATCAGTATTTTAATATCCTAGGTTAGCTATACAACCTAATCTAACGCAAGGGGGTTCAGCCTGAGAGACTGGCACGGTTTGGTTATGATTAAATATAAACTAAACTAATGAGCACGAATCAGCGATTAGCACACACGTACACATATAGATACTTGAGACAATAAGAAGACCTGTCCTGATAATTAAGTAGCTTGTCACTTGTTTTATTGCTAGTTTTATATGAAGTGTATGTAATTAACCCTTTCTCGTTGGCTCTAATCTTATCGGCGAGTAAACCCTTAATGATTACTTATGTCTATCCTATTTATTTAGCATCTCTTAAATAGGCGAGGAAGGGGCATGGCGACCCAAGCAATGCTCAGCTAGACACAGAGGTTATCAATGCACTAATAAAAGTCACCAAAGACATCAACATATAAACTTTAATTAATGGGAAAGCAATTTTAAGGGGTGCCCATGATTTTCCGTAGTCACATGGAATCGGCCCATCAATCCTGATGAATTAAAGTGTACTAATACAATAAAACAAAACTACTTAACGAATTGAATACATGCAGGACCTTCTTACAGCTCTTGTATCTTCGTTTAGGGTGTGTCTTGTGCTGCTAACACGTCTGAATTCGGTTGTCTTTCTCTTCTGATTTTAGCTAAGTCTCGTACTAGGTGTCTCAAAATTCGTCTGGCCTTGGGGTATTTATAGTTTCTGTCTGAGGGTTAGATGCGGCGCATTGAATAAGTAGATGCGGCGCATTGACTTAACTTCGCGTGGGGTCCAAGATTAATATATTCAGGAATATTCGTACACCGCCTTAAGATGCGGCGTAACTTCATTTCTCCATGCGGCGCACATCCTTTGCTGTCTTGGATCGTAGCTTGTGAAATCTTGATAGTGATACGCCGTATGTAAGAATAGGTTGCGGCGTATCTGGAGCAGAATGATCTTGATCTTTTACATTTCAGTAGACTATTAATATCTTGCTTGTTTTGCTCCATAATTAGTCCAAAATTGCCAAGTTTCACATAATACTTGTTTTTACCTGAGAATTACAAAAGTAAACATTAACGTATCAATTCTCATATATAATATAATAAAACAAGTCAAATAAATAGGATAAATGATGATGATAAAATGTACTTATTTGAGTTCATCAACTGGTCAAAAGCTGGCACTTGGGACTGCTTCACAAGTCTCCTTCTGTACTTTCTCCTTGTACACATGATTGGAGACTTGCTGGTAAGGTCCTCTTGTTGCTCACTAGCCAATGTTGCATTGGCCAACATATGAAGGGGATCCAAATCCACAGCAAACTGATCCTCCTCTGAATCAGAGAGCATAACTTTTCTTTTCCTGCTCTTTAATTGAGCTTCTAGATGCTCAACTCTACCAAACAATGTATGGATAGCCCCATCAAGAGTCTCTTTGGAATCTTTGAGCTCTGTTTCCAAGGCATCTACCTTTGCACCAAAATTCCTTTTAGTTTCCTTTACTTCAGACTCCAATGCTTCAACTTTCTTCATATACCTGTCAAGCAAAGAGGACATAGGAGTGAGAGCATCAGGATCCTCAGCTCCACCAAGCAGGAATACCTGTGGTGTGAAGAGCCTCATTGGATCTGGGTGGAGAGATAGAAAAATCTCCCCCAATATTGGTGTCAAAACCAAATGGCTGCCTAGTTGGACTAGGAGTGGATAGCCTTGAAGATGTGGGCATATCAATAGAAGGCTCAACTGCAGTTGATGGTTGGTTAACAGGTTCAACAGGGAAATTGTTTGGAGATGTGGTAGATCTAGGAGATGGTGGAGGTTGGGCATCAGCAGCAACTGATGCACTTGCACCAGCAGCATCAGAAGCCCCATCACCAGCAGGAACTGGTGCACTAGCATCAGCAGCATCAGGTATAGGTGGTATATGACCACCAGCAGCATCAGCTGCACCAGCACCTTCGGCCCCACCAGGCAACATAGCAGCCAAAAGAGGCTGATGTGCCCCCTGAAACTTATACCTCATGGTCGCAAAGAGTTTAGCAGTAAACCTATTCATGATCTTAGGGGTATGGTCATTAGTCTCAATATCTAATATTGTTTGTAAAAACCTAGGGTACATTAAAAATTTATGCTTGGCATTACCTAGGTTCCCAACCATCCCATCGAAAATAAACCTTGACCAGTTGAACACCCTCCCATCAGACAGACATATGAGGCCAGAAGCAAGAGGGCTTGAGAATTGATCCCACCCTCATGACTTTGGACTAAGGCATTGCAAAAGAGTGTAAACAAGAAATCTCCATTGAGGAGAGAACCTATTTTTATAAAAGGTAAAAGTACCATCAACAGGATACCCAATTGTAGCCAAACCAGCCTGAATGTCTTGTTCCGCAAAATCATATAAACCATCTGCATCATTGAGTTAAAGATGAGTCCTGATGGAGGATTCACTGAGGACATGTTCGTTCCCATCAATTTTTGCCACAATTTCCTTCGGC
The DNA here is from genome assembly GCA_021014915.2 of Artemisia tridentata subsp. tridentata. Classification (NCBI taxonomy): domain Eukaryota; kingdom Viridiplantae; phylum Streptophyta; class Magnoliopsida; order Asterales; family Asteraceae; genus Artemisia; species Artemisia tridentata. The sequence goes on from CP139506.1 coordinate 121,655,984, forward strand.
CTTCCCTCAGGTGTGCGCAAAGCCGCTGTAGCCCAAAAATTGTTTGTCTAGAGAGTCATAAACCACAATTGGGCAATGAGTTAGTGCATACCGAATGGAGGACCCTCTTAAGAAGGTAAGTATTTCATCATACCCTCCACTTCGATTGGAGGTTTCCAGATATCCTACTTTGTTTTGGTCGTCTTTGTATTGAAGTGCCGCCATTGTGAATGATCAGTGAAAGTGATGTTGAAAGGAGAAGCAATGAAATAGGTTTGAGAGAAAATGGTTACTTTGGGTGTAGGATGAGTGATTTAGGTTATTAATACGGTTACCTAAATTAACAACTTAAATTACACAATTCTCGCGGAAGAATCTTTGACTAATTTGAAATTTAGTCAATCCCCAAATAAACACCCAAATTCTTCAATACCAGCAGCAACCACAAGTCAACCAGCAGTAACATAAAGTCAACCAGCAGGAACAAACTGCTGTTTGACCAAAGTCAAATCCATACTTAACGCCATTCCTGAAAGGAATTTATTCCAAAACCAACCCAACATTTAATTGCCTTAACCTTCCATTAAGTCTATAAAAGGCCTTGAAAAATCAACATTACACCATAACACATTACATACATCAAACCCCAAATCAACTTATTCACACATAATGAGCTCCTCAAAACCAGCGATTGTAGAGATTTCCTCTGATTCATCTTCCGAGTCATCAGGATGGGCAAATTACTTTCCACCCAATCACTCTAATCTCACCAGAAGGAACCAAAAAGGCAAAGAAAAGGCTGAACCATTATCCTCTGATAAACTTCCAACTCCCCCATCTTATGTGGACGATTCATCCTCCTCTTCTGACTCATCTGATGATGATGATCTCCAAGTGCTATCAGTCTTACTAACAAGTGAGATTGAGAAGGCTGTGTCATCAATGAGCATGATCCCTGTGCCTGAGAAGAAACGATCTCGTCCAAAGCCAAGTACACAAGTGTTGGGACTCCCTTGACTGAAGGTGTGTGAAGCCATCGATGGCAGAGGAGTTCACAAAACCATGCCTGGCTACAAAAGGAAGGGTAAGAGGAAGATGGAGTAGGTGTGATGGTGTTTGGGTTGATGTCTGAGTTTGATGATGTTGTTTTGATTGGTGAAAAACTCTGCTGTTGGATCTGTAAACTTACTTTTTTATCATGAATAATATTTTTATGTTTCTTGTTTACTTAAGATTCTATACTTATTATTTGTGTTTGAACTCAAAACCTGCAAACGGATTAGAAGACACAATATACAAAGTATATACAAATATATAACATCTGCAAGACAAAGTTAGTGAACATTAATCAAACTAAAAAAAATGTTAGTTAATACACACTATACAGCATTAAGCCTCCCCCCAATAACAGCAATGAGGATAATTCTACAACAATAAAACAAAAACATAAGCTACATAGGGCTACCCAAGCCATTACTGACTTGAGCCTGCCAAGTAAACCATGAAGAGTAAGACATCCCCCCCACAAGCATTGGGTCATAATAAGCAGGCCTATAATCCTTCTGAAAGAAAGAGCTTGTAGGTCTGTTAAATGGTCTAGCAACATTCCTTTTCCAACCAGCAGGAATAGGTTTACCAGCTAGAGCTGGCTTACCAGCAAGAATAGCTGCAGGTCTAAAATGCCTACCAGCAGCAACAGGTGCTGGTCGTTTTGCATTACCAGCAGGAAATGAAGTTGCTTTAGGTACAAACGGGGGAATCTTATCAACATCATTCCACATAGGTCTAGTCAGCTTTTGTCTGGCACAAACACCCATTTTATTCTCATGGAAATCACAGTCCTTAATGAGGTGAGAATAACTACCACACATAAAACAAAATTTCTTCCTAAAAGACTTGTTCTTCACATGACCTCTTTTATTACAAACAAGATTATTAAATCCAAAATTGTTTTTAACAGAACACAAAGAATTGTCTTCAAAAGAAGCTGTCTTTGAAATAGGTTTATCAGAAGCTACTCTTGAGTAGAAGTCATGCAACTTGGGTGTTGCAGACTTTTCACTTGAATCACATGAGGTATAGTCTGTGGACTTAGATTCAGAGGACTTGTCACTGTTAGAGCAAGAGACAAAGTCATTAGTATTACAATCAGAATCAGGTAAGTCATTTGACTTTTTGCCATATGTCATGTGTGATTCATCCAAGTCTATGTCAGTGTGGGTAGAGGTGGGCTTAAATATTCCTGTTATAGGTGGAGGAACAGCATTCATTCCTCCTTCTTTGACATATTTAACAGGAATTTGGTAATTTACCTCATTAGGGGTAGAGTCAAATATAGTTGGTTCAGTAGGGTCATATACATCATTTGGACCAATATCATATCCCAACCCTCTCTTACACCTTACAGACTGAGTGCTATTGTTCAACTTGACTAGATTTTTAGCTGATTTTTGCCATGTATTACACCTAGCCACTTCACTTTCTAGATTAGCCTACAAATCCTGTTTTTCTAAAATTAGCTTAGCATTTTCTCTTTCAGTATGTTTCAACAGATTAGTAGTGTTTACCAAATTACTTTCTAACACCCTAATCTTTTCTTCATATGCCAGCTGATTATTTTGATACCACACCTTTTGTTTTTCTAATGTTTTAAGTGAACTACTATAAGCTTGAACCTGAACATAGTAGTCTTTATACTGAGACTCTACATCATCAAACTCTTTCTTAAGTTCAGCATACATTTCATGACAGGCAAAAGGACAATTTTGTACCTGAGATGTGATACCCATCAAAGCAAATTCTTCCTCATCATCCTGAGCTTCATGAATCATACTGGATGTCTGATTGACACTACCTTCCTTATCAGCTTCATCATGTTCTGTCCAATCCATCATGGAATCAACAGATAGCAAGCCTTTAATCTTCATGGCCCATATTTCATATTCATCTTTCATGATATAGGAAAATTTTGCATTTTCCTCTGCTCTGGATGCACTCATTGTATGAGGGTTATAAGATATTTGTATGGACAAGTTTTCTTCTTTGACAGAGACTCTCACCAGGCTCTCATACCACTTGTAGGATCGTGCCTTCCTAGATAGATCTTTGAGCCTTTGGAACTAGTAGAATGTTTATGTAATCACAAGCAATCTACACGAGAATCTCTGATAATAAACTTATGTTTATGCGGAAACTAAACACAAGAGTTAAAGAAGACAATAACCAATAATACTTTGATCCTTTATGGATCTTTTTATTAACTAATAATCGTTCAAGGTGTTCCAATATCAATAGCCGTAAGTTTCTTTTATACACAAGAAACCCTAATACAACCCATACTAAAAAACGTGTGAAGAAGATATACACTATCTCTTCCTAATATAACTCTAACAAACTTTCTAAACATACGGGTTAACTAATTACTATTACCCGCAGAAACCAAACTAGCAGCAGGAACCATACCACTGCTACCAGCAGGAACCATACCAGCAGGAACTACATACCTGCCAGCAGGAACCATTACTACTAACAGCAGAAATGAAATAACTATTATTTCTAATAATTCCTAACAAGGTCAATACTGCTTCAGGAGTTAGTACTGCTAACACTAAAGTTAGTACTGCTAGTTCACAAACTAGTACTACTAGCTTAGGTGATGAAACTGTCTATGCATTCTTGGTCAGTCAAGCTAGTGGGTCTCAACTTTATCATGAAGACTTAGTTCAAATTCATGAAGATGATCTGGAAGAGATGGATTTGAAGTGGCAATTGGCATTGCTGAGCATGAGGGCCAATAGGTATTATCAGAAGACAGGAAAGAAGATCACTATTAGTGGAGGTGATGTTGCTGAGTATGACAAGTCAAAAGTGGAGTATTACAACTGTCATAAGTTGGGACACTTTGCTAGGGAATGCAGAGGGCCAAGGAACCAGGACAACAGGGGTAGGAATCAAGATAGCAGAGGTTCCAGAAATCAAGAAAGCACCAGGAAGAATGAGGAAGAGACTTCTTCCAAGGCAATGGTGGTTATTGATGGACTTGGATTTGATTGGAGCTTTATGGCTGAGGATGAAGCATCTACAGTGATGGAACTGATGGCTTTCTCTGACTCTGAGGTACATACAGTTAGGGCTGTTCAAATCGCTCGGCGCTCGCAGATCGCTAGCCGCTCGCTCGGAATTTGCTCGGAAAATGCTGGCTTGATTTTTTGCTCGGTTGTAAACGAGCCGATCGGCTCGGTTCGGTTTGTAAATGAGCCAAGTACGAGCAAAGGTCCGCTCTGCTCGGTTCGACTCGATATAATTTTTATTAATTTATTATATATATAATTATATATATACACATTAATTATAATTATATTTATAATTTTATACATACCACTCTCTTGGGTTTGGCTCAATATATACAATTATATTTATAGTTACTGGCCCAGTCAACACAATGATACCTTAACACTAAGTTTAATTGTAAAACCCTAAGTCGTGAAAAGACATGCTTGACTTCCTATTCCCATTAGTTGTCCGCCATCAATCGTCTCCCGCTATCAACCTACGCCACAACGCGACAATCGTTCTTTGTAGTATGCTCATCGCCTCACTGGCCTCAACCTGAGCCTCATTCTCGGACAACTGGACCTCAAACTTAGTGTCATCCTCGGACGGTCGAACCTCGGTCATCACTAGGCGGCGAGAACATTAAAGGAAACAACCCAAATTTATGGTTGTCCGAAAAACTCGCCGCTCGTCGCTCACTCGATGCTCGCTCGATTTCCGGTTCGGTTGTAAATGAGCCGATCGGCTCGGCTCGGTTTGTAAATGAGCCAAGCACGAGCAAAGGTCCGCTCGGTTCGGCTCGGCTCGTGAACAGCCCTACATACAGTTAAAACTTGTTCAAAATCTTGTTTAGCTTTAAAAGACTATGAAGAACTTAAAAAGCAGTATGATGATTTAAGAGTAGAGCTTAACCAATCAAATTTTAATTTAGCAAATCATAAGAGAGGTTTAGCTGTTGTAGACGAACAACTTGTTTTCTACAAAAAGAATGAAACTGTATTCACTGAGGATATAGTTTTTTTGAAAAGAGATGTTATGTTTAAAGACTTAGAAATTAATGAGCTTAAAAGAGAACTAGAAAAGATTAAGCTAGATAAAGACAGCATTGAAGTGAGTATAGAGAGATAGTTGGGGTAACTAAAAGCTTAGAAAAGATAGTAAAGTGTCATCTTACTAATAACTTTAAGAAAGGTCTAGGTTATAAGCCTGTTGCACAACCTTATAAAGGGGCACATCTACCCCCAGGTGTTGATTTGGCACATAATGGTTTAGAGGAATTTCAAGAGCCAAAGTTTGAATATGGACATAAGACCAGTGAGAGTGCTAGTGTAGGGAAGTATGAAGAGATTAAGGAATCCTTTGAAAGTGCTAGTGACACCTCATTGGTTGAGGAGAATGTGTCTGAAGTTAAGGTAGAAAAGAAAACTGTTGTTCCTAATTTGGCTAAAATAGAAATAAAAAAACCAGTTAGGAAGCAAGTTAGATATGCAGAGATGTATAGATCATAAAACAGGTAACAAAGTCCTAGGGGTAACCAGAGAAATTGGAATAACTTGAAGTCTAAACAGCTAGGAAGTGATTTTGTCATGTACAATAAAGCATGTTTTACTTGTGGCAGTTTTTATCATGTTCAGGCTAATTGTAACTACCACCAAAGGGAAAAGGTGGTAAATGGGAATTCTAGGGTAAACAAAAATGGCTTTGCTAAATATAATCACCCTAATGCTCAAAGAAACATGGCTCCCAGAGCAGTGTTGATGAGAACTGGCCTTAGACATTTTAATAATGATAGGTCTGTTTGTACTGCTTAACCCAAATCAACAGTTTTAAGTGCTAAACCAATAACATGTTTTACAAAATCAACACAACAAACTGGTAAAATGTCCTATTATGAGAAAACAGTGTTTAAAAACAAGAAATGGTGCCAAATAGTTAGAACTGCTTAGCCAGCAGTTAGTACTGCTAGGCCAGTGGTTTGTACTGCTAGGCCAGCAAATGCTGATAGGGCACAAAGGGGCAATGTTGTTAAGGCCTCAACATGTTGGGAGTGGAGACATACCAAACCCAATAGTGCATCAATTATCATGAAGAAATATAACTACATTGATGCAAGAGGCAGATCCAAGTCAGTAATGGCTTGGGTCCCCAAAGGAAACTAGTTTCCTTTATTTTATGTGTAGGAACATCCACAAGATGATGAAGAAGATCAAGGGTATTCAGATAGTGGATGCTCTAGGCACATGACAGGGAACATGTCTTACCTCTCAGATTTCAAAGCTTTTGATGGAGGATATGTTGCCTTTGGGGAGGAGCAAGAGGTGGTAAAATTACTGGTAAAGGTACAATCAAAACTGGTAAACTTGATTTTGAAGATGTGTACTTTGTGCATGAACTTAAGTTTAATCTTTTTAGTGTCTCACAGATTTGTGTTAAAAAGAACAGAGTTCTTTTTACTGAGACTGAATGTCTTGTTCTGTCTCCTGATTTTAAGTTACCTGATGAAAGTCATGTATTACTTAAAATTCCTAGAAAGGGCAACATGTATAGTGTTGATATGAAGAAAATTGTTCCTAAAGAGAATCTAACTTGTCTTGTTGTAAAAGCCACATTGGATGAATCAATTCTTTGGCATATGAGACTTGGTCATGTAAATTTTGAAACCATTAATAAGATTGTAAAAGATGGTTTGGTAAGAGGTTTACCTCAAAAACGTTTTGAAAATGACAAAACTTGTGTTGCCTGTCTTAAAGGCAAACAACATAAAGCTTCTTGTAATCCCAAGTCTCAAAACTCTGTTACTCAACCATTATTCATGCTTCATATGGACTTGTTTGGTCCTACATCTGTGACTAGTTTAATGCATAAGAAGTACTGTCTTGTAATCACTGATGATTATAGCAGGTTTACATGGGTTTTCTTTTTAGGAACTAAGGATGAAACCAGTAACATTCTTAAGAGTTTTATAACAGAAATAAAAAACCTAGTTGATAAGAAAGTAAAAATCATCAGGTGTGACAATGGGACAAAGTTTAAAAATAGAGTTATGAATGAATTTTGTAAAAAAAAGGGTATTAAGAGGGAATTTAGTGTAGCTAGAACTCCTCAGCAGAATGGTGTTGCTGAAAGGAGGAATATGACACTGATAGAGGCTGCTAGGACCATGTTAGCTGACTCTAAGCTACCTATTTCATTTTGGGCTGAAGCAGTATGATTTGAGTTAGTATTGTGTGAGAAGCAAAGTGGTGGATTGTTTGTTGCACTGATGTTGCTCAATGTTGGTGCAACTGATTCGTGATAGAAGGAATTTGGGGATCACTTGACAAAGGTTTTACACCTGAGTTGGGAGGTTCTTTAAAATCTCCTTCTTGAAATCAATCTATGGTATTTTGAACATGAATTGATGGTCATAGTTAGTCAGATAGTAACTAAGCTAATTCACTCTATACCATTCTATCATTTGATAGTGTATTAGTCTAAGGACATCTGGTATTGAGAACAGCGAGCAAAAGTGAATCTAACACATTTGTGTTGGAGGCAACACCTGCCACGAGCTGGAAACCCTGTCAAGAAGGCTCTTTGAATGAGTCTATCTGATCACAGGCAGCATTTATGCTGAAAACATTAGTTCTCACACAACCAGAGGTTAAATGCAACTGAAATTTTGAGTAAGTGTCTTCCTTTACACTTAATCCCTTCAAAAGTTTGTGGGCAGTATGGTTTTAAAAGAAAATTGAGTCAATACTGCTAAGAAAAAGTTTTTCCAAAAGTTTGTACTGCTAGACAAAAGTTTGTACTGCTAGTGTAAAACTTTGTACTGCTGGGTAGCCGTTTGTACTGTTTGGGAAATAACCGTTTTTTAAATATAGCCGTTGGGGTAAATTTGTGTCAGTTACTTTATTTAAGGGTTTTTCTAACTTGGATAATTCACACTCTTTCTTTACTTACACAATTTCTTTATTCTCAAGAAAATATTTATTCAAGTCGATATATTCTCAAACCCTAAGTGAACTTTCTAAATTCTCAATTGGCTTTACCAAACACTCAATTCACTCATTAACGATCATAACCCAGCAAACTAATCACGCTTTTATCTCTTATAATGGCGAATTTGGAATTCTGTTCTAAACATAATCAGGTTGCCTACTTGGAGAAACCAGAGGGAAGTCAAGGCTTTCAACAGATAGTGGACTTTCTCAATACTAGCCACATCAGGTATGCTCTAACAGTGAGTCCCACTATCTATGTTTCTTTAATCACATAGTTTTGGCATACTGCAACTATCAGAACAAGTTATCATGGAGAATAAGAGATAACTGCCACAGTGGATGGTATGGTTAAGGCTGTTATTGAAGCATCTGTTATGAGACATCTCCAATTGGCAGATGTTGATGGTATTAGTACATTACCAAACACTGAAATTTTTCAAAACCTCTCATTGATGAGATATGTCAGAACTTCTGATTTATTAACTTTTCAAAAAGGATAATTTTCCCCTCAATGGAGATTTCTCATACATACCATCTTACATTGTTTAAGTTCAAAGAAAACAGCTTGGGAATAATTCAGTAGCAACATTGCAATTGCTATTGTTTGCTTAGCTACTAACATAACTTTTAATTTTTCAAAGTTAATTTTTGATGGTATGGTGAAAAATGTGGATAGTAATGCTAAATTTTTTATGTATCCAAGATTTATCCAAACATTTTTGAATAAACACAAAAGTTTGCTTCAGCCTCATAAAAATGTTTACCCAATTCCCTCTCTTACTTCAAAACTTTTTAATAACATGAGGAGAGCTACAAAGGGTTATTCAGGGGTTGAAGTACCATTGTTTGAAAATATGCTTGTTCAGGTGCAGGGTGAAGGATCAACAACCCAGTTGAGTTCCATCACACACCCACCAGCTCATCTAGTACTCCATCAGGCTCACAACCAACTTCATCATCCTATAGGAGTTCTCCCAGATAGGAAACTGTGGTCTCTCAGCCCAGTTCTCCTACTCACACCCCAGTAGCAGATGAGACTGTCTATGACAGAGTGGTGAGGGCTACCACTACTGTGTCTAGCTTAGCAGCATCACAGGCCAGTGGTACCATTGATAAGACCCAACCCACGGCAACATCTCCTGACTCAAGCTCACATGAGCATGTTTCAGGTGGTGGACTCCCCAGCCAACTGGAAACTATGGGGGAAATGCCCCATGATTCACCTCTCCCAGGAGGTAACACACCTGGAAGTGATGAGGGCAGTGTGTCACTTAAGGAATTGATGGTTACTTGTACACATTTGACAAACAGGGTGACTGGCCTGGAGAATGACTTAAAGGAGACCAAAAAGTTGTATGGTGGTATCTGTACCAAACTCATTCAGAAGGTGAAGAAGCTACAACACAAGGTCAAGTCACTCAAAACCAAAAGAAAAGCTCAAATTGTGGAATCCTCAAGTTCAGCAGATGACAGCTCAGATGATGATATGAATGATTCTTCCAAACAGGGGAGGAAAATTAAAGACATTGATGCAGATCCTAACATCTCATTTGGTTTAAGAAGATGCTGAGACTGAGGGGAGGCAATTTGATCAAGATATGGGTGGTGATGTTGAACAAGAGACTGAACCAGTAAACCGTCAAGATCAGGTTACAGAGCCAGTTGTAACCACTGATAAAAATACGACATTAAAATAAACTATACTTATCCTTTTTCCACGTAGTTTTTTTTTTTTTTTTTAGTTGATTATAAATATTATCTTATGTGACGTAGATCACATCCTTGATAAACGTACTCGCAACAGAATTGGTATTTAACAATCTAAAACATCTTTGACCTAAAATATTACAAAGTCCCATTTATCACTTTACGTTATTTCGTTAACATATGTTTAAAATTAAGTGTTTCTATTTAATAAGAGTTTTTATAAAACCCTAAACTACCATAATACCATATGAAGATAACAAAACCCTAGAAATATTAAAATATAATTTGTTTAACTAATGTACAAGTCACTAAAACATAGAAACCCTAATTCTACAAAAACTCCCGATTAAACCCTAAATTCGCAAAACTATTATTATATGAAATAAAATCACAAACCCTTATTATATGAAATAATATTTTTATAAAATATAAATGTACAAGTCATTTAAAGTCGAGGTACAAGTCTTTTATACATAAAACTATATATTTATAAAAATCCTCTAAAAACTCTAAATATATTTCTTTTAAAAGCACAATTTACAAATCTTTCATACATAAGCCTTAAAAAAAAATAAATAAAAAAATATAATTCCTAAACTCACTATGTATTAGTACAAATCTCTAAGCCTAATGTACAAGTGCCTAATGCACAAAATCCAAAAATACCATTTATCTACATTTAAACATAATAAAAATTACATAAAAATTATATAACTTAAGGAAACATTAAAACTATAATTTCTACATTTTTAAACCTTAAATACAACCCTATTATGCTTCTAGTACAACTCCCTTAAGCACAAAACCAATTTTTTTTCTTTTAAATAGAATTCGACAATTACATATAAATAAAACCTTAACTAATTTTCTATTTAATACATACTCTAAGACTAAAACTAACTAGTTCCCCTCCTAAAACCTGGAGTACAACACACCATAGCTCATAGTATAATCCAACAAAGCCATTCAACCTCCATTAAGTTTCCTAGATCGATCCTAACTAATCTAAACCTACCCATTTTAACTTTGCTACTTGGAAGATTTTAAATCACAAGAAGATTATTAGGTCTAAAATTGTTACACATCATTATGTCTCCCTTAGTTAGTTAGAATACATGAATTTTAGATAAAACACATCCCTTCCTTCCCAAAGGCCACGCCCAAACCCCTCCTCATACATATGGAACCTATAGGATTAGAACACATCATCAATGATATCACAAGGTAGCTACTTGTATGAAGAAGAAAACTCCACATCATATTCCCCTCCATAACCTACATGTCCAAACCTTCTCCTCACACTTGCCCTCATACATGGCACCAATGAGAATCAAACACCTCTACTTGTCCTCCCTAAACCCTAAATGTCACTTTCAAAAACCCTAGCCTTACCTCCCTATAAATACCAAGTCATTTTCTTACTTATCATCACCTCCCATTCGAACCAACACTTAAAACAGCCAACCCTTCCTTTTACTGAACCAACAATCTCTTTAGAAGCTAAATAAGGTACTTAGAAGGCCTAGGATCAAGAAGGATTATTGGTGCTCTCTTCCAAATCCATACGCCCCACAAAATCCTAAACGGCTAAATAAGATCAAGTAAGTATACATAGCCTTTTTCAATCTTTTCTTGGAATTTTAATTCACTTAAAAACGTTGTTAATTAATCTCTAATAAACCACAATACCAAAAACAATAAATCCTTTTCCTTTTCTTTCTTTCTGATCGAACAGGAAAACCAAACGAACCCTATATATTTGATTTTTAGTGAGAACAAATCAAGGAATGTTAAAACATGCTAAAAATAAGTATAATATACTTAATATGATCATAACATACACTGAAAATGAGTTAGAACTCTAAAAATCAAAAACCTTATCAGTTGTTCTTTTCTGTTTCAGTCGCGAAACTAGGTCAGATTACCAACTTTGAACCAATATATCGACCACTAAACAACCTTAATAAAATCTGAAAGTTGGCCGAAATATAAACCACCTAACTAGCTAAATTTAGAAAGAAGAATGGAGTAAATTGGTTAACACATCACAAAGTTATTGAGTCCCAAAACTATGCCCCTATCGCTAAATAAACCAAAGTTCTCATTTCATGTTTTTCAGTTTTGAATTTGGAGTCCAGCGATCCAACTTTGAACCCAGTTTTCGATTGCTATTTGGTCTTTATAAAATCCGAGATTTGGCCTAGTTGTAGGTCACCTAGCTATCTAAACATAGTAAAAGGAATTTTATAAAAAGGTTGAATGATTAAAAAGTTATCAAAATCCGAAGTTGCTCCATCACTAACTGTTAGACTTATTACTTTTAAACCTGGTCGAGTAACAGTCCAACTAGCCCAATTTGAGCATAATTTTCGACACCCAAATGACCTTCATAAAATCTGAGTTTTAGCCAAGTATTAGACTACCTAGCTAACTCTTTTTAGGAAGAAGAATTTCAGGAAAAGGTTAAATGGGTAAAAAGTTATCAAGTTCTAAAAATATGTCTATCGCTAGTGATAAACTCATTTTTCCAGTATTATTTAATTTTTGTCTCACTCAAGCGATTTTGAGAATTTATTTCGACCCTCACTTGATTTCTAAAAATTATGAGTTTTTGGCACATACAATATCACCTAGCTAGCTAGCCATAGGAAAAAGAATTTTGTAAAATGATTGAACAGTTAAAAAGATATTCGATTTCAAAGTTTGCCATGTCGCTAGACCAAAAACTCAACTAATTTAAATTATTTCAGTTCTTAAATTTTTGTTTCACACGACCAGTTTTGAGTATTTATTTCGACTATCAAATGAACTTCAAAAATTATGAAACTTGGCCAGTAAACGAGACCACCCAGCTAACTATAGGTAGGAAAAAGAACGAAGTAAAACCCAGCCCTCGCCTCGCTTTTAATTGAGTCCAAAACTAGGTGATCGCAAACTATTTTAAACATAATATATATATATATATATATATATATATATATATATATATATATATATATATATATATATATATATATATATATATATATATATATTTTTCGAGACTAAATAAGTGGAGTTTTTATGGGCCAAAACTATCAATTTCCCAAAGTTATTTAAATCAAGGACCATCTTTGTCAAAGATTAATAAAAAGGGTAGAAAGTGTTATTTTGAAACTATGAGGTATAAACTGTCATTTGACCAAAGTTCAGGGGTAAAAGTTGTAGTTTTATAAAAGATCAAGGGTGTAAAATATTAACATATGAAACTTCAAGGGCAAAAACATAATATTTTATAAATATTAATATTATCATTATACTTAATTCAATTTAATAATAAACGTAATACAATAACTAATGAACGAAAGATATATATAACGAACAAACGGAACGAACATATAAAAATAAGTAATAAGATAAATCTTATAACTTTTGAAGAAACTTCATGTTGTATCAAAATTAACATTTAAACAATAACGAAAACATTATAAAATAAACAAATAAACTTAATTATAATCAAGAACGATTACTAAAATATAACGTACCAATTCAGGTAGCGTACCGGAGACGTTTATCAACTTTAGTTAAATCGTTTATCGTTCAGACTGATTAAGGTGAGTTCATAGTCCCACTTTTTAATTATACGTTTTACAAACTTGTGGGGAGATACATGCTACTAAATCGAACACGAGTATTTTAATAATTGTTATTGCACTAGGTTAACGTTTTGCCTATTTTTATAAAAAGTCCCTCATATCATGCACTATTAGTCACCCGTAGGGTCAGCGCGAATATAATGAATAGATCTATTGGCCTGACGACCCATTTGTACTAGTCGGATGGATATCCTTCGGGGTAGCCGGGTATGCAAATGTATTATATTTAATTTCTATAAAGAGTTTCTAGGCAGACTCCTACTCGGGGGCGAGACCACTCTCATTTAATTATGTTTGTGGAACCTGGACACTGTCAACGCATTGCGTGTCATGAGGATTAGTGCAATATATCGTACTTTGATTTTATACTTTATAATAAGCTTGTGTTCAAATTGATTATAAAACACTGTGGATTCACACAACCTTTGTGTTGACTTTTTAACATGTTTTATCTCAGGTATTTAAGAGAGAACGAACTTGGCATGGAGTGGCGGTGGACTTTCTTTTATAAAAAGAGTGTCCTTTTGTTATCATTCAAATGAATAATGTAATCCTTTATAACGTATTTTCGAACCTCTCTCTGGGACCTATATTATGTACTCTGATATTTAAATAAATGAATGATAACATTTTTATTAAAAACGTCTCTTTTTGATCGTTTTCTATGATCATGACTACGAACCATGAGGTAACCCCCCAACTTATATTTCCGCTGCGAATATCGAAAACGGGGGTGTTACAGATTGGTATCAGAGCCTATGGTTATAGAGAACCAAATGTTTTCAAACATTGGACTATAACTGCATTTTCAAAACGAATGATTTTATACTATAACAAACTTAACCACAGTCCTCCGTGCCACAACGCTGCTGGAACGTACTTATATATGCTTATTAAATGATTATTTAATTACATAGTTAAATAATTATAAATTATCGGGTGGTTACAATTTTCCCTATCCATTATATCCCTCTTATGTCGGACTCGGATATTGATAAATATTACGACGGTACCGGACATCACGCTAGTGCCTACACCTTCTCCCTATAGGTTACCTACTTAAGTACCATCAATCCCAACATCTTTACCACCACCTCCGTTATTTCTATTCCCCCATCTGTCCCATTCGAACTTAGTGAAGAAATTAGGACCATTATCGCCCGGTATCATACCTTACCCCGATCACCTACTCCCGATATTCTGACTCCGCCACGAAACTTTGAGATGGGAGAGAGTTCACGAGCAGCACAGGAGCAACAGCCGATTGTTTCCACCCTGCTGACGTGATTTGAACGGCAAGAAGAGCAGATCAAGACAGCTTTAGGCCATCTCGATGAGTTGCCTTTGGAACGTATCAAGGGTATAGAATATAGAGTTGAAGATTTAGGAACCATGAAGCAGAAGATGGACGAAGATCGTAAGAAAACAGAGAACAGTCATGAGCAGCTGAGACGGAAAATACCTATGACGAATTAAAGATGTTAGAAGAAAAGAAGAAGAAAAATGAAGAACTGGTGACAGCTCAGACGAAGATCACTATTTTGGAGACAATAGTGGAAGACATGCAAGATAAACATCAAGAGTATATTCAAATTCTCGTCAGCATGATCGTCAAACTGAAAAGTTGACTCGGAAGAGTTTCTGGTAGCCACTAAATCAGATTTATACCTATCAGCTTTTGTACTATATCTTGGCCATGGGATATGTAGCATAAATATGACGCTTGTACTAATTTTGTTATATATAACAAATTAGCAAGTTATTTATGACTATATGTTGTTTTGATTTGGTTGTAATTTGCTGTACATGGTATCGGTTGATGTGGGCCAGTGATGATCACAAGCGAAAACTTAGTGATAGAGAAACCATCATCCCCGCCTACTGCCAAAACACAAATGACCACGACTAGAGCAAGAGAATGAGAACTCTTTAAGATCCCAACAAAATTCAAGGAAGACTTTAGTATTTAAGCAAAAGATAAATTTCTGTAACAGAAAAATAAATTGATGTTTAGAACTCCCTAAGTTGAACTATCTTACGAATCTTACCTTAGTTATGATGGATGTAACCTAAGTGTAATAACTACCTTTCTGCCTCATGAAATCTCTATTACTTATAATCTCAGTTCTATTCCATTTACCCTGTCCATAGCCATTAAGTAACAATACACCATTATACCGTTAAAAATTTGGTTAATATTACTCTCGACCAGACCCCAGGCAGTACTATCCTATAAGAATTCCCTTACAAACCCTAGGGTATATTCTAAGGATGTCCTATTATTTCTCTAGAAATTCTTGACTTAGCACCATCATATTGATTAGAATTTTCTTACTCTTTTAAAACATAATGACATTGTTATTATATAGAAAAAACACGTTGGACACCATCTAAAACAATTTAAAAGATATAAAACTATCACAGTAACTGGACTAAATATCACATCATTTGATCCTCAATTATACATAGCCTGATCAACCATGTATAATTTAGGAAGAATCATGTCATAATTGGAACAATTGTCTTTTCATAATTTCTAATAACAATCTTCACTCAAAAGCAAAATTTTGAAACGAAACAAACTATTCATAATAATTCCTTTTAACCAACCACAGTAGATATCTACGATTACTACCCATTATCTCTAAAATAGAAATTCGACGAGATTATGGATAGAAAACTCTAAGAATTCACAAAGACTTATAGTACAAATTTTATTAAGAACCTCGGAAGACAATACATAGCGACATAGTTAGCAAACGGAAGCACTAATATTACAGGGATTACATAAGTTTTATTTCACAAAGGATTACCTAGGAAAAACACAACAAGAACCCATAACCCTAGCGCAAGACTTATTTTTCCCATGTATGATCCACGATAAAAGCTACGATAGTAAGTGGTACGACGAACATTAGGATCACGCCCAAGGCTTCGAGATCTTCTTCCGGATTATACGCCATATAGGTAGCAACAGCAACAATGTACACAATTGCTAGGATGGTGACAAAACACGACATTTTGAAGTTTTTAGAGAGAATTTAGTAGAATGAGGATTAAAAATGGGGTATATAAAGGAGAAAACTAGCCGTTAATACGACCGTTATTTTACTATTCATAGGCGTTAAAAATCACTATTCCAGACCGTTGCATAGGACTGTCCACAGTCTTGGATTTATTAGGTGTCAAAACATTCAAATTTATTCATAAAATCAATGGAATTACAATCCCTTAAGTCCCAAATGGAAATCCCTAGACTAAGAAATGTAACCAAGGATTAATAGCGGAACGATATTATTAGATTTAAAAGACATAAAGACAAGATAATATTAGATATAATATTATTTTTGAACTTGAGGCATTTTAAGCATATCTAACTCACCTCATCAACCAAATTGTTGTACGATTTCTCATATTCATCTCCACTGTCTGAATGAGACAGAATCTTAGATTCTATTTAGAACATGTGTTAGAATCTCTCATTAAAAATCTTAGATTCTATTCAGAACATGTGTTAGAATCTCTCATTAAAAGTTAACTAGGAAATCCTAAATAAGAAAAGTAGGTATAGATGATATACACACAAATTCCTAGACCAACATAGACTGAATCTCGGGACGAGATTCCTTCAACGGGGGAGACTGTAACCACTGATAAAAATACGACATTAAAATAAACTATACTTATCCTTTTTCCACGTAGATTTTTTTTTTTATTATTAGTTGATTATAAATATTATCTTATGTGACGTAGATCACATCCTTGATAAACGTACTCGCAACAGAATTGGTATTTAACAATCTAAAACATCTTTGACCTAAAATATTACAAAGTCCCATTTATCACTTTACGTTATTTCGTTAACATACGTTTAAAATTAAGTGTTTCTATTTAATAAGAGTTTTTATAAAACCCTAAACTACCATAATACCATAAGAAGATAACAAAACCCTAGAAATATTAAAATATAATTTGTTTAACTAATGTACAAGTCACTAAAACATAGAAACCCTAATTCCACAAAAACTCCCGATTAAACCCTAAATTCACAAAACTATTATTATATGAAATAAAATCAAAAACCTAAATAATATTTTTATAAAATATAAATGTACAAGTCATTTAAAGTCGAGGTACAAGTCTTTTATACATAAAACTATATATTTATAAAAATCCTCTAAAAACTCTAAATATATTTCTTTTAAAAGCACAATTTACAAATCTTTCATACATAAGCCTTAAAAAAAAAAAAAAAAAAAAAAAAAAAAAAAAAAAAAAAAAAAAAAAAAATACTAAACTCACTATATATTAGTACAAATCTCTAAGCCTAATGTACAAGTGCCTAATGCACAAAATCCAAAAATACCATTTATCTACATTTAAACATAATAAAAATTACATAAAAATTATATAACTTAAGAAAACATTAAAACTATAATTTCTACATTTTTAAACCTTAAATACAACCCTATTATGCTTCTAGTACAACTCCCTTAAGCACAAAACCAATTTTTTTTCTTTTAAATAGAATTCGACAATTACATATAAATAAAACCTTAACTAATTTTCTATTTAATACATACTCTAAGACTAAAACTAACTAGTTCCCCTCCTAAAACCTGGAGTACAACACACCATAGCTCATAGTATAATCCAACAAAGCCATTCAACCTCCATTAAGTTTCCTAGATCGATCCTAACTAATCTAAACCTACCCATTTTAACTTTGCTACTTGGAAGATTTTAAGTCACAAGAAGATTATTAGGTCTAAAATTGTTACACATCATTATGTCTCCCTTAGTTAGTTAGAATACATGGATTTTAGATAAAACACATCCCCTCCTTCCCAAAGGCCACGCCCAAACCCCCTCCTCATACATATGGAACCTATAGGATTAGAACACATCATCAATGATATCACAAGGTAGCTACTTGTATGAAGTAGAAAACTCCACATCATATTCCCCTCCATAACCTACATGTCCAAACCTTCTCCTCACACTTGCCCTCATACAAGGCACCAATGAGAATCAAACACCTCTACTTGTCCTCCTCAAACCCTAAATGTCACTTTCAAAAACCCTAGCCTTACCTCCCTATAAATACCAAGTCATTTTTTTACTTATCATCACCTCCCATTCGAACCAACACTTAAAACAACCAACCCTTCCTTTTACTGAACCAACAATCTCTTTAGAAGCTAAATAAGGTACTTAGAAGGCCTAGGATCAAGAAGGATTATTGGTGCTCTTTTCCAAATCCATACGCCCCACAAAATCCTAAATGGCTAAATAAGATCAAGTAAGTATACATAGCCTTTTTCAATCTTTTCTTGTACTTTAAATACACTTAAAAACATTGTTAATTAATCTCTAATAAACCACAATACCAAAAACAATAAATCCTTTTCCTTTTCTTTCTTTCTGATCGAACAGGAAAACCAAACGAACCCTATATATTTGATTTTTAGTGAGAACAAATCAAGGAATGTTAAAACATGCTAAAAATAAGTATAATATACTTAATATGATCATAACATACACTGAAAATGAGTTAGAACTCTAAAAATCAAAAACCTTATCAGTTGTTCTTTTCTGTTTCAGTCGCGAAACTAGGTCAGATTACCAACTTTGAACCAATATATCGACCACTAAACAACCTTAATAAAATCTGAAAGTTGGCCGAAATATAAACCACCTAACTAGCTAAATTTAGAAAGAAGAATGGAGTAAATTGGTTAACACATCACAAAGTTATTGAGTCCCAAAACTATGCCCCTATCGCTAAATAAACCAAAGTTCTCATTTCATGTTTTTCAGTTTTGAATTTGGAGTCCAGCGATCCAACTTTGAACCCAGTTTTCGATTGCTATTTGGTCTTTATAAAATCCAAGATTTGGCCTAGTTGTAGGTCACCTAGCTATCTAAACATAGTAAAAGGAATTTTATAAAAAGGTTGAATGATTAAAAAGTTATCAAAATCCAAAGTTGCTCCATCACTAACTAAAAGGTCCTTAAGACTTATTACTTTTAAACCTGGTCGAGTAACAGTCCAACTAGCCCAATTTGAGCATAATTTTCGACACCCAAATGACCTTCATAAAATCTGAGTTTTAGCCAAGTATTAGACTACCTAGCTAACTATTTTTAGGAAGAAGAATTTCAGGAAAAGGTTAAATGGGTAAAAAGTTATCAAGTTCTAAAAATATGTCTATCGCTAGTGATAAACTCATTTTTCCAGTATTATTTAATTTATGTCTCACTCAAGCGATTTTGAGAATTTATTTCGACCCTCACTTGATTTCTAAAAATTATGAGTTTTTGGCACATACAATATCACCTAGCTAGCTAGCCATAGGAATAAGAATTTCGTAAAATGATTGAACAGTTAAAAAGATATTCGATCTCAAAGTTTGCCATGTCGCTAGACCAAAAACTCAACTAATTTAAATTATTTCAGTTCTTAAATTTTTGTTTCACACGACCAGTTTTGAGTATTTATTTCGACTATCAAATGAACTTCAAAAATTATGAAACTTGGCCAGTAAACGAGACCACCCAGCTAACTATAGGTAGGAAAAAGAACGAAGTAAAACCCAGCCCTCGCCTCGCTTTTAATTGAGTCCAAAACTAGGTGATCGCAAACTATTTTAAACATAATATATATATATATATATATATATATATATATTTTTTTTTTTTTTTTTTTTTCGAGACTAAATAAGTGGAGTTTTTATGGGCCAAAACTATCAATTTCCCAAAGTTATTTAAATCAAGGACCATCTTTGTCAAAGATTAATAAAAAGGGTAGAAAGTGTTATTTTGAAACTATGAGGTATAAACTGTCATTTGACCAAAGTTCAGGGGTAAAAGTTGTAGTTTTATAAAAGATCAAGGGTGTAAAATATTAACATATGAAACTTCAAGGGCAAAAACATAATATTTTATAAATATTAATATTATCATTATACTTAATTCAATTTAATAATAAACGTAATACAATAACTAATGAACGAAAGATATATATAACGAATAAACGAAATATCTAATTAACGAACAAACGGAACGAACATATAAAAATAAGTAATAAGATAAATCTTATAACTTTTGAAGAAACTTCATGTTGTATCAAAATTAACATTTAAACAATAACGAAAACATTATAAAATAAACAAATAAACTTAATTATAATCAAGAACGATTACTAAAATATAACGTACCAATTCAGGTAGCGTACCGGAGACGTTTATCAACTTTAGTTAAATCGTTTATCGTTCAGACTGATTAAGGTGAGTTCATAGTCCCACTTTTTAATTATACGTTTTACAAACTTGTGGGGAGATACATGCTACTAAATCGAACACGAGTATTTTAATAATTGTTATTGCACTAGGTTAACGTTTTGCCTATTTTTATAAAAAGTCCCTCATATCATGCACCATTAGTCACCCGCAGGGTGAGCGCGAATATAATGAATAGATCTATTGGCCTGACGACCCATTTGTACTAGTCGGATGGATATCCTTCGGGGTAGCCGGGTATGCAAATGTATTATATTTGATTTCTATAAAGAGTTTCTAGGCAGACTCCTACTCGGGGGCGAGACCACTCTCATTTAATTATGTTTGTGGAACCTGGACACTGTCAACGCATTGCGTGTCATGAGGCTTAGTGCAATATATCGTACTTTGATTTTATACTTTATAATAGGCTTGTGTTCAAATTGATTATAAAACACTGTGGATTCACTCAACCTTTGTGTTGACTTTTTAGCATGTTTTATCTCAGGTATTTAAGAGAGAACGAACTTGGCACGCAGTGGCGGTGGACTTTTATAAAAAGAGTGTCCTTTTGTTATCATTCAAATGAATAATGTAATCCTTTATAACGTATTTTCGAACCTCCCTCTAGGACCTATATTATGTACTCTGATATTTAAATAAATGAATGATAACATTTTTATTAAAAACGTTTCTTTTTGAGTCATTTTCTATGATCATGACTACGAACCATGAAGTAACCCCCAAACTTATATTTCCGCTGCGAATATCAAAAACGGGGGTGTTACACCAGTGCACCTTGAAGAGCCAGAAAATGTTGCAGATACTGCTACAAGTACAAGATTTGAAGTTAGTACTGCTGGTATTGCTGGTGCAGAGGTTAGTACTGCCAGGGTTGTTTACACAAGAAGGAGTGCTGCTGATAAAGGAAAGGGGATTATGATTGAATCTGAGCCAACAAAGAAAGTCAAGAAAAGTGTTCAAGCTCAAATAAGTTATGATGCAGAAGTTGCTCAGAGGGTTCATGAAGAAGAGCAAGCTAAGCTAGCAGAAGAAGAAAAAATTGCCAGATTTATGATAGAACAAAAGCTTGCAACTGAAGATGCAGAAAGGTTAGCTCAAGAACAAGCAGATGCACTTTTAGCTCAAAGAATTTATGAAGTAGATAGGGCAGCTATTTCAGAAGCAATCAGAGATGATGCTCTAAATGATCACTATACTGCTGCTCAACTTAAAGGAAAGACTTATGAAGAAATTGAAGCTTTGTACTTCAGAGCCTACAGAAGAGTTCAACAATTTGTTCCTATGGGTACTGAAGAAGAAAGCAGAAGCACAAAGAGAGCAGGATTGTTATTAGAATCAGAGTCTTCCAAGAGACAAAAGATCAGTGAAAAAGTACCTACAGAAGAAGAAGGGTTGAATGTTGAAGCAATTCAAACTAAATATCCTATCATTGATTGGGAAGTTTAAAAGGATGGAAGGATAAAAAGTTGGAAGATCATCAGGGTGGGAAATCATATTGAGGTATATCAGTTCATGGAAGATATGCTCAAGGCATTTGACAGAGAAGACCTGGTGAAACTATGGAGTTTAGTTAAAGACAAATTCAAATCTTCAACACCAACAGATAACAAGGAGAGAGCTCTATGGGTGGACTTGAAGAGAATGTTTGAGCCAGTTGCAGATGACAGTATATGGAAGTTTCAAAGTGGAAATCAAGGGTTCAAATGGACATTGTACAGTTCATGTACAGTTCATCATGTCTCAACAAGGGCTGGAACAGACATGTACATGCTAGTGGAGAAGGACTACCCACTATCATCAGGTACTCTCACTTTGATGATATCTGAAAAACTACATGTGGATGAAGAGATAGAGATAGCAAGAGATTTCCCGAGAAATATCTTCACACAAGCAAAAAGGAAATAAGGTGTTTGGAAGAATCCTCTCAAAGACAAAGGAATAATTCAAGAAACTTGTTGATTTGGAGGTAAATCACAAGTTTAGGGGAGGATTGTTGGGAATTATTTCATTCAGAGTTAGTACTGCCAAGCTAAAGATGAGACTGTTGAAGAATAACACTAAGAGTACTAACATAGTTAGTACTGCTAGTGTAAATATTAGTACTGCCCGGTTTTACTTTGTACTGCTGAAGACTGCTGTTGGATGATTGATACTGCCAAGTTTTAGAATACGTGTGAAGATATGTATAGAAGATATTTAGTATATATCTTATAAGTTTAGAATGATACAAATATATTGTACATTGATAGTTATTTTGTAAAGGACTCCTTGTGCCTATAAAAGGAGGTCCTAGGTTAGATGTTTGATAACACATGTTTTGATAAGATTCAAGCTTTTTAACCCTAGCGATATTTAGATCACTTGTATTATTTGCTTAATAATTCGTTTTGGTTATATTGTGTTCATACAGAGTTTACTGTTTCATTGCTTATTGTTAAGTGAATTCTTCTAACTATCAAAGAGTAGATTCCGCATGCTCTTTGGTATACTCAAAGTTTCTAAATAAAGCTCAAGTAGATCGTGTATTGGGATCCACAGAGTTAATCCCAACATCAAGGAAGTAGTGAAATAGGAAGTCATCAAACTTCTTGATGCTGGTTTAATTTACCCAATTTCTGACAGCCCTTGGGTTAGTCCAGTTCAGGTTGTTCCAAAAAAGGGAGGAATGACTGTTGTGAAGAACGATAAGGATGAATTGGTTCCCCAAAGAACTGTTACAGGCTGGTGAGTCTGTATCGATTATAGGAAGCTAAGCGATGCAACCCGAAAAGACCACTTTTCATTACCCTTCATCAATCAAATACTGGAAAGATTGGCTGGACATGAATACTATTGTTTTCTTGATGCATTTTCAGGGTACTTCAAGATCCCTATAGCCCCAGAAGATCAAGAAAAGACTACCTTTACGTGTCCTTATGAAATGTTTGCCTATAAACGCATGCCTTTTGGGTTATGTAACGCACCTGCTACTTTTCAACGATGCATGACAACGATATTTCATGAGCTAATGGAGGATAGCATGGAAATTTTCATGGATGATTTCTTCGTGTTTGGAGATTCCATCGACCGTTGTCTCGCCAATCTAAAAAAGATGCTCAAATGATGCGAAGAAACTAATTTTAATCCTGAATTGGGAGAAGTGCCATTTCATGGTGAAAGAAGGAATTGTTCTAGGACACAAGGTTTCTGGAACTGGGATTGAGGTGGATAGAGCTAAGATCGGGGCAATATCTAAATTACCATATCCAAGAAGCCTGAAAGCATTCGCAGTTTTCTTGGTCATGCTGGTTTTTATCGAAGGTTCATAAAAGACTTCTCAAAAATTGCCCGCCCGATGACTCAACTGCTTGTAAAGGACGCACCCTTCGACTTTTTGCAAGAATGTAAAAAAGCATTCGATCGACTCAAGCGAGATCTCACGCAAGCTCCAATAATGGTCACTCCTAATTGGTCGTTAGCATTTGAGATCATGTGTGATGCTAGTGACTACACAGTGGGGGCCGTGTTGGGACAGAGAATAAATAAATATTTCTAACCCATCAATTACGCTAGCAAAACCATGAACCCTGCACAGAAAAATTATACCACCACTGAGAAAGAACTTTTGGCTGTATTTTGGCCTTCGATAAATTTTGACAGTACCTTGTCTTGTCGAAGACTATCATCTTCACTGATCATTCAGCTCTGAGGTACTTATTCTCGAAACAAGATGCTAAACTACGACTCATTCAATGGATTCTGTTGGGAATTAAATGTTCTGAAGATTAGTATCAAGAACTATACATTCACAAGGTTAGTTCTGTTCAAGGAAATTTACTAAGTATGATTCTATTGCTAGTGTATTTCATTGTGCTGCTAGCGTTAGAGATTCTACTGCTGAAAGATGCTGCTGCTAGTGAAGATGATTCTGCTGCTAAGTAGATAACTGTTGGTTATTCTACTGCTGAGTAGATAAGTATAGAAAGATATTATGTGTACTAAAGTCAATTATACACGGTAGATAATATCTTAACCCATGTGATCAGTCATTATGTTATATTCACAGAACAAGTTGTAATGTAAGATACATGTTGTATCTTAATGACTGACACACTCAACATTAGCTAGCTAGTAGTTCGACAAGACTTAACAATATTGTAAAGATCTCTTTTGGACTATAAAAGAGAGATCTTAGCTTAGTCACAACATATACCCCAATCAAGTGACTAACTTAAGTGATTCATATAGTACTCCAAGAACAGTTAAGAACATAGAACCAACACAACAATTGCATATCAAACCTTTGTATTATTCTCAATAATATTGAATCGTTTGGTAATATACTTTTCTGTGTTCTTTGTTAATCGCACAAGCATAACCGTTCCATTTCCATAACCAAAATAAACCTTCTAAGTGTGGTTAAGTACATTCCGCATACTTAGTCATATTAACTCAAAGTATCATATACACAAAGTTATAAAGGACTAACACCCTTTAAGTGTATCGAATCCCTTCCACAGATTCTATTGCTGCAAGAATTTGATATCGAAATTCGTGATAAAAAGGGTGCTGAAAATTTAGCAGCGGATCATCTCTCTCGTCTCGAGAACCCTGACCTTGGGGAATTAAACACTAGTGAAATTCGGGATGCCTTACCTGAAGATCAGCTGATGTTAATCCAGGATAATGAGCCTTGGTACGCAGATTACGCTAATTATCTGGCAAGTAGGGTCCTCCCGAATCATATGACTAAACAAATATTCTTCACTAAATTAAAGTACTATTTCTGGGACGAACATTTCTTGTTTCGTAGATGTCCTGATCTAATTATTAGGCGTTGTGTTGCTGGTAAAGAAGCAGATAGGATCATGAGAGAATGCCATGCTGGACCTTCAGGAGGACATCATAGGATAAACAACACTGCATGAAAAGTTTTTGATGCAGGATTCTATTGGCCTACCATATTTCGCGATGTTAAGAAATTAATCCAAACTTGTGATGCATGCCAAAGAGCTGGAAATATATCTAGAAGGGATGAAGCACCTCAAAATTACATACAAGTTTGCGAAATCTTTGACGTTTGGGGGATCTATTTCATTGGCCGTTTCCCGGCTTCTGGAGGAAACGAATACATACTGGTTGCCATTGATTATGTATCCAAATGGGTGGAGGCACAAGCACTTAGGACAAATGATGCTAGATTAGTCATTCACTTCCTCAAGAAATTGTTTGCAAGATTTGGAATTCCCAAGGCACTCATTAGTGATAGGGGGACCCACTTTTGTAATGCCCAAATGGAAAAGGTGATGAAAAGATACGGGGTGTCTCATAAGTTCTCAACTGCATACCACCCCCAAACAAATGGGCAAGTCGAAAATACTAATCTTGCGTTGAAGCGAATATTAGAAAAAACGGTTAATCAAAATACGAAAGATTGGTCGTTTAAGTTAGATGAAGCTCTATGGGCATTTAGAACGGCTTATAAAACACCCATAGGGACGACCCCCTTTCGTTTAGTCTATGGCAAAGCATGTCATCTCCCTGTCGAACTTGAACATAAGGCATATTGGGCATTGAAGGCCTGTAATATGGACTATTCGGAAGCAGGTAGTAATAGGTTCCTGCAACTTCAAGAGCTTGATGAGTTGAGACTAGAAGCTTACGAATTGTCAATAACATATAAAGAGAAAGCTAAGAAATGGCATGATCAACGGATTAAAAGCCCTAAGGAGTTTATGGAAGGGGATAAGGTACTCTTATATAATTCAAGGTTGAGATTATTCCGAGGGAAACTTAAGTCTAGGTGGTACGGGCCTTTTACAGTGAAAAGTTCATCTAGGATTGGGGCCGTAGTTTTGGTAGACCACGAGGATAGAGAATTCATAGTGAATAGCCAACGAGTATAGCATTATCAAGAAGGTAACAATGACTTAATTGACGAGGAAGACATTATTTTCGAAAATGGAGTCACGTAATAGGCCATGACTTTGAGTCTAGCTACAAGACTCGTTAATAAAGAAAAGCACTTCTTGGGAGGCAACCCATGTTTATTTGTTTGTTTGTTTTTAATTTGTTTGATTTCATATGTATGCTCCATCATAATTGTTTATCGTTCATGTTTCGAATAATTTGTGAAAATATTTTTTGTTTTGTTTTTAACTTCGTCTTAATAACATATAAAGGTATTTTAAAAAAAGATAAGTGTAGGGAAGATCATATATGTTTAAAAAAAAGAATTTGAACATGGATGATAATAATTTATGATTAGCATATATATTTATGTTTTTGTTAGAGTCAAATGCTTGTATCGAGTCACAATGGATGCTTTGCAGAATTTCCAGGTCTTAATAATCAAAAATTTCAAGAAATTTTCCAGAAAAAAAAACGCAAAAAAATACTGTCAGGTCATACCTGACGACGTCAGGGTTTACCACCCGTCGGCGTCAAGCACTATAGCAGCACAGTTTTCCATAATTTTGTTTTTCTGCTGGAACTTAATTTTTGAAAAAAATTCAGAATTTTTAAATTTCCAGAATCTGTAAACATTTATTTTGCAAGCATTATATCTTACTTTGCTTTTTAGGATTTAATTTTTATATATAGTGTTTACCGCCGATTTTATGCGAGGTTTTGTGTTTCATTTCCTTAAGTGAATTACAGGTTATATTGTACAAGAAGATAAAAGATGAAGTTTGATGAGCTCTTATTGCATTTATTTTCTTGGAGGAGGATTTAACCATGTTTCCACATCATTCATGCCAAGCAAATCAGGGGAGTATTAGTTTCTTTCATCTCTTTTATTTTCCTGTTATCATAACTTTGATGCTTTGTAAGAATATTGGGAGCAATGTTCAATTTAAGTGTAGGGAGGGTAAAATG
This sequence comes from Artemisia tridentata subsp. tridentata, assembly GCA_021014915.2. NCBI lineage: Eukaryota > Viridiplantae > Streptophyta > Magnoliopsida > Asterales > Asteraceae > Artemisia > Artemisia tridentata. Next base: position 121,683,506 of record CP139506.1, read on the forward strand.
GGATACCTTAGAAACTATAACTTCGCTTGATGTTTGTTTTGTTTAAGAGTAGATGTGTAATAAAACTAAAAGAGATACTTGTTAGGGTAATTTTGACACCAAATTTAAATTTTTTTACAACATATAGGAGTGAAACTTTAGTTTTAATAAGCGTCTCATGGATAGGAGTTATATAGCTAGCACAAAAACCCTACCACTCAAAAATTTCCACCCCAAAAATGTGAGGTTCGCCTTTAGATCTTTAGGAAAAAGCATTCACTTTTAATGCTTATGAGTGTACCGATAGTATATAGATTCTAGAACTTGCGTTTGTGATGCATCCCGAGATCGCTAGTGAGACTACATTCGTGTAGTTAGGATTTACTAAATGATAAGAGGCATTAGGATAACCCTTGTTTTAAACCTGTTTTATAATTCCGTTGATCAAAGCCTATCTTTTTCGTGGTTCTCGTGATATTTCGGTGGATCTGAAATATTAATGAAGAACATTGTTTACAATCCACCCCCAAATGTACACCCAAATCGCCTTAGCCTACCTTGTATGCACTCACTTTTAGTGCATTATTGTTATTTGTTAAACCCTTTGTCAATTGTCTAATTGGTTACATGGTTGCTAAGTCGAGTCATATCTTGTAAATACAGTTTTGGGACGATTGGGACTCATGGGTAAAGTACTAGTTGTTATGGAGTAATGGGGAAGAATGTCAATGCTATTACCCCCATATGTGCGTTAATGTTTAAAGTACTCCACGTGTTTTGATTTTCTTAATTCGGGTCATTAGTTAGTTATGTGTAAAGTATGTAAAAGTTCAAGTGTAGGGAGGTTGCAAGATCCCTTTGTATTGATGTATTATTTTGGATGGTAGGGCAAAAGTGTATGAAAAAAATGAAAAAAAAGAGAGAAAATAAAAAAAAAATAGAAAAAAAAAAACATACGGACTACCACCCCGTTTTTTATTTTTGTTTAAGTCAAATAGTGTCTTGAAAAATACAAAAAGAGTTAGTAGTTAGCGAGTTGAGTCGAGTCTTGGATTAGCAACGCCTCATTGTACATGTAATTGACCAAGATAATTGACTTGCCACTAGTAAAATTCCCTTTAACCAACAAAACCGTGTTTTCCATACCCTTACACCTAACGTTACAACCCTTTAAAAGGCCTCTTTGATAGTTTATCCTAGGTGCTTACACCAAAGTGGTGGAGGTTTGATCCATTCCCAAGCCTATGGTAATCTATGTGCTATGACAGGTAGAGAGTGTTGAACTTTCCCGTTTCCATATGATATATCACTTTATACACCCGAGAGATGTGAGAATCCAAACACTTAATGTGAGGTGCTAGTATATAATTTCCGTGCTTGTTTTAACTAATGTAGAACGATTGTATGTTGTAATTACTTTTATATTAATGTTAAATGACCCCTAACTTGTATTTTGATTAGTTTAAAAGCATGTTTGCTTGAGGACAAGCAAATCCCAAGTATAGGGATATTTGATAAGGATTTATTTGATACCTTTTAAGGGTCATTTAATCCCAAAATCATATAAATATGATCAAATATTGCCTCAAATCGTTTCTTTTTGTATTTTAGGTACTTGGGACGAGAAATCTAGAAATCGGCACTTTTTTGGACGTATTTGGACGAAAAAGTGAAAAAAACGACGAAGTCGCGAAAAACCTGTCAGACTTGGAGATCTGACGGCGTCACAAGCTACAATGTGACGCCGTCCCTTGTTTATGAAGCTGGATTTTTGGTTCAAAAGGAATTTGAAGATTTTACACCTGACGCTGTCAGGTACAAATTGGAGATGGGAGTCACGTGTTAAACTAGAAAGAGATGGCCCAGAAGAATTTACAAGTGACGGCCTCATACCATTCCTGACGCTGTCATAACGACGACTTGAACAAGACGAAACCCTAGATACGGCGAGCTGACAGTGTCACGACCTAAAAGGTGACGCTGTCACATTTGTAACTTTATATATACTTTCGCATTTTTTTCATTAATTCGGGTAACACTTTGGAGAGGGAAACCCTAGATGTATTTTGCTGCTATTGTAAGGCTTTTACAGCCTTTTAACTTCATGTTTCAATAAAGATAAGTATTCCCTTTAATTATTTGATATGTCTATGTATTGTTTGATTAATTGTTTATCTTTTCTTTACTTTAACATGTTAGCTTAAGTTTATTTGTGTTTACTTAGATCTAGTGAAACCTAGTTGTTGAATATTGGTTTGTTGTCTCTTGTTTAGTTGATTGCCTCACGTTAGGCTAAGAAAACTGGCTAACCTCTTATATGTAACTAGCTTGAACGTCTTAGAAACGCAACCGTAGAGTGTACTATTGGTTTTTCTCGTTGTATTTATTGCGTGAATTGCGGCTTGTAGATCTTAGATAACTTAATAGACTTTAAGGGATTTAGGGGAGACTAAGATTCATAGTCTTGGGAACGCTTAAAGTGACGATCATTATCGAGTCAATGAGTCTTGTAATATGGTCATGTAATAGCTTGTTAGAATCATAAAAATATAGTCTACGTATTAGTAAAAGTGTGTCGTCTAGTTTAGTCTTAGTATTTACGTTAATGTCGAATTAGTGAGATAGGTAAACACGACAGACTTCCTTATCTCCATGTCATGTAAGACTATATAAGGATGTAACCTCTCATTTGAGAGGTGTTGGTTATTAATGTAATAGAGAAATTCTCTCTAGTTTCTTTCTCTCTCTAGAATATATCATCTTTCTCTCTCTAATACATAATATGTGTGTGGAATGATTTAGAAGGGATCCCAACAATTGGTATCAAGAGCTAGAAGATGATTTAGAAGTGTTTTTGTTGTTTTTTATAATCGTGTATTTTTTATTTTAGCTTATTTCGTGCTTATTTGTCTTATTACGAGCTTATTTTCTTCTTTTCACGTGCTTATTTTAGCTTATTCTGGTCCAAACAGAAACTTTATTTTGTCCAAACACAAGCTTTTACAGTCCAAACAGTCCAGTTTAATCTTTTGTCCAAAACAACTTGTTACAGCTTATTTTGTGCTTATCTAGTCTTAAAAAGATTAAAGTTTGGATTTTTATACAACATCTGGTGATTTTGAGTGAGATTTGGCAAAGAGTTTGGATTAAAAACGGGTTTTTTTTTTTTTTTTTTTTTTTTTTTTTTTTTTTTTTTTTTTTATTGATTTTGATCGATTCAAAAATTTGTAAAACTGCTTTTTTTTCGAGTAAGCAAAACCCATATTATCCGAGTAGTAAAACCCTTATTTACTGAGTAAGGATCTGTGATTGTTTCCGAGTAACTTGTTCCGAGTTCGGACGTTCCGAGTATCTAATTTTTGGTACAATTTGTAAACGACACTCTGTCCGAGTAGTGGTTTGTTTCCGAGTAAGGAAAGTGTTTCCGAGTAAGTTTATTCCGAGTACAGAAGGGTTCCAATTATTTACTATTCTTTTTGAGTAAGAAACAAAACTCTGCCCGTTTTGTATCAACTTTCCGAGTAAGAGATCAAAAGTCAAAAGTCAAAAACAAAAAGGAATGAAAGAAAGAAAACGAGCCAAGATTATGAACATGAGCCATTTCAAGATATAACCCAAATCCAAACAGAAGCAAAGTCAAACCAACGAAATCCTATACTAAATCAAATCTCCATCATCAAATGCAAACCGCAACAACAATAACTCATAACCACAAGATTCAACATATACCACTGTCCCTATTCCATCTACTCACGTCAAACAATAGACACAACCATACCCTCACTGTCACTCATCAACTCTCAAATAATAAACCCATCTCATTTTCATAACGGACTCAAAACAAAGAAAGGAAACCAAGATCTCAGTTTATCTCATTAGTGATCAAAGATTCGTTCAAAGAACACAACCACAAGAGATTATTCATCATAGATCTTTAAGAAGATTATCTTCTTTTTAATTTTCGAACCATATTAAAGAAAGAACAAAACCATAAGTTTCATTCTTTCTTTAGTTCGATTTAAACGTAAAAGAACACAAGATTACACCTTACCCGAGACCCTTTGATATAGGATCTTGAAGCTGTAAAACAAAAAAGAAATCTAGTTCTTTAAAGATTGTTTGCTGCGAAGTGGCTTAAGATAATCAAGGATCAAAGTGTACTGTGTTTGTGTTCGGTTTGATTTAGATAAACAAAGGAAGAATCTTGTGGTTAACTATGAGCAAAGTGCTGTCTGTGATTCGGATCTAAAAGGATAGAACTAGGGACGAATTTTGTTTGTTATTTGAGAGTAAGTTTATGTGACTGCGTTTTGGAAGAGAGATATTAGGGCAAAGGTGTATTAGGTGGCCTTAAATAGCTAAAATTAGGGTTAAGTGTATTGGATTGGACTTGGATTTACTAAAGTGGATTTGGGCTGGAATTGGGCTTATACGGATTTTATTTTTCTAATAAGTGGGATAACAAGGTTGGCGTTGGACTGCAATCACAAAAAGGAACAAATTTTTATTTGGGCTATAGAAAATTTGTGATATAATTAATTAGAAGTTTTAAAAGTAACAATTAAGTTCGTCCGAATTTTTGTGGTTTAAAATTTTGAGGATAATTTTGAAGCACGATTTTGGTTGAGCTTCGAGAAATTGAGAGTGATAATTATTTTGGTTTGACATTATTCGGGTTTGTTTGGATATAATTATTGTGCTAGTTATTGTGAAAACATGAACGATTGACAAAGACTCATTTGAAAACACAACATCACTTCTTTAACGTCTACAAGATCTATTATCATTTCACAACGAAATTTAAATGGAATCAAGTTCAAAAAGGAGAGAGATGCCTAAAAGTGTAAAGCTCGCAATGCACTCCAAAGAAAACTGTTTGGCACATTTTGAATCAGTTAAGATTAAATGTAAGGTTCTCTCAGAAGCAAGGTTTTCATCGTGGAGTACCTTTTCAATTTTCTTCGGAACTGAAATAGACCTTCTAACCTTCCAAAGGGAACTCCGGCACAACATAGTCCAAATAGAGAAGCAAATTGAACAAGGAAGTGACTGCATGGTAGAATTTAGAGTGCTCAAGACACTGTTAAAAGGGTTCAAGTCCATGGATTTTAGAGTGTTCAAGACTTCTCGGGACTATGAATCGCAAAGCATGTCATGGAAAGTGAACATCACTAGTATGGATGCTGAAGCTTTTAGAGATCAGCTTGTTTCACTAATGAACATACTAGAAATGGTGCTTAATGAAATATCACTTCATCTGAGGGATATGTTGAAGGAGAGAGAATTCAAAGAAATTGAGATGCATAAACGAGTAAAAGAATTGAATGAACGAGAGAATGGAAGAAAAATGCAGACACGAGAAGGAACAGTCAACAAGGAAGGGACATCAGATGATAATTTGGTATTCACGGGTAACAGTGCACTATCAGAACAGCAGAAAGAAAGCAGCAGTCCGCATACTGATGGGAAACTCAACAGTAAGGATGGTTTGAAGAATGCAGCTGCTGATGTCGGACCTTCACATTGTTAAGACACATTGGTTAAGGTACATCAATCAACTGATGATATCAATATATTTGAAAATGTGTTTTCTCATGAGACACAAAGTCATGAACAACCTGAATACATTAACGACACATATGTGGTGAATCAGGATAATAGAAATATTACTCCCGAGACTCCAGATATGGATCCTAATGGAGGTACGGTTGAACACGACAATGTGAATCATGATTAAGAATGTGCTTCAAATGCTTTATTAATACAAAATATGCAGACTGAAGTTGTTCGATGTAATGAGCTTAATCGTGAACTAAAAGCACAAAATACGTCGTTAACTGAAAAGCTCGAGAATTATAGTAAACGTATAAATGATTTTGAAACACAAACTAATCATGAATACAGCTTTGAAGTTGCATTTCAAAAAACATATATGAAAGAACAAAACTTGCAACATCAAATGCGTGAACTAGTTGGTTCCAATAATGAAAAGGTTTCAAAACTGGAAAAAGAAAAGCTTGACCTTAAAAACCAAATTGCAAAATTAACAACGGAGGTTTCAACATTATCAAATAAGGTCTCAACATGTCAAACAGATTACAAAACATTAAGAACGAGATGGAAAAACAGGGAATACTCGTATATTAACGACATTGTTGATTTGGAAGCAAAATTGAAAGATTTTGAAAAAACTGCTTGTGATAAATCGTTAAATGTTGAGACTGAAAACTTAAAAGTGGAAAATGGGATGTTGAGACACGAAATTGAGAGAATTTTAAAAGAGTCAAGCGACATCCAAGAGAAACTTAAACGTCAAATATTCTCTCTTGAACAAAATTTTCAAAGATGTTAAGCACAAAGCATTGACTTTGAGCTAGCTTTACAACACAATCAGGAAAAGCAATCTCTTGAAAACCCTTGGATGTCAAAACTTGAACAACTTGATGATGAAAACGTGTCAATGAAGTGTCAAATTTCAAAATACGAAAAAGAAATTGAGCATTTGAAACAGATTTACAAAAATTTGTTTGTTTCAATCAAACGTTCACAAGTTCAGACACGAAACTCAAACATGAAACAAAAAGAGACTGAAGATTTGAAGTCTCAATTGTCTGAATTTGCTGATAAAAAGTTTGAAAATATTTTGCAAAAGATTGAATCAATGAAAATGAAAAAGGTTGAGTCTCAAATCACAAAAGTTACCCTTCCAAATCCCTGTTCGATTCTAATACTCTAGATTTTGAAAAGGAAGCGGGGGAGAAAATGTATCTTTTTGAAAATGAAAATCATGTGCTTCTAACAAAAGTGGTTGAGCTTGAAACACTTTTAGCTCAACAAACAAAAGATTTTGACGATGCCAAAACTGACTTTTTCAACAAAACGACCAAATTCAAAAATTATTTTGAAAGACTTGAAAAAGAAAATGTTGAGTTCGAACGGAAATTGGCTCGTAAAACGGATGATTCTAAAGCCGAAAAAGATCAACTTTTGAAACAAATTGCCTTTTTAGAATCAAAATTGGCATCCCAAGATCATCTTTCTCTTCAAAAGAAATATGGCGATTTGAGAACTTCATACAATGCTTTAAAAGTGAAGTTTGATTCTCTTAACCGATTAAATGGAAAAGCTTCAATTTCAGATTTTTCAACACCAGAAGTGAGTGTTTCGAAGAAGGTTTACACGGGTGAATCTTCAAAACCATTTTCGAAAAAGGTTTCCCAGGTAACAACTTATTATTTGTAAAAAGGAAGGAAGTTTTCGAAGAAACCAAGTTTTTCTGAAGCACTTACTTCTCAAAAGTTTTCAAATCCAAATGCTTCAAAAGAAAAGACTCAAGTTTTTCAAACTCCACACTCTCATTTTACGCAGGTAAAGCAAGTGTGGAGACCAAAACAAAGTTGTTTAAAACCCCCAAATGCTTCAAATGGAAAGAATCAAGTTTTTCAAACTCCACACTCTCGTTTTACATCGGTAAAGCAAGTGTGGAGACCAAAGCAAAGTCGTTCAAAACCTTTCAAATATTCAATATCAGAATTTCTTTCGCTGCAACTTAAGAATGACTCTGCTTTGAACATTCCAAATACAGGAAGGTTTCCATTTATCACAATTACAAATCTTCAAAGAGAACCCATGAGGTTCAACTCTAGATGGAAATCTTCTTCTTCAGATTTTAAAACTCCAAGAGAAATACCGGGTTTCTCAAACAATTTTCAACAAAAAAAGAGTTTTAAATCTCCATTGATTCCACGAGTGTTATTTCAAAATGAAACACCGGTTTTTAGTCCTCGTTGGAATTCAACATCTTTTAATCAGATTGACACAACTTTCAAATGGATTTCAGCTAAGGACTCGGACTTCAACATTACGACTTGTGCACACATTACATTGTACAACTCGGGTTTCAAAGAAAGGAAAATGCCTCGCTAAACCATTCTTTAAAAACAAACATGGACTTATCCTACCACGAGACCCTGTTGTACGCCTCGGTGCAACATTCCTTTTCATAACAAAGAGAAGTCTTTGTTAATTTTATTTTTTATTATTTTTTTTAAACCTTGATGCAAAATTTATTCAAGAAGGTTTCAATAACTGAAATTTCTTACTCTATCAGAATTTTGCTCAAGAAGACTCCCTCCCTCGAAACGTTTCAAAAGTTTAAAAAATTCACAAAAACAGACCTTGTTTTGAGGGGGAGTATTTGATAAAACAGCAATTGCTTTATGGCTTCTGAAGCACCCAGCTCAGAACCCGCGCTTAAAATTATGGCTTGTAAGTTCTTCTGCTTACAACCCGTGCTTCAAAGTGAAATCTTTTCAAAATTTAATTCCGGGTATATCAACTTGAAAAGATTTCAAATAAGGGCTTAAACATTATGGCTTATGCACACATAACAGTGCATAACCCGTTTTTCAAAGAAAGGACCATGTTGTACGTTTTATTGCAACAATCCTAACAGATAAGAAGTTCTCACGCAAAGCTTATCAAAAACTTCTTAATCTTGAGCAAAATTTATTCAAAAATTTTCAAAAGGTTTTTCAAAACTTTTCAAAATTTTGCTCAAGATTTTCAAAACATTACTCCCCAATTCGCTTCAAAGTTTAAAAAATGTCAAAACATATGCTAGTTTTGAGGAGTATTTCAAAATATAAAGTTTTAGTTACCTTGAAGCAAAATTTATTCAAGAATTTTTCAAACCGAAATTTCTAAATCTTTCAGAATTTTGCTTCAAGAAGACTCCTTCCCTCGAACCTTAAAAATTTTAAAATTCTCAAAACCTATGCAAGTTTTGAGGGGGAGTATTTCAAAAACAAATATGTTCCAAAAGTTCATGCAAATCCGTTTCTCCCTATTAGCTTTCCAAAAACAAAGATTTTAATCAATCGGTATCAAAAATACCATCCAAATGCTATTTTTGAGGGGGAGAAATGTGATTAAAATGTGATCGTTATGATATCTCAAAGAGCTCGACTCAGAATTAACTAACGAATTGATGAGAAAAACAAATGACACTAATCGAAAGGACTTGTCCTGGATGGGTAATAATTTCAAGCTGGTCTAACCAGTGATGTAAACGTATCTCGAATAGGACTTGTCCAAGTAGAATGTACCGTCTCGAGAGATTCTCTTTGAACTTGACCAGGACGGGTAATAATTTCAAGCTAGTCTAACTAGTGATGTAAGCGTGTCTCGAATCGGTCTTGTTCACTGAAAATCGATCAATTCAAATGTGCGAACTCTTCCCAACATGTGTTAATTTATTTCAAGAAGTCATAAGCACATGTGAAGGGGGAGTATTTCTGTAAAAAGCAAAACTCTCAAAGTGTTAACAAAATATGTTTTATAATCATAAACACTTTGAGAGATTTTACAAAAAAGGTTTTATGGCATGTGATCAATGAACCAACCTAGGATAATCATGGAGTAATAAGGTGATTAAGGTTAGGTTTATGTCCTATGATCCGCCAGAGCCGGAGGCATCTACCCAGGGACAATACCCATAGTTAGTATTAGAAGTCCTTAGGTATGATTGAAAAAAGGAGTAAAGAAATGAAAGGAGAAAGAAGGGGTTGAAGAATTAAAAAGAAAAGGTAAGAAAAAGGGTGAGAAGAAATGGCCCTTCAAACGATCAACTTAGGGCAGAAACCGGGTTCAATTCATATGCTACTGCGTGTCACTAAGATGACACTGGTATTGAAGACAAGACGTCATGGACCCAGTGACGCACTGCACTCAACCTCCTAGCCACTCAAGTATCTCTTAAAAGGTACTTGTTTCATTTCTCATGGAGAACCTTGCATAATCTATCGACCTCTCACTCCGAGATGTGTTGGTATTGAAAAGGAGGCACTCTGCTCCATGCCTCCGACGACTAAAACCAAAATGAACTTAATCGAGTCTAGAGCCATAAGATTCATCAATAGATCTCCTAGGATACACTTTCCTATTCACACACTTGTGTTCGCCAATAAGAGCACAAGTTGTAAGAGTCTTTCATGAGATCTTCGGATCTTGCCACTTACATCATGGTGGTTGTTACTATTTTGCAAACGGTCTACAATCGTGAAGTGATACTTCGGTATACTTCAGCGGCTCACCTGAATTGTTGGTATACTTTGGTATATCTTTGTAAGCCTTCTTGAGGGTATCCAATTCAGGAACAACCTTTGTAAGGATTAGAGAGGGTTTTCACACTATGTTGTTAATTCTCTCGAAGTCCAAGCCTGTAAGTGCTAGAAATCCCGCTAAGAAGATTCCTTTCATGAATCGAGTCCTGAAGATGTGGGTCTTTACTTGGAATCTATCCATAGTATTGATAACTGTCCCTCAACGGGATTCAGACGGCTGATGTGCCCGATCAAGGTGAATGGAATCCAGAAATTCATCAGTAAAACAATCGTAGTGGATTGATCTATAAGAAAAGTCCACCGTGATCGATTGGTGATTATTACTAACCTTTACCATGCAGCTAATGATGATTGTTCCTTGGAGGAGAGACCGTTACCATCATCATAATCATCAACTCATTTCCAGCTCCACATGCTCATACCAACAACATTACGAAAGATAGTTATGCAAAGTTCAAAGAAAGTTCTCATCAAAGATCAAAGCAAAGCAAAGTTCAGAACGATTCTGCGTCAAATTCAAAGAATATGCAAAGCAAAGAGACAAAGATCAAAGTCAAAGAATGGGAACTGCAAATGTACGAAACTCAAAGTTAACAAGAAGTATGAGCATGTTGGAAAAGACGTAAAGACACCATTAATGAAGATGTTGATGAAAGGCAAGCGAATAATACAAATGATCACAAGAACAAGAACGAAGAAAAAAGATTACAAAGCATGATTGGAACAAAAAATCTAGCAAAGCTATTACACAGACTCAAAGTTTAAGACATGAAGTATCAAAGAAGATCATCCATTTCTATAAGAGGACCAATAACCCACATGTCACAGAAAGAGATCTCAATGATCACCCTTTAGGGGAAGATTGTTGGAAACGCAAAAGTAATGATCATAAATGTAATCAAAGAGAGATCTCAATGATCGTCCCTTAGGGGGAGATTGTTGGGAACGCTTAAAGTGACGATCATTATCGAGTCAATGAGTCTTGTAATATGGTCATGTAATAGCTTGTTAGAATCGTAAAAATATAGTCTACGTATTAGTAGAAGTGTGCCGTCTTGTTTAGTCTTAGTATTTACGTTAATGTCGAATTAGTGAGATAGGTAAACATGGCACACTTCCTTATGCCCGTGTCATGTAAGACTATATAAGGATGTAACCTCTCATTTTAGAGGTGTTGGTTATTAATGTAATAGAGAAATTCTCTCTAGTTTCTTTCTCTCTCTAGAATATATCATCTTTCTCTCTCTAATACATAATATGTGTGTGGAATGATTTAGAAGGGATCCCAACACATAGAGTTAGGGACTTCGGCACCTCCTGATGCATATTTTTCATCCTACTTTAAATTTATAGACTAAGACATACAAGAATTAACACATACTAACGGGCAGAGAACCCGATCAAATGTAGTAAAGCCTAGGTAAATCCAAGTGTCGTCCCTAAGAGCTGTTGTCTTAAAGAACTAAGGTATTTAATATAATAGAAGGTTTGATAAAAGATGCGAAGTAATAATTAAAATCCTATTTTAAACAGAATTAAAATGTAAAGATAGGAAGTAGGAAGATAAAGTTTTAACCAAGTTTATCGATGCATGTATTCATGTTTATGGAGCTATATATAGTGGCATAAAATTCACTAAGACTCGTAGGGTAAAGTCGTCTTAGCCTATCTTCCCTAGAATCCTCTCCGAAATTAAAGGCACTACCCTATGTAAGTAAGCGGAGGTTGTGGTAAACTAGGTTGAGTCATTAAGTGCCAAATATAATAGATCTCATTCGCTAGAAATTCGGCGTCTCGGATCTTAGATTTCTCCTAACTTTCTTAAGTACCTCCACTTGATAGGTGATCCTATGGTCAATTAGCACACAAAGGATAGTTTTACTATGGCCAATTCCTTCCATTCTTCGCAATCTAGTTGGCTTAGGTTCTTTGGTCAATTTCCCTAGTCAGCTAGATACTAGCAAGCCTTGAATACTACCGAAACTAGTGTATAAATGAATGGACAAAGAAGATATCTATATAGAGAAATAAAAGAGAATAAATAACATAGCTAAACTTGACTTAATTACATGAATTCATCGTATGATTACTAGAAAAACATAAAAGAATCCAAACTCGAATACAAGGATAGTAGTAGACGAGAACTTCATTCTTCCGACCTGCTAAGCCATAATTCTTCTTTAGTGGTTGCTCTCCCCAAACCCTAATTCAGGTTTGGGAAAGGGGCGATGATTTTAGATGTAAAATTCATGTGGTATTTATAGGGATAAGAAACCCTACAAAGCTATGGCGTAGCCCCATGCATTGGTTACACCGTAGCTAGTGTATATAAAATGATCCTTATCCACTAATAATAGCTACGGTGTAACTTCTATGGACAATTACGCCGTAATCCTTGGCGGCCAAAACTATGTCGTAATCTTCATGCGTAGTTACGTCGTAATCCTCATGCATATCTTGAATCAATACTGTGTACTATTTACGCCGTAGCCCCATTGTTTGGTTACGGCGTAATCTTCATGGTGTGAAAATATTTCTAAGTCATTAATCATTTACGGTGTAACATCATCACCTAGTTACGCCGTAATATTCATGATAAAGGAAAATGTCTTTGGTTTGCCCGTATTGAGTCCAAATTCGTCCAAATTTCGCTCCATACTCTATTAATAGTCTTGAAACGAAATATGAAGGAATAAGGCATAACTAATAATAATTTTAAGCATAAATAGTCAATATAAAGGGGAAATTGACACATAGAAAATTAGATTATTTGATGTCATCAAATATTCTCCCACTTAAACTCTACTTGCCCTCAAGTAGACCTCATTAGAATAATTAAAAAGATATCCCCCGAATACTTAGGGAAAATAAGAATTTCCTGTGCTAGAATAATCAAAGCCGAACACCTCGCGAAATGGGGAACGAAACACTCTCACACTCAATCCTATTCTAAGTGTTCAATTTCGGCGTGATCTCTCAATTGCACAGTCATAGTATGTATTCTATCATAAGCTTGGCGGTTACATAAAACTCCACCACTAGAGCTAAGGTCAAGATAATCTTTGAAGCCAATATTGGGTTATCATGTTGCGATGGTTTAGGGTGTATTGTCATTACTAACACACTACGGTGAAGGCGACAAAGACCATCAATACATGACCAAATCCATGGTCAAGATACCAATGACTGCTCGATTCCTTTACCTAAGCATGATTCATGAGTGAAGGGTAGGATAAGACATGGGATATTTTAAATGGTGAAAAACAAAAAATGAACAGAAATAATAATCTTAGCTCTTAACCAAGTCGTCACCATGTGTCGTCTATCCAGAACTCCATGCTGCAAAAATCGGATCATCAATTAGTGTGCCATTAGTTTGTTGTCGTGATGCGCACACTTCCTTGGTCTTCAACTTAGTTGGAGTAGATTTGTTACCAACTTCTTCACATACAAACGAGGAATACTTCTCGTTTGGTATCATTCAACGAAATAAATAAACTTTTTTTTTTTTTTTTTTTTTTTTTTTTTTTTTAACTAAACCAACAAGATAAACAAGTCATCCCCCCACTTGAGATAAATTATATTGACGAATATTGGGGGGTCTTTAACGATCTTAATGAATGTGTCATCAGTAAAGGTGTAACTCTCGAATCTCTCTACTGGATCTCGAATTTAGACAAATGGCGACTTCCCAATCAAAAGCTAAGATTACAGGGTAGGCTAAGGCGAATAGGTGTAACGAAACAATATATATAGTGGGTTAAGAAGCGAAAAGAAAAGCTCGGAAGGGTGTATTCTAGGGGTATCTTGCACTAAAGGTGAGTGCAACAGAAAAAGGGTTTTAACACAGTGGTCGAAAAGTCGAGGTGACTAATCGATAAACGCACACAAATATACACATATGGGCTATTTTTGTGTTAATCCTAAAATATTTCCTTCGATGATTTTCTATTCCAAATGAATCAAGTAAACTCAATAAACTACTCATCTATGGTCTCACAATGATGTAAATGCCAAGTTCTAAAGTTTACGATACTACCGGCACACTCAATTTTTGATGGATTTATGGTAAATAAGGGGAAACTGAAAGGCTATATCTCACCAATGAAATGAAGGGTAAATTTGTGCTCGGCTAAGGTCTATTCTAGTTAGATTAAGAAAAACATGGTAATTTTTTTTAAAATGGCATAATTTTTCAAATTAAACTTAGAAAATCAAGGACAAGAAAGATAAGTATAAAAAATTTTAAGTTTCGAGTCATTTCTATTTCCCATCCCCCCCCCTCACTTAAGTTGTACAAAGTCCCTTTTGTACAAAAAGATAATGAAAAAGAGAAACAGAAATGAAAAATAGAATATAAAGAAAAGAAAGATACTTTATTTTTCAAGGATTTCCTTTAGTCTATCTTTTTCTTTGTGCCCTTTGTTTGTAAAACCATTTTCATTTGTCACTATGATGGATGAAATTCCATTTAGATCATTGACAATAGAGGAACAATTATATTTCACCAATAGATTTGTTTCCTATCATTCCTATGAATTTTTGTGTGATCTTTGTGATTTCCAAAAGGAGTTAGGGGTAAGGTTAAATGGGTTTAATGAATTCTATGCATGTGAGATTTCTATTAGACGAGCATTATCTGGATCAATTCCTTTTAGTCAGGCCCTTTGGATGAATTTTGAGGAAAGCTTCCTAACCATGACCCATAAGTGGAACGAATTGGTGGATTCGTATGAGCAAAGAGACCTAGTTTCTAAGAACATGGACTTAGAATCAAACCAAGATTCTGAGATGGTTAGTTGCATGAGTGGGATAGATTTCACCAAAACATACGACACACATGAGGGTAGAGTTGAGCCACCTAGCTGCATGTCATGGTTAGGCCCTACCATAATACAAGATGAACACATTGGTGATCTTAATGTGATGGAGGATATAGTAGAGAACCCAAGCCCACCAAGTACCCCACAAGTCCTACCATTCTTTGAGGCACACACACCACCCGTGACTTACCCAGAAGATGTAGAAGAGACTATAGGAACCCCAATAGAGGTAGAACCCTTGGACCAAACACAACTAGAGGATATAGGTTTGAATACTTGTAGTCATAACCTTTCTTTTAGTTATATGGAAGTTCCTAGTTTTGATGAACCGGAGCCTCAGCCAAAACCGTTACCTAATCTTCCATCCTTAGATGTGAATTTAGGAATTGAAAAAGGTCCCGATCCACCCATCAAACCATGTAGTCCGGGTAATGTTAAGATTAAGGTAGTAGACTCTAGGCCATGTGGAGTGGAAGCTAATATAGGAGTGAACCGTGACCTTGCATACTTACATCACCCATTCATGATTGATCACAAGAAACATTATGGGTTTAAACCGGGTTTATTAGGTCAAGATGGATTCCCAACTAGGAATCTCTCGAAGTTTATAGAAGATGATCCCTTTTTAGGAGAAAACTTTAATTCACCCATTGACCAAAGTGAACTAGGTAAGGTTATGATGAAAGGAGCACACCCCTTTGAGTATATAATTCATCCACCACTCTTTCCTCACCGGCATACTTCCACCAAGATGGTGTGTATCGCTACTTCCACCCGCACTTAATCCTAAGTGTAGGGAAAACCTCCCCTATTTCCGTTAAATAAGGGTAGAGTCAGGCTCGTGACTCGAACAAAAACAAGCGCTTCTTGGGAGGCAACCCAAGCTTTATTTGCTTTGTGTGTTTATTTATTTGTTTGTTTGATTTTATTAGTTTTCGTATGCATGTTTTATTTTTATTGTTTGTTGATTCATGTTCAAAACTAAATTGTGAAAATGCTTTATCTTGTTTTTAACTTCGTCTTAACTACATATAAAGGTATTTTGCAAAAGTTAAGTGTAAGGGAAATCCAAATCGGTTTATTAGAACAAATGAACATGAATCATAACAATATTAAATTAACATACATATTAGTATTTGTTTGAGTCAAATGCTTGTATCGAGTCATAATGATATTTTGCAGGAATTCCAGGAAGTAAGGTATAGGTTTTTCCAGAAATTTTCCGGAAACTTAACATGAGAATTCTGTCAGATCATTTCTGACGGCGTCAGGCTTTACAACCTGACGGCGTCAGGTTTTAATTTTCTAAAATTTTTAAAAGTTTTGTTTTCATAAAAAGTTTTTATTAAATCTATAACTTATAATCTCCAGGAATCTGCAAAATTATCATTCCACAAGCATTATATCCTTATATAGAATTTATCTCGCCGATGTTATGCAGGTTTTCATGTTTGTTTTCTCAGGTTTAACAGGTTATTTTGGACAAGGAGATGTATGTGGAATCAAGCTTATGGCGATGCTTTAGTCTTGGAGCTTCTACATTCTCTTAGAAGAAGATCTAACCATGTTACCTCTTTATCCACCAAACGAATCAGGGGAGTATTTGATTTCATTCTTTTACCTTATTACTTTTACATCTTGTTATTTGAACATTGGGGACAATGTTCATCTTAAGTGTAAGGGGGGGGGGGGGTAAAATACGATACTTTAGAGAATGTTATTACGCTTGATTTTTGTTTGTTTAATGGTAGATGTGTAATAAAACTGAGATAAATACCTGTTAGGGCAATTTTAGTGCCAAATTTAAAATTTTTTACAACATATAGGAGTGAAACTTTGATCTTAATGAGCGTCTCATGGATAGGAGTTATATGACTAGCACAAAACCGTACCACTAAAAAATTTTCCACCCCCAAATATGTGAGGTTCGCCCCTAGAATTGGTAGGAAAAGCATTTATGCTATGATGTGTGTACCGGTAGCACTTAGATTTTAGAACTTGCGTTAGGACCATTCCGAGGCCACAAGTGAGACTACATTCGTGTAGTTAGATTTACTACATGATAAGAGGCATTAGGATTAACCCATTGTTTTACACCTGTGTTTTTGTTATAATTACATTGGCTACATTGGTCAAGTAATTCTCCCACACCCTTTGCGTTGTACTTATTTTTAGTACACGATACCCCTAGTACACCCCTCAGAGCCTATCTTTTCATTTCTAACTTTAAGCATTTTACTTAAAGTAAGAATTTGTTTACACCCCACTTAAATGTACACCCAAATCGCCTTAGCCTACCTTGTATGCACTCATTTTTAGTGCATTATTGTGACAACATTTGTTTAAAACCCAAGTTAATTATCTAATTGATTACATGGTTGCTAAGTCGAGTCATATCCTTGTACATATTGTTTTAGGACGATTGGGACTCATGGGTAAAGTACTAGTGTAATGGAGTAATGGGGAAGAACAACATTATTACCCCCATATGTGCTAAATATTTTAAAAGTACTCCAAGTGTTTCGATTATCTTAATTCGAGTCATTAGAATAGTTATTTGTAAAGTTATGTAAAAGTTCAAGTGTAAGGGGAATGCAACGCCCCTATGATGTATTATTTTGGATGGTAGGGCAAGAGTGTATGAAAAAAAAAAATCGAAAAAATCAAGAAAAATACAAAAAAAAAATGAGAAAAAGAAAAGTAGAAAAAACATACGGACTACCATCCCGTTTCATTTTATGTTTATTTTATGTTTTTGTTATTTTGTTTTTAGCTTAAGTCGAGTCTAGTCTTGGCTTAGCAACGCCATATTGTTCGTGTAATTAATCAAGATCTTTAACTCGCCACCAGTAAAATATCCCTTATCCAACAAATCCGTGTTTATCATATCCCTACACCTCACGTTATAACCCATGTAAAAGCCCTCTTTGATAGTTTTATCTTAGGTGCTTACGCCTAGTGGAGAAGGTTTTTGATCCTTTCCCAAGCCTATGGTAATCTATTTGCTATGACAGGTAGTGAGAGATATTATCCATTTTCATTTATGAGATTTAATTTGATGACACCTGAGAGATGTGAGTATCTAAACACTACTTGTGAGGTGCTAGTTTGTAATCTCCATGCTTATTATGATTAAAGTGGAATGACTATTTGTTGTAATTACTTTTATATTAACGTTAAATGACCCCTAACTTGTATTTTGATTAGAATAAAAGCGCATTTGCTTGAGGACAAGCAAATCTCAAGTGTAAGGGTATTTGATGAAGCGAAAAGTGTACCGCTTTTAGGGGGTCATTTAAGCCCTAAATCGTATTTATTTGATCAAATATTGCCCTAAATCGTTCCTTTTGTCATTTTAGGTACTTTGGAGAAGAAATCTGGAAAAGGAAGCATTTTGGACGTTTTTGGAGCATAAAAGTAAAGAAAACGACAAAGTCTCAAAATCGGCTGGAAAAGTACCTTTGACGGCGTCAGGGATTGTTCCAGACGGCGTCATGGCTTGGCAAAAGAGGTGGTTATGAAAAATACACATGATAAGCCAGGGAGTTTTACAAAGGAAGTCTGACGGCGTCACCCTTTATGGTGATCAAGGCCATCACGGTTTATGTTAAAGAGAGACGGCGTCAAGCACTATTCTGACGGCATCAAGCCTTGATAAGCCAGAGTGGATTTTGGAGCACTAAAGAGGGACGGCGTCAAGAAGGCCATCCGGGAACCCTAGACACGGCGAGGTGACGGCGTCAAGATCTATAACGTGACGCCGTCAGCTACTAAGTTCTATATATAGTTTTACAATTTTTTGTCATTAGTGTGCAACTTTGTGAGGAGAAACCCTAAGACGAATTTCTGCCATTTTTAAGGGTTTTACACCCTTGGATCTCCCATGTTTAATTGAAGATAAGTAATCACTTAATCAATCAATATGTCTATGTGTTGTTTGATTATATCTTGTTCCTGTCTTTTAATTAACATGCTAGGCTAGATTTATCTTGTGATTGCTTAGATCTAATGAAACCTAGCTATTGATTATTGGTTATTAGTGTGTTATTAATTGTATTGGATGATTGTTCATCGATGTTAGGCTTAAGAAAACTGGCTAACTTCCTATACGGTAACTTGCTTGAACGTCTTAAGAAACATGAACCAATGCGTACTAAGGTTATTATGGTTGTATTTAATGCATGAGCGAATTCTAGTGATCCCATGTTAGGAGCTTCTTAGCCGGCTCGACATAGGAGTGAAGTAGGAGCTTGTAGAGTTGGGGAAGTACGTACGCCACCCCACGATTGGTATTAAGGAATACACCCCTCATCCACGCAATTAATACACACTAATCAACCGGTAAAAGATAGTTAGGGAGTAAGGAAATCTAAGTAAACACATTTCTCTCCATATAAGTTTCACAACCTTTTCATTTTCAGTCATTTTATTTTATTTGCATTTGTAGTTATTTGGGTTAGTTGACTAGCAACTAATTCCGCCCACTCTTTGATGAGTGGCCTTTTACTCATCATTTTATACCCGAAAAACCCCACAAAAATGACCAAAAACACCCAAATGGACCATATAATGTTACAAATATCCTTGGATTGTGTTTTGTGTGTTTCAGGTACAAAAGGATTGAAAACGGGGCAAACACGGACAAAACCGAGCTTGATTTGGAAAAGAGTCAAAAACCGAAGCCGGGAAAGTCGTTTTTCGTGCGGATTTGATTCAAGCTCAAGAAATATCAAAATGACCCTTGGATTATTTTTATTTGGCAAAAATGGTCCTTGTATTAACTGTGAAAATATGGCAGATTTGGCCCCTGAATTTTGCATAATTACAACCTTAGTCCTTGTGTTTAAACCTAAATCTATCTTAAACCATTCTACTCTAAACCTTACCTATCCGGATTTAAACCCAACCCAATACTAAACTAAACCCAAAGCCCACTCAAGCCAGCCCACATCACCATTAAAACCCGACCCACCCACTAACTAATAATAGATAAAACTCGGTCAAACCCCCTTTCCTGGTCAAATACCCACTCGGTCAAAATCCCTAATCCATCATCATCTCCTTCATCCCTCTTTTTCCCTAATCCTCCTGCTAAACACCCATCACTCTCACCACCTCACCGCTACCAGCCAAGATTCACATGACCTTGTCTTTGGTCCCCTCCCCTCCACCTCAGCAATCCGAGGGCATAAGAAAGATCAACGATCAAGATGTAAAGATGTGGTGAACAAGAAATGATCCAAGGGTTAGAAAAGAAGCACAAGTAGCAAGAGGGGAACACACACACGAAAGAAACACACTCACTCTAGGGTTTTTCTATATTTTTAGTATAAATAGAGGGTAGTGGTTCGGTAGCAGTTTTTTTTTCTAGGTTTATTTTAGCATTTTTTATTAAGGTATTGTAATTTTATTTTTCAGTTGTAATTTACTCTTATTTTAATTTTAATATCAGTTTTTTTGAAAGTCTAATTAGTATAGCCTATTTTATCCGCTTATGATGTTTTTTTTTATTTTGCTTGTCTGCTTCATTTGATGTTTGATCAGTTATTGTTTGTTTGATCAGTTTTTGTTTATTTTTTTTTTTAGTTTATTTACTGCTATTTGCCTTTTTATTCTGCTTGTATTGCTTATGTGGTGATTGTTGTTAGTTATAGATGTTGGTTTGAGCTTATTGTAGGATCAAATGGCATGACACTAGTGAGTTGCAAGTGAATGAGTTTTGGATAAGCTTATTTGTTGTGTTATAGGCTGTTTTGAGTCCACTTTTAGTACTTTTGAGCATTAAGCTTATTTGCAAGTGAATAGACTGCTAGGTTATTGCTTATTGTGGGGTAAGAAATTTTGATGCTTGTTTGTGCAACTTTTATGATCATTTTTGAGTACTAAGTTGTTTTGGTTGAATACAATTTGGAATTGAAAAGTCTTGGTCTTGTCTGCACAAACCACTAGCAGACTGCAATCTGTTTTATTTATTTTTAGTTCCTAGCCTGCTTTGCTGATTTTTAATTTGATAGTATTAGGTTATTTTCTGTTATTTTGCAATCTGCTTTGCTGCTTTGCTGATTTTTAATCTGCTTTGCAATCTGGGTTTTAATGTGTAGTTAGTTTATGGAAATGAATGGTTAGTTAATCAAGTTGAATTTGAGATCTATTTTCTGTTATTTTGGTGTGATTTGATTTGGTGTTTGTGAATGTATAATTTGATTAAGCAGTTTGCACCTTGAAAAAAAAAAAAAAAAAAAAAAAGAGAAGTTAATAGAAAAATGACAGACCTGGGACTCGAACCCAGGCCTCTTGCATCACAAACAAGCAACCCAACCACTGCACTCTTCACTCTTCTTAGTTAAACCTTACAAAATTTAATTTAAAACCCTTTTATTTTTTTCTTTTCCCTTTTTAGCTTATTGTGAACTGTTTGCTTATTTTCGGCTTATTTAAAAAAGCATTTTCACCTTTTTTATTTTTCTTAGCATTCTGGTAGTTTAAAGTATTTTAGAAAAAAATTTCAGAATTTTCTTTTTCCATTTAGTATTTTTAATCAATTATTTTCTTTTAAATAGTTTTTAATTTATAAAAAATTATTAAAAAGTTAAAAAAATATTTTTCTTTTTTTAAAATTTTCTTTTTATATTTATGACTTAGGAAAATTATTTTGATACACGTAGGATTAGTTTTTCAAATATTTTACGTTTTTACTCGTTCGTAGTTTAACGTTCGCGTTATTTTAATTTTCGTTTTAGTAGATATTAAAAACCAATCAACCCTCGTTTTTCAAGCATTTTAATACCAAACCGAAAACGATATCCTCAATTTCACGCCTCGCAGGGAGAACGACCCGGGTACACGCTTATCCGGTTATTACAATTGGTTGTTTTTGCGTTAATGGTTTCAAGTTGACTTTTCTTCGTGAGAAGTTTGACTTGTGATTACTTTGACCAAATTTAACCAATATCAATTTTTGGCGCCGTTGCCGGGGAGGTGTGTTGCGACAATATCGTCACGGTTTGACGATTAGTGACTTGAAGAACCTTCCTCGTGAAGTTTCGTATATATCTTGTAAATATTTTCTATCTAAAATCCAAAAAAATTGAAAAACCAAAAAACCCAAAAATATTCTTCTTTAACCCTAATGTTCTTGGTGCATGCGCACACGTTATTGTTGACGTGCTGCCCAATTAGTCGAACCCGAGATTCGTACTAATCCCGATCCTCCCATTAACATAATGGCGGAGAATCGCACCATGCTTGAGCTTCTCCAAGCACCCACCGAGGGTTACGGAGATGCTATTGTTGTTCCCCCGATCGTTGCCGATAATTTCGAGCTTAACCCGGCTTTACTATCCTTAGTAACGTCAAATCAATTTTACGGTTTCGAGAGGGATGACCCTCATTCCCACATTCGATGGTTCAACAAAATTTCATCGACCATCAAATGTAGGGATGTTCCTCCAGAAGCAATCAAATTTCTTCTCTTTCCTTTCTCTCTTGAGGGGGCAGCCCGGATTTGGCTTGAAAAACAACCCCCTCGTTCTATCTTAACTTGGGAAGATTTGGTGTCGAAATTTGTGAACGAATTCTTTCCACCTTCAAAAACCACAAGTTTAAAAAATGAAATTACCAAATTTACTCAAAAATTTGATGAATCTTTTAGTGAAGCGTGGGACCATTTTAAAGAATTACTTCGCAAATGTCCTCACCACAGTTTTTCCGAGTTACACCAAATTGATACTTTTTACAATGGATTGAACCAAACCGACCAAGATTCTCTAAACGCCGCCTCCGGTGGTTTTATATTGAATCGGACTACGGGAGATGCTTTGTCCATCATCGAGAACAAGTCAAAGGTTCGCACTTCACGAAGCAAACCGGTTGTTTCCCAAGTGAGTGCTTCGCCTTCTTGTTCACATCCGGTGAATACTTCTAGCACGGATGCTAAAATTGACAAGCTCACGGATTTAATCCAAGCTTTGGTTCTCTCCACTCATAAAAATTCTTCTTCTTCTACCCCACAAGCTTCTCCACCCGCTCAAGTCAAAGCGGTGGAGGAAAGTTGTGTCACTTGTGGTGGTCCTCATGCTTATTATAATTGTACCGCCACCGATGGCCGGCCTTTTAAAAGCAATGCCGTAGCCGGGTCTTTAAATCAAGGAGGTACTCAATACCGTCCTCAAAATGACCCAAGCTATCGAGCTAACTATCAAGCAGGACCACCCGGTTTTTCTCAACCAAACAATCAAAACAAATTTAATCAAAACCAAAGTAGGGGGCAAAATGTTCCATATCAAGCCCCTACTAATCAATACCCGACCCAAGGGGTCAATTTCACTCAAGGGTATCAAGCTCCTAATTACCCTGCCCCGATTGCTCCCTCAAATGATCTTGCAAATTACATTAAGACAAATGAGGTGAAAATGAGGGCCATGCAAAATCAAATCACAATTTTGAAAAACGATTTTCAAAATGCTTTGACTAAGCAGGGTAATGAGCTCAAAAGCAAAATTGATCAATCGCAAACAAAGATTGAAAACATGTTTGATACCCTCATCCATCAATTTCAGCAAGCTAATCTAGCTAATCAAGCTAATCAAGCTTCTACTTCAGGAACTCTCCCAGCTAATACAATTCTTAACCCAAAGGGAGAGTTGAAAGCTGTTACCACCCGAAGTGGTAAAGCTTATGACGGACCCTCGATTCCTACTCCTTCTCCGGTGAAGGAAGTGGAATGAGAGGAGGAGGTAACAAAGGACAAGGTGCACACCTCAAGCCCACAAAGTACCGCACACGTCCCACCTCCAATAATCCAAATTCCAATTCCGGAACCCGATGTTCCGAAGACAAATTCTAAGCCTTCAATACCATATCCTTCAAGGCTTAATGATCAGAAGCATAAAGAAAAAAACAATCAACAAATGGAAAAGTTCTTTCAAATCTTTAATGAGTTGCATTTCGACATAAGCTTTGCAGATGCTCTCGTTCTTATGCCAAAATTTGCATCTAAACTTAAAAGTTTGCTAAGCAACAAGGAAAAGTTGTCGGAGATGGCAAAAACCCCCCTAAACGAGCAATGCTCGGCGGTTATCCTCAAAAAGCTTCCCGAAAAGCTCGGAGACCCCGGCAAGTTTTTAATCCCATGTAATTTCTCGGGGATGGTTCAATGCTCCGCCTTGGCCGATCTTGGCGCAAGCATTAACCTTATGCCACTCTCGATATGGGAAAAATTGTCTCTTCCAAAGCTTACACCTACTTGCATGACACTCGAGCTAGTGGACCGTACTATTACTCATCCGCTTGGAATAGCCGAGGACGTTGTTGTGAAAGTAGGAAAATTCCACTTTCCCACTGATTTTGTTGTGGTAAACTTTGATGCTGATCCTCGAGTTCCACTCATTTTGGGTAGAGCTTTCTTAAGAACGAGTCGTGCTCTCATTGATGTGTACGCTGAAGAATTAACCATTCGTGTTGATAATGAAGCGGTCACGTTTAATATTAATCAGGGGTCTAAATGCAACGTTGCTACGATTGATCAAAAATCTGATATACTTTCAAGATTTACGGTCAAGAGTACGTCACAAAAACGTGCTGAGCTCAAAGCAATGAAAATTGCCCCTGGTTCAAGTCAATGGTTTAAGAGTTGTGCTGAAGTTAAAAGTGTTCTTGATTACGATGAACACGAATCGGAGGATACAACGGAAGTGGTGAAAACTGCTAGCTCTAAGAGCGCACCACTTGCCCCACCTCCGGAATCGGTTTATCGTATCGATATTTCCGCACCATTCATTTCCGACTCTTCCCATCCTTCTCCTCCGTTTGAGGGAAGTGATATCTATAAGGAAGAGCTCGAGGTTTTCTTGTTTGATGCTCCAATTTCACCGGAAATTGTTGAGCCTGATTGTGATCCGGGGGGAGACGCTCCGTTTTTGGAAAAATGATATTTGATGAACCATTATTTTCTCTCCCCCCGAAGAAAGTTGTTATTGAGGAAAAGCAGTCTGATCCTGTGGAGCTCGAGCTCAAGGATGCTTTTCCCGAATATGAGAGTTTTGTGTTTAATGACAAAGAGGAGAGTAGTGGCAATCCCGCTTCTCATCCTGATTATTCACTCTCGGCTTACGAAGCCTTTCACTTTGATATTGATCATTCGGAAGAGACGGGTAGTGGCAGCACCACTTCCCATTCTTATCTCTCTCTTCCCGAGTATGATTCATTTCATTTTGATATGAATGATCTTTATCATGAGGAGTTCTCCGGTGAACTCCCTCATAGTATATCTCCTCCGGAATATGATCATTTCTACTTTGATCTTGAGGAAGATATTTGTCTGGGGGGAGGTGTGCTTTATTATAAGAATTTACTTATTGAAAATTTCATCCCAACCCTCCCCCCCCCCCCCCCCCCCCGTTGAAGAAAATATTGCTTTTGATGATGGAGAGTTTTTTATGATAGTCATAAAAATCTTGCTTCTCTTCATCACATATGTTGTGATTTCTCATCTCTTTCACTCCTTCGGGAGTGAGGACACCATCTTTGACCCCGGTATCACCATTTATAGTTTCTACTATTAAAATACCGCGGGTGTATCTCATCGGAGTGGAACTTTCGCATGTTTCAATGTTTATCCAAACATATTGAATGAAAGTCCGATGGAGATTGTTTCTTCCACTTGCTTCCCCATGGACAAATGAATTCGGGGTCGAGTCAAGCTCGTGACTCGGTTAGCAAAAACAAGCGCTTCGTGGGTGGCAACTCATGCTTATCATTCTATCTTCTTTCTTATTTCTAACACTAAGTGTGGGGGAATTCCTCTACTTGTTGCTTTGTGGTTGTATGTTTGCCTTTGTTTTCAGGATTCCCGTAGATCGTGATGATTGATGCGCCTGTTTTCAATCCAGCCGCCCAATATCCTATCTTTGTGTTTATGATTATCCAGGGAT
Organism: Artemisia tridentata subsp. tridentata; assembly: GCA_021014915.2. Taxonomy (NCBI): domain Eukaryota; kingdom Viridiplantae; phylum Streptophyta; class Magnoliopsida; order Asterales; family Asteraceae; genus Artemisia; species Artemisia tridentata. Next base: position 121,709,363 of record CP139506.1, read on the forward strand.
ATCTTAAAATCCTTTTTGTGAAAAAGATTTCGTTTCCACACTTAGGTAGTAGTCTTACCCTTTTACGTTCTATAGTGTCGGATCAGGCCAGTACTTTGAATATTTAGGGCAATATTCAATTCTAAGTGTGGGGGGGAATTATTGCGAATTTGACCCAATTTTTAAAATTTTCACATATTGTACCTTCTAGTCCCCTAGCACCCCCGTTTTGACCAAAATTTTAAAATTTTTATCGTATTTTTCGTCTAAAAGAAGTGCTTTGCACAATAAAAAAATAATTTGCTATACATTAATACTTCGGTATTAGTGGAAGTTTAGACTTGATTAGGCTAGAACAAGGGGAATCCCGACTCTGCTAGAGTGTTGATCTAGCTGCTACCCTTAACGTTTAGGCTAAGTTTTTGCGAATTGTGCAAATGAAAATGCTAAGCGTGGAGTAGTTGGTTCTCTTTAGAGCTTATATAAGTAATCTATGGCTTTTTCTCCCAGAAGATCCTAATCTGACTAAAATCAGTGCTATTTTCAAACTTTTGAACGCAAAAAACCGTTTTTGTTAAGCAAATAAATTTTTATACAATCTTGATTTAGAATACTAGTTCAAAGTTTTATTTAAATTTCGGAACAAGCATACTTTCTTACAAACGTAATAAGAATGCAAAATGAAAGTGAGCAATTGCTTGAAAGTTGCAAAAGTTAAAGTTTTGAGTATGGATAAATAAGTGCTCTAAGCTACGGTTTCGAGATCAAGCCTTGGATCCTTATTTCCGGAAGGCGTTTAGGTCTTGGCTACCCTCTTGCACCGGCCCTTAGACCTCTAGTTCAGGAATGTGTAAGGTCTTGGTCTAACCACCTTGGATCCTCATTTCAGGAATATCTAGAGTCTTGGAACACTCCGTTGTAACGGCCCTTGGATCCTTTATTCCGGAAGGTGTAAGGTCTTGGAACTAAACCGTGAAGCTCCGTCGTTTAGGGTACACAAGTAAAAAGTTAGTGAAAAAAAAAAAAAAAAAAAAGTGATGAAAAATGAAAAAAATGTTTATGTTTATTTATGAATAAATGTGAGAAACTTGCTTCTTCTTAAATTTAAATCGAAAGTTGAACTAGTATTCGTCAATATTGTCTAAAAGTTGGACGGTGATTTAGAAATTGTTGACTTCAAAGATCCCGTGAGCTCCGATACTATTCTCAAGGGTGTAAAAACCTAGCCTCCTAAGTTTACTAAGGACAAGCTGAGAAGAAAGTCGCTACATGGAGTGATCTCACCTTTGAATCTCTAATTTCTAAATCATTGTCGGTTTTTAACCCTAATAAATGTCGATTTTTACGATCAAAACTTTGAAAACAAGCACACACACCTAACTTATGAATAATTGTGGGAGTGAAAAGTTAAGTCTCGACTTACATAGGTTGATAATATAAGTAGTGTTAGCATTTTACGAAAACGTTTGCACAAGGGTTTTAGACTTAGTTGGGGAGTATAAAAAGAGAATGACGATTACAATTCCCCGGAGTCACCCATTTTGTGTGATTCCCGTTCCATGATGCCATTTTTTTGAAAATCAAGCATGATATTTACGTTTTATCTCGTTTAAATTACTTGCATTTAATAATAAAGTCAAAATGGGATAGTCTTGGTAATTTTAATCCTTTCATTACTTCATATGATCGGATTGCTAGGGACTAGCAATTGCTTAGTGTGGGGGATTGATGAGTGGCCTTTTACTCATCATTTTATACCCGAAAAACCCCACAAAAATGACCAAAAACACCCAAATGGACCATATAATGTTACAAATATCCTTGGATTGTGTTTTGTGTGTTTCAGGTACAAAAGGATTGAAAACGGGGCAAACACGGACAAAACCGAGCTTGATTTGGAAAAGAGTCAAAAACCGAAGCCGGGAAAGTCGTTTTTCATGCGGATTTGATTCAAGCTCAAGAAATATCAAAATGACCCTTGGATTATTTTTATTTGGCAAAAATGGTCCCTGTATTAACTGTGAAAATATGGCAGATTTGGCCCCTGAATTTTGCATAATTACAACCTTAGTCCTTGTGTTTAAACCTAAATCTATCTTAAACCATTCTACTCTAAACCTTACCTATCCGGATTTAAACCCAACCCAATACTAAACTAAACCCAAAGCCCACTCAAGCCAGCCCACATCACCATTAAAACCCGACCCACCCACTAACTAATAATAGATAAAACTCGGTCAAACCCCCTTTCCTGGTCAAATACCCACTCGGTCAAAATCCCTAATCCATCATCATCTCCTTCATCCCTCTTTTTCCCTAATCCTCCTGCTAAACACCCATCACTCTCACCACCTCACCGCTACCAGCCAAGATTCACATGACCTTGTCTTTGGTCCCCTCCCCTCCACCTCAGCAATCCGAGGGCATAAGAAAGATCAACGATCAAGATGTAAAGATGTGGTGAACAAGAAATGATCCAAGGGTTAGAAAAGAAGCACAAGTAGCAAGAGGGGAACACACACACGAAAGAAACACACTCATTCTAGGGTTTTTCTATATTTTTAGTATAAATAGAGGGTAGTGGTTCGGTAGCAGTTTTTTTTTCTAGGTTTATTTTAGCATTTTTTATTAAGGTATTGTAATTTTATTTTTCAGTTGTAATTTACTCTTATTTTAATTTTAATATCAGTTTTTTTTCTTTTTTTGAAAGTCTAATTAGTATAGCCTATTTTATCCGCTTATGATGTTTTTTTTATTTTGCTTGTCTGCTTCATTTGATGTTTGATCAGTTATTGTTTGTTTGATCAGTTTTTGTTTATTTTTTTTTAGTTTATTTACTGCTATTTGCCTTTTTATTCTGCTTGTATTGCTTATGTGGTGATTGTTGTTAGTTATAGATGTTGGTTTGAGCTTATTGTAGGATCAAATGGCATGACACTAGTGAGTTGCAAGTGAATGAGTTTTGGATAAGCTTATTTGTTGTGTTATAGGCTGTTTTGAGTCCACTTTTAGTACTTTTGAGCATTAAGCTTATTTGCAAGTGAATAGACTGCTAGGTTATTGCTTATTGTGGGGTAAGAAATTTTGATGCTTGTTTGTGCAACTTTTATGATCATTTTTGAGTACTAAGTTGTTTTGGTTGAATACAATTTGGAATTGAAAAGTCTTGGTCTTGTCTGCACAAACCACTAGCAGACTGCAATCTGTTTTATTTATTTTTAGTTCCTAGCCTGCTTTGCTGATTTTTAATTTGATAGTATTAGGTTATTTTCTGTTATTTTGCAATCTGCTTTGCAATCTGGGTTTTAATGTGTAGTTAGTTTATGGAAATGAATGGTTAGTTAATCAAGTTGAATTTGAGATCTATTTTCTGTTATTTTGGTGTGATTTGATTTGGTGTTTGTGAATGTATAATTTGATTAAGCAGTTTGCACCTTGAAAAAAAAAATAATAAAAAAAAAAAAAAAAGAGAAGTTAATAGAAAAATGACAGACCTGGGACTCGAACCCAGGCCTCTTGCATCACAAACAAGCAACCCAACCACTGCACTCTTCACTCTTCTTAGTTAAACCTTACAAAATTTAATTTAAAACCCTTTTATTTTTTTCTTTTCCCTTTTTAGCTTATTGTGAACTGTTTGCTTATTTTCGGCTTATTTAAAAAAGCATTTTCACCTTTTTTATTTTTCTTAGCATTCTGGTAGTTTAAAGTATTTTAGAAAAAAATTTCAGAATTTTCTTTTTCCATTTAGTATTTTTAATCAATTATTTTCTTTTAAATAGTTTTTAATTTATAAAAAATTATTAAAAAGTAAAAAAAATATTTTTCTTTTTTTAAAATTTTCTTTTTATATTTAGGACTTAGGAAAATTATTTTGATACACGTAGGATTAGTTTTTCAAATATTTTACGTTTTTACTCGTTCGTAGTTTAACGTTCGCGTTATTTTAATTTTCGTTTTAGTAGATATTAAAAACCAATCAACCCTCGTTTTTCAAGCATTTTAATACCAAACCGAAAACGATATCCTCAATTTCACGCCTCGTTGGGACCTCGACCCGGGTATTCACTTATCCGGTTATTAAATCGATTTTGCGTTAAGTGTTGCACGTTGACTTTTCTTCGTGAGAGGTTGACTTGTGATTGTTTCGACGCTAATCACTCTTTCAAACCCGAGATTTTACTTGCTTTCATAAAAATATAAAAATACAAAAAGAATCTTCCCTCACCCTTAGACCTATTAGAATAGTTTTTCAATCCTAACGATACTATTCCCCTAGAGAACGATCAATCCCCCGGTACTTGCCACTTCACTATACTACATCGGTCAGGTACACTGCCTGGTGGGGATTGCAAGCCTCTTGAGATCCCTCGAGAGGTAAAACCTGTTGTAAGGTTGCAAAACCACGCATCATGATCCATGGGTGATTGGTACTGTGAGGCATCATAGGGGGTGCTGGAGGTGCTGGCTGGAGTTTGCTGAGGGTTCATGAAGGCGACTCCCTGCTGGACCCCAATGTTAGGTATATTTGGCACGTACACATAGGGCTCTCCGGTCCAACGAGGGTGGCTAAGGTGCATGTGGGCTAGCATCTCACTGGTGCGGTCGGCGTTCCACTGGTAGTACGCCTTCTGCCGAGCCTGCATGTGCCTGAAATCATCATAAAAACTATCGATTTGTGTGCTCATTCCATACATACCTGCAGCCAAGTTATCCATGTCATCACCGAACTCGGTCATGTTATTCTCCATATGCCCCATTTTACCATCCATGACCTTAAGCCTTTCCCCGATGCTCATGTTAGGTCTCACCCTAACTTGCTCCTCTTCAGCCCTAGCTTGGTTGCCACTTGCCTGACTACCACTAGCTTGGCTGCCACTGCCTCCTTCTCCACTCCTATGTGAAGCCTCAGGAATCAGATCACCTCCTCCTATCCCATTGGGCTTACAAATCCCATACTCAATAAGCTTTCTAATCCCAATCAAGCTTGTATCCTTCGAATTAGTAACCCTTGCCAAATTCTCAGGAGTCATCAAACCTAGACTCCTTGCAAGCCTCCCAATAAGATGGGCCCCTTGGATCTTGCTCTTCTTCTGGGATCCCTTGGCTCTATAAGACATAAACTTGGCTAAGTGCCAAGGGACATCAATCAAACTCCTCCCATCCATGTCGTGTAACAAATACAGATCATCCAAAGTCAACTTCTCCCTAGCCGCATGCCTTCCCTTTATCGAAACTGCAATAAGCCTATGCACCAATCGACGGATTGGGCTCCTAATCAAGGTGTAGGAAGGTGGGTGATTAGAGTTATACCCAGTTGCAGAAGAGATACTGTGGAAGTAAGTTGTGGGGTCATAGGTGTCAGGCCTTGCTCTCCCGCACACCTCATAAAAATCCGCAAACATGACGGAGTTCAACTCTTCTTCATTATACAAACCCATTGCCAAAATAAACTCCCTCATTGTCATATTTCGTATCCTTCCTCCAAGCTGAAAGTAAAGGAATGTATCTGTAATGCTAACCACATCATCAGAAAAGTCCACACTAGCCAAGAACTCCCTAACATACTCCGGAATCACCGACACGGTTATTTGAAATAACCTTAACCAAGCATTGCAGGTGAAACTCCTATTATAATTTGCGAACTTGATCCTACAGAACTTCCTCAATTCCCTTGCGGCCTTACCATTGTTAATGGTTTCAAAAGTTTCTAAATCAAGCGCCTCGGGCCTATTAATTTCTTTCTTAGAAAGGGCAGCATAGTCCTTCACGCACTCATCCCTTCCTATATCATTGTATCCACGAAACTGAAACCAAATTGCGGGGTTGTTGTTGTTGTTGTTGTTTCCTGAAAAGATACGAACAATGTTAGCAAACTGTATACTAGTTATGGCATAACTTCATCACTTAGTTACGCCGTAAGTACACTGCATCATAATTACGCCGTAAATGGTTACGTCGTAATCCCTTTTTTACCCAAGTTAATCCAACTCATCCAAATACAAGCTACGGCGTAACTAAATTACTTAGTTACATCGTAAATACCAACTGACGGCAAAATTTATGCAATGGTTACGACCGGCGAAAGATTGATTACGCCGTAACCATAAAAATTTACCCAAATCCAATAAAGTTTACCAATTTACTTATATTATAGATATACTGTTAGGTCCTTCAGTACCCAAGCATCCTGACAACAAGGATTTGAATAAAAATTAGCCAAGTGTTAAACAACCGTAAACAATCTCAGGTCACTGAGTGAACAATCACTCAGTGAGTTATCTTCAGGATGCTTAGGACGAGTCTAAGAAGAAAGATTCACCATTCAGTGAGGTGGAACTCCCTGAGTGTTAGTTAAGCCAAAGCAGAAGATAATGGGTTCAGTGAGTGATGACAATAACTCACTGAATCCCAGTCTCCTCAACAACTATAATGATTAAAGACTGAAGACTGAAGACTGAAGACTGAAGACCTAGACTGAAGAATCTGAAGTCTGAAAGAAAGGCGGGACTAGGCGGGAAGAGTTTGAAAAGATAAGGAGAAGTGCTTATCAGGCCAAAGTCAAACTTTCCCTAAAAGGCTTAAGAACAAGAACAGTGTTATCACTGACATTTAGAAAGCAATATTAACCTATTCCCAAAATAGATTCTTGTAACTGTGACAAAATACTGTTGTATTTTGTCCAGACGAGCTAGGTCATTCTTTTTGCATTTTTAGTCACGGGTGCTCTTTTATACTTGTGTATAAATAGGATCATAAGGGAGAAAAGTGGATAACTTTTGTGCATTAAAAGCTTAGACTTTCACAAAACCACTTTTCTCCCCCAAAGAGCAACCTAGTCCCTGAGATAGCTCAGTGGTTCATTCATAGTTGCCACTCAAGCATAGCTTGAGTTTAGTGAGGAGAACATACCATACCTTGTCGTTTCAATCCCAAAGTGTTTATTCCGCAAACACTTGGGTATAGATTCTTTTGATTAATTTCTAATAAGAATTTAAACGTTGATAAACTTGTGTTTGTATCTTTTACGTTTTACTTAGTTTTCTAAATTAATCAACACATTACTTAGTCATGGAACATGATTAGTCTAACTTTGTAGTTACATCTAATTGTGTAACGGGATCAAAAAGTGGTATCAGAGCCTCTGGTTTGTAAAATCTTTTCAAAAACTAAATAGTGCTTAAAAGGTTTTTAAAACCAAGATCCTACTATGGCTGATATTAATGTGCCCCAGCTCGTCGACAAAAAGGGAGGAAGCTATTCAGCTGTTGCTCCCAGACTTGAAGGTGGAAAATTAAGCAAGTGGAAACAGCGTATGCTTTGCTACTTGACTGGTATGGAACCATACTACATCACTTGTATCAATGAAGGTCCTTATGTCCCTAAGACTGCTGAAGGGTTACCTAAACCTGAAGCTCAGTGGACCATTGATGAGAGAATGGTGGTCAACCAAGACCAGCGCCTCAAAAACATCATTATATCTTGTCTTCCTGACGATACAATGGAATCAGTCATTAACTGTACAACAGCCAAACAAACTTGGCTTGAATTGGTTCATAGCTTTGAAGGTCCCTCAGATACCAAGGAAAACAGGATCATGGACCTGAAACTTGAGTATAACAATTTCAGTGCCAAAGACTCTGAAAGTCTCTCTCAGACCTATACCAGATACAAAACCATGATAAATGAATTATCAAATGATGGTGTAGTTTTGTCTAAGCATGAAATCAACATTGGCTTTGTCAATAGTCTCCCTGAGAAGTGGTTAAACTTCTCTCAGGGTCTTAGGAATGCTAACCACATTCAAACCCTTGAGCTCCCTGAGATCTATGAGAAGTTTGTCTATGAAGACAACTTAATCTTAAGGAGATACCCAGACTCAAAGGAAGCTCTTAAGACCAAAAAGACCCTGACTACCTTACCCTTATCCACTGCCTTTTATTCTAATGATGTTGTGCAGGATTTCCAAGAAAATTCAGATGATGAGGCTGATGAAAGAACAAGTGAGGAGTACTTTAATGATTTACACATAGAATTTCAAGAAAGGGCACTCCTTACTAATTCAAAACGTTTTATCAAAAGAAATCAGTCAAAAATTTCAAAAGGAAAAGCAAATTAAACCACTGAATGTTTCAAATGTGGCAAAAAGGGTCACTTTGCAAAAGACTATTTTTCAAAAACAATCTCAGAACCCTCATATAAATTTTCTGGAAATAGTTCTCCTTCAGGAACTAGCAAGTTTCAACCAAAAATGCTTCAGTCTTCTCAACATTTTCAAAACAATACTGTTCAAAATGGTCAAAAAGACTTTGAAGCTAAATATAGAAAAACTAAGGTTAAACTTGCTCTCCTTGAGGCCAATCCCTCAATGTCTCAGGCTGCTCAAACTTCTAAACATGTTCAGACAAAGAACAAGGTTCTTGTAGCTGAAGCCTATGACTAGGATGAAGAAGAGGTCTCTTCAGATGATGAAGAAGTTAGAGTTAGTGCACTGATGGCGCTTTCAGATAGTGATCAGCTGACTGTTGGAAAAAGCCATGCAAGAAATGGAGAATGGGTCAACATAAGCATGAAAAAGGTAAATATTTTACTTTCTATGAATGATGATTCTGATTGGCAATCTTACATGAATTACATTAATGTTGATCTTAAGTTTGTTGAAGAGCAAAGGCTCAATTTGCTTTCAAAATATAACAATCCTGTTTTAGAATTAAATAAGTGTAGAGATGAATTGCTTGTCTTAAAACAAGCCAAACTAGAAGCTGTTACACTTCAAATTCAAAACACTAAGATTTTGAAACAAAATCAAGCTCTCCGAACTGAGCTTAGCAAAGAAAAGGCTGTCATTGAAAGCTGGACAAAAAAGAATCCTAAAGTCTATGAAACTGTGAGTCTTATTCCTAGTGAGAACAAGAAAGTCATAGGAGGAGATCAACTCACTGAATCCCTCAGTGAGAGTCATATTGAAAAGACCTTTATTCCAGCTGGCGTATCTTTTAAGAAAGAAATGGAACCCAAGTCTAGTGACTGGTTTATAAGAAACAATCCAGTCAGTAAGTTACCTAACTTTGAGACAGGAAAAATCTTGCAACCTGAAAGTCAGGCTTTAAAAGATATGCTTGGACTCACTAATAACCTCAGTAATACTGAGCCTGTCAATGAGTCTGAATCAGAATCAAAAACACCACTCCCACCTCTGAATGTCCTTCAGGAAGCTGCTCCATGTTCAGACCTTACACCATTAGTCTACTCTCAGCATTCTCCAAAGGAGAAGCCAGGAATGGGAAAAACCATCTTGAAAAGGCCCACACCTGAAGTCTCAGTTCCTACTGATGACTCAACAACTTCAGTCCCAACTGAAGTAAAAACAGAATGCCCTGACTCAAAATATGATCAGTTGGTTGAGCTTGTCAGGAAGCTGAGTGAGAAGATTGAATCTTCTGAGAAACATCCTCAATCTAAGATGAAGGAACTCAAATCAGCTTTCTCAAGCACCACCAAACCAAAACCCTCAAAACCTCAGCAAAGATGTGAGCTGTGTAACTATACAAATCATTCTACTGATGATTGCTATAGAATCCTCTTTTGCATGGTATGCAAAAAGGAAGATTACAGAACTTCTGATCATCTGTCATACACAGTCACATCCAAAGCTGCAAACTTTAAAGCACAAGCTTTTAAGTATCCCTTTGTAAACCCTCAATTTCCATTCATTTGAAATTTCCATTTTGCCCCTCTAAAATTTTGAATTTATAAGAGCTTACAAATAATTATACAAGAACATTATACATTTTAACCTAAGTATGAGAATGTAACTATATGTCATTTAAAAACATTACCTTAGAATTAATTTACACATTATAATTACTATATATTATGAATATAAGCACAAATATTATAAATAACCTAAGTAATACATAAAGATAAAATTGTTACAAATTACAAAAAAAAAAAAAAAAAAAAAAAAAAAAAAAAAAAACTTCCTAGCCACAAGGTCTTGGACGCCCCATATGATCCAATATATACAAGATTGGTACAAATTAATAGAGATAAGATTTTGGCCCATGTTTCCCTCAATCATGATCAGACTAATTGGTTTCAATTAAAGCCCTTTCCAAACATAAAGGCACGCCCGATTTTCTTATCCCTAAGGCCGGTTCATTCTTTTTCCCTCTTCTTCTTCTTCTGTACGACACAACAAGAACAAAAACATAGGCTCCCACGTAAATTATTCCTCTCAAAGGAAAGGAGATCGAAGGTTTTCTGCTGGTGATTCACGGGTATTAGATCATTGGGGTCTAGGGTTCTTGTTCTTGTCCTTTTTGTCTCGCTAAGCCAAGGTATTCATGTCTCCTATTTTGATTTCATTCATTCGACACATACATATGTTAATCAGTATTAAAACATGTAAGAATGATGGCTAAAAGATTGGAACAAAACCCGAATAGAATAAAATAAAATACGACTTAATAAAGGGCTTCGCGAAAACGTGATTTTATGTGATTTTGGAATTGAATTTGTGACCAACCGAATAGGAATCATGACCAGTGGTTTGGTGTTTCTTTTATGTCACATATGGTTCTAAAATACTAAAAAAGATAGTGTTGTAAATCGGATTATTTTGTGTTGTATAAAGGTTTGAAAATCGTTATTTTATGTGGTTGTCCTGATTGGGACAGAACTGATAGTCGATTATGTGTGTTTGATAACGTGAGCTTTTTAAGTTTCTAGGACTAAAATTTTTGCATGTAAACCTAGTTTAGGGTCCTAGGAAAGTATTCCAATGGGTTTGAACGAATTTGAGTTTGATTTGAATGTTTTTCTGAATTTAAGGTGATCATATGTTATAATGTGTTAGCTGAGTTGTATTACAGCCGAATTCTATAATTTTTCATTTCCAAATCATAGCAGATTAGAGGCCACAGATTTACAAGAATTATATTTCATATGTGGACTACCTTTAGAATTTTTGTAGAATTTTCTGAAGTCATATGGTTAGGTTTTTAAGTGCATACTTTTGAAGTGTATCTGCAGATCCAAATATGAACATGTTAACTTAGACAATTTTAAAGAGGGGTTTACACTTGATAATAAAATCTGTAAAAATTCCAGTAGACTCCTAAGACATATGGGCTTCTGTGATAATTTTTTAGATTTTTAGTTTGGGATTCTGATATGTATTTAATATTCTTTAATTGGGCTTAATTTTATGATAAAATCAGTTAATATGTATGCATGTTTTACCTAAGTGTTAAATGTGTTTTTTTGATGCTTGATGCCCGAATACTTGTTTCTATTTCGGGTATGACTTGTTAATGACGTATTGACTTGTGTGTGAATATGTTAAACCTAATTGATAATCTCGAACTCAATACCGATTTTTAAACTAAATTGAGAAGTCGTGTTAAAAGTTACTAAATATAGAAACATGCTAAATATGGAAAGTTACTAATTATGGTGTCACACCCCCAAATACCTTATTTGCACTGGAATGGAATACCTGGGGCGTGACTGCCATATCATCATAGTTACAGTTACATTGAACGACCTAAAGTGTCGTTTTAAAAGCATATAGTTTGATTTCATAAAACATTCAGAGTTTACAAAAGATAGGTCCCAAAAGAATATCCAAGTTTGCAGAAATAAGTTTGTTACGATCAAACGATAAATTTAAGTGCATAAAATCCAAGTGAGATGCGTCGTAATCGCGACTCTATGATAGGTCTTCATGCATTTCATGATGCGAATGCCTTAATTACCTGAAAATACATTGCTAAAAAGGGTCAACACGAGGTTGGTGAGTTCATAGAGTTTAGTGTAAAATGTAAAGCATTTGAAATATGATTTCCCAGCAAAAGCATTATAAATCTACTCAGCCCCAAGTCCCGCCGATACAAGACTTGCAACCTGTGTGTCTACAACCCTTTGCCAAATAAGATTGAATTTAGGTGAACAAAAGTAATATATGGAAAACAAGATTTAATGTTAAATATGACAATGTCGCCATGACAATGACGTCATATAATTAATTCTGACAATGTCGCCATATAATTAAAATAATACAATTGCTATAAGCTCATGACCCCGAAGCTAGACTAATAATGCACGCCCCAAACTGAGTGTTTTGCCAGACACTCTATGATAATTCAAATGAAATGCGTTCGTAGACTAGTTGGTGCTACCAACCCCGAACGGAGGAGTCACCCTCAATAGATCTATTCACTCATCCTAGCTTAATGTCAATTAACGGTCCATGATAAATAAAAAGGGGACTTTAATGTGGCAATGTAGTAACTTAAGCAATGTAAATGAATTTAATGTACTTGAACTTGTAATAAAATAATGCGCAATGTATTCTCCCCCGTAGGTTTGAAATGAAATATTAAATTGAAAAACGGGGCTATGAAAACCCACCTGATGCGATAGCAACGATGGTAAATATGGATATGCTGAAATGAGGCTCGGTCTCTAACCGCGACCTAATATGAATGATATAATTTAATGTAAGAAATGATAGAGTGTTACACATGCAAATACGTATGTTATCGATACCACTCGTTAATTTTGAAAATAACATTTATCGTCGAAAAAATATATTTTTGACGTCTCGTTAAGTTAATAAACACTTTTCGTGTAAATATGTTGAAACGTTGCTCCACGATCCTCGTTTGGTGGTTTATCAGCAAATATAGTGTTTTCGTCGTAGTTTACTATTTTTCATTACTTGTGAAAATATGCCCAAATGGCCTCGCAAAACTAGTCGCGAAATATTGTACGTTAAGTGTTAAGACATATGCTTGATGTTTTTAGAAACCTTATAATAATATTTTGAAGTCGTATTATTTAACTTTTGTCCGTACGCGTCTCGTTTAATAAGAAAAACGGCTCTCAATATAGTGTATTACCAAAAACAGTTTCTATACTTAGAAATATTTCTAATTAAAAGCTGATGGAATTTTGGTGTAGTCGTCGGGTTTCAAACGCGTGTATCTTGGTCGTTATAAGTCCGTTTTCTATGTTCTTTATATCCACGGTTTCGTATTAACATGTACTAACATATTTTCAGTAGTTCGGCTCCTCTAGATCACGTCTAATGCCTCATTTTAGCCGTTGAATCACGGAAAACAGCAAGCAAAATTTTCAGAAAACGGTTTTTCGTCGTCAAACTTAGAAAAATCATATCTTTCTCGTCGTAAGCTCGTTTTTGCTCATTCCAACGGCCACGGTTTCGTTTTTGAAATTATTTACTAAATATTTAAGCCAAAATAGTCCAAAATTTACTGAGTTTTCCAGATCTCACGATTTTGGACAGGACCTCTTTTATATGTTGCAAAAATTCAATTTTCTATTTCAAGACTTGTTCTAATCACTTTCAATCAACACCACAACTAATCTAATCCTACCATACACCTTATTAGAGTGTCATGGGTTCCTAATCATCACCAAAAATGGTGGATCTCTTAAAGATACTAATAAAAACTATAGATCTATTGTTAGAAAGCTTGGATCTATTTTTAGAAAGGAAAAATAAACATTATGTGGTATCTAACAAATATATATTTGCATAACTTGTTAATAGAACATAAAAATGTAGTAAATGGAAGTGTAAAAGATTGAAAAATATATGTTGACACTTACGTGAAGTATTGATGGATTTTGGAGCAAAAATGCTTAAGGACTTTGAGGTTTTTAGTGTAAATCTTTATCTAGGAACACAATGGAACTAGAAACTCTTGATCTTGTGAAAAGTTATGGTGTTCCTCCTTGTTCTTGATCTAGGCCGAACCACCCAAAGGAGAGAATGAGAGAAAAGTTGGCTAGTTGTTTTTGGTACTTGTATGTGTAAAATGATCTTGAAAATAAGATATGTAATAGTGGTGACTTAAAGTCAAGGCAAATCAAAATATCTTGGCTAAATTGGGGGGGGGGGGGGGGGACATGGGGCGTGAAATAAGGCTAGGGGAAATGGGGAGGTTGGAGTGTAAGACTTATTTGACAATTTGTAAGATCTTATAAGATATTTAGTGTTTTAGAGGATACCGGGTACCGAGTTAACTAGAAATGAATTTTAACGGTACCAAATAAAATATGACGACGTTGAAATAATTATGAAATCACATTCCTGATAAGAATCGGGTGTTAAAATAATTTTCGTGTTGAGATATCGTGTTCCGACGTAGTTATAGGCGTTTACCGAAAAATATAGCAAACGATTTCAAAACACCGTGTAAATTAGTAATGTAATTTTTATATCATTATCTTGATTATAAAAATATATTAGGATCATTTTCGGGAGTGTCGGGTATATTATTCGTAGAAATGACTTAGTGGTAACGTTTATTAAATAGATGAACATACGTAAATTGAAATAATGCAAACCCATGCATGACCTAATCATGAGATGATGTTATTGATGATATGTAGACTACTCTAGTCTATATGACGTGTCCTTAATGATGTTTCATGAATTCGCAGCTAAACCCTAATGGTTACGCGAGTTTTTAATACCCGTAAACCTAGTTTACGTACGGATGAATAGTGACCATGAATAGTGATTTCCTTCCGGGAATAAATTGTGTTTCATGAATAGTAAATTTTTTTAAGGCTTCTAAAAATCACAAACTGGCCTCAAAAATGGTGAATAGTGAAATGTGAATAGTAACCGATGAATAGTAAATGATGAATAGTAACTTATGAATAGTAAATTGTCGAGGTTTGAAAAATGACCCGAAATTGTGATTTGTCTCAGTCTCCCACCCAAAAAGGAATTTAGTCCTTGAATTTAGTTGGCGTTGGTCTCTGGAGTGGATTTGGTGAAAGGATGTGGATACTTGAGTCGCATCTGGTCTTCCCGTTCCCAAGTAAATTCGGGACCTCTTCGAGAATTCCAGCGAACTTTCACAATAGGAATTCGACTCTGCTTTAACTGTCTGACCCCACGGTCCATGATTTCTGTTGGTTCTTCCACGAAATTTTAGCTCATCGTCGAGTTGAATTCTTCTATTGGAATTACGAGTGATTCATCTGGAAGACTCTTCTTGAGATTTGAAACGTGAAATGTGATATTGGAAGGATAAAGCTATGGTAACAGTTTTGATTCCGTGTGTCTTGTTCTAACAAATGTTACGATATGAGTCTCCCTTCGCCTACGGTGCTTAGTCTAACTAGTACTTCTGGAATGATGGGATTGGGTGACTATGCCAAAATAGTGATTTGGGTTGCCTTGTGAGATCTTATGTTTTTCGTTTCAATACGAATCAACTTACTGTACACTTCTAGTCCTTGCTTGTGGTTTCGTAATTCTTTCATCGTTTTCTTATGTTGTGGAATACTCCTCGTATATGGAAAGTCTCCCCTAGAGAGGTCAATGGTAAAATCCAACTTAATGGCTGAGTGAGTGACAAGTGGGGTAGGTATCCAAAGAGGGTTTGTTAAAAGAGATGTTTATGAAAGATTTTATTTGTTTACAAAGCTTTTGAATGAAGATTGTTATTAATAATTCTTGAAAAGGTGATTATTTTCTTCATGGCATAATCCTTCCTGAATTATACATAGGTGATCAGGCTATGTATAATTGAGGACTAATGATGCGATGCTTGGTCTAGTCAAAGTAATGTTATGTTTCTCAAAAGTTTTAGATTGTGTTCAACGTGTTGTTTGGTGAAATGGTAGTCTGAATTTTTGTTTTAACAAGAAAAATTGGTTCGTATAGAAGTAAATAGTTGGTAGAATGGCAGAGAATCAATTTGTAAAAGTGGTAATAACATAACTCGTTTTAAAATTCTGTGAAATAATTCCCTGAGATGGTAGAAAATAGCTTGAGGTTAAGTTATGTGGAACAGTTTTATAAAGCAGTAATGAAATAGTTGGGATAAAATATATTGAATGGGTTATAGGGCGTATGGGAGAATCTTATAGAATAGTACTATTCTATAGTCAAGACGAAATTTTCCTAATCCCTTCTAGGATAACGGTATGTTGTTGCAGAATTATTGAAAATCATGCAATCGGAATAGGAAATGAAATAAACAAATATTGTGCTCATGGTGGAGATGATAAAAGATAGGGATTACATTAGATAAACATGTACATAATACATCGAGGTTACAAGGAAGTACTTAAGATAGACTACTTAAAAAAATACAACCCTAAAGGGCTTCTCTTAAGGTTCATTATTACAGCAGAAGTTCTCTATTCTTAAACATTGTTGATGTGCTGGCAATCCCTTCCTCCGATGATGTAAGTCCTTCCATGTGCTACTCCACCTTTGTTCCTGTTCCCTTGATTTCCTTGTTTTGGACATTCATTCTTGTAGTGTCCTATCTCTCCACAGCCAAAACATGTCACTGGAGGTTTCTGATTTCCGGCAATGAGTGGAAACTTGCATTCTCTAGTCGCATGACCAACCTTCTTACAGTTACCACAAGGATTAAGACAATGCCCAGGGTTATGATGACTTTGACACTTGTTGCATTTGGGTAGGGTACCTTTGTAACCTTTCTTTTCAGCTGGGCCTGCAGCATAGGCCTTAGCAACTTCCTGTCTCTTTGGTGGTTGTTGAGTAGTATTGTCACTTTGGGTTGTTGTCCCACTTTCTTTTGTTGTTGCTGTAGTTGCGGTTATTGTTGGTGTTGCTGTTGTTGTTGGCAGTCGTTCCTTTCTTTACTTCCTGAGCCATAAGCTTCTGAGACATCTTGATTGCCTCGTCCAGTGTTTGTGGGTCAAAAGAAATCACATCTCCACGGATACTGTGCGGTAGTCCACCAATGAAATTTTCTAACAGCTTTTCATTATCTGGAACCATAGTTGGACATAGCGCGGCCAACTCCTGAAACCTCCTGATATATGCTTCGATATCATTACCTGCTGTCACTAGCTCATAAAACTCTGTTTCCAACTTCTTCACTTCAGTGCGTGGACAAAACTTCTTAGTCAGCAACTTCTTGAATTCTTCCCACGTGAGCTTGTGAGCATTTTCCATTCCCATAGGCTTTGCATACGAATTCCACCATGACATAGCTTCCTCAATGAGTGTACTGGTAGCAAACTTTACCTTGTACTCCTCTGGACAATTGCATAGAAGAAATACTGATTCTTTCTTTTCAAACCAACGGATCATAGCAGTGGCTCCTTCGGTGCCTTTTAACTTTAGGGGATCTCCACTCTTGAAGTCCTTGTGCGTACATTTATGACCATTAGTACCATTAGCAGTCTGCCCTGCAGCTTCTGCCGTCTCCGCCTGAGAAGCGGCCTCAGCAGCCCGTGCAGCTACAGCAGCTCTTTCAGTCACTAGTGCTGCCTCTATACTGTCGGAAACAAGCTTTCTGATCTCAGCTGGTGTCATAGTTGTAGCAGCACTCTTGGGTGGCATGATTCTTCATAATCACAAAAGATAACATCAATGAGAACTCGCAATAGGAACAATACAATTATATATAATCACAACAAGAACAACCACAAAATATCATAAATATAATCCCACCCATATGAATACAATACATGAATTTTCGGCCTACATGGACCGATATCATAGATAGCACAACCATATCCATATAGTATAGTCAATACTTGGTGATTTTGTTGTACAACAATCAAAATACTACAAGTCTCTTTGAACTATGCCACACAACTCGTGGCTAGGATAATAGTAAAAGCTAGTAAAGATATAAGTCTAGTCTAGAGGCTTCCTGGTGTCCCTCTGAGTGAATCCCAAGTTGTGGCATCATAGGGTTGGGATGAGTCCTGATGTGTGGTCTGGAGTTGCGCATCGATCATATCCGAGGTAGTGTAGATCTCAAACTATTCTTGGGGAATCTGCTGATGTTCCTGTTGGGTCGGCGGTCTTGGTACTATCCACAAGGTGTCATCTAGTTCCTGATATGTGGGAATGGAAATGTGAAATGAAAATGGTGGTAGTGGAAAGGCAGGGGCAGTTTCCTGAATCTCAAGGGTCTCAGTTCCATATCTGGTAGTCTCTTCTAAGTTTAGGTCAGGTGGTGCTAACATCTCAAACGGTTGGGAGTTACCATCTAATAATGGTGAATGATATGGAATTGTCGGGGTATAGGAAAGTGAGAGTGGTGATGTAGGTGTATCAGTGGATCAAAAAGCATCCTCGATATCCGAGTCTGCTGAAATGATAATAGGGTGGTTGGGTGAAAACATCTTTGTGCAGTCGACGTAGAATGAAAGTGAATAATCACTTACATTATGCGGGTTATGATGAAATGATATATGAATGAAATCGCATGTATAATGAATATGCACTTATGCTACAATGATGAGATGCTATGATGATGTAGTTATAGTCTAGGGTCCAAGATAAAACCTAGTTCGCTATAACCTTCGCTCTGATGCCAATCTGTCACACCCCCAAATACCTGATTTGCAGCGGAATGGAATACCTGGGGCGTAACTGCCATATCATCACAGTTACAGTTACATTGAACGACCTAAAGTGTCATTTTAAAAGCATATCGTTTGATTTCATAAAACATTCAGAGTTTACAAAAGATAGGTCCCAAAAGAATATCCAAGTTTGCGGAAATAAGTTTGTTACGATCAAAAGATAAATTTAAGTGCATAAAATCCAAGTGAGACGCGTCGTCATCGCGACTCTATGATAGGTCTTCATGCATTTCATGATGCGAATGCCTTAATTACCTGTGTGAAAACGTAGAGGGGGGGTGGGGGGGGGGGGTGAATACGTTACCGTTTTAAAATCTTAAAACTTGTTGTATCAAATGTCCTTGTATGCTTGTTCTAATATTAAAGATGTTTCTAACTTGCATAAGTTAAAACATGTTGTCACACAAGTATTATCAACAAGTCATACCACAATCAATCACATAATGCAAATAAAGAGATAAGTAAAAGAAAGTGCAAACCGAACACGATGATTTATAGTGGTTCGGTCACGGAGCTCCTCTCCGCCCTACTCCACTCCCCGAGTACCCAACTCGAGAGTTACTTCACTAGATCAACAAGCTCCCTTTTCGGTGGAGAAAACCTTACAATAGTCGCTTACACTTTATCCGGTACTAAGCTAAACACCGGGTTCTTTACAAGGGTACAACCACTCCCGTCATCGCTTATACAATTTCCGACACTAAGCTAGATGTCGAGTTCTTTACAAGGGTACAACCACTCCCGCTATGTTTTATGGCCCAACATAGAAACCTTGTGTTTTATGGCACAAACACATAAACCACCTAATCTAGTTTGGTGTTTACAATGATGATCACAATGATCAATGATGATCCATGACATAAGTGTATCATGGATATGAATGACTATTCTAAATGAACTTCCATTGAAAGGAAGCCTTCAATGGATGAAGATCACAAGCTCCCTAAACTTGTTGTGATGGATCTTCATATATGCAAGTGAGATCTATATGAACTTCTAGATTGAGAAGTCTTCAATCATTGAGGATGTCAAGTGGCCTTGAATCTTCATATGTTGGAATGCTTTGGAGGATGATGACTTCAAGATCTTGAAACCTTCATGGTGGATCAGGAAGTATGCTATGGATGATGACTCATGATCTTGAGCTTGCTTCACAGGATCATAACAAGTGTATGCTTACAACATGATGAAAGTTAGTAACATTATGATCATTATGTAAAGGGTGATTATTGTATGAATCTACATGGTTTGCTACTGATCTAAGTGTGTGCAAAAGGTAAAGAGAATGTGTGTTCAAGTGGCTTAAACAATGGGTAAACAATGGGCTACTATTTATTGGCAAAATGTATAAACAGCTCACGGATTTGACGGATCCTGATAAAGGGATCCGTCCTTTATACCAAAGGGATCCGCCCTTTATACCAAAGGGATCCGCCGAACCTGACAGCTAGCAAATCTTACCATATCTTCAAAAGTCAACTTGTTAGCTTGAAGATCTAAACAAAATATCACAAAATCTTTCCAAGATTGTGTACATGATGCATGCCATGATGTCATCCTAATATTTGAAAAATAAAGTTTCTAATTTAGTAAATAAATGTGTATGTGTTTGTAACATGTATCCTATTGATCATGTAGCATGTATATACAAGCTTAGCTTAACTAATATATGTTAACTAATATGTATCATGTTAGTTTGACACCTAAAGTGTATTTATCCTATTAAACTTAGAAAACATGATGTACAAGTAAGAATACTTGTATATGCAAAATGTGAAACGAGGTTCTAAGTAGAATGGTAAGCCTTTTTAAAATACTTAATGACCTAGCCGTATTTTAAACATTCTAAATGGTTTGTGAAGGGTTTGATCATAATGCCACATAATAAACATGTACGAACCTGTGTTGTATCATACGAGGACTCGAGAGGTGTTAAATGTATGTTGATACAAGATATGATTACAAGTAACTTGTACATTTTACATTATGTATCAAGTTACATGTTTGTCATCAATCAAAACAAACGAGACTGCTTGTGTTAATACAAATATCGTACTAAAAACGTTATTTATATTTTACGATATTTACTTAAGTTTTGTTAATGACAAATACAAAGTATATCTTTTAGCAAATTATAAATACTAGCTAAAGTCTCTTTAAAACACATTTTACATCTCACAAGATTACTTAGAATTACATTTTACACATTTACATGTTTATTTCCTAAAAAGGAAACTTTAATCTTCAAATTACATAGTGACATCATGGCATACATCACAAATGAAATCTTGGTAAGACTATGTGATATCTTGGTTAGATCTTCAAGCAAGATAGTTGACATTGGAAGATCTTGATATGACAACACAAAGATATGGAAAGATTGTGAAGATTTGGAGAGATTTGAAAAATCTCTTAGCTGTCATACCCGCGGAACCAAACGATTACAAAGACGGATCCCTTTTGTGGGATCCGCTATATATATATATATATATATATATATATATATATATATATATATATATATATATATATATATATATATATATATATATATATATACATATATATATATATATATATATATATATCCATTCATTTACTAACCCATATTAGTCATATCATTATCATTGATCTCTCTTTTGTAGCAAAGAAGATCAAGCTAAAGAACTTCAACAAACATACTGTTGCAAGTTGTAGTAGTTAGGGTCTGTGTGATTTTTGAGTAGTTCTCATATCATTATTTGCATCATTTACATCAGTGAGTGTGGTTAGTGTTTTAGTCCTCAAAACACAAAGAGTGTAGGGAGTGGTTGTACCCGTGTAAAGAACTCGACATCTAGCTTAGTGTCGGTAATTGTATAAGCGACGTCAGGATTGGTTCATCCTTGAAGTAGAACCCGGTGTTTAGCTTAGTACCGGAAAAGGAAGTAAGCAACTTGTAAAGGTTTTCTCCACCTAGAAAGGAGTTTGTTTCTTAGTGAAGGATAACTCTCGAGTTAGAGGCTCAGGGAAGTGGAGTAGGGCAAGGAAAAGAGTCCTTGTAGCCGAACCACTATAAACATCCTTGTTATATGGTTTGATCATTCCTCTCTTTACTTTTCGTATATATTGTATGATTATTTATAAGTGCATAGTTCCATCGAATTCACATAAGTAACAAAACGGGTTTAAATTTTAAAATTTGTAAAACTATTCAACCCCCCTTCTAGTTTTCCACAATTGGCATCAGAGCTACGTTATTCAAGATTTTTAAAATATATTGTATTTTAAAACTTGAAACGATCAAATCGATTTTGAAAACTTTAAAGAAGGGCAACATATGCAAAGACCATCAATTTTTGAACCAAACAATTTTATATACTGGAAAAATTAATTTGAGACTTATGTGAAGTCAAAGAACCATAGGAAATGTTTCAGATGCAGGAATTCTAGTCACTTGATAAGAGATTGTCCAAAGCCTCCAAAGAATAAATCTCAAAAAGGATTCACTAATAGAGATTGTAAAGATATTGACAACAAACCAAAGATCAACGAAGTTGCTCTCATGGACAATGACACAGAAGAGGTACTTTCTGACTCATCATATTCTTTCATAAATGATAACACGTTAGATATAGAATATAACAAATTATGTAAAATTATTCTAAAAACTATAAGTAAAAATAAGTTCTTAAAAACCAAAAAGGAATTTTTAGAAAATTAAATTCATCGGTTAAAAGAAAAAGTCATAGGATTAGAAAGAGGTAAAAGTACTAAAACATGTGTCTTATGTCAAGAACTGAAACATGAATTAGAAATACTAAAGTTTACCCAAGAGAATCTTATAAAACAAAACTCCGTTTTTAAAAGATTCGATAAGCACATAAACTGTACAGCTGATACAATGAGGTTACTAAAAATACCTCATGGTAATTTCAAGCTAGATTTCATGAAAAATGGTCACTTAAGTGATTTTCATATTCAAATGACAAAAGAAAGTAAGACTACATCAACTGAGTCAGTGACCGACGGATCCCACGGATCCAAAACCTTGGATCCGCGTGGTTGATCGCCCCCAAACGGTCAACTAATATCGACCAAGTAAATGGTCAACAAGAGTCAAACAATCTAGGGCACGATGCAATTTACCAAAGGAGTTTAGTGTTTCCCCGGGTCGTTAAGTCCCAACGAGGCGTGAAATCTGTAATAAAACGAATTTGTGATCGGGTGAAATTGAATAGAAAAAAGGTGTATTTTGGATTTTTACGATAAAACATGTGAATATAAATTAAAAGCGAGTTATAAAGCAAACTTATATAAAACTACTCGTACATAATAAAATCTATGCTAATAACAACGATAATAATCATTACGTTAAAAAATGACAACAAATAAACAATAATATATAAAGCTAAATTACTAGGACTAGTATTAAAACTAGAATAGATCGGACTAGTTATTAAAACTAGAATAGATTGGACTAGTATTAAAACTAGAATAGATTGGACTAGTATTAAAACTAGAATAATTACTAAACAAAAGTAAACTAAAAATAAACAGACAAACTAAATTTTAAGTGCTCTCAAACTTAAGAGGTGTCAAGGCTTATTTGGAAAATAAGCCGAGCTTAACAAGCTCATGCATCTCTTTTTATGTTTGAATTGAGCTAGAGGGCACAATATTTAAATGACTTGAAAATTAAGGTACGATTAAGCATAAATTGAAATATAAAGATAGATTGAAATTGGTACTGTAAATAGGTTTATTACAATTTGTCAAAAAGTAATAAGATCCTGAAAGCATTTAAATGACAAGGTAATAAAGATAAGCAATAAAAACGATTAAGTAAAAAATTGGTACTGTAAATAGGTTTATTACAATTTGTCAAAAAGTAATAAGATCCTGAAAGCATTTAAATGACAAGGTAATAAAGATAAGCAATAAAAACAATTAAGTAAAAAATTAACTACTGACTACTAACTAAAATAAAAACTGTCTTAATAAAATACTACAACTACTCCGTACTAAATAAAAATTGCCTCTTTCTTCTTTGTGATGCGCCTCTATTTATAGATGAGGGAGGCGGTTGCTTTCTCCCCATGGCGCCACGTGGCTCTCTTTGGTTGGTTGAAGGGATGAGGCTTCATGTGGAAGCAGCATTAACTTATTTGGTTCTTTTTTTTCCACTTGCTTTGTGTCTTCATTCATTTTTTTTTTGTTTCATTCGTCCCATGTGCTCATCAAATATAAGAGATGTACTTCTCTTTTCTTTTTATTTTGTGGCGCTAGCATTCTTTAACTTTAATATAGTATCTTGACTTGGGTTATAAACATGAGCTTTGTTTATTCTTTCACAATTCCGTCTTTTGCCTCGATGCTCTAAATAAAATTAATGATAGACTCGCAATTTCATGCTCTTTCTAATCTCGTGCTCTTTTTTGTGCATTTTGTCTTTCTTTTCGTCTTTTTTTTTTATATTCGTACCTGCACATATATAAACACAAAAACAAGGATATCTGCAATATAATTTGGGTGTTTTTGGTCATTTTTACAGTTCAAATGGGAATAAAATGATGAGTATTTAGACACTCATCAATCCCCCACACTAAACTATTGCTAGTCCCTAGCAATCTTTTATGAAAATTTAATGGATTTTATGTCTCTTTACCAAAAGCCATTACTTCTGGAGTAGCCAATGTTTTAGTATGTGATACTTTGGTACAATGATAACCAAATGATTTTGAGCAAACCATCAGCTGTCAACGGATTTGATTTGTCTTTACCAAAAGCCGTTTGCTTCTGGACTAGCCAACTCTTCACTATAAAAGATATGGTGAGTCGAATACCATACAATTTTAGGCAAATTGTAAGCCATGAACGGATTTGATATATCTTTACCAAGAGCCGTTTGCTCTTGGATTAGCCAATCCTTATGTGGGTTAGACATGGTGGACTGATAACCATTTATTGCGTTCTAAGTGAGAATTTTTTTTTTTTTTTTTTTTTTTTTTTTTAAATTTTGGCCAAAATGGGGGTACTAGATGGTACATATGATCAAATTCGCTAGAATTCCCCCCACACTTAGAACTGAATATTGCCCTCAATATTCAAAGTACCGGTTGTTAAACCAACACTTAGAACGTGAAAAGGTAATACTAATAGCCTTTTTTTTTTTTTTTTTTTTTTTTTTAATAACTTATATATATGAAATGTACATATATACAACATGTGGGGCATCTCCCCCACACTTGGGTGAGACATGGGTGAAAACCCATGTTTTACTACTGTTTTTATTAACCGAGTCGCTAGCTTGACTCGACCCCGAATTCATTGGTTCATGGGGAAGTAAGTGGAAGAGAAAATCTCCATCGGACTTTCATTCAATGTGTTTGGATAAACATTGAAGTACATGAAAGATCCACTCCGATGAGATACATCTGGCTTAAAAGAGATGCCAGGGTCAAAAACTTTGTTCTCATTCCCAAATGAGAAAATGAGAGGACAAGTCACCGTATAGGTGAAGAAAGGTAGAAAGATCCCGATAACAATTATGATATAATTGTCATTATTATCAGATTTGTCATTTAAGCTTTTAAAATCATGATCTAGACGCACCTCAGAATGGAGATTCGGGATAGTGTCTTTAATAAGCAACTGCTCACTGTAGATCACGTCTCCCTCCGAGTCTTTAGAGTGATCATACTCCGGCGGAGATATCATGTGAGATAGTTTATCGGTTAACTCCCCCAAACTAGAGGCACAATTAGTTGAATCGAGTGATGGATCACGATATAAAAGATATTCAATTTCTCTCAGATCTGATTTGAAATCAAAGTCATCATCTTCATCCCCAGGTGGGATTGGATCGATGTAAGCGAGTTCATCAAGAAACTCCTCAAGAAGATAATCACTTTTATGAAGTACGTCTTTGAGCTTGGGCTCAGGAAGGATATACGGAGGTGGGACTGGTGCTGCACATGGAATGCTAAAAGTTTGCACCTCGTCTATTATTGTCTCCATATCTGACTCATCACTTTCAAAAATTTGATTATCTGAAATAGAGTAAATTCAGAATCAAAGTCTAACAAGGGATTTGTGATAGTCATATCAAATGTTTGGGAAGTAGATTCAGGAAGATCAAAGGATTCCTCGGACACCATTGGAATTGGAACAAGGTTATCAATTTCCTTTAGAGGATTGATTTCGATTTCCTTGTCCTTCATTAAGAAGGTATCTGAAAAGTCCTCATCTGATTTCTCTTCACCAAAAGAGTCATCCTTTTCACTCTCACTGTCGGATATATCCTCAGACTCACTTGGGATTGGGATAAGGTTCTCAGCACTAGACTTTATGAATTCGTCCGATTCCTTTTCAGGAATAGTGCTAATATGCTCATCCCCCATAATACGAGAGTCCTCGGGATTCATAGATGGAAAGAATGATGTGATTGCAATAGACTGAGGGAGTTGAGAAACGGTATCTTTTAAAGGAATAGCACTTTCCTCGTCGTCTTCTTCATCCTCATCATCGTCATCGAGCATGCACGCCTGATTAAATAAGAAACGATTATGTGCAGCTCGCTCTATGGCAAGTAACTCTTCCATAGATTCACCATGACGCTCTTCTTGGGCTTTTTTAACAGCCGAATCATTAAGTGTATCCACAAAATTTTTAAGTTTTTGGAGTACGTCTTCGAAAGATTCTTCAAGAGGTAGCTGAGGCTGAGTTTGAATCGTTTGATGCTGTGGAGGCTGGTCGTGATAAGAATGATCATAATTGTCACAAGGGCCATGCTCATAGACAAGCGGGGTCCTCGTTTGACAATCGGATTCATAATGTGGACCACCACAGTACTCACAACAATACATTTGCTGTGACTGATTCGGTGAATCATATGGATATTGGTCATACCCGAAGTTTTGATTACATGGATCTTGTTCATAGACAGACGTATTTCCTGCTTGACAATCAAAACTTAGGTGTGGACCTCCACAATGATCACAAAAATCATTTGGCATATTTTGAAATGATGTGTCATTGAAGTTTTGATAACACGGTTCTTGCCAAAATGAATCCTGAGAAGGGGTACTGAAATCGTGGTGAAAAGCTGGATAATCAAGTGTATTTTGGATTTCAGAAGTGCAACACGTGCAAAGTCCATGAGTAAACCCACATCTTTTGCAAAAACATCGTTCACACTGTGAATCATCTCCCAACGGATCTTCACATATAAAACAATTATGCTGAGTGAGTGAAGATGGCTGGGGTTGTGGAGGGCGTTCGCAAAAACTTTTGATGGAATTAATGATGGAATTAAGCTCTCTTTTGCTGGCTACTTCACACCAATAACAAAATCCTTTTGGTGCATGCTCTCCACACTGCTCACACTTACACTTGGAACAACGATTATTATCATCCAGTGGACCTTTACAATCACAACAGTGATAGCCCCGTGACGACATGAGAATTAAATATTAAGGAGGTTTAAGAAGATAGAATCAAACGGTTTAAGAGGATAAAGGGATAAAGAATCAAAAAGGGTAAGAGGGTAAAGATGAATATTTTTGGTATTTTTGATAAAAATAGATTAAGAAGAAAAATATTTTTGGAAATCGATCCGTCAAACGAATTAACTTCACGATTGATTTTGGTTTTATATATATATTAAAAATAAGAGAATATGAACAAGGATGGTAAATATACAATGGATGTATATCCAACAACACTGATTCTTCAAATTCGATCTACGCAGCACACCTCCCCGGCAGCGGCGCCAAAATTTGATCGCCCCCAAACGGTCAACTAATATCGACCAAGTAAATGGTCAACAAGAGTCAAACAATCAAGGGCACGATGCAATTTACCAAAGGAGTTTAGTGTTTCCCCGGGTCGTTAAGTCCCAACGAGGCGTGAAATCTGTAATAAAACGAATTTGTGATCGGGTGAAATTGAATAGAAAAAAGGTGTATTTTGGATTTTTACGCTAAAACATGTGAATATAAATTAAAAGCGAGTTATAAAGCAAACTTATATAAAACTACTCGTACATAATAAAATCTATGCTAATAACAACGATAATAATCATTACGTTAAAAAATGACAATAAATAAACAATAATATATAAAGCTAAATTACTAGGACTAGTATTAAAACTAGAATAGATCGGACTAGTTATTAAAACTAGAATAGATCGGACTAGTATTAAAACTAGAATAGATTGGACTAGTATTAAAACTAGAATAATTACTAAACAAAAGTAAACTAAAAATAAACAGACAAACTAAATTTTAAGTGCTCTCAAACTTAAGAGGTGTCAAGGCTTATTTGGAAAATAAGCCGAGCTTAACAAGCTCATGCATCTCTTTTTATGTTTGAATTGAGCTAGAGGGCACAATATTTAAATGACTTAAAAATTAAGGTACGATTAAGCATAAATTGAAATATAAAGATAGATTGAAATTGGTACTGTAAATAGGTTTATTACAATTTGTCAAAAAGTAATAAGATCCTGAAAGCATTTAAATGACAAGGTAATAAAGATAAGCAATAAAAACGATTAAGTAAAAAATTGGTACTGTAAATAGGTTTATTACAATTTGTCAAAAAGTAATAAGATCCTGAAAGCATTTAAATGACAAGGTAATAAAGATAAGCAATAAAAACGATTAAGTAAAAAATTAACTACTGACTACTAACTAAAATAAAAACTGTCTACTACAACTACTCCGTACTAAATAAAAATTGCCTCTTTCTTCTTTGTGATGCGCCTCTATTTATAGATGAGGGAGGCGGTTGCTTTCTCCCCATGGCGCCACGTGGCTCTCTTTGGTTGGTTGAAGGGATGAGGCTTCATGTGGAAGCAGCATTAACTTATTTGGTTCTTTTTTTTTTCACTTGCTTTGTGTCTTCATTCATTTTTTTTTGTTTCATTCGTCCCATGTGCTCATCAAATATAAGAGATGTACTTCTCTTTTCTTTTTATTTTGTGGCGCTAGCATTCTTTAACTTTAATATAGTATCTTGACTTGGGTTATAAACATGAGCTTTGTTTAGTCTTTCACAATTCCGTCTTTTGCCTCGATGCTCTAAATAAAATTAATGATAGACTCGCAATTTCATGCTCTTTCTAATCTCGTGCTCTTTTTTGTGCATTTTGTCTTTCTTTTCGTCTTTTTTTTTTTTATATTCGTACCTGCACATATATAAACACAAAAACAAGGATATCTGCAATATAATTTGGGTGTTTTTGGTCATTTTTACAGTTCAAATGGGAATAAAATGATGAGTATTTAAACACTCATCAGTGGTATAACCAAAGGATCCGTAGGTAGAGTACAGAAAATTCAAAATTTAAATAGTATTAAACCTGTTAAGATGTCTATAGAGCCTAACACTAATACTATTAGAAGAAAAGATAAGAATGAAGTTAAAACGACAGTAGACACTTCTTTATATAAAGAAACAATGCTTAGTGAACAAATTCCATTTGATTGCCTCCAAGATATTAGTGAACCTTGTTAATATTTTGATTAACCTAAAAGGACCCATGAGATATTGGGGACCAAATAATTGAGCATTCATTAGGTATGCTTGAAAGAAAGGATTAGATCCAAATGAATGAATGAATGGAACCTCAAGATACATTGCTGAAAACAAATGTATCTTCTCAATCCACATAGTGTTCAACGGAGGTTACTTGTTGTTCAAAAGCATTATTAGAAGTAATCATTGGAAAAAGGTAGGATTCCTCATAACTCCTCATAATGATTGATCTCATAGATAATTCAGCTTTCATACTCACTTAATATATCTTATTAGTACCACATCTTTAATGTAGTATTTGAAAGTCAGCATGATGAGTAGGAAAAGGTTCTTAAAACCTTTATGTCAAAAAATTAGATTAAAACACCTAAAAGACAAGTATTGTCTTAACTTCTCGGATTATATCTCAACAATATAGCATTACACATAGGTAATGTATATAGCATATTCTCCTGGCATTGCCGTAATCATAAACTTAAGCAAGCACCAAAAGTTTGGTATGATCAACTTGTCAAGATATGCCGTGACTTCTTAAAATCATGCATGACAAGTCTTGAAATAAGTAGATAAACTTCATCTAAGATCTTCAAAAAGTTAACAATTAAGAAAAAGGATAAAATACATCAGGTAGTATACTCTATCCCATAGCTCCAAAAATTATACATGTCCACACTTTCAAGATGATTCTAGCTTAAGGTTATCAAACATTTAGGAACATACTAGGCACCACATTTTTAAGACCTTTAGTATCCTAAAGGAATGTATGATGAGATCATTAGGTTAATCTCAAACGGTATGTGTACTAATGTGTGACATTGTATCACATCATTATTTACTATGAAACAAACCGTCCTCGTTGCTTCAAAGCAAACCTCAGCTATAATTTAGTCTAATTCTTAAAACCAAACACATGGAATCATTTCAGATGATCAATTAACTCAAAGTTGAGAAAGTTTCTCAAAGGATTACATTGTGAATCTTCTCACTAACACCTAGAACTTTTCTTCGTTCTAAGACCTATTGAAACTAAGTAAGTAGTTAAAACGTTCAAATCCTAGTTCACCCAAAAAACGAAAACTTCAAACATTGTTTCTGATCCAGCGGATTCTTTTGAAAACAAGGACAGAACCCTCGTTTAGGATCCGCCGGATCCATGAGTCACTAAAACAGATTATCAACTAACAAACACCACTTATTGCACAATACACTCATTTAGACACATAACACCAACTCATTGCCGATCCTCATCATCCCAAACTTAAAAAAATTAGGTCACTCTTCTCACATTAACTCGTGCTTAATCAATCACTGTAAGTTCCCTTATCCATTCTAATTCCTTGCCTGTGTCTAGAATTCATAATTAGGGATTATGCATCTCAATGATACATATCAAATTATGATTTTTTTTTAACATTGTTCATACAAATATAAAAATGTTTGATTTTAATCATCACTTGCATAATAACTCTTGAATGCTAAAGGGAATACATATCTGATATGTATTTTCGAGTACATTCAAACGAAGCTACATTGAAATAGAAGCGTTTGGGTTATCTCTCGTTTTAGTATAAAACTTGCATTTTCTTGCATAAAAAGGAGTCGAGATAACTGCACCTCCACATTGTCCCCATGTAGGCACACACTAGAAATTTTATACTTACTTAGATTATTTTGACTAAAACTATATAATTTTGTTTAGGAAAATCATGCCTCCCGCAACAAACTATGATCACAAAAAGACTACTAAGTACTTACCCAAACATCATCAAACAAAGGGACTCACAGAAGCACAAGTCAAAATCTTCAAAGCTCTATAATGTCGTTATGTCCATGAAGGCAGAACTATATATCCATCATTCCTAGAAGAGACCAATATATGTGAACAAATGGCTGCCATTCAATTTGATGCACTCCTTGACATAGATGAGCCCATCATCCCTAGGTTTATACTCGAGTTTTATGCCTCCATAAAACTCATCACTGACGACCTTGGATCATTTAGCATCCATTTCAAAATAAGCCAAAATCCCTACAATTTTCCATTAGATTAGTTCGGGGAAATGTTAGGCATTCCTAGAGAAGGAACTTGCTTCTACTCCGACAAATGGCCTTTAACCATTCTTGAATCCAACCTTGGTCGTGAATACCCATATGATACTACTCTAACTTCAAAAGAAAATATTCGTGATCATCTTTTCAAACCTAGAAACAACCAAACAAAGAAACTTCGAGGCAAAGAGGTTAATCGAGATCCATTTGCTCTTGAACTCAATGAACTTAAACCGGAATTTAAGAAACTTGAAGAGATTCTTAGAGCAAATTTCATTAGCACTGTTGGAAACAAAGATCATGTGAATGCAAGCTTATGCTACATGCTCTATTGTGTGTCTACTCATAAAAATTTCAATCTAGCCTACTATATTGCCAAAAGAATGGCCGATATAAGTATCTTAGGAAAAACCTCAATGCCATATGGAATGCTTCTTACACGTTTGTTTAGAGCGTCCATTCCTATTCCTCTAGACTCAATCGGCTTTGTTCCAGACTACATCGAAATCAAACACACCTTTGTTCCACTTAGTGACTATAGAGTAGCAGTAGGAAAAGGGAAACGGGCTCACACCTCATCCTCATCTTCATCATCATCATCTGCTAGTGATGAAGATGGTTTACCGAACTCTAAGCTTCCTACAATTGATTACTTGAATCAACTCCTTTCCCTTGATAATGAATCTGCGGAACATCGACAAGCAAAGGGAATTCTGAAAAATGTAGGACGATGGATGATGAAACTCCGCAAGGATCAGAAGAAAATACTCAAATTATTGAAAGATAAGTGAGATTTAAAGAGTGTTTGGTATAATACGTTATTAGACTATGTATTTTTAAATTTATTTCCTTACTAAGACCTTATGCTAGTACTTGACCCTCTTGTGGCTTAGCACAACTTGAACTAATGATAACATGTATTGTTATCAATTTTCCAAATTTAAGCCACTATTTGGCTTAACTTCTTTTGTGATGAAGTTTGATGATCGATTTTATTTATATGATAACGTGTGTTAGTATCTACATATTTGGTAGTTTTGATTTACATATTAGATAATAAATATATTCTAAGAAAATTTCGGGTTTTCGTCAAAAAATGCAAAATTTGCATTGCTCTCTGTTTGTTTTAGGATTTGTTCGGCGGATCTGGTGGATCCCTCATTTTGGATCCGCCCAGTGTTAACTATGGCTCCGCCCATCTTAAACCTGCGGATCATATGGATCCAAAACTTTTGGATCCGCATGCTTTGTCAATTGAATCCGCAGGTATACACAGTGATCTTTTTCTCAAAATCCCAACTCATTCCAATACTTAGATTGTAGATAAACACAGTAATATTTATAGCTTTCTTAGATTATAAACATCTTTGAACACTAAGAAAATCCACTTTCCACCAAAACATTGAATGTTTCAAATTTTGTTCTATTCATAACTCACAGACTCTTTCATTACCTCCTCAAAAACCGTGAATCAATCACATTTCTTCCTTTTGAGTCATCTTTCTACATACCTTCATGTCAACCCCATTTCTATGGATGGACTTTGTCAATAGGACAAACTACTTTATCTTGTTCCAAGTCTTTGAAATTCACACATCATTAATCCAAACACCAACTTCCATAAGAATGGAAAGTATAAATTAGAACCTTAAGATGATCATAACACACTAAATCCTCATCTTCTTTACACACCATTCCTGTGAACCTCTCACAATGCACAAATCAAACAAATCTCATATGTCTAGACCATACAGACAAACCGTTAGAATTAGTGTTAGACCCTACTGGTTCATTAATCCATTTCCAAACGTAAGCTTTCCCATCATATCCACTACTACCATAACAACTCCTATCATAGCTCCTACAATTAACATGTCTTCATCTCCAAAATCACCATCACCTATCATAATTCCACTAGGTACAACATCATCACCCTCATATAGCACACTACCACCTGTAACTACATCAATAGCTTCCTCACCACCACCTGAAGAAAGAAAATCATCATCACCACTAAATCCACCCAACCTTCAACCACATGATCTACTTACCACACTTCAACACATTGATGATTCAATGTGGCTAAATCAAACAAACACTCAAGAAAATGAAGTACTTGACACTAATCTTTTTGACACTAAGGACTTAGAAACTATGTGGCTAGCTTCCATCATATCTCCATCAACACCAACAAATTCTACTCCATAGAAGCTGTTAGCTTTTCCTAAGTATCATCTTAGTATACTTCGTAGAATTGTTCTAGGATTTCTTCAATTTTTAGGAACTTTCTAATGTAACTTCAAGTTTGAGACGTTTGTCACAAACAAATTTTCAATGAATAAAAGTTATATTTTAATGTTTGTAGGTAATCAAATATTTGTAATACTACTATACTTTAATGCATGATAGGTTTGGCCCTTCATCAGACACTAACATTTAAATTTTTCCTACAAGTTTAATGACGGATCTAGCAAATCCAGAATTAGTGTAATCGTTGGATTCGCTAAGCTCTAACCTGCGGAACAGACGGTTCCAAACATTTGGATCCGCACGCCTTGTCGATTGGATCCGCAGGTATAACAGTAACATTTCCAAAAAAATTCGACTCATCCCGATTCTTAGATTTTTGTTTCTAATATTCTTTAGAATAGGTTCACTGATCATTAATCATCTTTGAATGATTTAGGAACTCTTAGAAACTTAAGAACAAAATTTCCCACCAAAATTTGAATTTTCAAAATTTTGGAGTGAGTTACCTTTCTGGTACAAACAAGAAACCCTTTTTAGGGATCCTTCAAATCCGTGGGAACATCACATCACAGGATTTTCCACTATCTCATTGCATTTACTGCATATCTTCATCATATTACTCAACATAAGTTTTATGGATTGACTTATGTGATTTGACTTACACAATCTTTTGTTCCAAATCATTAGAAACCAACATTCTCTATTGGATTTACATCAAATCCAAACACTAGTTCCTATAAACCTTCTGTCAATAAATTAGAAGCTTAAGTTTGAGAAAAACTCACTCATTCACTTTCCTCTCCACATATAACCTGTACATCTTAGTTATCTTAACTCACCATGACCAAATCAAACAACTCTTCAACCTCTAGACCTCCAAAACAAACCGCACGCATTAGTATTAAGCCTTGTTACTTTATAAATCTTGAAAATTCATCATCAAAGGAATTATCTCCTCTAAATATCTCATCACCTATTGCAAGTGAGAATTTCCTCACTCTCTCCACTCCTGCACCATCTAATGATGTTGTTCAAACTCCACCTCCAACAATCACACCCATAGCAACCACACCACCACCTGCTCCATCACAAACTGTCAATTCCCACTCACCACCAAACTCACCCAAACTTCAACCTATGGAGCTATTTAGGACTCCACCTACATCACCACATCCATACCTTGATGACTTGGAGGATCTCTGATGAAGCGAAAAGTGTACCGCTTTTAGGGGGTCATTTAAGCCCTAAATCATATTTATTTGATCAAATATTGCCCTAAATCGTTCCTTTTGTCATTTTAGGTACTTTGGAGAAGAAATCTGGAAAAGGAAGCATTTTGGACGTTTTTGGAGCATAAAAGTGAAGAAAACGACAAAGTCTCCAAAGCTGTTGGAAAAGTACACGTGACGGCGTCAAGGATTGCTCCTGACGACGTCACGGCTTGGCAAAAGAGGTGGATATGACAAATACACGTGACGCGCCAGAAAGTTTTACAATGGAAGTCTGACGGTGTCACCCTTTAAGGTGATCAAGGCTGTCACGGTTTAAGTTAAAGAGAGACGGCGTCAAGCAAAATTGTGACGGCGTCAACCCTTGACGCGCCAGAGTGGATTTTGGAGGATTAAAGAGGGACGGCGTCAGGAAGACCATCCGGGAACCCTAGCCGCGGCGAGGTGACGGCGTCACCTCCTACAACGTGACGCCGTCAGCCCCTAAATTCTATATATAGTTTTGCAATTTTTAGTCATTAGTTTGCAACTTTGTGAGGAGAAACCCTAAGACGAATTTTCTGCCATTTTTAAGGGTTTTATGCCCTTGGATCTCCCATGTTTAATTGAAGATAAGTAATCAATTAATCATTCAATATGTCTATGTGTTGTTTGATTATATCTTGTTCTTTTCTTTTAATTAACATGCTAGGCTAGATTTATCTTGTGTTTGCTTAGATCTAATGAAACCTAACTATTGATTATCAGTTGTTGGTGTGTTATTAATTGTATTGGATGATTGTTTATCGATGTTAGGCTTAAGAAAACTGGCTAACCTCCTATACGGTAACTTGCTTGAACGTCTTAAGAAACATGAACCAATGCGTACTAAGGTTTTTATGGTTGTATTTAATGCATGAGCGAATTCTAGTGATCCCATGTTAGGAGCTTCTTAGCCGGCTCGACATAGGAGTGAAGTAGGAGCTTATAGAGTTGGGGAAGTACGTACGCCACCCCACGATTGGTATTAAGGAATACACCCGTCATCCACGCAATTAATACACACTAATCAACTAGTAAAAGATAGTTAGGGAGTAAGGAAATCTAAGTAAACACATTTCTCTCCATATAAGTTTCACAACCTTTTCATTTTCAGTTATTTTATTTTATTTGCAATTGTAGTTATTTGGGTTAGTTGACTAGCAACTAATTCCGCCCACTCCTTCAAACCTGAGATTTTACTTGCTTTCATAAAAAATATAAAAATATAAAAAGAATCTTCCCTCACCCTTAGACCTATTAGAGTAGTTTTTCAATCCTAACGACACTATTCCCCTAGAGAACGATCAATCCCCCGGTACTTGCCACTACACTATACTACATCGGTCAGGTACACTGCCTGGTGGGGATTGCAAGCCTCTTGAGATCCCTCGAGAGGTAAAACCTGCTGCGAGGGCGCAATCCCACGCATCCATACCTTGATGACTTGGAGAATCTCCCACCAAGATCAACCAATCCTCCACCCATGACCTTTGAAGGTCAAGAGCCTATGTTTTTTCATCCGATTTTCCCGGAAATCCATGGCCCTTTGTACCATGATGCACCCCAACTTCCACCACAAACACAACCCTTATCACCCACATCTACACTAGTTGCCATTGGTGAGGCAATATGGAGAATGAGCCTCAAACCCAACAAGAGATTAGTGAGGAACTCAATCGCCTCTATGCTCTTTCAAATATGGTGGATTCTCGTCTTGGAGAAGAGTTGGATCTACAATCTATCTTGATGAACTCCATTCCCACTCCACTATCATCCAACCAACAACCACCACCATCAACCACCAACCAACCACCACCACCACAAACCTATGAGTTCAATCTTTCCAACGACCTTCCAAGGCATGGTTTCTCGCACTGCGAGAGGACCGCTCATGTGGCTCAAAGGACAAACATTTTGGTGCATGAGCTCCAAAATGAAATGAGGTTCATTTTGAACCACATTCTTGAGCGTCTAAACGCCATCTCTCAACCTACTCAATAGAAGTTGTACGGTTTCCTTTTATAGGAACTTTTTAGATGTTGTAGGACTTTTTATTTTTTAGGATGTATTTTTCATTTTCTTGTAACATCATATTATTTTTGTGACTCTCGTCACATAATTTTCAAATTATGGATGTGATGTTTTATGCTTATGAGTGATCAACATATAGCATATTATAATATTTCTAGGTGACTAACATCATTATATAGCTATTTGGAATCTACATTATAGTTTGATCACTTGTACTTTAAGTACAAAATTTTGATCAGATACTACATTTTGACTTTTTCAAGTCAACTAGATTCACATTCTTATTTGGATGACCATTTCATA
The DNA here is from genome assembly GCA_021014915.2 of Artemisia tridentata subsp. tridentata. Taxonomy (NCBI): domain Eukaryota; kingdom Viridiplantae; phylum Streptophyta; class Magnoliopsida; order Asterales; family Asteraceae; genus Artemisia; species Artemisia tridentata. The sequence continues at coordinate 121,746,154 of CP139506.1, forward strand.
TGCATTATGCTTCTCCATTGAAGCCATTTATCACTAACATTTCTTTTGTAGCATCTCATACTCTTCAAATTTATACGTTGGCACTCTTGCAATAAGGAGTATACATTGAGGGGGAGCATATCATATTCTAACCATTTGTTTTGTAGGATCATGCATCATTACCTTGTTACTCCATTTAGGGGGAGTATCAAAAAAGGGGGAGCTCTTAAAGTTCTCAAAATCGCATTCCGCTACGCAACTCTTCTTTTTGTTTCAACAAAAAGGGGGCGAAAGGATTAAGGATTAAGTTTGCATAACTGTGAATCATCACAGTACATACACTTTTGCATAAAAATAGTTTTTAAACTCAAATAAAACAAACTTAATATATATTTTAAAGAACTCATGCTATATTTATTCCTTCGCTCAAAAATATACTTTATGTTTTGTCATCAACAAAAAGGGGGAGATTGTTAATACAAATATCGTACTAAAAACGTTATTTATATTTTACAATCTTTACTTAAGTTTTGTTAATGACAAACACAAAGTATATCTTTTAGCAAATTATAAATACTAGCTAAAGTCTCTTTAAACCACATTTTACATCTCACAAGATTACTTAGAATTACATTTTACACATTTACATGTTTATTTCCTAAAAAGGAAACTTTAATCTTCAAATTACGTAGTGACATCATGGCATACATCACAAATGAAATCTTGGTAAGATTATGTGATATCTTGGTTAGATCTTCAAGCAAGATAGTTGACATTGGAAGATCTTGATATGACAACACAAAGATATGAAAAGATTGTGAAGATTTGGAGAGATTTGAAAAATCTCTGAGCTATCTCTTACCTGTCATACCCGCGGAACCAAATGATTACAAAGACGGATCCCTTTTGTGGAATTCGCCGGATCCGTGGGTTGTTTACCAAGTTTGCCTATAAATAGCAGGCTTGTCATTTGAGCATTTCATCACTTTAGAAAGTAAAAAAAAATATATAAATCCATTCATTTACTAACCCATATTAGTCATATCATTATCATTGATCTCTCTTTTGTAGCAAAGAAGATCAAGCTAAAGAACTTCAACAAACATACTGTTGCAAGTTGTAGTAGTTAGGGTCTGTGTGATTTTTGAGTAGTTCTCATATCATTATTTGCATCATTTACATCAGTGAGTGTGGTTAGTGTTTTAGTCCTCAAAACACAAAGAGTGTAGGGAGTGGTTGTACCCGTGTAAAGAACTCGACATCTAGCTCAATGTCGGTAATTGTATAAGCGACGTCAGGATTGGTTCATCCTTGAAGTAGAACCCGATGTTTAGCTTAGTATCAGAAAAGGAAGTAAGCAACGTGTAAAGGTTTTCTCCACCTAGAAAGGAGTTTGTTTCTTAGTGAAGGATAACTCTCGAGTTAGAGGCTCAGGGAAGTGGAGTAGGGCAAGGAAAAGAGTCCTTGTAGCCGAACCACTATAAACATCCTTGTTATGTGGTTTGATCATTCCTCTCTTTACTTTTCGTATATATTGTATGATTATTTATAAGTGCATAGTTCCATCGAATTCACATAAGTAACAAAACGGGTTTAAATTTTAAAACGGTAAAACTATTCAACCCCTCCTTCTAGTTTTCCACAGCTTGCACTAACAATCTCCCCAACGAGACTGCTTGCACTAACAACCTGAAAATACATTGCTAAAAAGGGTCAACACGAGGTTGGTGAGTTCATAGAGTTTAGTGTAAAATGTAAAGCATTTGAAATATGATTTCCCAGCAAAAGCATTATAAATCCACTCGGCCCCAAGTCCCGCCCATACAAGACTTGCAACCTGTGTGTTTATAACCCATTGCCAAATAAGATTGAATTTAGGTGAACAAAAGTAATATATGGAAAACAATATTTAATGTTAAATATGACAATGTCGCCATGACAATGACGTCATATAATTAATTCTGACAATGTCGCCATAAAATTAAAATAATACAATTGCTATAAGCTCATGACCCCGAAGCTGGACTAATAATGCACGCCCCAAACTGAGTGTTTTTCCAGACACTCTATGATAATTCAAATGAAATGCGTTCGTAGACTAGTTGGTGCTACCAACCCCGAACGGAGGAGTCACCCTCAATAGATCTATTCACTCATCCTAGCTTAATGTCAATTAACGGTCCATGATAAATAAAAAGAGGACTTTAATGTGGCAATATAGTAACTAAAGCAATGTAAATGAATTTAATGTACTTGAACTTGTAATAAAATAATGCGCAATGTATTCTCTCCCGTAGGTTTGAAATGAAATATTAAATTGAAAAACGGGGCTATGAAAACTCACCTGATGCGATAGCAACGATGATAAATATGGATATGCTGAAATGAGGCTCGGTCTCTAACCGCGACCTAATATGAATGATATAATCTAATGTAAGAAATGATAGAGTGTTACACATGCAAATACGTTTGTTATCGATACCACTCGTTAATTTTGAAAATAACGTTTATCGTCAAAAAATATATTTTTGACGTCTCATTAAGTTAATAAACACTTTTCGTGTAAATATGTTAAAAAGTTGCTCCACGATCCTCGTTTGGTGGTTTATCGGCAAATATAGTGTTTTCGTCGTAGTTTGCTATTTTTCATTACTTGTGAAAATATGCCCAAATGGCCTCGCAAAACTAGTCGCGAAATATTGTACATTAAGTGTTAAGACATATGCTTGACGTTTTTAGAAACCTTATAACAATATTTTGAAGTCGTATTATTTAACTTTTGTCCGTACGCGTCTCGTTTAATAAGAAAAACGGCTCTCAATATAGTGTATTACCAAAAACAGTTTCTATACTTAGAAATATTTCTAATTAAAAGCTGATGGAATTTTGGGGTAATCGTCGGGTTTCAAACGCGTGTATCTTGGTCGTTATATCCACGGTTTCGTATTAACATGTACTAACATATTTTCAGTAGGTCGGCTCCTCTAGATCACGTCTAACGCCTCGTTTTAGCCATTGAATCTCGGAAAACAGCAAGCAAAATTTTCAGAAAACGGTTTTTCGTCGTCAAACTTAGAAAAATCATATCTTTCTCGTCGTAAGCTTGTTTTTGCTCATTCCAACGCCCACGGTTTCGTTTTTGAAATTATTTTCTAAATATTAAAGCCAAAATAGTCCAAAAGTTACTGAGTTTTCCAGATCTCACGATTTTGGACAAAACCTCTTTTATATGTTGCAAAAATTCAATTTTCTAGTTCAAGACTTGTTCTAATCACTTCCAATCAACACCACAATTAATCTAATCCTATCATACACCTTCTTAGGGTGTCATGGGTTACTAATCATCACCAAAAATGGTGGATCTCTTAAAGATACTAATAAAAACTATAGATCTATTTTTAGAAAGCTTGGATCTATTTTTAAAAAGGAAAAATAAACATTATGTGGTATCTAACATATATATATTTGCATAACTTTTTAATAAAACATAAAAATGTAGTAAATGGAAGTGTAAAAGATTGAAAAATATATTTTGACACATACTTGAAGTATTGATGGATTTTGGAGCAAAAATGCTTAAGGACTTTGAGGTTTTTAGTGTAAATCTTTATCTAGGAACACAATGGAACTAGAAACTCTTGATCTTGTGAAAAGTTATGGTGTTCCTCCTTGTTCTTGTTCTTGATCTAGGCCGAACCACCCAAAGGAGAGAATGAGAGAAAAGTTGGCTAGTTGTTTTAAGTATTTGTATGTGTAAAATGATCTTGAAAATAAGATATGTAATAGTGGTGACTTACAGTCAAGGAAAATCAAAATATCTTGGACTAACTTGGGGGACATGGGGCATGAAATAAGGCTAGGGGAAATGGGGAGGTTGGAGTGTAAGACTTATTTGACAATTTGTAAGATCTTATAAGATATTTAGTATTTTAAAGGATACCGGGTACCGAGTTAACTAGAAATGAATTTTAACGGTACCAAATAAAATTTGATGACGTTGAAATAATTATGAAATCACATTCCTGATAAGAATCGGGTGTTAAAATAATTGTCGTGTTGAGATATCGTGTTCCGACGTAGTTATAGGCGTTTACCGAAAAATATATCAAACGGTTTCAAAACACCGGTTAAATTAGTAATGTAGTTTTTATATCATTATATTGATTATGAAAATATATTAGGATCATTGTCGGGAGTGTTGGGTATATTATTCGTAGAAATGACTTAGTGGTAACGTTTATTAAATAGATGAACATACGTAAATTGAAATAATGCAAACCCATGCATGACCTAATCATGAGATGATGTTACTGATGATATGTAGACTACTCTAGTCTATATAACGTGTCCTTAATGATGTTTCATGATTTCGCAGCTAAACCTTAACGGTTACGCGAATTTTTAATACCCGTAAACCTAGTTTACGTACAGATGAATAGTGACCATGAATAGTGATTTCTTTCTGGGAATGAATAGTGTTTTGTAAATAGTAAATTTTTTTAAGGCTTCTAAAAATCACAAACTGTCCTCAAAAATGGTGAATAGTGAAATGTGAATAGTAACCGATGTATAGTAACTAATGAATAGTAACTCATGAATAGTAAATTGTCGAGGTTTGGAAAATGACCCGAAATTGTGATTTGTCACATATGGAAAGTCACTTAATCTGGAAGGTTACTAAAAATAGAAAGTTACTAAAATTAGAAAGAAACCTAAATTATGAAATCTGATTTAAAACGAGCTTATAAGTAACACGTGATCATTAATTGTTTAGGTTCGGTGAAGAAGGAGTGACCTTTCCATTTCTCTGTGACCCATCTTTTATCTGGTTGTCTTTTTGCATAAAGTATAGATATTCTGACCTTTCTTATAAGGTTTCTCATGATCCTTTCACAGCTTCTGATTTATTAACCCTGATTATGAACCTTTGCTATGTACCCGTTGATATGAACCTTTGCTATGTACCCTTTGATATGAACCTTTGCTATGCACCCTTTGATATGAACCTACGATTATGATATTTTTGATGACCTTAGATTCTGTGTCATTACTATGACATTCTGTTGACCCTTCAGTTTGATACCCGAGCTATCACTAGTCATGGGGGTTCCATGACCATGTCATTGATGCACCAATGGCATGACTCTAGGGTGGTCGAGTGATGTTCCACCCCGTCCCTTTTGTTATGTAATATGTATGGCCACGATGATTACGATTTCTACAGGGGCATATGGATGCATCCTAGTTCAGATCTGTTATGTTATATGATATATTTCTGGTGACTGGTGCTGTGTGCAATACACGCCTTTCACAATTCTGGGAGCTGATCACTCCATTATGTTACTTATGGTTACTTATGAAGATTGTGATTATAATGTTATGATATGATATGTTTCTGGGCTCGTGGTAGATTTCTGACAACCTTTACACCTTTGATACATTTTGATATACCTTCTGTTATTCCCCAATGCACCATATTTTGTTTTCTCCATTTCAGTTGACTTATGATATTTGTTCAGATGATCTTGATCTCTCATTCTTCTTACTGATGATATTCATTTCAGCAGGAGCTTGTGTTTCCTTTTTCTTTACATATACATGTTTGATTATTCGTTTACTATATATATATATATATATATATATATATATATATATATATATATATATATATATATATATATATATATATATATATCTGTTCACTGGGCTTTTTAAGCTCAGCAACATTTCTTTTCCTGCGGCAGGTTTTAGAGGGAAGCTGGGATATGAGTGAAGAGTGCATAAGAGCCCTTAGAGGACTACACCTTTGATAGCTACCTTGGATTAGAGTTGACTTGGATATTTTCATTACCAGACATGTTGTACCTTTGTTGAAATCCTTGTATTCCATTTACCTTAGATTTTATTTGTAACCTTGAATTTAATTGTATTATTAAAGTCTTCTGCTTGTGTATGTTTTGTTTGAGTTCATCAATGTGATATCTTAACCCTTGTCGGGTTAGGGTGTTACACCCTCTGATTCTAATCAGAAGCAGAAACAAAAGGCTAAGCCTTTTTCACCATGCCCACATTGTAGCTTCAATGACCACCTTCTTGAGGACTGTCTTATGGACACTAGTTGTGACATATGTAGAGATCCCACTCATGACACCTCAGGAAATGAGAAGGTAATTCAGACCAGAAGAGGAACCACCAAGTCATCCTCTCAGTCTACTGAGTCCACTTCTACAATCAAATGCAAAATCTGTGGAAGCTCAGTCTATTCAACCACTGACCATGCATCAATTATTACTTTTAAAAAGGCCATTAAAGTCAAGCCCTCCAAGAAAAGAGGTCCTAGAAAGAACTGACACAGTTTACTATTTGTGCAGAGACATGCCAGGGAGCCAGTTTGGCATCTAGATAGTGGATGTTCAAGGAGCATGACTGGTGTGAAAGAATATTTGCACAAGTATGTAGAGGAACCAGGACCCAAGGTGGTATTTGCTGACAATTCTTCATGTCTCACTGAAGGTTATGGTTCAGTAAACTGTAGTGGTATAGTCTTTACTAGGATAAATTATGTCAATGGTATTAAGTACAATTTAATCAGTGTCAGTCAACTATGTGATGCAAAATACATAGTTCAGTTTGATGATAAGCAATGTACCATCTTCAATGCAAATAAGGAAGTAGTCCTTATTGCACCAAGAAGACAAGATGTTTATGTGTTAGATATGTCTACTCTAACTCAGAATGGCACTTGTCTCTTTGCTAAAGCCACTGAAACTCTCAACTGGCTTTGGCATAAGAGACTCTCCCATCTGAACTTCAAAAACATAAACAATCTAGCCAAACAAAACAAGGTCCTTGGCTTACCATCACTTGTGTTTTCAAAGGATAAACCCTGCTCTGCCTGTGAAAAAGGTAAACATCATAGAGCATCCTTTAAAACCAAGCAAAACTTTTCCATCAAAAGCTGCCTTCATCTTCTCCATATGGATCTCTTTGGGCCCATCAGTCCTAGGTCCATTAACCATGAGAAGTATACTCTGGTCATTATGGATGAATACTCAAGATACACTTGGGTTTACTTCCTGACCAAAAAGAGTCAGGCAGCTGGAACAATCATGTCCTTTGAACATTGAAAACCAAAATGATTGACAATGAGACTGAGTTCAGAAACCATGAACTTGAATGTTTCTGTGATGAGAAAGGAATCTCTCAAAACTTCTCCTCTCCTTACACACCTGAACAAAATGGTGTTGCTGAAAGGAAGAATAGAACACTCATTGAGGCTGCTAGGACAATGCTAAATGGATCAGTCCTATCCAAACACTTTTGGAATGAAGCAGTCAAAACTGCCGGTTATACACAAAATAGATCCATCATTGTCAAGAGACATAGCAAAACTCCATATGAGTTATTCAAGGGAATAATCCCTGGCATCAGCTATTTTCATGTCTTTGGGTGTCCTGTGTTTATTCATAATCACAAGGATCACTTAGGGAAATTTGATGCTAAGGCTGATGATGGATACTTCCTAGGATACTCTCTTGTCTCTAAAGCCTTCAGGGTATTCAATACAAGGAGACATCAAACTGAGGAAACATTCCATGTTACCTTTGATGAGAGTACTGAAGCAATCAGATTCTCAAACACCTCAGTGGAAGAGAGAGGTATTGATGATTCATCAAGATATCCTCCTAATGAATATCATCCTGATAGTAATCCTTTTACTCAATATCAAGCAAATGATGATATCTCTTACTACATTGTCCCTCACAACCTTCCTAACCCAACCATCACTGAGTATGTTGAAGCACAGACATGTACTGATGCAATTAATCAGTCTGAACAAAGTGCCCAGGAACCAATTAACCTCAGTGATCAGCCAAGTCAGTCAGACACTCAAGATCTTGAAGATCATCAAGTGTCTGCACCAGAACCTACACCTCCACCCAATCAGGCCTCCACAAGTTCTAATCAGTATCTAAAACCTCAGGACAGTTGGACTAGGTCTAAAGATATATAACTTGTCAATATAATTGGAGAGCCTACTGAAGGTATGCTTACTAGAAGCATGGCTGCAAATCTAAAGACAGCCTCAGCCAATGAATGCCTCTTTGTGGACTTCATTTCCACAATTGAACCTAAAAGTGTCAAAGAAGCACTTAAACATCCTAGTTGGGTTGAGGCCATGCATGATGAACTGGTACAATTTGACAGAAACAAGGTAATGACCTTGGTCAAATGTCCTCAGGATGTTTCAGTCATTGGCATGAAATGGGTGCTAAAAAACAAAACTGATGAAAATGGCAGAGTCATTAAAAACAAGGCCAGACTTGTAGCCAAAGGCTATAATCAACAAGAAGGCATTGACTATGAAGAGACATTTGCACCAGTGGCAAGGATTGAAGCCATCGGGATCTTCCTTGTATTTGCAACTTACATAAACTTCAAAGTGTACCAAATGGATGTAAAAAGTGCATTCTTAAATGGTTCACTGAAAGAAGAAGTTTATGTTCAACAACCTCCTGCATTTGAAAGCAGTGAGTTTCCTGACTATGTCTGCAAGCTTGACAAAGCCCTTTATAGACTGAAACAAGCTCCTAGGGCATTGTATGAAACTCTTTCAGCCTTCCTCATCCAAAACAAATTTGTCAGAGGCAAGATAGACAATACATTGTTAATCTATAGGACAAATGGAGATGTCATTCTTGTTCAAGTGTATGTGGATGACATCATATTTGGCTCAACAAGTTATAAAACTTTGCAAACAGTTTGAAAAGCTGATGGCAAAGAAATTTGAAATGAGCATGATGGGAGAACTCACTTGCTTCCTTGGACTGCAAATCAAGCAGACTGATAAAGGAACCTCTATCAGTCAAGAGAAGTACACTAGAAGCCTACTGAAAAAGTATGAGCTCAGTGACTGTGCCTCAGTGAAAAATCCCATGGTTCCTCCAAACAACCTAGGTCCTGACCTTGTTGGGAAACCAGTCAATCAAACTCTATTTAGAGGAATGATTGGGTCACTGATGTATCTACTTGCATCAAGGTCTGACATCCAATTCTCAGTCTGTTTGTGTGCCAGATATCATTCTGACCCAAAAGAATCACATCTCACAGCTGTGAAAAGGATCCTCAGGTACCTGAAGGGCACTCCACGTCTTGGATTATACTATCCTAAATGTTGGGAACATGTTTTGTATTAACAAGTATTGATCATAATGTAATAGGTTGCTTAGGCCTTTAACTTTGTATTACGGCCCAGCCTGTGTAGAAGGCCCATGGGCTGTGTCTTATTATTTAAGTTAATTATGTTGAATTAGGGCTACAAGCCCAAGACCTTGTAAAACTATAAATACCCCCCTCCCATCCAAGGGAGAGGGTTGGTTGATTGTATGCTAAACTTTCCTTATTATTGTATGATCAATCTTCCACTCTCTTTCACTCTCTAACTTTCTCTCTCTAGATCTAGGGCTTATTAGTGGTTGATTAGTGTAGCTTGTGTGATAATTAATAGTAACATCACTAAATCTTCAGGCTTTGATCTCAAAGGATACTCAGACTCTGACTATGCTGGCTGCAACATGGATAGGAAAAGCACCTCAAGCTCCCGCCAATTCCTTGGTGGAAAACTAGTCAGTTGGAGTGCTAAGAAGTAACAATCAGTTACTTTATCCTTAGCAGAAGCTGAATATGTTACAACAGCCAGTTGTTGTGAAAATGAACTATGGATGAAAAGTCAACTCAGTGACTATGACATCCATTATAAGATGGTTCCCATCTTTTGTGATAACACAAGTGCAATTGCTATCTCAAACAACCCTGTTCTTCATCAGAGAACCAAACACATTGATATCAGATATCATTTCATCAGGGACCATGTCATGAATGGTGACATTGAATTACACTTCATTCCTACTGAATATCAGCTAGCTGATATATTCACCAAACCATTGGATGAACCAACTTTCACAAGACTGAAAGCTGAATTAGGAATGTTGGATATTGAGAATCAGTCCACTGATTGAATCCATCCAACTAAGTGTAAATTCTAAAAACCTCAGGTCCCTGACTCAATGTGTCTCTCAGTGAATAAAATCACTAAATAACCTTCCCTGAACCCCTCACACTGAATGAAAAGTCATTCAGGGCCCTCAAGATGACATTCAATGATATACTTAATACTCTAAGTATTTAGTTAGTAAATGTCCGAGGTTGGTAACTGAATACCTATTTAATATAGGAATATATGTTCTTTTGCCTTCTGGCATGCACATCTTGGGCCCCCACTTCATCACCATAAATCCCACTTGGCATTTAATGCCTCTACTCACACTCAATATCTTTTGATATTATCTGTGGTGATGTCACTCTGCAAAAACACTTTGGCAGAAGGCACAACTATTCACCTGGCAGTTGGGCGAAACCTGGGATAGTAGAAGAGGTGGCATTTAATGCGGATATCAAACGTTTATACAAAACATTTTTTAAACTTTAAGAAAAATACGTTATAGTGCCAAAACCACCTCCTCTTCACTTCCCTATAAATACCCTCAAACAAAACAACACACACATGTTTTAGAAATTTTAAATCAAACTTTTTCCCTTTTTCTTCAAAACTAGTGTGTGTGTTCTTTACCTCTAAACCCAGACCTTTTTTCTTGCAAATCCAAGACTTTTAAAATGGCTGCTTCTAAAGCTATTACCTGCGACCCTAATGTGGAATTCCAACTAGAGGGCGTGGATTTGACCAAGAACAATGTCGTAGGGAACTTTGCCTACCCGAAAAAAATTCCGGCCTATAAGGATATGGTAAAGTATTTGAAAAATTGCTTCCTCTCTATGGCATTCACCAAGACACCTCCATAAATCTACCATGACTACCTGAGGGAATTCTGGTGCACAACAGTGGCCACAGGCCCTGATGTCATCAAGGATACCATCATCACGTTCTCAGTGAATAATAGGAGAAAGACCCTCTCCCTTAATTACCAAACCTTCATCAAAGCCACATGCCTTCATTTCGCTGAGAACTTTGACCCTCATCCCACTGAAGCTGAAGTAAAATCCGAATTACTTTTGCTTGGGCCACATGAAGACAAGCACCCTGATGTGGCCCCAGGGACTTTATTGGCCAAAGCCCCAATAATCAAAACCTGGTTTCCTGCAGTCTGGAGGATCCTGATGATCTTTGTCATTCAGGTCCTTGGTGGGAATAAGTCCTCCATGGAGCAATTGAACACTGCTCAACAAATGATAGTGTTTAGTCTCCTGGAGGGTAGAAAAATAGATACTGGAGAGATGATCTTCAGAGACCTCATAGCCAAGCTATCAGGGAAGTCCAGGCAAAGACACATTTCTTACCCTCGGTTCATTTCCTGTGTGCTTCAGGACTTATTAGGCTCCGAGCATGTTAGACCCAATGTCCAGGGATCTGACCCTGATGTCTTACACAAGGCAAACTACTCAAGAGACCTCTCTGAGGTTACACTCGTTGCCCTGACCACATACATGTTTATGGTCATTCAGGGCCGTGACGCAATATCACCAGTGCCTTCTCCTTCCAAGAATGAGAAGAAGACAAAGAAGAAGGGGTCCAGGAAGGTGGTTAAACCCAAACCACTCAACACTGAGGCCTCCGCTTCACAGCCTGAAATGAGGCTAAAAACGGCCAAGCCCACTGAGACACCCACAGTTGAGACCCAATTGGCCAGTAAACAACCGCCAACGGAGGGTACTGTGAAATCATCCTCAGTGTCCTCGGGTAAACCTACTCCTCACGGCTCTGCTGACATATACAAGTCAATGGGCTCAGGAACCTTCCAACTCTCACATCCCGATGAAGGCATTCGTCAATCACCATATTTGCCTGAGGGAGAACAGGTTCCTATATCCTCAGTAGAGCAGCACTACTCTGCTGAGAAGGGGACCCACACCCTCTCATATCCCGTTTACAGCTTTGACAAATCACATTCAAAGTCTCGGGGAGGAAAGGCCCCTAAATCTTCATCAAGGCAGCACAACCTTGGTGGAAAGGGGGGCCTCAACATTCAACTTCCCGTTTATGGCTCAGATCAATAACAATCAGGGTCTCAGGGAGAAATGGTCCCTATATCTTCATCAGGGCAGTACAACCCTGATGGAAAGGGGGACCTCAACAAATTAATGCCTAGTGATGGTACTAGAGAACACCCACCAATCCCTGAAGGCACCCAAGAGAACAAAGACTCAGGGGGCATGTAACCACCCACTGATACGGAACCTACACCCCCCCCCCATGGCAAATCCAGTCTCTTGGAAACTGACCCTGTGGACCAGGCAGAGAAAACCCACTCTGTTTACCTGGAGGGGTTAGGACCTAGCCAAAACGAAGGCGAGCCCTCTTTTAAGGGGGAGCTGGATTCACACCTGGTTCCAACTCTTGCGGATCTCGAGATACTGATTAAGGAAGAGTCAAACAAGGAGATGGTTGATTTTGGAGATGAAGAAATTTTTGCAGCTGGGGATGACCTGGAGACCGAAACTTACAACTCTCCTCAGCACACTGAACAACCATCATCATCTCCTCCTCCTGAGGAACAAGAACACCACAACAACACCACATCATCATCATCATCATCATCATCATCATCAGGCAACTCCAAAGACTCTGCTCCTGCTACTCCTCATTATTTGCAGAAGTATGACAACGTTCTTCCTCTCACTGAAAGGCAGCTGGTAAAGTTCCTAAGAAAATCCAACACTGCCCTCTTCCGTGAGATTACTAATGAACAATAGGATCAGCACACTGAAGCAGCAGCCTCCTATGCTAACTTTAGGGCTGCTGTTGAAGGCTCTTATGGTAAACTGTATCAGGTCGCTGCTCTCACTGATAAACAACTCAGTGACCTGAGGACATCTATTGACCAACTGGGCTCTGCACAAGACATGCAGTTCTACAATGTGTTGCAGACTCTTGGTGTTATTCAAGACGAGTTCAAAGATGATCTTGCTCTTATTACCAGGCTGACTGAGTTCATGGATACTCAGAAGACTACCTCCACCAACATTGTTGAGCTTCACAAGCTTCTCTAAGAGGTGGATCTTGCACCTCTCAGGTCTCTGCAAGATGTCATTCAAAATTCAGTATCTGATACCCAGGAGTGCCTGACTAAGATTTCATCAGCCTTTGACCAGCTCTCCACTAAATATAATGAGTTGGTCAGTCATTACACCACCAAGGTTACTGAACTCAACAATGCTCAAGTCTCTATTGCCAATGATATATCCATCCTGAAGAATGAGACCAGTGATATAAAGAACATGGTCTCCACCATCCTGAAAATTCTTCCGACTTCTCAGTTCCCAAAACTCCTCAGTCAACAGAAGCTTACCCTAAAGCTCCAGCATTTGTTGAGGGGGAGAAACCTGATGAACCCATTCCTGAACTAGCATCTTCCTCTGCACTTGTTGTTGCTGCTATTCCCATTCAAGCTGAGCCAATAGAAACTATAGAAGTCCCTGAATCCTCCTTAAGTCAACCCCCTCCCAATGACAAAGGGAAGGGAATCATGAAGACTGAAGATTCTCCTCCAAAATTGGTAAAGGCTTCAACAGAAAGGCGTCCTGACCCAGGTGCACCCTTTGAAGTCATCTTAGATACTGGGAGAAGATTCGTGGGAACTAGGGAAGAAGTGGCCGTAGTCTTGGATGAACAGGATAAAGTCAGGGCTGAGAAACTCAGTAGGCCAGTGATTGCTGAAGTGGCCAAGAAGGTCATCAGGGAAACTGATCAAGTTATCAGGGGGGAAGAATTCCTCAAACTTCAGGCTGACCGAATCAAAGAACACAATCCTAAGGTCAAGCTCAATAATAAAAGGAAGAGGAAAACCTATGAGAAGTATATGTGGTACATGACGAAGACAAAGGGTGAAGGTCTCATAACCGACATGACCATTGATAACTCAAATAAGTACATTTTATTACTATCATTTATCCTATTAATTTGACTTGTTTTATTATATTATGTATGAGGATTGATACTTAATCGTTTACTTTTGTAATTCTCAGGTAAAAACAAGCATTTGGTGAAACTTGGCGATTTTGGACTAATTATGGAGCAAAACAAGCAAGAAGTTAAGAGTCTACCGAAATGCACAATATCAAGACTATTCTGCTCCAGATGCGCCGCATCTTGCTTATTACATACGGCGCATCACTATCAAGATTTCACAAGATACAATCCAAGATACAAGAGGACATGCGCCGCATCCAAGAATGGAGTTACGCCGCATCTTCTGGCGGTGTACGAATATTTCTGAATATATTAATCTTGGACCCCACGCGAAGTTAAGTCAATGCGCCGCATCTACTTACTAGATGCGCCGCATCTTACCCTCAGACAGAAACTATAAATACCCAAAGACCAGACGAATTGAGAGTTCCGAAGTTCAACAGAAGACCGAAGTACAGAAACCTAAGGACGAATTCAGTCAAGATAGCAGCACAAGACACACCTTGAACAAAGATACAAGAGCTGTAAGAAGGTCCTGCATGTGTTTAATTCATTAAGTAGTTTTGTTTTATTGTGTTAGTAAACTTTAATTCATCAGGATTTGTGGCTTATGTAATGTGACAACGGAAAGATTGCACTCCCTTAAAACTGCTTTCCCATTAATTAAAGTTTATATGTTGATGTCTTTGGTGACTTTTATTAGTGCATTGATAACCTCTGTGTCTAGCTGAGCGTTGATCGGGTTGCCATGCCTCTGCCCTCGCCTATTTATTAGATCGCCTATGCATTCTATCGTCTGTAGAAAAGTAGGAAGAAAGATAAATAGGATAGTCATAAGTAATCATTAAGGGTTTACTCGCCGATAAGATTAGAACCAACGAGAAAGGACTTAATCTCGGTGCGTTGCATCGAACTATACACTTCATATAAAACTAGCAATAAAACAAGTGACAAACTACTTATCTATCAGGACAGGTCTTCTTATTGTCTCGAGTATTTATCTGTGTACGTGTGTGCTACTTGCTGATTCGTGCCTATTAATTTAGTTTATTATTTAATTGCAACCAATCGTGCCAGTCTCTCAGGCTGAACCCCTTGCGTTAGATTAGGTTGTATAGCTAACTTAATATATTAAAATACTGATTAGAATAACTAGATAATACGTTCCACTCTTAGTGATCGACACTCTACTTACCATTATATTCATACTGACCGGGTACACTGCTCGTTAAGTGTGTGTGTGTTATTGATAAGTCGGCTAAATATAAATTTAAAACTTGAGTAGGCATTAATACTGCTAAACCGCAACGACACATCGCACGCATCAAGTTTTTGGCGCCGCTGCCGGGGAGTGAATTGTTATTATCTGTTAATTTGATTAGTATTTTAATTAGGTTTATAATTTTTTTTTAATCTAACTGCTAACTGTGTTGTATATTAGATTAAATTGCATTCATTGTATTATTTTGCATATTTTCTATTTTTGAGTGTTTTTATTTTGTGTTTATTTTCGTTTGTGTTTTTATTTGTTTTTATTTTTCGTATTTTTTGTGTTCTGCTATCGTTGTACTGAGCTTAATCGAACGATACGGCGCATCTGATTTCTCAGATACGGCGTATTGCGTTTAATTTTTTTTTATAAAATACAACGCGTTTAATTAATTCGATACGACGCATCTTTTCCCCAAGATACGGCGTATCTGTTTTTGATAAAAAAAATTTCTAAACGTTAACGCGATACGACGCATCTGCCTTAGCAGATACGGCGTATCTATTATTTTAATTAAAAACAGTTTTCGAATTATTAAACAGATACGACGCATCGATCTCTGTCGATACGGCGTATCTTCTGAATAAAAAATCTTATATTTTGAAACATAACGAAAATACGGCGCATTAACTTTTGTTAATACGACGCATTTAATTTTAAATAAATATCGATTTTTTATTAATAAACTGATACGGCGCATTCTAATTTATAAGCGGCGTATCTATTTTCTGAATAAAGTCTGATTAAATTTTAACGATTATAAGATACGGCGTATCCAACTTTTTGGATACGGCGCATCGTCTGCAGATATCAGTAACTTTAATTTTTCGTATTCCGTTTTCGTTGTTAATTTTCTGATATATTACTTTCTTGGGCATACCCTACTGATATTTTTGTGTTGATTTCAGGAAGTGCATGACCAGGAGTTCTACGAAGAACTTGATTCAACCTTTCGAAGATCCTGAACGAGTCTTTCATTCGCTTAAAAGGCTTTTCAACACAAAAAGCTTTGATATTTCAAGTTCATTCGAGCTTGATTATTTTTCTGAAGAGAAAGAGGAAGAAGAAACAGAAACAATGGGCGAAAACACTACCATGGAGGAATACATGAACAAAACCCGTTGATGAACTCAAATAAGTACATTTTATTACTATCATTTATCCTATTAATTTGACTTGTTTTATTATATTATGTATGAGGATTGATACTTAATCGTTTACTTTTGTAATTCTCAGGTAAAAACAAGCATTTGGTGAAACTTGGCGATTTTGGACTAATTATGGAGCAAAACATGCAAGAAGTTAAGAGTCTACCGAAATGTACAAGATCAAGACTATTCTGCTCAAGATGCGCCGCATCTTGCTTATTACATACGGCGCATCACTATCAATATTTCACCAGATACGATCCAAGATACAAGAGGACATGCGCCGCATCCAAAGATGAAGATACGCCGCATCTTCTGGCGGTGTACGAATATTCCTGAATATTATAATCTTGGACCCCACGCGAAGTTAAGTCAATGTGCCGCATCTACTTACTAGATGCGCCGCATCTTACCCTCAGACAGAAACTATAAATACCCCAAGACCAGACGAATTCGAGAATAATAAAAAAGGGGAGAATATTATATAAGAAGACCGAAGTACAGAAAACCTAAGGACGAATTTAGTCGAATAGGCAGCACAAGACACACTCAAACGAAGATACAAGAGTTGTAAGAAGGTGCTGCATGTGTTTAATTCATTAAGTAGTTTTGTTTTATTGTGTTAGTAAACTTTAATTCATCAAGATTGGTGGCTTGTGTAATGTGACAACGGAAAGATTGCACTCCCTTAAAACTGCTTTCTCATTAATTAAAGTTTATATGTTGATGTCTTTGGTGACTTTTATTAGTGCATTGATAACTTCTGTGTCTAGCTGAGCGTTGATCGGGTCACCATGCCTCTGCCCTCGCCTATTTATTAGATCGCCTATGCATTCTATCGTCTGTAGAAAAGTAGGAAGAAAGATAAATAGGATAGTCATAAGTAATCATTAAGGGTTTACTCGCCGATAAGATTATAACCAACGAGAAAGGACTTAATCTCGGTGCGTTGCATCGAACTATACACTTCATATAAAACTAGCAATAAAACAAGTGACAAACTACTTATCTATCAGGACAGCCTTCTTATTGCCTCAAGTATTTATCTGTGTACGTGTGTGCTATTCGCTGATTCGTGCCTATTGGTTTAGTTTATTATTTAATTGCAACCAAATCGTGCCAGTCTCTCAGGCTGAACCCCTTGAGTTAGAATAGGTTATATAGCTAACTTAATTTATTAAAATACTGATTAAAATAACTAGATAATACGTTCCACTCTTAGTGATCGACACTCTACTTACCATTATATTCATACTGACCGGGTACACTGCTCGTTAAGTGTGTGTGTTATTGATAAGTCGGCTAAATATAAATTTAAAACTTGAGTAGGCATTAATACTGCTAAACCGCAATGACACAACGCACCGCATCAAGTTTTTGGCGCCGTTGCCGGGGAGTGAATTGTTATTATCTGTTAATTTGATTAGTATTTTAATTAGGTTTTTAATTTTTTTTATCTAACCGCTAATTCTGTGTTGTGTATTAGATTAATTTGCATTCATTGTATTATTTTGCATATTTTCTGTTTTTGTGTTTTATTTGTTTGCTTTTATTTGTGTTTATTTTCGTGTGTTTTATTTGTTTTTAATTTTTTTGTATTTTCTGCATACTGCTATCGTTGTACTGAGCTAAATCAAACGATACGGCGCATCTGATTTCTCAGATACGGCGTATTGCGTTTAATTTTTATAAAATACAACGCGTTTAAATAATTCGATACGACGCATCTTTTCCCCAAGATACGGCGTATCTGTTTTTGATAAAAAAAAAATTTTCTAAACGTTAACGCCATACGACGCATCTGCTTTGGCAGATACGGCGTATCTATTATTTTAATTAAAAACAGTTTTCGAATTATTAAACAGATACGACGCATCGATCTTTATCGATACGGCGCATCTTCTGAATCAAAAATCTTATATTTTGAAACGTAACGAAAATACGGCGCATTAACTTTTGTTAATACGACGCATTTAATTTTAAATAAATATCGATTTTTGATAATTAAAACAGATACGGCGCATTCTAATTTATAAGCGGCGTATCTATTTCCTGAATAAAAGTCTGATAAAATTTTAACGATTATAAGATACGGCGTATCCTACTTTTTGGATACGGCGCATCGTCTGTAGATATCAGTAACTTTAATTTTTCGTATTCCGTTTTTGTCGTTAATTTTCTGATATATTACTTTCTTGAGCATACCCTACTGATATTTTTGTGTTGATTTCAGGAAGTGCATGACCAGGAGTTCTACGAAGAACTTGATTCAACCTTTCGAAGATCCTGAACGAGCCTTTCATTCGCTTAAAAGGCTTTTCAACACAAAAAGCTTTGATACTTCAAGTTCATTCGAGCTTGATTATTTTTCTGAAGAGAAAGAGGAAGAAGAAACAGAAACAATGGGCGAAAACACTACCATGGAGGAATACATGAACAAAACCCGTGCTGATTACACTTCAGGAGTTGCTAGACCAAAGTTTGATGATAAGTCAAAGTTTGAATTGAAGGGTCAGTTTCACAAGGAGCTAAGAGAGAATGCTTTCAGTGGATCGGAACATGAGGATGCTAATGAGCATGTTGAAAAGGTCCTCGAGATTGCGGATTTGTTTACTTCAGAAGGAGTCACTGACGATCAACTCATGCTAAGAATCTTTCCACTCTCGCTAAAAGGAGCTACTAACAAGTGGCTAAGGAATGAACCTGCTAGTTCAATCACTACATGGGAAGATTTGAAGAGCAAATTCCTGAAGAGATATTGTCCACCTGCTAGGACTGCTAAAAAGATGGAGGCTATCAACAGTTTCAAGCAAGAGCCTGATGAAACTCTTTATCAAGCTTGGGAAAGATTTAAAGATTTACTGGTAAAATTTCCTCAACACTATCTAACCCCTATGCAGGAGATAATATTGTTTTATCAAGGATTGGACGTGCCTACTAGACAAATTTTGGACGCTAAGGGAGCTGTGCCCCAAATGAGTGCAACCAATGCTAGGAAAGCGATCCAAGAAGCTGCTGATCATTCTCAAAAATGGCACGATGGGACCTCTACTAGATCTAAGAGCAGCACTAATTTTGACGGGATTGCTGCTATTCAAGCTCAATTGGATAAAATTAGTAGAGAGATGAAGAAGCGTGATGAAAGAGCGTATGCTGCCCAAGTTGGATGTGAAAAGTGCGAAGGACCTCACTACACTAAAGATTGCCCGAATAAGAATGAAAGTGAGACGTTTGAAGAAGCATATTACACCCAATTTGGACAACCATTCCAACCTTCAGGAAGATTTAGGGAAGCTACTCCGGGATTCTATCAAAAGAACAACTTCAATCCCGCTTATCAAGAAAGGAGGCAGACTTTAGATGACACTCTAAAGCAAATTATGGCCGATGCTGCTAAAAGACATGAAGAGAATACTGCTATGATCAAAGAAATCCGAGCTTCAACGGACACTACTACAAGAAATCAAGGAGCTTCGATCAAAGCATTGGAACAACAAATTGGTCAAATGAGCAAAGTTCTTCAAGAAAGGGGATATGGAAGTTTACCTAGCTCAACTGAGACCAACCCAAGGGATCATGTCAAGGCCATAAGCACCACTGAAGAAGTCACTCCTAACATACCTAGAAGATCGATGAATGGTAATGATGGTGCAAGACCCGAATTTTTCTTTAATTCTTCAATCAGCTTAAGGAGACTACTAAAGAGAAGACAAAGATTGAAGAGGAGATCAAGGCAACAATGAAAGAGGAGAGCCCTGCAACCGACTTACATGCCTTGCCTCATAAAGAAAAAGACCCAGGAAGTTTTACTCTACCTTGTTCAATTAATAATATATCTTTCAATAATGTGTTAGCTGACTTAGGAGCTAGTGTTAGTGTTATGCCTCTTAAGACATTCACTACCCTAGGACTAGGTAAATTAGCACCAACTAAGTTACTTATTGAATTGGCTGATAAAACGGTAAAACGACCTGAAGGGATTGCTAATAATGTGCTAGTTAAGATTGAGAAGTTTATTTTCCCTGTAGACTTTGTTATTTTAGATATGCCCGAGGATGTTAAGATTCCTTTAATCCTTGGAAGACCTTTCTTGTCTACTGCCCATGCTAAAATTGATGTGTTTAAAAGAAAAATCTCATTAAGGGTAGGGAATAATAAACTGGTCTATAAGTGCCAAGATCCTGTTAAAAGCATAATTAGAGGAGTCTATGTGCTAGGATTAAGAGAGCGTATGGACCTCGATCTTGAAGCTAGGCTTATGGGGGAAGCATTGATTCAAAACAACTCAACTAATCATAATCATGAGAACTTTGAGGAATTTATTGACCTTAATGTACCTACGGAACTTAGACGCGATGTTGTTGATGATTCTGATGATGAGTGGTATGATTGCGTGGTAATTAACAAACGTAGGAGAATAGTTGAGAAAACGAATTTGAATAATGATGTGTTTATTGAACTACCACCCCACCTTGCTTATTTATGCCTATATGATAATAAGAATTTCCCGTCTGTCATTTTGTCATCTCTGCCCGAAAGGGACAGAACTTTATTCATACAGATATTAAAGAAGAACGGCGTAGAAATTAAAGACGCGCAAGGAATGTTCAATATTACTGAATTGGCGATGAGGGAGCGCGATGTTTCCGACTCCTTCAATGATCGATATTAAAGAGCTGAACGTGAGTCTAACTTGAAGACTCTGGAATAAAGACAAGTGCTTACCGGGAGACAACCCGGAGAAGTTTTTATTATTCTGTTTTTGTGTCGAATCAGTCAGGCCGCAGAGGATACGGTGCATCTCAATTCTGAGATGCGACGCATCTCCTGTAATGGTCATATCTTTATTTTTCTGCATTTTTTATTTTAAACTTTAAAACTTTTTATCAGTTTATTTTAATGCGGCGCATCCCTGGTTAAGGATGCGGCGCATCTTCTATTCTGATTCGTATTTATTCAAGGCTCGATACGGCGTATCTTCTTCCATAAGATACGGCGCATCGACTGACCTGATGATTTTCATTTTTAATTTTTATGTTTTATTTTTATCTAACTACTAATGTATTATGCAAGTTTGAACCTTTCTTACCTTAGGTGTGTTTTAAAGCCTTGGTGGTATTATAGATTCCTGCATTTCCTGTGGATACATTGATTATGAAGCTTAAACGTTCTCATCCACAAGATAGATGATTTTTGCTCTTATACAAATGGAGGATCATACCGAGCAAATCTCAGGGGAGTTTTTCTGTTCTAATTCTTTTATTTTCCAGTTTTTAACCTTTTATACAAACAACGAGGATGTTGTTTAACTTAAGTGGGGGGATTGGAGAATTAGAACACTTAACACTTACTTGTCCTAAACTTTTCAAAATATGCTTAAAATGTGCTTAATATATA
The DNA here is from genome assembly GCA_021014915.2 of Artemisia tridentata subsp. tridentata. Lineage (NCBI taxonomy): Eukaryota > Viridiplantae > Streptophyta > Magnoliopsida > Asterales > Asteraceae > Artemisia > Artemisia tridentata. The sequence goes on from CP139506.1 coordinate 121,767,932, forward strand.
AAATTTTAAAATTTTTAGCATGTTTTTGTTTAAAGTCTAAGTTGCATAGCTGCACACATGACGTTATTTTCAAAAATTGTGATTTTTCAAAATTCACAAATCTATGAGTGTGCCGGTGACTTGTAAACTTTAGAACTTGGCTTGTATACTATTCGAGACCACCATAATAAGTATTATTTATATAATTGGAATGACTTGTCTAAATTGGTAAAATTTCTAGGATTACACCCAAAAAGCCTATTATATGTTATGTGTTATTAACTAACTACACTGGTTAGTTAACCCCCGTATAAACCTTTTGTTACTCTCGTTTTTAGAGTAAGATACCCCTAGAAAAACACTCAGAGCCATTCCTTTCGTTTCTTACACCTTTGTTTTAAATGTTTCGTTACACCCTTACACCTTAGCCTACCCTGTAGATTAAGATCCGTGGTTGGTTAATTGCTATAGGCAAAGTGTGTTTCCTTACATTACCTGTGTTCGCGTGCGTAATTCATTATCTATGGTTAGGTCGGGAAATTGCACAATGCAATTGGAGTGAAAGTAAATATTGTATATCTTTGAGTTTATTTTTCGTGTGTTTACTACTTTCACTATTACCGTTATTTCTGAAGTCATGAAAAGTATGGAAAAATTATCCAGAATTATCATTATAGTGATGTGGTGAAATTTTACACATCTTTGTTTATCTTAAAAAAAAAAATTAAAAAAAAAAAAAAAAAAAGAAAAAAAAAAAAAGAAAAGTTGGATGTTTGTTTTAACCAACTTATGTAAAGTTTTGTATTAAGTGGTCGATATCACCACTATTTGTTGTATATTATATTTATGGATTGAATGGGAGTTGGCAGTTATGGGAACGCCAACTAAGGTTTATTCTTTGATTAAGATCTTGTTGAGTATAATTCGTGTCTACCTAAAGCGTGTGTTTCAAGTGTTAAAGCGTGAGTTATTCTATGATATGAGTCTTATTCATGGGATGGTTGGGATAGTGATTAACCACACTTAGGATTTTAATTTATTTGTTTTGTTTATTTTTCATTTTACACCAATTTATATCCCAAATATTATCCATACCCTACATTATTCTTTATCCAACCAAACCTTTGATTTATTGAGATTAGGGATTTGAGCAATCTTAAGTATCGTAGTCGTGGATTCGGCTATGTATTTATGATTTTGTCGCCCTTTTTGATATATTATTATTGGTGAAGTTTGGACCTATCTTTAGCCTATTCGAGTTAAGGATTTGAGCAATTGCAAGTATCGTGTTCGTGGATTCGATCATGTATTTGTGATTTTGTCGCCTTTTCTGGAATTTGAGATCGATAGAGATTAAGAATAATTAACCCTTAAGCCTAAAAACCCCTTTTTACCGCTTTAGACTTGTTATTCCTTGGCTTTAGTGGGGGAGATGTGTATACTTGCCAAGCTTATGATAGAATATTCGTCACGACTGGACAGTTAAACGATTAGATTTGCTTTTATCAAATTCTTTTATTTTACTTCTAATTCGTTAAGTGTTTAGTTGTGTGATTATGACAAAAATGAATACATGCTTAAATGTAAAAATAAATCCTAATATCTTTTAGGATACATTTTCATAAGATTAATTCTAAGGTTTACTTGGGGACAAGTAAAGTTCAAGTGGGGGATATTTGATGAACTCAAATAACTACATTTTATTACTATCATTTATCCAATTAATTTGACTTGTTTTATTATATTATGTATGAGGATTGATACTTAATCGTTTATTTTTGTAATTCTCAGGTAAAAACAAGCATTTGGTGAAACTTGGCGATTTTGGACTAATTATGGAGCAAAACATGCAAGAAGTTAAGAGTCTACCGAAATGTACAAGATCAAGACTATTCTGCTCCAGATGCGCCGCATCTTGCTTATTACATACGGCGCATCACTATCAATATTTCACCAGATACGATCCATGATACAAGAGGACATGCGCCGCATACAAAGATGAAGATACGCCGCATCTTCTGGCGGTGTACGAATATTCCTGAATATTATAATCTTGGACCCCATGCGAAGTTAAGTCAATGCGCCGCATCTACTTACTAGATGCGCCGCATCTTACCCTCAAACAGAAACTATAAATACCCCAAGACCAGACGAATTCGAGAATAATAAAAAAGGGGAGAATATTATATACGAAGACCGAAGTACAGAAAACCTAAGGACGAATTCAGTCAAATAGGCAGCACAAGACACACTCAAACGAAGATACAAGAGCTGTAAGAAGGTGCTGCATGTGTTTAATTCATTAAGTAGTTTTGTTTTATTGTGTTAGTAAACTTTAATTCATCAAGATTGGTGGCTTGTGTAATGTGACAATGGAAAGATTGCACTCCCTTAAAACTGCTTTCCCATTAATTAAAGTTTATATGTTGATGTCTTTGGTGACTTTTATTAGTTCATTGATAACCTCTGTGTCTAGCTGAGCGTTGATCGGGTCGCCATGCCTCTGCCCTCGCCTATTTATTAGATCGCCTATGCATTCTATCGTCTGCAGAAAAGTAGGAAGAAAGATAAATAGGATAGTCATAAGTAATCATTAAGGGTTTACTCGCCGATAAGATTAGAACCAACGAGAAAGGACTTAATCTCGGTGCGTTGCATCGAACTATACACTTCATATAAAACTAGCAATAAAACAAGTGACAAACTACTTATCTATCAGGACAGCCTTCTTATTGCCTCAAGTATTTATCTGTGTACGTGTGTGCTATTCGCTGATTCGTGCCTATTGGTTTAGTTTATTATTTAATTGCAACCAAATCGTGCCAGTCTCTCAAGCTGAACCCCTTGCGTTAGAATAGGTTGTATAGCTAACTTAATTTATTAAAATACTGATTAAAATAACTAGATAATACGTTCCACTCTTAGTGATCGACACTCTACTTACCATTATATTCATACTGACCGGGTACACTGCTCGTTAAGTGCGTGTGTTATTGATAAGTCGGCTAAATATAAATTTAAAACTTGAGTAGGCATTAATACTGCTAAACCGCAACGACACAACGCACCGCATCACCCGTGCTGATTACACTTCAGGAGTTGCTAGACCAAAGTTTGATGATAAGTCAAAGTTTGAATTGAAGGGTCAGTTTCTCAAGGAGCTAAGAGAGAATGCTTTCAGTGGATCGGAACATGAGGATGCTAATGAGCATGTTGAAAAGGTCCTCGAGATTGCAGATTTGTTTACTTCAGAAGGAGTCACTGACGATAAACTCATGCTAAGAATCTTTCCACTCTCGCTAAAAGGAGCTGCTAACAAGTGGCTAAGGAATGAACCTGCTAGTTCAATCACTACATGGGAAGATTTGAAGAGCAAATTCCTGAAGAGATATTGTCCACCTGCAAAGACTGCTAAAAAGATGGAGGCTATCAACAGTTTCAAGCAAGAGCCTGATGAGACTCTTTATCAAGCTTGGGAACGATTTAAAGATTTACTGGTAAAATGTCCTCAACACTATCTAACCCCTATGCAGGAGATAATATTGTTTTATCAAGGATTGGACGTGCCTACTAGACAAATCTTGGACGCTAAGGGAGCTGTGCCTCAAATGAGTGCAGCCAATGCTAGGAAAGCTATCCAAGAAGCTGCTGATCATTCTCAAAAATGGCACGATGGGACCTCTACTAGATCTAAGAGCAGCACTAATTTTGACGGGATTGCTGCTATTCAAGCTCAATTGGATAAAATTAGTAGAGAGATGAAGAAGCGTGATGAAAGAGTGTATGCTGCCCAAGTTGGATGTGAAAAGTGCGAAGGACCTCACTACACTAAAGATTGCCCGAATAAGAATGAAAGTGGACAACCATTCCGACCTTCAGGAAGATTTAGGGAAGCTACCCCGGGATTCTATCAAAAGAACAACTTCAATCCCGCTTATCAAGAAAGGAGGCAGACTTTAGATGACACTCTAAAGCAAATTATGGCCGATGCTGCTAAAAGACATGAAGAGAATACTGCTATGATCAAAGAAATCCGAGCTTCAACGGACACTATTACAAGAAATCAAGGAGCTTCGATCAAAGCATTGGAACAACAAATTGGTCAAATGAGCAAAGTTCTTCAAGAAAGGGGATATGGAAGTTTACCTAGCTCAACTGAAACCAACCCAAGAGATCATGTCAAGGCCATAAGCACCACTGAAGAAGTCACTCCTTACTTACCTAGCGGAACTTAGACGCGATGTTGTTAATGATTCTGATGATGAGTGGTATGATTGCGTAGTAATTAACAAACGTAGGAGAATAGTTGAGAAAACGAATTTGAATAATGATGTGTTTATTGAACTACCACCCCACCTTGCTTATTTATGCCTATATGATAATAAGAATTTCCCGTCTATCATTTTGTCATCTCTGCCCGAAAGGGACAGAACTTTGTTTATACAGATATTAAAGAAGAACGGCGTGGAAATTAAGGACGAGCAAGGAATGTTCAATATTACTGAATTGGCAATGAGGGAGCGCGATGTTTCCGACTCCTTCAATGATCGATATTAAAGAGCTGAACGTGAGTCTAACTTGAAGACTCTGGAATAAAGACAAGTGCTGACCGGGAGACAACCCGGAAAAAAATTTATTATTCTGTTTATGTGTCGAGTCAGTCAGGCCCGCAGAGGATACGGCGCATCTCAATTCCAAGATGCGACGCATCTCCTGCACTGGTCATATCTTGCTTTATTTTTCTGCATTTTTTACTTTCGACTTTAAAACTTTTAATCAGTTTATTTTAATGCGGCGCATCCCTGGTTAAGGATGCGACGCATCTTCTATTCTGATTCGTAATTATTCCAGGCTCGATACGGCGTATCTTCTTCCATAAGATACGGCGCATCGACTGACCTGATGATTTTCATTTTTAATTTTTATGTTTTATTTTTCCTAACTACTAATGTATTATGCAAGTTTGAACCTTTCTTAACTTAGGTGTGTTTAAAGTCTTGGTGGTATTATAGATTCCTGCATTTCCTGTGGATACATTGATTATGAAGCTTAAACGTTCTCATCCACAAGAAAGATGATTTTTGCTCTTATACTAATGGAGGATCATACCGAGCAAATCTCAGGGGAGTTTTTCTGTTCTAATTCTTTTATTTTCCAGTTTTTAACCTTTTATACAAACAACGAGGACGTTGTTTAACTTAAGTGAGGGGATTGGAGAATTAGAACACTTAACACTAACTTGTCCTAAACTTTTCAAATATTATGCTTAAAATGTGCTTAATATATCAAAATTTAAAATTTTTAGCATGTTTTTGTTTAAAGTCTAAGTTGCATAGCTGCACACATGACGTTATTTTCAAAGATTGTGATTTTTCAAAATTCACAAATCTATGAGTGTGCCGGTGACTTATAAACTTTAGAACTTGGCTTGTATACTATTCGAGACCACCATAATAAGTATTATTTATATAATTGGAATGACTTGTCTAAATTGGTAAATTTCTAGGATTACACCCAAATAGCCTTTATATGTTATGTGTTATTAGCTAACTACACTGGTTAGTTAACCCCCGTATAAACCCTTTTGTTACTCTCATTTTTAGAGTAAGATACCCCTAGAAAAACACTCAGAGCCATTCCTTTCGTTTCTTACACCTTTGTTAAAATGTTTCGTTACACCCTTACACCTTAGCCTACCCTGTAGATTAAAATCCGTGGTTGGTTAATTGCTTTAGGCAAAGTGTGTTTCCTTACATTACCTGTGTTCGCGTGCGTAATTCATTATCTATGGTTAGGTCGGGAAATTGCACAATGCAATTGGAGTGAAAGTAAATATTGTATATCTTTGAGTTTATTTTTCGTGTGTTTACTACTTTCACTATTACCGTTATTTCTGAAGTCATGAAAAATATGAAAAAATTATCCAGAATTATCATTATAGTGATGTGGTGAAATTTTACACATCTTTGTTTATGTTAAAAAAAAAAAAAAAAAAAAAAAAAATCGAAAAAATAGAAAAGAAAAAGGAAGAGTTGGATGTTTGTTTTAACCAACTTATGTAAAGTTTTGTATTAAGTGGTCGATATCACCACTAATTGTTGTATACTATATTTATGGATTGAATGGGAGTTGGCAGTTATGGGAACACCAACTAAGGTTTATTCTTTGATTGAGATCTTGTTGAGTATAATTCGTGTCTACCTAAAGCGTGTGTTTCAAGTGTTAAAGCGTGAGTTATTCTATGATATGAGTCTTATTCATGGGATGGTTGGGATAGTAATTAACCACACTTAGGATTTTAATTTATTTGTTTTGTTTATTTTTCATTTTTACACCAATTTATATCCCAAATATTATCCATACCCTATATTATTCTTTATCCAACCAAACCTTTGATTTATTGAGATTAGGGATTTGAGCAATCTTAAGTATCGTAGTCGTGGATTCGGCTATGTATTTATGATTTTGTCGCCCTTTTTGATATAATATTATTGGTAAAGTTTGGACCTATCTTTAACCTATTCGAGTTAAGGATTTGAGCAATTGCAAGTATCGTGTTCGTGGATTCGATCATGTATTTGTGATTTTGTCGCCTTTTCTGGAATTTGAGATCGATAGAGATGAGAATAATTAACCCTTAAACCTCAAAACCCTTTTTAACGCTTTAGACATGTTATTCCTTGGCTTTAGTGGGGGAGATGTGTATACTTGCCAAGCTTATGATAGAATATTCCTCACGACTGGACAGTTAAACGATTAGATTTGCTTTTATCAAATTATTTTATTTTACTTCTAATTCGTTAAGTGTTTAGTTGTATGATTATGACAAAAATGAATACGTGCTTAAATATAAAAATAAATCCTAATATCTTTTAGGATACATTTTCATAAGATTAATTCTAAGGTTTACTTGGGGACAAGTAAAGTTCAAGTGGGGGGATATTTGATGAACTCAAATAAGTACATTTTATTACTATCATTTATCCTATTAATTTGACTTGTTTTATTATATTATGTATGAGGATTGATACTTAATCGTTTACTTTTGTAATTCTCAGGTAAAAACAAGCATTTGGTGAAACTTGGCGATTTTGGACTAATTATGGAGCAAAACAAGCAAGAAGTTAAGAGTCTACCAAAATGCACAAGATCAAGACTATTCTGCTCCAGATGCGCCGCATCTTGCTTATTACATACGGCGCATCACTATCAAGATTTCACAAGATACGATCCAAGATACAAGAGGACATGCGCCGCATCCAAGAATGGAGTTACGCCGCATCTTCTGGCGGTGTACGAATATTCCTGAATATATTAATCTTGGACCCCACGCGAAGTTAAGTCAATGCGCCGCATCTACTTACTAGATGCGCCGCATCTTACCCTCAGACAGAAACTATAAATACCCCAAAGACCAGACGAATTGAGAGTTCCGAAGTTCGACAGAAGACCGAAGTACAGAAACCTAAGGACGAATTCAGTCAAGATAGCAGCACAAGACACACCTTGAACAAAGATACAAGAGCTGTAAGAAGGTCCTGCATGTGTTTAATTCATTAAGTAGTTTTGTTTTATTGTGTTAGTAAACTTTAATTCATCAGGATTGGTGGCTTGTGTAATGTGACAACGGAAAGATTGCACTCCCTTAAAACTGCTTTCTCATTAATTAAAGTTTATATGTTGATCTCTTTGGTGACTTTTATTAGTGCATTGATAACCTCTGTGTCTAGCTGAGCGTTGATCGGGTCGCCATGCCTCTGCCCTCGCCTATTTATTAGATCGCCTATGCATTCTATCGTCTGCAGAAAAGTAGGAAGAAAGATAAATAGGATAGTCATAAGTAATCATTAAGGGTTTACTCGCCGATAAGATTAGAACCAACGAGAAAGGACTTAATCTCGGTGCGTTGCATCGAACTATACACTTCATATAAAACTAGCAATAAAACAAGTGACAAACTACTTATCTATCAGGACAGGTCTTCTTATTGTCTCGAGTATTTATCTGTGTACGTGTGTGCTACTTGCTGATTCGTGCCTATTAGTTTAGTTTATTATTTAATTGCAACCAATCGTGCCAGTCTCTCAGGTTGAACCCCTTGCGTTAGATTAGGTTGTATAGCTAACTTAATATATTAAAATACTGATTAGAATAACTAGATAATACGTTCCACTCTTAGTGATCGACACTCTACTTACCATTATATTCATACTGACCGGGTACACTGCTCGTTAAGTGTGTGTGTTATTGATAAGTGGCTAAATATAAATTTAAAACTTGAGTAGGCATTAATACTGCTAAACCGCAATGACACATCGCACGCATCAACCATCCATAACACTAAGCCCATAAGCATTACTATTCACAGAGGGCCAAAGAAGTCTGAGAAGAACACACCCTTCAAATTCTCAGATTATGGGCTTAAGGAATAGGACATGATGGGGCCCATCCTGAGGAAGAAGCAAAATAGAATCGTTCCTGATCTTTTAGCAACCCTGAACAACAAGTATGAGGAACTGGAAAGGGTGGCCAAGAGCCTGGGAATAGATCATGAGAAGGCACTTGCTTCTCACGGACTTGGAATTCCTGAACCAACTCAGAAGACTGGGGAGAAGAGGAAAGCTATAGGCCAAGAACCTGAACAATTCATAGTTGCCCTTCACTGCAACAGGATTCCTCCTCAAAGGGTCATGTTTGTTCCTAACAAATTTATCAAGCTTCCTGAGTATGGTATCTTCTTCATCGATGAGTTTGGCCAACAGGCCTTTCAAAGAGTCAGTGATATAAACTTGGCGGAAACAACAACTCTTCTTGCATACAAGCTGATGGCGATTCACGTAAAGAGCCCTGAAAATGAAGAGTTTATAAAACTGATAGACAAGATGATGAATGAAAGACCCGACAAGGAGAAGTTGGTATCTAAGAAGGCTAAGTTAGAGCTCATGGGAATCTTGGAAGCCTGAGTACAGATCCCTGAGCATTATGTTTAGATTATAGGACTTTGTAATGATATGAATAAAATGATGACCCAAGTTTTGTTATATTAGTGTCCTTTAATAGCTTTCTAATATATTTAGTGTAAGAAGAAGCCCATTTGCTCACTTACACTGATCAAACACTTAGGCATAATTTATATCCAAATAGGGGGAGATTGTTGGGTTCTTCAGTACCCAAGCGTCCTGACAACAAGGATTTGAATACAAATTAGACAAGTGTTAAACAACGGTAAACAATCTCAGGTCACTGAGTGAGTTATCTTCAGGATGCTTAGGACGAGTCTAAGAAGAAAGATTCACCATTCAGTGAGGAGGAACTCCCTGAGTGTTACTTAAGCCAAAGAATAAGATAATGGGTTCAATGAGTGATGACAATAACTCACTGAACCCCAGTCTCCTTGATGAACTCAAATAAGTACATTTTATTACTATCATTTATCCTATTAATTTGACTTGTTTTACTATATTATGTATGAGGATTGATACTTAATTGTTTACTTTTGTAATTCTCAGGTAAAAACAAGCATTTGGTGAAACTTAGCGATTATGGACTAATAATGGAGCAAAACGTGCATAAAGTGGAAGTCTACTGACATGGACAAGATCAAGTCAATTCTGCTCCAGATGCGCCGCATCTCACTCTCGAAATGCGCCGCATCTCTATCAAGATATCACCAGATACGATCCAAGATACAAGAGGACATGCGCCGCATCCTAATCAAGAGTTACGCCGCATCTTCTGGCGGTGTACGAATATTCCTGAATATTATAATCTTGGACCCCACGCGAAGTTAAGTACATGCGCCGCATCTACTTACTAGATGCGCCGCATCTTCCCTCAGACAGAAACTATAAATACCCCGTAGACTAGACGAGTTCCAAAGGGTTCGAAACCCTAAAACCGAAGTTCGGACAGCAGAGCAAAAGGACGAATTCAGTCAAGGAGGCAGCACAAGACACACCCAAATCGAAGATACAAGAGCTGTAAGAAGGTGCTGCATGTATTTAATTCATTAAGTAGTTTTGTTTTATTGTGTTAGCAAACTTTAATTCATCAGGATTGGTGGCTTGTGTAATGTGACAACGAAAGATTGCACTCCCTTTAATACTTGCTTTCCCATCAATTAAAGTTTATATGTTGATGTCTTTGGTTACTACTTATTAGTGCATTGATAACCTCTGTGTTTATTAGTGGCTTGCGGGCATTTGACTGCGGGACAAGATGTGGCTCCCACGGTTGTTTCTAAATTGATCACTTAGGAATAACTTTTAGACATAAGTAATCATTAAGGGTTTACTCGCCGATGAGAATAGGACCAACGAGAAAGGGTTAATTACATACACTTCATATAAAGCTATCAATAAAACAAGTGACAATCTACTTAATCATAAGGACAGCCCTCTTATTGTCTCGAGTATCTATCTGTGTACGTGTGTGCTACTTGCTGATTCGTGCCTATTAGTTTATTTTATTATTTAATTGCAAACAAAACTGTGCCAGTCTCTCAGGCTGAAACCCCCTTGCGTTAGGATATTAAAATACTGATTAGAATAACTAGATAATACGTTCCACTCTTAGTGATCGACACTCTACTTACCATTATCTTCATACTGACCGGGTACACTGCTCGTTAAGTGTGTGTGTTATTGATAAGTCGGCTAAATATAAATTTAAAACTTGAGTAGGCATTAAAACTGCTAAACCGCAACGACACATCACGCGCATCAAGTTTTTGGCGCCGCTGCCGGGGAGTGAATTGTTATTATCTGTTAATTTGATTAGTATTTTAATTAGGTTTTTTCTTTTTATTAGATTAATTGCATCATTGTACTATTTTGCATATTTGTTGTATTGTGTGTTAATTGTTTTCTTTTATTTTTGTGTGTTTATTTTTGTTTGTGTGTTTAATTTTTTGTTTTTATTTTATTTTTGTTTTAATTTTTTCGTATTTTCTGTTCTGCTATCGTTGTACTGTGCTAAATCAAACGATACGGCGCATCTGATCTCTCAGATACGGCGTATTGCGTTCAATTTTTTTTAATACAACGCGTTTAATTAATTCGATACGACGCATCTTTTCCCCAAGATACGGCGTATCTGTTTTTAACAAGAAAATTTTTCTAAGCGATAAAGTAATACGACGCATCTGCTTTTGCAGATACGGCGTATCTGTTTTTGATAAAAATTTTCTGAACGATAACGCCATACGACGCATCTTCTTTTGAAGATACGGCGTATCTATTATTTTAATTAAAAACAGTTTGCGAATTATTAAACAGATACGACGTATCGATCTCTGTCGATACGGCGCATCTTACTGAATCAAAAATCTTTTATTTTTTTTACGTAACGAAAATACGGCGCATTAACTTTCGTTAATACGACGCATTTAATTTTAATTAGATAAATTGATTTTTGATTAATTAATTCGATACGGCGCATTCTTAAATTCTAAAGCGGCGTATCTATTTTCTGAATAAAAGTCTGATTAAATTTTAACGATTATAAGATACGGCGTATCCAACTTTTTGGATACGGCGCATCGTCTGCAGATATCAGCTATTTGTATTCTTATATCCGTTTCTATATTCATTAATTTCTCTTCTAGCGAACAAATCCTACTGATAATTTTACCTTGGATGACAGATTTTGCTATGGAAGACATGTCAGTTAACGGATATCTTGCTAAGGAATGCTTGTTTTCAGATTCATTCAATGTACTCATGATCGATGCAGATTTATTCTCCTGGGAGACTCCTCTTGAAGCTGCTTTTAAGGAATTCATGCGTTTGTCCAACATTGACGAGGAGGTGTTCTCTTATGATGTATTTATGAGGTACACTGGAGATGAATTATCGCTCTTATGGCCTAACATTGAGTCCAAAGGATTGAACTGGACTACTATCGAAGAAGATGATAGGAAATTATCTCTTGCATACATGGACTCAAGCAACAACAACTGTGGTGGAGGCAATACCCAAAACTCTTACATGCCTTATTCCGAGTGGTACTGGGGATTAAATGAGAACTATCAGGATAATGACATGAATTATGCTTTGGCGGAATTACTGTTTCATGGCAGATTGGTAAGATTGATAGACCTCTCCCTCAATGATTGGCTAGAACTCAAATATGGTAGTCCGGAATTTGCCCCTGTAAATGAGGTCAAGGAGATTATGACTTCATGGTTGACTCGGAGTTTTAAGAAGCAATTTAACGAGTTCATGGAGATAAAAAAGAATATGATTGGGAAGGTTTGCTTTGACGTTAACCATGATCCTAACGATGTTGATTTTTCAGAATGGTTAGCTAGTAAGTTTAATAACCACAAGAGCATGGATCGTGCTACTAAGGATGCATTATGGGTATATTGGATGAGGGGAGAAGACGAAGAAGTAGAAAGCGATTATGGGTCGTCACACCATGATTCAACAATCAATGAGGGCATTGAAGAACTTTTCAGAATTGACATTGATTTGTTAGAATATGAGACACCCTTGTGCAAGCAGTTCAAGGAATTTAACTACCTTCTTCAAGTCGACGATGATGTGCTTACTGGAGATCTACCAGGATTTAAGACTTATGACGATTTCAAAAACACCTGGTACTATGAATGGAATGACCAAGTACCATGGGTATCGGATAAACCATGGGAATTTGAGCACATTAATCATACCTGTACACCCTTCGTTTTCAAGGACGGGAGTAGTGTTTGGCCAACCTGTGATTATAAAAGTGACGGAACCTGTAATGGGGGAAGTATAATTGGGATGAAAAGAGTTGGAAACGATGTAACCTTTGAAGATTATGAGTGGTACGATAATGTTGAAGACTGCCCACGAAAATCGGAGGCTTTACAAGAAAAGGGCAGGATTGAACGCTTGAAAGGACTTAAGGGGACATCGGATACTACTTTCTGGGAATGGGTGCATAAACAGTTTGATGATTTCACAAAGCTTAGTCGACGGTTACAATATGATTTGGAAAGAGAATGGGAGGCGATTCAAGATAATAGTAAAAATGAGTCATTGATTGAAGAACTAGATGATTATTTGATTAAGGATCCTTATTTTAAGTTTGTTGACAAGGACGAAGAAGAATTCACCAAAAGAAAGTGTCAACTACTTGGGATTCCATACAATGAGCCACCCATGATTATTTCTGAAAAATTTAAAATCATCAAATATTCTTTGGGTCCTGATGAAGAATATACTGCGGTGAAAACAAAGAGTTATATAAGATTAAGTCGAACGGAAGAAAACGTCGCAGAGATATACGGGAAAATCTTTCGGATGAAGGACGAAGGATGGACCGTGACAAGGACTTATTGCTGAGCTGAACGTGAGTCTAACTTGAAGACTCTGGAATAAAGACAAGTGCTTACCGGGAGACAACCCGGATTTATCTTTTATTATTCTGTTTTCTGTGTCGAGTCAGTCCAGGCCGCACGAAGATACGGCGCATCTCAATTCTGAGATGCGACGCATCCTCTGCAATGGTCATATCTTATTTTATTTTTCTGCATTTTTATTTTCGACTTTAAAACTATTTATCAGTTTATTTTAATGCGGCGCATCCCTGGTTAAGGATGCGGCGCATCTTTATTCTGATCCGTATTTATTCCAGGCTCGATACGGCGTATCTTCTTCAATAAGATACGGCGCATCGACTGACCTGATGATTTTCAGTTTTAATTTTTAAGTTTTATTTTTCCTAACTACTAATGTGTTATGCAAGTTGAACCTTTCTTATCTTAGGTGTGTTTTAAAGTGTTGGTGGTATTATAGTTTCCTGGATTTCCTGTGGATACATCAAGTATGAAGCTTTAACGTTCTAATCCACAAGAAGTTGATTTTTGCTCATATACAAATGGAGGATCATACCGAGCAAATCTCAGGGGAGTTTTTCCGTTCTAATTCTTTTATTTCCAGTTTTTAACCTTTTATACAAACAACGAGGACGTTGTTTAACTTAAGTGGGGGAATAGGAGAATTAGAACACTTAACAATTACTTGTCCTACTTTTTCAAAAATTATGCTTAAAATGTGCTTAATATATCAAACTTAAAAAAAATTTAGCATGTTTTTGTTTAAGATCTAAGTTGCATAGCTGCACACAGGACGTTATTTTCAAAAATTGTGATTTTCCAAAATTCACAAATCTATGAGTGTGCCGGTGACTTGTAAACTTTAGAACTTGGCTTGTATACTATTCGAGACCACCATAATGAGTATTATTTATATAATTGGAATGACTTGTCTAAATTGGTAAATTTCTAGGATTACACCCAAAAAGCCTATTATGTGTTATGTGATATTAGCTAACTACACTGGTTAGTTAACCCCCGTATAAACCCTTTTGTTACTCTCACTTTTAGAGTAAGATACCCCTAGAAAAACATTCAGAGCCATTCCTTTCGTTTCTTACACCTATGTTTAAAATGTTTCGTTACACCTTAAACCTTAGCCTACCCTGTAGATTAGAATCCGTGGTTGGTTAATTGCTATAGGCAGAGTGTGTTTCCTTACATTACCTGTGTTCGCGTGCGTAATTCATTATCTATGGTTAGGTCGGGAAATTGCATAATGCAAATTGGAGTGAAAGTAAATATTGTATATTTTTGAGTTTATTTTTTTCGTGTGTTTACTACTTTCACTATTACCGTTATTTCTGAAAGTATGAAAAGTATGGAAAAATTATCCGGAAAGAAAGTTGTAGTGATGTGGTGAAATTTTACACATCTATGTTTATGTTTCAAGTTAAAAAAAAAAAAAAAAAAAAAAAAAAAAAAAAAAAAAAAAAAAAAAAAAAATCGAAAAAATGAGAAAAGAAAAAGAAAGAAAAAAGAGTTGGATGTTTATTTTAAGCCAACGATGTAGAGTTATGTAAGTGGTCGATATCACCACTATTTGTTGTATTATATCTATGGATTGAATGGGAATTGGCAGTTATGGGAACGCCAATTAAGGTTTATTCTTTGATTAAGATTTTGTTGAGTATAATTCGTGTCTACCTAAAGCGTGTGTTTCAAGTGTTAAAGCGTGAGTTATTCAATGATATGAGTCTTATTCATGGGATGGTTGGGATAGTGATTAACCACACTTAGGATTTTAATTTATTTGTTTTGTTTATTTTTATTTTTACACCAATTTATATCCCAAATGTTATCCATACCCTGTATTGTTCTTTATCCAACCGAACCTTTGATTTATTGAGATTAGGGATTTGAGCAATCTTAAGTATCGTAGTCGTGGATTCGGCTATGTATTTATGATTTTGTCGCCCTTTTTGATATATTATTATTGGTGAAGTTTGGACCTATCTTTAGCCTATTCGAGTTAAGGATTTGAGCAATTGCAAGTATCGTGTTCGTGGATTCGATCATGTATTTGTGATTTTGTCGCCTTTTCTGGAATTTGAGATCGATAGTGAAAAGAGAATAATTAACCCTTAAGCCTAAAAACCCTTTTTACCGCTTTAGACTTGTTATTCCTTAGCTTTAGTGGTGGAGATGTGTACACTTGCCAAGCTTATGATAGAATATTCGTCGCGACTGGACAGTTAAACGATTAGATTTGCTTTTATCGACTTATTTTATTTTACTTCTAATTCGTTAAGTGTTTGGTTGTGTGATTATGAGATAAACGAATACATGCTTAAATATAAAAATAAATCCTAACATCTTTTAGGATACATTTTCATAAATGAAATTCTAAGGTTTACTTGGGGACAAGTAAAGTTCAAGTGGGGGGATATTTGATGAACTCAAATAAGTACATTTTATTACTATCATTTATCCTATTAATTTGACTTGTTTTACTATATTATGTATGAGGATTGATACTTAATTGTTTACTTTTGTAATTCTCAGGTAAAAACAAGCATTTGGTGAAACTTAGCGATTATGGACTAATAATGGAGCAAAACGTGCATAAAGTGGAAGTCTACTGACATGGACAAGATCAAGTCAATTCTGCTCCAGATGCGCCGCATCTCACTCTCGAAATGCGCCGCATCTCTATCAAGATATCACCAGATACGATCCAAGATACAAGAGGACATGCGCCGCATCCTAATCAAGAGTTACGCCGCATCTTCTGGCGGTGTACGAATATTCCTGAATATTATAATCTTGGACCCCACGCGAAGTTAAGTACATGCGCCGCATCTACTTACTAGATGCGCCGCATCTTCCCTCAGACAGAAACTATAAATACCCCGTAGACCAGACGAGTTCCAAAGAGTTCGAAACCCTAAAACCGAAGTTCGGACAGCAGAGCAAAAGGACGAATTCAGTCAAGGAGGCAGCACAAGACACACCCAAATCGAAGATACAAGAGCTGTAAGAAGGTGCTGCATGTATTTAATTCATTAAGTAGTTTTGTTTTATTGTGTTAGCAAACTTTAATTCATCAGGATTGGTGGCTTGTGTAATGTGACAACGAAAGATTGCACTCCCTTTAATACTTGCTTTCCCATCAATTAAAGTTTATATGTTGATGTCTTTGGTTACTACTTATTAGTGCATTGATAACCTCTGTGTTTATTAGTGGCTTGCGGGCATTTGACTGCGGGACAAGATGTGGCTCCCACGGTTGTTTCTAAATTGATCACTTAGGAATAACTTTTAGACATAAGTAATCATTAAGGGTTTACTCGCCGATGAGAATAGGACCAACGAGAAAGGGTTAATTACATACACTTCATATAAAGCTATCAATAAAACAAGTGACAATCTACTTAATCATAAGGACAGCCCTCTTATTGTCTCGAGTATCTATCTGTGTACGTGTGTGCTACTTGCTGATTCGTGCCTATTAGTTTATTTTATTATTTAATTGCAAACAAAACTGTGCCAGTCTCTCAGGCTGAAACCCCCTTGCGTTAGGATATTAAAATACTGATTAGAATAACTAGATAATACGTTCCACTCTTAGTGATCGACACTCTACTTACCATTATCTTCATACTGACCGGGTACACTGCTCGTTAAGTGTGTGTGTTATTGATAAGTCGGCTAAATATAAATTTAAAACTTGAGTAGGCATTAAAACTGCTAAACCGCAACGACACATCACGCGCATCACTCCTCAACAACTATAATGATTGAAGACTGAAGACTTAAGACCTAGACTGAAGAATCTGAAGTCTGAAAGAAAGGCGGGACTAGGCGGGAAGAGTTTGAAAAGATAAGGAGAAGTCCTTATCAGGCCAAAGTCAAACTTTCCCTGAAAGGCTTAAGAACAAGAACAGTGTTATCACTGACATTCAGAAAGCAATATTAACCTATTCCCAAAATAGATTCCTGTAACTGTGACAAAATACTGTTGTATTTTGTCCAGACTAGCTAGGTCATTCTTTTTGTATTTTTAGTCACGGGTGCTCTTTTATACTTGTGTATAAATAGGATCATAAGGGAGAAAAGTGGATAAGTTTTGTGCATTAAAAGCTTAGACTTTCACAAAACCACTTTTCTTTCCCAAAGAGCAACCTAGTCCCTGAGATAGCTCAGTGGTTCATTCATAGTTGTCACTCAAGTATAGCTTGAGTTTAGTGAAGAGAACATACCATACCTTGTCATTTCAATCCCAACTGTTTATTCCGCAAACACTTGGGTATAGATTCTTTTGATTAATTTCTAATAAGAATTTAAACATTGAAAAACTTTTGTTTTTATCTTTTACATTTTACTTATTTGTTTAAATTAATCAACACATTACTCAGTCATGGAACATGATTAGTCTAACTTTGTAGTTAAATCTAATTGTATAACGGGATCAACAGATACGCACACGTTTAGACCATTATATTCAATTTTGATACTAGATCCCTAATTTACGAATTCACCACCATTAATCAAATGGATCCTAATTAATTAATGGAAACATGAATGATATAATACATGCATCAATTAACGCGGTCAATAACATTAAACACATCATCAAAACCTAGATCCCCAAATTTTCATATAGAACATAATCCCTAATTGAAAATTGAAGAGTTAAGAATCAATTACCTGCCATTATTGATCCTAGAGATGATTAGGAACGACCAATTAACAAATACTTTGAAATTTTTTTAGTGTGGCGGCGGCGGTTAAAGATATGTGGTAAAAAATGAGTGTTTACGCCGGAGGTTTATATTTATATTGGTCAGGAGTTACGGCATAGCCAACTATCCCAGTTACGCCGTAATCTAATCTTTAGAAATTTTTATTAATTAATTTAACATTTTAGTTACGCCGTAACTAAACATAATGGTTACGCTGTAATAATAAATTTAACGTTGAAATTTTTGATTTTGTAATTGTATAGGATATATCCAAAGTTCAAGAATTGTAATATGAGAGATGAATTACGTACCTGAAGATATGTAGTTGAGTACGAAACGTCTCTTATCATAGGTCAAACATTATTCATTAATTAAACGCATACCTTAGATCTTTTTAAATAAACTGCTCCCCGGCAGCGGCACCAAAAACCTGATTGTATTTTTCATCCTGATTTAAATTTATAAACTAAGACATACGAGGATCAACATATACTAATGGGCAGAGAACCCGATCAAATGTAGTAAAGCCTAGGTAAATTCGAGTGTCGTCCCTAAGAGCTATTGTCTTAGAGAACTAAGGTATTTAATATAATAGAAGGTTTGATAATAGATGTGAAGTAATAATTAAAATCCTATTTTAAACAGAATTAAAATTTAAAGATAGGAAGTAGGAAGATAAAGTTTTAACCAAGTTTATCGATGCATGTATTCATGTTTATAGAGCTATATATAGTGGCATAAAATTCACTAAGACTCGTAGGGTAAAGTCGTCTTAGCCTATCTTCCCTAGAATCCTCTCCGGAACCAAAGGCACTACCCTCTATAAGTAAGCGGAGGTTGTGGTAAACTAAGTTGAGTCATTAAGTGCCAAATCTAATAGATCTCATTCGCTTGAAATCCGGCCTCTCGGATCTTAGATTTCTCCTAACTTCTTAAGTACCTCCACTTGTTAGGTGATCCTATGGTCAATTAGCACACAAAGGATGGTTGTACTATGGCCAATTCCTTCCATTCTTCACAATCTAGTTGGCTAGGGTCCTTTGGTCAATTTTCCTAGTCCGCTAGATACTAGCAAGCCTTGAATACTACCAAAACTAGTGTATAAATGAATGGACAAAGAAGATATCTATATAGATAAATAAAAGAGAATAAATAACATAGCTAAACTTGAATTAATAACGTAAATGAATCCAAATTCGAATACAAGGATAGTAGAAGACGAGAACTTCATTCTTCCGACCTGCTAAGCCATAATTCTTCTTCAGTGGTTGCTCTCCCCAAACCTTAATTCAGGTTTGGGAAAGGGGAGATGATTTTAGATGTAAAATTCATGTAGTATTTATAGGGATAAGTGTAGCAACCCGTAAATTCTCATAAGGCAAAATGACTATTTTGCCCTTTGACTTTTTAAAGTTGACTTTGACTTTGACTTTTGACTATTTGACTTTTACCGTAACGTAAAATCAAATACAGTAGCAACTCAATCTTCTTTGAATTATTGCTCTCTGAACGTTTTCGTTCACCTCTGTCTATAATTAACAATTTAATGTTAATTATAACTACTTTTATATTAAGTAATATTGCTTTTATTATTTAATATTATTACTAATTATGAAAGTTTAATCGTGTAAACTTTCCTCACGACCAACACAAGACTATGATAAGTCTATGTGTCCAAAATACCCATATTTCACCAATAGTAATATTTTATATGAACTATTGTCATTTTATCATTTTTACGTAAATATTATATCTTTACGTAATACGTGTACTCAAACCTACGTTATTAGGTTTTATCAATGTATACGCTCTCCATTAAACTTATAACACATCTAATATACTTAGTTGGAATATATTGATAAGTTTTGACATTTTTATAAGTATTCCATTTTTGTGTTGCCCAATTTTAAGTTTCGTGACTTAAGGGCTTAACATTAGTAATTACCGGGACCAAACGACACTCCGTAAACACAAGATAATACAAAGGCACGATATTTATCATCCATTCAGCCCCTAGGTCGACATATATGATGATTCACCAAGACATTTAAGTCTTGGTGATGAATCATAAGGACACCTATGGTAATTTATACCCTAAGTCTTACTTTTACTAATATATATCCATATATTATCTTACCATCTAATTATAACTAGAAAAACTTGATCTAAAAACTCATCCAACCTCCTTTCTCTCCATAACTAACGAACCATCATCATCATCATAAACTATCCATCTTTGAATTCAAGCTTCAAGTTCAAGAGTAAAGATGAAGGCCATAGTGAGCTTTACATAGTTCAAGTATTGTTTTGATGATCCCATGGCTGAATTTGAAGATACACAAAGGTGTAAAGGGGCTGTGGTTATAAGGATATTACAAAATTCTTACAAGTTTAGATCAAGCCTAGCAAGGGTTAGCAAGATGGGTAATATATTGAAAGACTAGTTGGTGATACAAAGACTTAGGCAAGTGGTTCTTGGGTACTTAGTGTTTTCCATCCAAGAATTTGTAAGACTATATTTAATTTTTAAGTCTTTCATTCATGTTGATGTAATTTATACCTTGTACAAGTCTTATATGTATTTTGACAAGATATGATGTTGTACATATAGTTTTAATCATGCAAATAAACTAGAACAAGCTCTAGATATGACTTATGAAACTGGAAATTAGAACAGCCCCAAAGATTGATTAAACTGATCATCTCCGTAAACTTTGAGGTTAAGACAATAAGATAAGCCGGTAGAGCTATGTATTGTGGTCGTTTCACTGGGTGGCGCACCTCATAACTCATCCCGATGAATAAACTAGAGCTAAAAAGGTAAAACATGTCAAAATATGACTAACAGACTTCATTGGAGAAAACGGGACAATTCTGTTAGTTTCTGGAACTCGTCGTAGTTTTATGATATGAAGCTAAGACATAAACTTAAACGTAGGAAAAATCCTCGTGTCCTAAAGTGTTGTAGAACTCAAGATATGGCCTTTGCCGCGGGACTGCAGATTGCTGTCCAATTTCCTGCACTTAATCACAAGTTTAAAAATAGCATATTGATCTGATTTTAATACGCCATTTTTACCCTTTTTCTGCTTCGAACCACTGAAAGTGTAAAACACGAAAGTTGTTCAGAATGATGTTTTATACAAAAACACGTATGCACGTAAGCTGAAAGTGAAAAACGAAGGTTGTAGACCTTAAAAGTCAACTGGACCTATTTTGACCCAAAGATTGCCATGACCTAAGAACCTTTGTAGCATTTTGACCACTTGAGACCAAAACACAACCAAGAATATTATTTCAATCATCCAAGGATCATGTCTTAAGGCCTTCTAGCCGAGACATAGCCATGGATATGGCCTTGGTTGTCGTCTTCAAGTTATAAGTCTAGCCGCACGGCTAGTTTGGGTTCAATAACCCGAAACTTATTATTGAAACTTGATCACTTATTTGACTCATTCTTCTTGACTCCGGCAACCTATAAAAATGACTATATCACATATTAGCTATATGTATATCATGTCCTCAAAGTCACAACTTATATTATCACGTCACCACACTAGTTCAATCAATAGTCTTTGACGAAACACGACAAATGTTTTTATGCAACATTTGTCTCGTCAAATACTTTTCTTATAAATGATAAGTACTACAACACTAGGGAATTTTATAATCATAAGAGGCCTCTTCGGGGTGTCATATTGACGAGTTATGGATTTACAAATTAAAGTGTCCTGGCTCTTCATACGTTCACTACAAGACCTCTAGATTCTGGTAGCCCGAACGGTAATAAGAAGTTATTTATAAAAGGCTATTAGCCAAACCATACTTTAAGGATGCTTCACTCATTTGCACAACATAAGATATATGTACAACATCTTAAGCAAGTCAATATCTTTACATATACTTGTACACTACTATCGTGCACTATACTAAGACACGATCACTATACTCTCGTAGGTTATCGTTAAAGATCGTGATCTCGCCATACAATATTTGTTGCTATAATCCACTACTGATCACTACGGTGAGTTCATAGCCCCTACTTTTGTTTAACTGGTTTATAAACTACTTGGGGGAGATACATGCTACTGTTTTTATTATTATGGACAATTACTTGCAAACTGAATGCTAGCCCTGAATGTATTATTGCATGCCTAAGTTGTTTATGTCAAAAGTCCCCTTATCATGGACCACTAATCACTTGTTGTTGCGAGTGAGTGCAAATATTGTGGATAGGCCTATCGGAATTGACGAATCCCGTTTGTGTTAATCATACAGCGGATATCACAAACGCACTATATTTGAATTTCTAGGTATTTGGCATAGTACCTACACGGGGAAAATTATTTGATGTATATGTGGGAAACTAGAAGGGGGGTTGAATAGTTTACCGGTTTAAAAACTTCTTTTAAAAATCTTGTTTTAAAAGTATGCTATTGGAAACTTTGATTCGAACTCTATGTGTAATCAATCAACACCAATACGAACTACACACTAAGCTAAGTAATAATAACAAATAAAAGTAAAGAGTAGAGTTGGAAAGATCAAACCGAGACAGAGGATTTATAGTGGTTCGGCTACGAAGCTCTTCTTCGCCCTACTCCACTCCCCGAGTACCACACTTGAGAGTTTCAAACACTATATCAACAACCTCCCTTCAGGCGGAGAAAACCGTACACGTCGCTTATCCTATTACCGACACTAAGCTAGATGTCGAGTGCTAATCTTAGCTAGCACCAATCTACCAAGGTCCACGTGACCAAACACTCAAGCCCAGTGGCTTCAAGAGATCACCAAGATCTCAACACGATCACAATGATCAACACTCACTTCACTCTACTCAACTAACACTAACCTAATGACCCTTGATCTTCTTGATCAATCACACAAGCCCAATGGCTTCAAGAGATGTTCACTATCTCTATAGATCACACTTGATCTTCACTCTCACTCACAAAAAGGAAATAAACTTGATGTATACTAAGACACAACAAGGTTGTAACAAGTGTTACAAAAACCTATCAACTATAACTCTAGTATCTTCTTGATTACTTGAGTTCTTCTCTTGCTAATGAAGAGGGATGACAACACCTTGTATCAATTTGGATACTTGTGTTCTTCTCTTGCTAGTGAAGAGGTATGAAGAGGATCACTTGAAGGATGATTGGATCACTCTTGAAACAAAGAAAAACTAATCTAAATGAACCTAAGAAGTGAAAGGTGTGAGAGGATTTAGCTAAGGGATTTTTCTGTGTGTGAAGGGTGCCTAAAACTGTGAAAGAGGTGGGTATTTATAGGCAAAGAAAATCTGAACGTTACAGAAAAAATGGTACGGACGGCTCCTTTAAATAACCCACGGCTCCGTTAAATTTAACGGTACCGTGGAGCCGTGGTAGACTAGGACGCTCCAAATTTTGTCTTTTCTGGTGAAAACTTATTTGGGGAAGGTTGGAGCTGATTTTGGGGGGGGGGGGGGGGGGAAATAGCTGTTGTGATTTTCAAACTAATTTTTCCATTAAAACATTTCTTAATATTTCAAAAATAATTTGTCATGTGTATTTTTGAAAAAATGTTTTGTCCCATTTAAAATGTGAATTTTCAAAACATAAATTCACTTCTTTGATCACTAGTTCAAGTTGTAACTTTGTTCAAGAGTGATTTGCGTAGAAACGGGATCTTCCGATTAAAAACTTGTTAACGTTAATTTTAACGTAACGTGAGTTCACATTTTGTCATCCTCAAAACGTGAAGTAATCGAAAGATATAAATAACGTTTTTAGAACATTATTTGCATCAACAATCTCCCCCTTTTTGATGATGACAAAATATAAATTCATTTTAGGTTAAAATTAGTTTTAACAAGTTTTTAATGAGTTTACTCCCATTTCTCCCCCTTTTTGTCAAATCAAAAAATTGGTTAACGCTCCCCCTTGATTTGTACTCCCCCTCATTTGGAGAACACAAAGGAATCGAGCAATGGTTCGTGCTACAAAACAAGGTTAGACGGCAAATAAACAATATCTAACAAGTAGCACATAAGACAAATATCCAACCACAATAAAAGGATTATGGCTAAGTAGCCAAAATGAAAAGCCCATTACATAAACATAAAATAAATGTCATACATAAGTATGACTACAATAGGAAAGCAAATTAAACTAACAAGAAGACACATAAACTTCTAAAGTAACATGAGGCTTCTAGATTTGCTTCCAACTTCAAAAGGGTTCCTAGGTATTTATTGGGAAAGACTAAACGTGACTATGTTTAGTTGGTTGGGCTATGTGGTGGTGGAAGTATGATGGGTCCTATGGGTGGTGTGAGGAGGTGTTCTAGGTATGAGAACCTAAATTTAAGCTCATCTCTAAGGTTCATGATGAGTTCAAGGTTGTAGTTGCAACAAGGGCAACTCAAGGTGTGTGAGTGAAGGGGATAAAGGATGGGATAACCCATTAAGGGTTGAGGTGATGGTGATAGTGAAGGTGATGATGTGTTGCTCCCAAGTTCAAATGGAGTTATTGGTGATAAGGTGAGGGTGAGAGCTAGAGGTTGTGGTGATGGTAAAAGTGATGAGGGTGTTGTGTTAGTTCCCAATTCAAGGGAAGTTGATGGTGATGAGTTGAGTGTTAAGGCTAAAGGGTGAATGGGACTAGGTTGAGATGAGTGTGTGTTGGTTCTTGTTGTGGAGGATGAGGATATGGGTTTGTTAGAGGTTGCCTTGGATGGAGCTAGGGGTGTAGTGAAGGAAGATGATGATTTGGTAGAGGTTATGGGTGTGTTGGTTTCATCTTCATCATCCAAGGTAAGATCAATGAAGGCAATGTCATTGGTGATAGGTTTAGTTGATGATTGAGGTGTGTCAATACTCTTGATCCATTGATCAACTAGAGTAGTTTGGTTGGTTGGTTTGATGTTGAATCTAGGTTTCTTGAATACCCTTGATCCCATGATGGTTGTATGGTGAGTGTGAAGGTGTAAGGATGGGTGTAAGGATGGCAATGCATGATGTTAGCTTAAATAGCCAAATCATAAGCATGCAAGGTTGAAAAGGATGTTTAATTTGGGGATTTGGGTGCATGGGAATCAGGTTTTGTTTGCAGTTTTTCAGGAAAAGAAAGTCAAAAAGTGAAAGAGAATTGTTAAATTCGTCTTCCAGAGGCACGGTACCATTAAAGGTACGACGGCACCACTAAATTTAGTGGAGCCGTGGGCTCTTTTGACCTTCTTTCCAGGTCTGCAGGTTTTAGGCAGCCTAAATGGGGAAATTTCTGGGGAATCCATTGGCTGCAAATCTCAAAGCCTCAAATCACTAAACACATAGAATTCCTAAAGCTAGTTTCAACTAGCAACTAACATGATCATGTGATCATCTATGTATTTAGGCAACTATTAAGCATGCATGAATTCAAGCATTTTTAACATCTAGTGCATGTAATAAAATAAGCTAACATGCATGAGTTAGGCAAGATAAACCAACATGAGGATTAATTAACAAGAGAATTAATCATGTTCAAGTGTTAAAATGTTAAAAGGGAACATTCCAAGCAAGTTAATGCCATGACTTTATTTATAATAGCTTAATAATACTTAAGTTAATAGTACTACTTAAGCTAATCCTAACTAGTCTCGTTTCTTCCCCAACTTTTTGATCTTGTTCCCAAGCCCTTTGATCGCCTTGCCGATGGACTTGAATCCCCCGATAGTTTGCTCATGCATCTCCACTTGTCTATTATACATTGTGGTTTGCCTTCTCATCACGTGGGATAGGTTGACCATCCCATTTTCGAGGTCGGTTGTACGTCGAAATGATGAGGTGTCAAGGTTGTCAAAGAAGGTGTCGGGAGAGGGAGTATTAGGACGAGACGTTCCTTCTTCGTTCACCTCATCATCATCCTCATCCATGGGTTGAGAGGACGAACTGTGACCGAATGAGGAGGAAGAATGGGGAATATCGGAAGTGGATTTACGACCACGTGTGGACCCTTTGTCCTTACGTTGCTTTGTGCGACGTCGTGGTCCACCAAGAGGTTTCATAACCGGATTGACTAGGACATAGTCGACATCATTGAGAGATGGGTAGGTTTGTATAACCCACCTGAATAAACGAGTAAGCAACATGCCATATGGCATGAGCTCATCGGAACGACGATGAATACTGGCCATCCGTTTGACCATGTAGTATGCGAGGTTGTAAGGTTCCTCGATACTAAGACAGTAGAGCATGTGGGCAAGACTTGCCGGAACGTGATCACGGTTGCCTGCAAGGCTTAACGCGTTCTCACGCAGAAGAAGTTCCCAATTTCTAATATCGGGACGGAGCTCTTTGAGGTATATTTTGTTTGGCTCGAGGTAGACAATGGAACCATCACGTTTTTTATACGTGTTGGTGACTCGAGGGATTTGGATTACTTGTTTAATTACATCAATGTCGGGAACTTCGATACATTAGGCACCTTCGTTCTCAAGATTGTAGTAAAGAGACTCTAGAGAATGGTCTTTAGTGAATGCACACTGACCATATGAGGGAATACCGAGAATGTGACCAATCTCGGTGACAGACAAGATGATATTTTGGTGTCGAATCCAAAAATTAAAAAAGACGTTTCCGTCAAGATCGGTGTAGGTACAGACACGACTATAGAACTCGAGAATAAAACGAGGACAGACTTGATCGTTTATTTTGTATAAACAATCGAACTCGATAGAAGGAAAACAGGCACTGATGTTGTATGTCGTGACATAGAGTGCATTGACTACACGCCCTTCGTGTATGTATCGATTTTTGACTTTTGCGAGATAAGCTCTTTGCTCATCAGGAATGTTTAGATTTTCAAGAGTACTAAGAATGTATGGTTTGGTATCTTGATAATCATTTCGAGGCATTGTTTGTCTACAAAAAAAATATTTTTGTATATGTTAGTTCGTTGCATTTTAATGATTACACTTCTAGTGTGTGTGCCAAAATGCAAAAAATGTGGAGGTGTGTAACACCCCGAAAATCGGGTCCAGTGGAAGCAATCTTGTCACTGGGGCGCTACTCAATTGGTATCACAACACAAGGTACCAAGAACGGTTTTACCTTAACCGTTTAGAAGAAAATTTATTAACAAAATGTTAAGTTTACATGTTTCAAAAGTAATGCGGAAATAGGCCCATAAAATAAGTAAGTCGGTCCCAAATATAAATATCAGAGTCGTCTATGACCATGCCCCTTGCCAAGCGCCTCCAGAAATAAGCTATCACCTTAAACCTGAAAATACATGCTAAAAGGGTCAGCTTACGCTGGTGAGTTCATAGGTTTAAGTTAAAAGCTTAGTCGAACCAAAAGGTTTTCGAGTTCAAATCATCGTTCATAAACAAGTCAAGTCCAACGTAGGCTAACACTGCCTAAGTCATAGTTCCAGAACCAAATCCGCAAATAATAACATAGTCAAAGCATCTCGAATCATAATCAAACATACAAATACTATACTCATATAGTGTCTCGCAAGTTTAACTGTTACGCTGGCTAAGTCACGAAAGTTAAATCACGATAATAGTTCCCTATAGGTGCACACTATAGTCCGAAACAACCACAATCACCAACATTTATAACTGAAATGCTCACCCCTTGGCGACTTGCTAAACCAAAATAAATTTAGTTTGCTCACCCCTTGGCGACTTGCTAAACTAAAATATATTTAGTTTGCTCACCCATTGGCGACTTGCTAAACTAAAATATATTTAGTTTGCTCACCCATTGGCGACTTGCTCAATCATTCAAACATAGTCTATTAGCAGACATGAAATAATAACCTTAGCCAGCTCGCGTAACAGTTTTCAGGCCATATCAAATAACAAGTAAGCACATAGTGCATTCAAATAACCAGGTCAGATATATTATCCAAACAGTACGTTGGAGAAAAAAATCACGTTTCAAGTAAAACAAGTATTGAGTTTAAGTAAAAATGAGCATGTATTCTCCCCCGAAAATAGTTAGAAAACTAGTAAAAGTAGGGGCCATGAACTCACCTTAGCCACAGCAAAGCAAAAGTCACAACTGACACGACTGGCATCGAGGAGAAAAACATAACAACCTCAAGACGTACGGCACGACAGTACACGGAGGTACAAGCACGGCGGTACACAACGGTCTAGGATCGGCACAACCTAATACGTATACGATTATCTCAAAATACGTCGCGCAAAATAATAAAGTCTATAAAAGACAGCGTGTCGTAGTTTTCGTGGATTACTCAGTTTTCAAAACTTATCAAAAGTTTAGTTTCAACGTTTCGTGTGGTGTGGTAAGAAGACATAGACTCGACATACAACTCACGCCAAGGAGAAGAGACATCGACAAAGTCGAGAGAATACTGACGAGAACTCAAACCAAGGGAGACAACTCTAGAAGCTAGAGACAACCAAATACCTCAAGTAAATAAATCAGTTTGTACGTTTCGACATTTACCCCGTTATCCCCAAATAATTTGTATAAAACATAAACGTTTTATAATAAAAATAAGTTTAACTAATAAAATTAATTTTTTTCTCGAGTCATCGAGACTTAGGATTAATCGAAACTGGAATTACAATATTTAATAAGTTTATGTCTCGCTATTATTCTTGTAAATATTAGTTTTGGTTTTATTGAAGATTTTGGGTTTGTTCCGAGTTTAATATATTAAAGTCTTTTCGAGTTTAATATATTATACCGTCTCGAGTCTCAAAATGTTTAATAAGTCCGCTATCTAATATCGTAAGTCCGATAACGATTCATGATTTTTCCAAACATCCAAGTATAATGATCATATTCCTTCTTCAAAACAAATTCACAAGTATTATCCGAAACGTACTAATTGATCACTAGTATCAAAACATCATTTATAAATCACAAGTTGAATGGGTTAAAATGAATCCAATAAATTTTGTAGCCAAAACACACCTTTACTATAATGGGCTTGGCCCAAGACTAAACCAAATATTTAAGTCTCCTTTACGTGGGCTTTTGAGCCCGAACCAATTCTAATCACCAATTCCAGTATATCATAAATTTGGATTGCAAACACAACCGAAAACCAAAATGCACCCTAATTGAGTCGTGTAACAAAACGCACCCTAGGTGGTATCGAAATCAAACGCACCCCTAATTACTACCTTTGTGACCCGAGGACCAACCGCAAATGCACCCTAACTAACTGGGAAACAAACACAAATATACCCAACACCCTTCGATGGCTGTTAGACCGAGACTTAACCAAACGAGGACAACAATGAACCACGATTGTTACAACTCATATCACACCGAGACCACTTGGTCTCGACTTCAAACTGGTAACGACAACAATAACATGACAACAACAATGATATCAATAATATTGCCGAGACCCTAGCGGTCTCGGCCTCAACCCATCACGCAACCATAAGGGTTCGAATAACAGCCTAAACAACGACAACATCAACAAAGACCAACTACAACATCGAGATAACAAATAAAAATCAACTCTAAATCATCTTGCAAATAATTCGGGTTTGACCCGACCCGTATACATAACCGAAACAACAAAACCCGTTTGACAATCTTACCACACGAATCCTTATTAAAAACCTATTTTTAACCCGTTTCAAGTCACAAAATTAATATAACTGATTTAAATCCGTTTTAGATCCACGAAAACACTAACAAGAATAATCGGTTTAAAACAATGAATAATAAACGTTCTCAATTTTTACCATGTCGAGAAAAGGAGGAGGAGAAGGAAATGACGGCGAGGTGGAGATGGTCGTGGCGGCTGTGGGGATTTTCGGACCAACAATACCAACACAAAACCTTAGACGCATCTTCGATACATACCACAGCTACCCACTCGAACGTTCTTCTAAATTTATCCACGTATTGTTACAAACTCGTGTCGCCGGAAAACCTTTAAATTAACGAGAGAGAAAGAAAATATGGGGGTGGGGTGGAGGCGCGTGAACTACACCAAAAGAGAGATGAGAGTTTGAGGTTTAAAGTGGTGGTGGCGGTGTGAGATGGTGACCGGAGATGGAGCTCCGGTGGCCGGGTATTTGGCCGAAAAAGTGAGAGAGGGAGAGAGAGTGAGGCGCGGCTGGGAGAGAAGAAAAAAACTGAAATGAAACCCTAACTTTTATTATGAGATGTATATATAGGGTAACTTGGGACTTGTGGCAAACCCTAGCGCGCCCTTAGGGACTGAATATGTATATTT
The DNA here is from genome assembly GCA_021014915.2 of Artemisia tridentata subsp. tridentata. Lineage (NCBI taxonomy): Eukaryota > Viridiplantae > Streptophyta > Magnoliopsida > Asterales > Asteraceae > Artemisia > Artemisia tridentata. The sequence goes on from CP139506.1 coordinate 121,798,168, forward strand.
CTTCATATTTTTAACGGAACGCCAACGAGACCAATCAATCGTGTTATCAATATTTCTCGAACACCCGAAAGTTATTCCATTAACTTTAGAATCGCTTTTCCATTGATTTTGATTATAAATACGCGTAGCATTATTTCTCGTTGCCCGAATAAATTAATATTCGCGTTTTAGAATAATTTTTCCAATAAAACGACTATTCATACGCCTCGTTTCTCACGAATAATAAAATAATCAAAACAGATCGTCGGTTGTGCCAGTACGCGTTGTGTACGAATTTTCACGTTTCGCGAGATAAATTTCACGTTTTCAAACCAAATAAGTTCAGAAAGGATCCGTTTATGAGAAACGGGAAAAGTCTCGTATAAAAATATATTCAGAAAATTACGGGTGGTTACAGTCTCACCTCCTTAATGGAATCGCGACCTCGCGATTCAATTCAAGTTACTCGTTACGGTTGAAAAGAGATGGGCATATACACACGAGGATTCATCGTCACGTTCTCACGTTGATTCAGGACCCTTTTCACGAGCTTCGAAGAGCTTTATCGACAGGGATGTGACTTTACTAAAGTCGTTCGAATTCACGGTTCATGATTTAGATAGGTTTCTCAACAAGATTCAAACATTCGTCAATCTGGATCTTTCCCGGAGGAATAGCGGTTGCCTCATCGGCAAGTCATTTCTTCATAATGCGCATAAAAACATTGCGAATACTGCTGAGTCATGACGGTAGCTCGAGCCTGTGTGCTACCGGTTCAACTCTAGCAAGGATTTCGAAAAGGATCAATACAACAAGATTAAGCTTCCCACGTTTACTAAATGTATCATACCATCTCGTGGTGAATCTTTAAGCATAATCTAGGCTTTAATTGGGAATTCAAGAGATTTACGTCACTTGTCAGCATAGTTGTTCTGACGATTCGTGAGCAGCTTACAACTCGGTTCTGATCTGAACGATCTTCTCGGTAGTCTCATGAACAAGTTCAGGGTCAGTAAGATGGTTATCCCCAACTTCTACCCATCAAGTCGGCGAACGGCACTTGCGACCATAAGGTGCCTCGAACGGTGCCGTTGGAATACTAGAGTCGTAAGTATCGTTATAAGAGAATTTGGCCAACAGGAGGTGTCGATACCAACTATTGCCAAATTACGCAAGAACACAACATGTCCTCTAACACTTGAATGATTTTTCCACTTTGGCCATCAGTCTAGAGATGATACACAGTATTCATCTCCAAATCTGTTCTCATGGCTCTTTGGAGTGATTATCAGGAATCTGATGTGAAACAACTATCCCGATCAGAGAATGGTAAGAGTCGACACTCTATACCGAGTAATGATTTCATACGAGTATGGACGAGCAAGTTTGTCAATACTGTCGTTTCATTGATTAGAGAAGGTGAGTAGATTAGGTAGGATTATCAACAATTACTCTGGTAGCGGTGCGGGATTTATTTCCAAGGTTTTGTTTATGATATAATTCATTATCCGGTAAGAAAGTAACAAGGATCACTGGTACTTCCGAGGGACGAGTGAGAAGTTGGGCGGTTGTCCCAAGGAATCGCGGTTTCAGTTACTCCTTAGAGTCTCAAGATTTCTGTTGGGCGTGGAATCTCTGCCAAATAGAGAGTTTAGCGAGTTCAGAGTATAATTCGGAGAAAAGAAGTTGATTGCCACAAGCAATCAGTTGGTTGAATCGGTAATGTACAAGGTACTCAAAACGGAAAGGTACAACATTGATTGAACAGTTTCGATTAAACAATCCCGATCGGAAAGATGAACATCATCGATTGAGCACAAGGCTTAGGGTAGAGGCGACTGTAACAAGGCCACAACAAAATGAGGCCGAATAATAAATCCAAATCCAGGATGACGTCCAAAATCATAAAATCAAACAACCCGAACTAAATCAGAATCAAAACCAATCCAAACATAGTCGATATCGAATCCAAACGTAGTCAAAAATCGAATCCAAAAGAGGCAAAAATTAAATCCAGACGTAGCCAAAATCAAACATAAGCGTAGATAAAATCAAATCCAAACGTGGCCAAAATCAATTCCAAACATGGCCAAAAATCAATTCTAAACGTAGCCAGAATTCAAAACCAAACGTGGTCAAAATCGAATCTAAACGTTCCAGTAAGCTCGGACGGCTTATAGCGCTCTTAAGAGGTTACAAATGAGTAACTCGGATTCAAACGGTGCCAATCGGATCTAACTCGACCCGATGCAAGATACGGCCAGACGACGGCAAACGGGAATTCCATATAATGGAGACGTATAGCGATGCCAAGGGCATTACGGTTCATGCGGTGTTGTGATGCCAGTGTGTAGTGTGTGTGTGGTAGTAAAATTCCAATATCTGTGTACCCACGCGAAACGGTACCATCCCAAAAACCAATGACCAACTCGGACATAATTCCATTATAACTACTCTGAGTATTGCAAAATTCACCTCTGAGTCGGACATAGGTGATTAGGCTATGTCCCACTGTCCCTGGTTGAATATAGGTGATAAGTCTATATTCACCCGAGTTTCAATGAATTTTGGAATACGAAGCCTAGTTATACTAGTAGTATGTTCGTTACATCTAAACTTATTCCCAAAACCACGACAAGTGTACAAACTCGACATTCAATAGTGGGGTTACGCAAGGAAATAGCGTAACTCAGTGACAGGTTCGGTGCGTGCATAAGCATATGCAAATGCTTATAGTGAACAGCTAAAACGAGCGGATATAAAATATCCAAGAGTCATGCACTCATCTCAAACAAATATATAATCAATCATCTCATCAAATAACTCGTCAAGTATACCATGAACATCTCATCTAATATATCATCAATTATCTCGTCATATCAATCATAACCTCAAACAAAATCATACGCGAGGCATCAGCTTGGCAGGCAGGCACGTGTCGGTCATAGGGTTAAGTTTTCGCCAAAAGTGGTTATAGTCCAGGTTTTTGAAAATAAACTCAGCTCTCTATAACCTGGCTCTGATACCAATCAGTAACACCCCGAAAATCGGGTCCAGCAGAAGCAATCTTGTCACTGGGGCGCTACTCAATTGGTATCACAACACAAGGTACCAAGAACGGTTTTACCTTAACCGTTTAGAAGAAAATTTATTAACAAAATGTTAAGTTTACATGTTTCAAAAGTAATGCGGAAATAGGCCCATAAAATAAGTAAGTCGGTCCCAAATATAAATATCAGAGTCGTCTATGACCATGCCCCTTGCCAAGCGCCTCCAGAAATAAGCTATCACCTTAAACCTGAAAATACATGCTAAAAGGGTCAGCTTACGCTGGTGAGTTCACATGTTTTAGTTAAAAGCTTAGTTGAACCAAAAGGTTTTCGAGTTCAAATCCTCGTTCATAAACAAGTCAAGTCCAACGTAGGCTAACACTGCCTAAGTCGTAGTTCCAGAACCAAATCCGCAAATAATAACATAGTCAAAGCATCTCGAATCATAATCAAACATACAAATACTATACTCATATAGTGTCTCGCAAGTTTAACTGTTACGCTGGCTAAGTCACGAAAGTTAAATCATGATAATAGTTCCCTATAGGTGCACACTATAGTCCGAAACAACCACAATCACAAACATTTATAACTGAAATGCTCACCCATTGGCGACTTGCTAAACCAAAATAAATTTAGTTTGCTCACCCTTTGGCGACTTGCTAAACTAAAATATATTTAGTTTGCTCACCCATTGGCGACTTGTTAAACTAAAATATATTTAGTTTGCTCACCCATTGGCGACTTGCTCAATCATTCAAACATAGTCTATTAGCAGACATGAAATAATAACCTTAGCCAGCTCGCGTAACAGTTTTCAGGCCATATCAAATAACAAGTAAGCACATAGTGCATTCAAATAACCAGGTCAAATATATTAGCCAAACAGTACGTTGGAGAAAACAAATCACGTTTCAAGTAAAACAAGTATTGAGTTTAAGTAAAAATGAGCATGTATTCTCCCCCGAAAATAGTTAGAAAACTAGTAAAAGTAGGGGCCATGAACTCACCTTAGCCACATCAAAGCAAAAGTCACAACTGACACGACTGGCATTGAGGAGAAAAACATAACAACCTCAAGACGTACGGCACGACAGTACACGGAGGTACAAGCACGGCGGTACACAACGGTCTAGGATCGGCACAACCTAATACGTATACGATTATCTCAAAATACGTCGCGCAAAATAATAAAGTCTATAAAAGACAGCGTGTCGTAGTTTTCGTGGATTACTCAGTTTTCAAAACTTATCAAAAGTTTAGTTTCAACGTTTCGTGTGGTGTGGTAAGAAGACATAGACTCGACATACAACTCACGCCAAGGAGAAGAGACATCGACAAAGTCGAGAGAATACTGACGAGAACTCAAACCAAGGGAGAGAACTCTAGAAGCTAGAGACAACCAAATACCTCAAGTAAATAAATCAGTTTGTACGTTTCGACATTTACCCCGTTATCCCCAAATAATTTGTATAAAACATAAACGTTTTATAATAAAAATAAGTTTAACTAATAAAATTAATTTTTTTCTAGAGTCATCGAGACTTAGGATTAATCAAAACTGGAATTACAATATTTAATAAGTTTATGTCTCGCTATTATTCTTGTAAATATTAGTTTTGGTTTTATTGAAGATTTTGTGTTTGATCCGAGTTTAATATATTAAAGTCTTTTCGAGTTTAATATATTACACCGTCTCGAGTCTCAAAATGTTCAATAAGTCCGCTATCTAATATCGTAAGTCCAATAACGATTCATGATTTTTCCAAACATCCATGTATAATGATCATATTCCTTCCTCAAAACAAATTCACAAGTATTATCCGAAACGTACTAATTGATCACTAGTATCAAAACACCATTTATAAATCACAAGTTGAATGGGTTAAAATGAATCCAATAAATTTTGTAGCCAAAACACACCTTTACTATAATGGGCTTGGCCCAAGACTAAACCAAATATTTAAGTCACCTTTACGTGGGCTTTTGAGCCTGAACCAATTCTAATCACCAATTCCAGTATATCATAAATTTGGATTGCAAACACAACCGAAAACCAAAATGCACCCTAATTGAGTCGTGTAACAAAACGCACCCTAGGTGGTATCGAAATCAAACGCACCCCTAATTACTACCTTTGTGACCCGAGGACCAACCACAAACGCACCCTAACTAATTGGGAAACAAACACAAATATACCCAACACCCTTCGATGGCTGTTAGACTGAGACTTAACCAAACGAGGACAACAATGAACCACGATTGTTACAACTCATATCACACCGAGACCACTTGGTCTCGGCTTCAAACTGGTAACGACAACAATAACATGACAACAACAATGATATCAATAATATTGCCGAGACCCTAGCGGTCTCGGCCTCAACCCATCACGCAACCATAAGGGTTCGAATAACAGCCAAAACAACGACAACATCAACAAAGACCAACTACAACATCGAGATAACAAATAAAAATCAACTCTAAATCGTCTTGCAAATAATTCGGGTTTGACCCGACCCGTATACCTAACCGAAACAACAAAACCTGTTTGACAATCTTACAACACGAATCCTTATTTAAAACCTGTTTTTAACCCGTTTCAAGTCACAAAATTAATATAACTGATTTAAATCTGTTTTAGATCCACGAAAACACTAACAAGAATAATCGGTTTAAAACAATGAATAATAAACGTTCTCGATTTTTACCATGTCGAGAAAAGGAGGAGGAGAAGGAAATGACGGCGAGGTGGAGATGGTCGTGGCGGCTGTGGGGATTTTTGGACCAACAATACCAACACAAAACCTTAGACGCATCTTCGATACATACCACAGCTACCCACTCGAACGTTCTTCTAAATCTATCCACGTATAATTACAAACTCGTGTCGCCAGAAAAACACGGCGGAAAACCTTTAAATTAACGAGAGAGAAAGAAAAGATGGGGGTGGGGTGGAGGCGCGTGAACTACACAAAAGAGAGAGGAGAGTTTGAGGTTTAAAGTGGTGGTGGCGGTGTGAGATGGTGACCGGAGGTGGAGCTCCGATGGCCGGGTATTTGGCCGTAAAAGTGAGAGAGGGAGAGAGAGTGAGGCGCGGCTGGGAGAGAAGAAAAAAAATGAAATGAAACCCTAACTTTTATTATGAGATGTATATATAGGGTAACTTAGGACTTGTGGCAAACCCTAGCGCGCCCTCAGGGACTGAATATGTATATTTCTTCATATTTTTAACGGAACGCCAACGAGACCAATCAATCGTGTTATCAATATTTCTCGAACACCCGAAAGTTATTCCATTAACTTTAGAATCGCTTTTCCATTGATTTCGATTATAAATACGCGTAGCTTTATTTCTCGTTGCCCGAATAAATTAATATTCGCGTTTTAGAATAATTTTTCCAATAAAATGACTATTCATACGCCTCGTTTCTCACGAATAATAAAATAATCAAAACAGATCGTCGGTTGTGCCAGTACGCGTTGTGTACGAATTTTCACGTTTCGCGAGATAAATTTCACGTTTTCAAACCAAATAAGTTAGAAAGGATCCGTTTATGAGAAACGAGAAAAGTCTCGTATAAAAAATATATTCGGAAAATTACGGGTGGTTACAAGGTGCGGCAATCTCGACTCTACAATTATCCTAAAGAGATTACTCAAACGCTCCTATCTTCACTTTTGCTCAATCAAATATGTCGAACAATACATATCAATTATGTACTTCGAGCCATATTTGAGAGTTCATGTATGCATGCAAAAACGTTTTTAATTTGCATCAACAATGCATGAAAAAGATTTTATGATCCTAGACTTGTGAAGTTTTTCGAAAAATGATCAAATTGGGGTGTTTGGCAAATGCCTCAACATGGCGCCAACAAGCTTTAAGATTGAAAAGCTTTAATGCAGAACATTCCTAATCCAATTTTAATCATCCTAAACATGATTCCATTGCAAATAATCAATCATAATCCGAATTTAGTGATTAATTTTGGATTAGGTTTTGCAACATAAATGAGTTTTTGAAAATCCTAGGTTTAGGGAATCATGTGAATGCTACATTGTCTAATCCTAGTCTTAATTTCACAAGGGTTCAATTAATTTTGAAAATCCCCAATTCGGATTTATACTCAAGAACAAACCCTAGACTCAAATTAAAAGAAATTAAGAGTGAATTACTTACAATTGATGATGTTGTGGTTAGGATTTGTTAATTTCAATGCCTCAATCTTGATTTGCAAAAGATTAATTGAATTATGGTGTTATGGTTCGATTTTGACAGCAAGTGGAAGTGGTTTTGTGTGTTTGGAAAATTTGTGCAGAAGAAAAGAGTAACTGGGCGCGTTTTTCAGATGCACGGCTCCACGGTTCCACTAAACATTAGTGGAGCCGTAGCTCTTTAGTGGAGCCGTATGTCTGATGGTCCAGTTTTTATTCTGTTTTGACTTTTGGCTGATTAATCTTACTTATTTAGTAAGACTTTTTGACACGAGGAAAAAGTTTATACCTAATAAACTTTTTGACGAAAGATGATTAAATGGGATGACCGGAAATGACCTTAGTGTTTCCGAGGAAATTGACTAAGTTGTCATTGGATGAGGATTTACTTCTAGTATTTCCCGTGAAATAAATAGAAGTTATGAGTTGTGTTTAGGAGGATAACTATAATATTTCCCATGAAATATTTAATTAGTCGGAGTACGCGACACAAGGAATGACTTGATATTTCCCGTGAAATATTCATGAGTCATGTGACGAGTGAAAAATATGACTAAAAAAGTCATGGGCGATTTGTAGAGAATGACTTCAATGCTTCCCGCGAAACTTTCGAGAGGTCATAGAAGGGATGAAAGGTTATGAGGTATGACGTGACGGATGACTTTAATATTTCCGAAGGAATATTCAAATAGTCATGAGCGGGATGAGAGGAGTGACTTGAAAAGTCATATGACGAGATGCGAGGAATGACGTTAATATTTCCAGTGAAATATTAAGAAGTCATGAGATGAGGTTTAGGGAATGACTTGACATTTCCAATGAAATATTCAAGTGTCATGAGTCGAAAATAAGATGAATGTGAGAGATGACTTCAATATTTCCAGAGAAATATTCAAATAGTCATAAGAGGGGATTAAAGGTTATAAGGTATGACGCAAGGGATGACTTTAATATTTCCATAGAAATATTGAAATAGTCATGAGCGGGATATGAGGAATGACTTGAAAAGTCATATGATGGGACGTGAGAGATGACATTAATATTTCCAATGGAGTATTAAGAGGTCATTTGACGAGAATGTAAAGGTTAAGGTGAGAAGAGATACGTTTCAACGAAAAGATTTCTCTTTCGACGTTATCATGACGGAGGAGATGTCTTTCCGCGGGGAGATGACGTACTTCGACGAGCTTCGTTCATGAGCAAACTATAGGGTTCCTGGACAAGTCTAATGGCATCTTGACTGATACTCTTCACAGGGAGTTGTCTCATTTATAGTGTTTGTTGATATGCCTTTTCGGCGCTTGCGTACTCGGCTTCGGTCGTGGAAATAGCAAGAGTAGTTTGTTTCTTGGGGAACCAAGAAGTTTGTTAACAAACCTATGAAGGTACAAACATTGCTCTTTATGCCTCAATCCACATCAACTCTCGCATTATCAGAGTTGGTATAGAAACATTTTCTACAACCGTCTCCTTGAGATATCGTAGTCTCAAGTGTGTAGTATCTTCAATGCATCGTATGATACATTGAACACTTTGATGTAAGAAGTTTTGGGACACTTCTTACAAGTGGGCACAAAGCCAATACTATTCATGATAATGGACCTACTTGCCGTTAGGTAAACTACTTTACCTATTGTGCCTCTAACCTAGTTATATCCGTGTACTCACCTTCTTCGTCTCTTGTGAGTTTCGCATTTGCGGATATGGGCGTTATTTTCAATAAAGACTATTACTTAAACTATGTATCTCATACATATAGTATACATAAGTTTAAAGGGATACTTAATTTAGGCAAGATTAAATATGTGCAAGGAAGGGAACTTGATTCACTCATCAATGCTTAATTCAAACTTGTCACGCATGATCTTCAAGCGATCATCGAACATTTCTGGACAAGATGAATTTGGCATGATGAGATGTGAATAGAGTTTCTGTGTTATAGTGCCTACCATGTTAGATTCTAACTACACTATTTCATGCCAAACATTACTACTAACAAAGGGTGTTTTAACAAAGCGTACCTGTGCCTGAGGTGTTTGCTCTTAAAACTAGAAGACTAGGGTACCTTTGTTGAATGTTAAGCATGAAAGACACGACTTGACTATTGCGTCACCGGATTTGCTTGATAACGCATCATACTCCTTTTGTTAGACTCCAAAGTTTATTTACACTCATGTTTTCCTAGCAAAACAAATGTTCAAACATCTGGTCCCCAATATCTCATGGGTCCAAAGTTGTTAGAGTCAAACATCCTACGCATTTTTTGCGTTAGTTTAGGATGTGAGAATGGAGGACACATTTTCTATGGTAAGTAACCTTTTGGTGGACGATCATTCCAAGTTACGGGAAAGTTACTTGGATGATTTTGTCTTCTAAAGTTACCTCTCGGTAGAGGAGTTCTAGACCGAGGTTTGGGAGAGTTTACCTTTCTAGGTGGAGGAGTAGTTGACCTAGTGTCACGCTTTACAAATCCATGTTCGGGAGATGACAATGGTTTGTTAAAGCCTTTGGTTTCCTCTCTACTTGGAGTAGACATTTTAGTTCTATTTACAACTACGTGACTTCGTTTAGGACTTAAGTTACTTTTCAGAATTGACCCAGTTTTGTCCTCAGCACCACACGGTACCACTAAATTTAGTGGTGTCGTCTGTACCTTTAATGGTGCCGTCACCTTCAGACATGGACTTTTCAGGCATTACAAATTTTACTTGTTTAGTACCACTTGTAGAAGCCTGATTTGGGTCAAATCCTAAACCCGAACGGTCATGTTCACTATATCTAATATTTTCAAGTATATCATTAAGCTTTTTAGTTCCTTCATCAAACTTAATGATTCTTAAAGCATTTTCTTTAAGTTTTTCATTTTCTACTTGAAGACTAATACATGACCCGCATCCTACGTCTACTTCCTTGTTTTTCTCAAGTCTCTTGACTTGATCATTTAGTTCTAAGACTTGTAGTTCTAGTTCTTTTAATTTTAATTTTAGCTTTGTGTTTCTACCTAAGATCTTAGTACTAACTACGCATAGTTTATTGTATTCGTCATGTAATTCACTGTCATCTACTGACGAATTATTATCACTATAATAAGAAGAGTCGGAATGTACCTCATTAGAAGCTTGAGCCATTAGGCACGTTTCATCGTTAGGCTTCTTCTCTTCTTCTTCACCGCTATCACTCCAAGAACCTCCTACAAAGGCTCTTTGGTTGTTGGATTTTGGTGGCTTAGGACATTCTCCTATGAAGTGATTAGGATCTCCGCATCTAAAGCATCTCCTATCACTTGTCCCTTTTCTTTCATCATGATTTCTTTGGGATGACTTCTTCTCATCGCGAGATTGTCTAGGAAATCTACCTTTCCTCCTAAAGAACTTTCTAAAGTTCCTAACGGCTAGTGCGTACTCTTCATCTTCACTACCGGAACTCGAACATTCCTCATTACTAGACTCCTTCTTGGCTTTTAATGCTAGAGATCTAACTCTCTCGGTTTTGCCTTTGACAATGTCAGAGTCTTTCTTGATGATCATCTCGTGAACTTTCAAGTTTCCTATAAGTTCATCGAGTGACAATGCCGCCAAGTCCTTTGACTCTTCTATGACGGTGACCTTTGCTCTCCATTTAGGATGTAGAGCTCTAAGAAACTTCCTAACATAGTTCTTACTAGAATAACCTTCATCAAGAGCTTTAAGACTAGTGATAATAGTATTAAATCTAGCAAAAGCATTATCTATTGACTCATCCTCCGAAATGGAGAATTGTTCATATTCTTGAACAAGAAGATCTATCTTGTTCTCTTTGACTTGGTTATTACCTTGGTGAGTGACTAACAAGGTTTTCCAAATATCTTTTGCCGTATTACACATGAAAATTCTTTCAAATTCCTTTTTAGACAAAGCATTATAAATCATCATATTAGCCTCATTATTTTTGGCTAATTTCCTTTTTAGTTCATCACTTTGTTTATCATAAGAAACTATTTCATCCTTTTTAGTTTCCGGATCTTTTGAATAGGTTGAAAGTCACCCTCGATAATAACATGCCAAAGATCAATGTCTTTTGATTTCACATACGTTTCGAATCTTGTTTTCCAATAAATAAAACAATCGGTTTCGAAAAGTGGTGGTCTTTGCATAGATTGCCCTTCTAGATATTTGTCGGAATCCATTGATCGATTCAAGTTTTAAAATACAATATACTTTAAAAATCTTGACTGACGTGGCTCTTGATACCAATTGTGGGAAACTAGAAGGGGGGTTGAATAGTTTACCAGTTTAAAAACTTCTTTTAAAAATCTTGTTTTAAAAGTATGCTATTGGAAACTTTGATTCGAACTCTATGTGTAATCAATCAACACCAATATGAACTACACACTAAGCTAAGTAATAATAACAAATAAAAGTAAAGAGTAGAGTTGGAAAGATCAAACCGAGACAGAGGATTTATAGTGGTTCGGCTACGAAGCTCTTCTTCGCCCTACTCCACTCCCCGAGTACCACACTCGAGAGTTTCAAACACTATATCAACAACCTCCCTTCAGGCGGAGAAAACTGTACACGTTGCTTATCCTATTACCAACACTAAGCTAGATGTCGAGTGCTAATCTTAGCTAGCACCAATCTACCAAGGTCCACGTGACCAAACACTCAAGCCCAGTGGCTTCAAGAGATCACCAAGATCTCAACACGATCACAATGATCAACACTCACTTCTCTCTACTCAACTAACACTAGCCTAATGACCCTTGATCTTCTTGATCAATCACACAAGCCCAATGGCTTCAAGAGATGTTCACTATCTCTATAGATCACACTTGATCTTCACTCTCACTCACAAAAAGGAAATAAACTTGATGTATACTAAGACACAACAAGGTTGTAACAAGTGTTACAAAAACCTATCAACTATAACTCTAGTATCTTCTTGATTACTTGAGTTCTTCTCTTGCTAATGAAGAGGGATGACAATACCTTGTATCAACTTGGATACTTGTGTTCTTCTCTTGCTAGTGAAGAGGTATGAAGAGGATCACTTGAAGGATGATTGGATCACTCTTGAAACAAAGAAAAACTAATCTAAATGAACCTAAGAAGTGAAAGGTGTGAGAGGATTTAGCTAAGGGATTTTTCTGTGTGTGAAGGGTGCCTAAAACTGTGAAAGAGGTGGGTATTTATAGGCAAAGAAAATCTGAACGTTACAAAAAAAATGGTACGGACGGCTCCTTTAAATAACCCACGGCTCCGTTAAATTTAACGGTACCGTGGAGCCGTGGTAGACTAGGACGCTCCAAATTTTGTCTTTTCTGGTGAAAACTTATTTGGGGAAGGTTGGAGCTGATTTTAGGGGGAAAATAGCTTTTGTGATTTTCAAACTAATTTTTCCATTAAAACATTTCTTAATATTTCAAAAATAATTTGTCATGTGTATTTTTGAAAAAATGTTTTGTCCCATTTAAAATGTGAATTTTCAAAACATAAATTCACTTCTTTGATCACTAGTTCAAGTTGTAACTTTGTTCAAGAGTGATTTGCGTAGAAACGGGATCTTCCGATTAAAAACTTATTAACGTTAATTTTAACGTAACGTGAGTTCACATTTTGTCATCCTCAAAACGTGAAGTAATCGAAAGATATAAATAACGTTTTTAGAAAATTGTTTGCATCAACAGTATATATCGTACGGTGATATATATATAGTCAGTCGTGCGTGCCATGAGCTTAGAGCAATAATAACTATCAGGATGATGATTGCGCACATTGCAATTATACTATGAACTTTATTGTCCACTAATGCTTTACTATAAACCTATGAATTCACTCAATCTTTGTGTTGACTTACTAGCATGTTTATCTCAGGTTCGAAAGGTGATAGCTGGCATGTGAAGGTGCACGGAAAAAAATTTTGAAGACGATGCATATATTATCATTCGAAAAACTTTACAACTTTTATGTTGTACATATTGTAAACTTGTGGGACCTCTTTGTAATCTCTGATATTTTAATCGAATGATAATTTATTTCAAAACGTCTCATTTAGAGTCGTTTTCTGTAACTTGTATTGTAACCCATGAAGTAATACACCAGTGACACAATCTTCCGCTGCGATATTTTGGGGGTGTTACAATAAGAAACCCTACAAAGCTACGGCGTAGCCCTATGCATTGGTTACGCTATAGCTAGTGTATATAAAACGATCCTTATCCACTAATAATAGCTACGGCGTAACTTCTATGGACAGTTACGCTGTAATCCTTGGTGGCCACAACTATATCGTAATCTTCATGCGTAGTTACGTCGTAATCCTCATGCATCTCTTGAATCAATATTGTGTACTATTTACGCCGTAGCCCCATTGTTTGGTTACGGCGTAATCTTCATGGTGTGAAAATATTTCTAAGTCATTAATCATTTACTGCATAACATCATCACCTAGTTACGCCCTAATATTCATGATAAAGGAAAATGTCTTTGCTTTGTCCGTATTGAGTCCAAATTCATCCAAATGTTGCTCCATACTCTATTAATAGTCCTGAAACGAAATATGAAGGAATAAGGCATAACAAATAATAATTTTAAGCATAAATAGCCAATATAAAGGGGAAATAGACACATAGAAAATCATATTATTTGATGTCATCACCTCCCCACGACCACTATTAAGGAATACAACGCTTCAACTAAAACAAGGACGTGACAATTTAACAAATCAGTAGGACGTGACAATTTAACAAATCAGTAGGAGATAACTAGGGAGTAAATATATCTAAGTAAACACATTTTCCTCTCATAAGTAGTCACCACTTTCATTTTCTGTCTAATTAGTTTAATTAGTTTTTATAATTATATTAGTTTTGGGTTAGTTGACTAGAAACTAATTTCTCCCACTCTTCAAAAATAAGATTTTTAATTTGCTTTCATAAAAATATAAAAATACAAAAAGAATCATCCCTCACCTCTAGACCTAATTCGTCATACATTTTGACATAATGATACTATTCCCCTAGAGCATGATCAATCTCCAGACTTACCTATACTACACTACAATGGTTAGGTATACTGCCTAGGAGATTGTAAAACTTCTTACGAGAGGTTCACAATCCCACATCAAGTTTTTGGCGCCGTTGTCGGGGAATAGTTATTGTTTAGGTTCAATTTCTATCTCGTTTAGGTCTGCTCACTAGATTCCTATCAAGTGAGATTTCATTTTATTTATATTAGCTTTCGTTAGTCTATCTTTTCTCCGTGCCCTTTGTTTTGTAAATCCTTCGTTTTGCATCATGGTTAACGAAGATCTCAATAATCTTAGATGACCTCGGACCCTAGTTTCCATCAAAACCCTCGTTAAGCCTTTTGAAGAACCTGAAAGAGAAATGCGTAAGAGATCAAAAACTATTTGCACACATGATGCGAGATTTGCAAGACCTCGAAAGAAGTTTTACAATCCTCCAGGCAGTCTACCTGATCGCTGTAGTGTAATATAGGTAGGTCTGGGGGATTGATCGTTCTCTTAGGAGAATAGTGTCGTTAGGTCAAGATGTATGACGAGATAGGTCTAGAGGTGAGGGATGATTGTTTTTGTCTTTTTATTATTTTTTAGAAAGCAAGTAAAAATCTCAGTTTTGAAGGAGTTGGCGGAATTAGTTGTTAGTCAACAAACCCAAAAACTAATAATTATAAAATTAACTAAAACTAATTAAGACAGAAAAGTAAAAGTGGTGACTACTTATGAGAGGAAAGCGTGTTTACTTAAATATAATTACTCCCTAGTTATCTCCTACTGATTTGTTGAGTTGTCACGTCCTTGTTTTAGTTGAAGCCCTGTATTTCTTAATATTGATCATGAGGAGGTGCGAAGTCCCTAACTCTATGAGCTTTAGTCTCCCCTAGATCCCTTAAATTCTATTAAGTTATATAGGATCTTCAAGCCGCAACTCACGCAATAAATACAACGAGAAAAACCAATAGTGCACTCTACGGTTGCGTTTCTAAGACGTTCAATCAAGTTACATATAAGAGGTTAGCCAATTTCCTTAGCCTAACGCGAGGCAATCAACTCACTAAGAGACAACAAATCAATATTCAATAACTAGGTTTCACTAGATCTAAGCAAACACAAATAAACTTACACTACCATGTTAAAGCAAAGAAAAGATAAACAAATAATCAAACGATACATAGACATAATGAATGATTAAAGAGATAACTTATCTTTATTGAAACATGAAGTTCAAAGGCTGTAAAAGCCTTATAATATGTAACACCCGGTAATTTTTCAAACCTTTTTCACTAGCCAAATATATATTTTTTTTTTGCATCACCTTAGTATTTAAACTTTTTCCTGAGCTATTTGAACTTGAGAAATGCTAGATATCTTGAAAAACATGAATGTTATCCCTTTATTGAGCCGACACAACCTAGAAAGCATGAAACGAATCGATTTTCCAAATGAATTAACTTCAAGAAAGTTTTGCATATTTATACTCGTTTTTACTAGAAAAATTATTTCGGAAACAATGCCGCAAGTTTCATAAATTTTCGTGTCCGTTTGGTACGTCAAATGGGTCCCGCGGTGTTTATTTCAAAAGTTTACTCAATTGGCAAGAACACCCCCTCCGCCCCATACTTTCACCGTGCCCCCTTCCACTTTGGTTTGCCCAATTTTGGCCCCTCCCATCTAATAAAAACATTTTTTCTTTCTCTCTCTTCTCATTAAAACACACATACATCACATTTCTCTCTCCTTCTCTCCACCTCGCCGAAATCTCACCTCCGGCCACCACCACCGTCGCTGGAAATAATTTTGGCCAACCACCAACTTTCACTCCAAAACGTAGATCTCGACTATCCCGTCTTTTCTGGAGCACTTGAGCGTGTTTGGAGCTCGTTTGACCCACTCCGACGCAACACCGCCTCCACCTCGACACCACCACCTCCTCCCCGCTTCTTCCCCGCCACTCCCTCTCTCGTTTTTTGGTAACACACGCGCCCCCACCCCTTTTATTTCTCTTAAAAATCAAAACCCTAATTCTTATATTTTAATAAAACCTATTTATATTTAATAAAACCTTTTAAAACCTTTTTATCTTAATAAAAACCGTGTGGATCTAAACTTTTGGCCGTGGAAATCGTCGGACTCGGTCCGAGTTGTGTGACTCACTGAGTCAACTCGCGAGTCGAGTTGACTCGGGGCGAGTTTTGCTTATTTTTGCTTCATCTTTTGTTTTATTTTAACTTGTTCATGTTTTGTAGCTTGGAGTTGGAGTTTGGATGGTTTCGGTCTCGGGTTTGTTTTCGGCCGTGGGCTAAGACACACCTCGAGTCAAGCCGTGACTCTAGGTGTGTCACGGCTTAGGGTTTAGTTTGGATTGGTTGGATATTGGGAGTGTTTTGGTTTGGTTTTGGATTTTGTTTTGGTTTCGGTTTGGTTAGGCGTAGCCAAGGGTACACGACTCATATCGAGTTAAGCCGTGACTCAAGGCGAGTCACAGCATAAGGTGTTGGTTTGTTATTTGTGTTTGATTTGGTTTCGGATTTGTTTGTTTGGGGCTGAGAGCCACACGGCTCGGATAAGAGTCAAGCCGTGACTCGAGGCGAGTCACGGCAAGGGTGTTATTAGTGATTATGTTATGGATTTGGTTTGGTTATGTCGTGTCCTAGCCGAGAGCTACCTAGGCTCAATGTGAGTCGAGCCGTGACTCACAGGGAGTCACGGCAAGAGTCGAGTTTATTTGGTTTAGTCTTGTTGGGTTTTAGAGTTGTTGCTGCTTGTTTGGTTAAGACTGCTGATGGGAAATGCTCTAAGTTATTGCTGTTGCTGGTTATAATGGTTATAACTGCTTGTGTATTTTACTACTGCTAGTGTTGCTGAAGATGTTCAAGAAAATACACTAAGTGGTTGCCACTGCTAGACAACAGGTTACAACTGCCAGTTCAGAGTTACAACTGCTGATGAACTTGAAGAAAAATACTCTAAGTGTTTAGTACTGCTAGAAGAAAAGTTAGTACTGCTAGTACAAACTTACTACTGCTGAAGAGTTTATGCTGCTAGAGTTAGTGATACAACTGCTAGAGTGTATAGTTAGTACTGCTTATGAGATAAACATGTATAGTCGGTTAGATAAATACAGAAAAGATTCTTTTAAAATTTATCTTGTATAGCAAGCAATTGTAAGCTGACTAGGACTCCTTAGTCTATAAAAGGAGGTCCTAGGGCATAGAGATAGAAATGTGATTCTTTAGAAAACTTCAAGGTTGTTTTCTAAATTGTGGTAGCATGACATGGAAATTACAAAGGAAATCAAGACTTAAGGGGAAGCTTGTTTCATTCATGGGTGAGATTTAATTATCTCAACTTCTCTGCTTCGTCTAGGGAAGTTCGTACAAGATTTGTGGTTGTTTTGTCATCATCAAATAGGGGAAGATTGTTGGGTTTATTGATTTGATGAGATAAAACAAGAAGAATGAAAACAAGAAGGACTAAATATGACTTTATGGAAATCTACAATGACTGAAGATTTAGAAGATATTCTAAATTGTTAAAAAGATTTAGTTTGTATTTATTTTATTTTCTTTGTAAACCCTAATGCTCTAATATATAAAGCGGACATGGGACATATTGTTTGGTGTGCACAAAATATGTAGTCGACTAAATTGTGTCGTGTGTGTAACCTAGGCGTAGGTTTTTATGTAAAACGCCTAGGGTTAGAGTTGGTTTTCGCCCTAAGGTAATCAAGGTTTACCTTGATCCCTGTTAGATTGTAACCGTTCTAGAATTGATCATATAGAATTGGGGCGTATATGTAAATCACAATGAATGAAAAACCTTGTTCATAACAATGATGTTCTTATTTATGATTCCGCTGCATATTCAATGTTATTATATCCTAGGTATAAGATCTAATCAATCTTGAGCTTAAACGGTCCTAAGAACTTATAGATGGCGTGCATAAGTTCTAACATCATTGAAGACCCCCCATATTTTCTCATATATGATTCATCTCAAGTGGATGGATGATATTATTTTTGGTATTAGTTACGATTCAAAAAAAAAGTGAGTTTCTATAAGTACATAGTAGTATAGATAGTGCATCGTTATAAGCACTAAGTTACGAGCTTATTAGATTTAGTATCGACGAGGCCACTTCGATCACATTTGAAGAATTGAGTTGGTGACGTGTTTACACCAACATTTTGATGAAGACGAAGTAGTGTGCACATCATGACATCCACTAATGGCACACTTACTTGCTACATTATGATCCGGTTTGTGCGTCTTGAAGCTTGGATTTTGGACGGACGGTGGACGGTGACAACTTGGTAGTAGGCTAATACTATTTGTTTCTTATTTTTCATTTTTCACCCATTATATGCATCTCATGTCTTATCCTACCCTTTAGTTGTGAATCATGCCTAAATGAAGGATTCGAGCAGTCATTGGTGTCCTGGCCATAGATTTGGTCATGTATCGATGGTCTTTGTCGCTTTCATCATGGTATGTTAGTAACGACGCTATACCCTAGCCTTATAATTTGTTCACCCAATATTTCCTTCGAAGATTGTTTTAACCTTAGCTCTAGTGGTGGAGATATGTGTAACCACCAAGCCTATGATAGAATACCTGATATGTGATATTGCATAAATCAATCTTATTTTACGAGGCAACAACTCATAATTTGGGTCCATACTAGTTCTTGTTTGATGAAATATGTGCTTAATTATGCTTAAAAGTTGTTTTGTAAGGTTAGTGTGATGATTTGATGCGGATGGAGCGGATTGGAGATGGATGGTACCACGGATCAAAGACGGATGACATTGAAGATTTTCAAGAAATTCTATGCCCAGAAGACCATACGGCCGTAAGCTCTTTGACCATACAGGTGTATGCTACCTGAAGATATTCTGAAGTTAAGACCATACGGCTGTATGCTTTTTCACCATACGGCCGTATACTCCTACCTGAAGATATTGGAAGATTGCACCATACGCCCGTATACTTATTTACCATACGGCCGTATGGTACCTACACCAGCAATTATTTAGGCTCGTATTTTAGGTTTTCTAAGGACTCTCTTCACCATTCACACACAAATCGATCCATAGGCGATTTTTGGCGATTTTGGGGCATTTTTGAGCACATGAAGAGGAGAAGAACACAATCCAATCCATCCAAACATCTTATCTTTTCATTAGTTAATTCTAAACTTTTGAACTTGAGTATGACTTCCTTTGTTTTGATTGTTTTTGTGTTTGACTCACTCAATATGAGTAAGTTGTTTATTGTATTTGCTTAGGCTTGATGAAACTTGTGATTGGATGATGATTTGTTGGTATGGTTGTGCAAAACCCATTTGAGGGGTTTTGATTTAATGAATATTGTTGATGTTTTCTTTATTTGTTTGGGTTTTTATCATCTTAAATAACTTATGAATGATTGAAGCAATCTTGTAGACCATCTTATCGTAGATTTCATTTGTATTTGATCATTTGTCTTAGTGGTTGAAACTTGAATCTAGACCAAAGAGGAATGGAGTTATTTGGGGGTAAAACATTCATTCAAATATCGTCCAAGCACATAGATGATCATTTATGTTGTTGGAATCTAAATATCAAATTATGTATGTATTCATTAATGGTGATTAATTGCACAATTCGAGGTGGTGTTCATGAAGACCCTCATGGCACTTTCCAATAACTGTTATGGTTAGACAATGAAGACCCTCGGAGTCTAATCACTTTATAAGCCAAAAGCACCATCACACCAATTCATGTTATCATCCGGTCCAAGTGGATTCAAGTATAAGTGAATACTTGTTTTCAGTATTGTAATTTCCAAACCATTTTAGTTAATTGGTGTTTTTAAAGTCTTTTCTTAGTTTAAATTAATTTAGCTTATTTCTAATAGTTTGCAAAAACAAAACAAAACCCCATTTCATAACTAAATATAAAACGAACTTTAAGTATCTCGATTTGATTTTGGCTTCCTTGGGACGATAAAACCGGTCCTTACTTTACTATATTACATACGATTGGTGTACTTGCCATTTGTGTGTAGTTTCTAGTTTGGTAATTTCCAAAGTTTATTTTTCAAGTATTAAAACACACATCAAGTTTTTGGCGTCGCTGTCGGGGAGCCATTAATCATCTTTTGAAAAAGATTATTAGTTTTGTAGTTTAGTTGATTCTTCTTGAAGAATTTATTCTTTAAGAAGTTATTTGCTTTTTATATATATTATCTTGTTTTGATTTTGTTTGTTTCCTTGTGTTGTAGTTTTGTAGTGCATGACCCGAACTAATCCACCCGAAGATTTGTTGAATCCTTTTTCCAATTCGGAAAGACTTCTTCATCAAAGGTTGAGAGTGATTTGGAATTCACACCTAAATGAAATATTGGATACATCGGGTTCCAATTTAGATATCGAGCATATGACAAATCCCCCAACACAAAATAACCAAAACCCTACCACCCAACAACCAACATATAGAGGATAACACTATGGGTGTTCAATTGAGACCTATGGAAGAGCTTCTACAAATACCAACCGAAGGTATTGGAGATGCTATTGTGGTTCCCGTTGTTTTAGCTAACGAATTTGAGTTAAAACCTGAACTACTAACCCTTATAAGCACCAAACCTTTTTATGGATTTGAAAATGACGTTCCATACTCTCACATTAGAAAACTAAACCAAATCACCCAAACCTTTAAGTTAAATCAAGTACCTCAAGATGCGGTGAAGCTCGTTTTGTTTCCATTTTCACTTGAAGGAGACGCTAGGGAATGGTTAGAAAATGAAACTCCAAATTCGATTACCTCGTGGAATGATTTGGTTTCAAAGTTTGTGAATAAATTCTATCCATATTCTAGGACCATCAAATTTAGAAATGAGATTAGCCAATTCCACCAAACCATCAATGAGACATTTAAGGAAGCTTGGGAAAGATTCAAAGATTTGTTGAGAAAGTGTCCACATCATGGATTTACAACCCTTTATCAAATAGACACTTTCTACAATGGCTTAAATCAAGTTGGTCAAGATTCACTTAATTTGGCGGCGGGAGGAAATTTGATTTGTAGAAATACTCAAGAGGCGTTGAAGATTATTGAAAATATTTCGAAAGTACGGTCGTCACATGATAAACCTCAAGTTACAAGTGATGGTAGTACTTCATGTCAAAGTGATGCCATAAATGCTCTAACTCAACAAGTTCAAGCCCTTGGGAAGCAATTTGAAAACATGAAAAAGGCGATGAATGTATTTCAAGAACTTTGTGATGAGTGTGGAGGAAGGCATGCAACTCAAGAATGTGAAAGGGATGGGTATTTCAATCCTAATGGGTATTCCAACGGTTTTTCTAGCAAGTTCCAAGATATGGGCCAAGGAGTAGGAAAGTATCATTTCAAGCCCCAAGACAATCCTTATGGATGTACTCACAATGAGGATTGGAAGAAACACCCCAATCCCTCATATCATTTGAACAAAACTCAACATCCACCCGACATCTTCCAAAACCCCAATCAAAACCAAAACCGTACAACTCATCAAAACCAACAACAAACACCATATACACAAAACCCAACACCACAACCAACTCCACATAGCTATCCTTCAAGGGTTGTGATGAGTAAGTTTTGCACCATTCAAGAAGCTAAAAACAACGAAACCGATTCTATACTCCAAAGCCAACAAGCCACTCTTTACGGGTTACAAAATCAAATCGGTTACATTTCAAAAAGGCTTCAAGAGAGACCTCAAGGTGATCTTCCTAGCCAACATGCGCAAAACCTTAAGGACTTAAAAGATGTCTTCAATAGAGGGGAAAATGATCAAAGGCAAATGCAAATGAATTTGGAGAAAGAGAATAAATGGAAAATGCTTGAGAAAGTTATTGTTGAGAATGAGGAATGCGGAATAGAGGTTGAAGAAGAATTAGTAGAGGAAGTAGAAATTGTGAAAGAAAAAGAAGTTTTTATCGGGAATGAGGTTCAAGTTGAAAAGATGCAACCCAATTGCCAAGAAAATACCGCATATGTTCCACCACTTTAAAATATTGTTCTCGGAAGACCATTTCTCATCACTTCAAAGTCTTTGAGTAATGTGTTTGATAAGATGGTTACAATTAGGTTTGGTGATGAATCAATGGTCTTTGATCTTTCGGAATCAATGAAGCATCCAAAAGAAAGTGATGATGAACTATACTTTGTTGAGGGTGTTGGAAATTCGGATGAAGTTGAAGTTTTTAATAATTTGGGAACTGCAGGGAGCATATAACCGTATGGAAATAAGCCATACAGCCGTATGCAGAAAACACATCTGATGGTAGAATATGTTATAAATACCATACGGCCATATGGATGTTTTCCAAATAGCCGTATGCTGCCTGACCATACCATACAGCCGTATAGTGTTTTACCATACAGCCGTATGGTGTCTATAACAGAAACTGTCCAAACATCAACTTTTAGCATACACCCGTATGGAGTTTTCCCATACAGTCGTATGCCCTACCTGATTGAAGACAATGATATTGAGAGTATGGAACATTTCTACTTTAATTTGAGGGGTCGTGGCTTGAATAAAACCTTTCTTTTTCAGTTCGTGGGTGGTATATTAACGATGCTAGAAGAGTCGCTAGCCATTGATTCATTTCTTATATGAGAAATCAAGGAACATCTTCTTAATGATGGTTTGAGGCGTCGATTCATCATTGCAATGGATTTATTGGATGGAGATGGGTCGCTAATGGTTCTCCAAAATTACAAAATGAAAAGTTTCAATCAAATGAAAAAAGAAAGAGTTAGCTCGCACATTTTCAAAAGGAAACCAAACGAAGACACATGGAAAATGGTGAAACCCATTAGTCAATGTTCAAATGCACCGTTATCACGTCAAGTGGCTTACTTCCATCAAGCAATCTTTTATCGTTACTTCTACCCCCACAAGAAAAAGAGAAAGACGGATGCTTGGTCATATGTCACTAAGTAACCATCAGTCAAAATATTTGGAAGCTTACAAAAAGTTCACCACTCGTCTTAAGCCTATGTGATTTTCAATTTCTCATCATTTCTTGGCTATCTCTCTGTTCGAGCACGTGACCTTCTTGTATACATCAGGGGAGTTTACTTGTTCTTACTTCTTTTTGTTGATGCATTCCATTATATTTTATTTCATATGTATTCTACCCATTTTCTAACTCTAAGTGTGGGATTCCGCCTAATTCCACATCGAAGAGTGAAGTAAAATGGGCCGATGATTTTGAGTTTGAATCATCCAATATTTATTGTACATTGAGGACAATGTCCATCTATAAAGTGTGGGATAGGTCACGTTACACTTAGGCTTGTTCTTGTCCTTATCAATGTATATGTGCTTTACGGGACTTGATTACCCGTACGACATGTGTACATCACCCGTTGACCTCTTTTTCTATAAAAAAAAGAAAAAGAGGAAAGAAAAAAAAAAGAAAAAAAGAAAAAATAAATAACATTATTGTTTTAATAAAAAGTGACCCTTTCTAATACTAGAACAAGGAGACTTTGACTTGACCCGAGTTTCATACACTAGCTATCCACTTAGCAACATTGGCTAAGCTTTTGCAAGAACGAAAAATGATAGAATCATGTAATGTTTTGAATGTTAGACAAAGAGTAGTTGGAACTCTTAAGAGCTCATAAATGTAATTTGTGGCTTTTTGCTCCCGCCATCTTTTATGAATATGAATAATATATGCTTTTTCAAATTAGACAACTAAGTGGTTAATCACCCTTGAAAGTTCAGATTCCTTATGCTATGACCTTTTTCTCTCTAAAGTAGTGTCATGCTTTGTATAGAAAGATTCGGAGGTGCCACGTCCTAAACTAATAATCCTTGGAGGAAACCATTTTTAACAAAAATAGGATGAGTGCGAGTTCCAAGAAGCAAGTTCATGTGACTTTATTTTAGTTATCCGTAAAAGTTCTCTTTGTAATCATCAAGCATTGCATGAAACCCAATCCTAAGGTATACCACATTCCTCATCCCCTGTATATATTAGCCATGTATATTATAATAAGTGGTCTTATGAGGATTGTAATGTTTGATCTTACCAAGAGGGTAATTTGGACCTAAGGAAAATCAAATGATTAAAAAAAATTATATGAGGGTCCAAATTGCCAATTGCTATTAACTCGAAAATTAAGGTTATAGTTTATGGAATTTTGGGGCTAAAATCTATAATTATCATCTATATATGCCCCAAATGACTTTTGAGTTAAAGTGATTTACTTTTACGTGTTATGTAAATACCCACATGATCGTGAGCTTGGAAATCCGCGAGACTCCTTGAGTTAAAAATGGTTTGTTTCGAGTATTACTAGGATAGGGCTTGGCATTACATGACAATGATCATTGAAAACTCCTAATTAACTAGATATAAGGCATGGACGTTTTTATAGTAATAATTTTATAAGGAGAGAAAAATGAATTTTCTAAAATGTTTTGCATTTCATAGATAAGGATACAGATGGTCTAATATTTGTCTATAGTATAGTCACCTAAGTAAAGTTAGTATTAATAATAAGATTTAGCTTTATATGTTAAGAATAAGATGGGAGCGAAATGTTAAACAATTCATAGTATTATCGTTACACAAATTGAACATATGAGTAGTTGTAACACCCCGTGCCCGCTTAAACCAAAAATTATGACTTTACACGCAGAAACGCTTGACTTATACGGATATGCTGCTACTCTTTTGACAACTGAAAAAAATATATAAGCATTCAGCCTTTGAAATTATTTTTAACTGAAACAAGACTCAATTACTTTCAAAACGACGGGTGGCGCGACCCGTAACGACTTACGGTTTAAAAGATATGATTTTTCAAAGTTTACTGAAATCTGCCAAAAAATCTGAACCGCCGGCTGAGATTTCCCAGCCGCAGGTTCAGGGCCCAAAACCGGCCTGAACCGCTGGATCAGGTCTGAACCGCCGCGGTTCAGACCTTCTGTCCGCTCGGATGAGTTTTCCAACCCCGCGCTCGAAAATCCGATCTCCCGAACTCTTTATCTAACCAAACTTTCCAGATTTACTTAGTATATCAATGGGCTCATTTTCATACAAAAACATTTACCGAACGACTCCCCGAAGGGGTACTTTACAAATTAGACAGGTTATGCAAATAACCGATTTTGACCCATTTTCGCTACAAACAACCCATACGACTTCCGTTTTACACCAAACTTTACCAAAAGCATTAGGGGGGAGGGAGTGGTTACCGCTTGGTGAACTTTACCAATTTCGTCACGTCATCATCTACCAATCACAACCTTCCATGTCAAAGTTTACCAAAGTTTACAAAAGTTTACCAAAATGGTGGCGGCGGTCACCAAAGTTTACCAAATCCCACATTTTCCACATCACATTTTTTTTCCATTTATTTTTAATAATATCTATCTTTATGATTTATGCGTCTTTATGAGGATACTGCATATCCCCTTTCTGTTAATCAAGATATCATCAACACTTATCACTAACCTTCCATCTTCCCCATACTTCACGTTCCCAAACAGATTTAAAAGCAAAGCATGAACTATCTTCTCAGTTTTCTTCTGCTCTTCTGCTCTTCTAATTCATCTTTCTCTGTCTCAGTTTCCACAAAGTGGGTGCACCAAATTCTTCATCTGTAGAAGACTCAACACTTTCATAGATTTGTTTCAAGACAAAAGGGACCCACTATAAACGATTTATCAGACTCAACACTCTCTCTCTCTCTCTCTCTCTCGGCAAAGTTTGCCAATTTGATTTCATTTTCAGTCGGCACCGCCTACCGGCGGCGGTGTGCCCGATCGGCACCGGCCGGCACCGACTCTTCCCCGAGTCCACTCCCTCCCCCCTTATTCCTTTTTTGGACTAACATAACAAACATGTTTCAAGGGTACTTGACCCGTCTACAACCCAAAATGGGTATTTTCACACATAATCCAAACGCCCCTTTTACTTTGACTAGAATTACATAAAACATACTTCGACTCAACGATTGACCACCAAATCGTTATACAACTCTTGACATACAATTTGACCCTTGTCTACTCATTACAAAACATTACTTGACTCATGGGGGTACAAACTTTACACTCGAGCTCGGTACCTACCTAAGCATCCCAAATACAAACTACCTTCATTCTCGCCTAACCAAATCCTTATTCCATCATTCCAAGCCATCCATAATAACATGTCAACCTATAAAACGGTTAGACAACTAAACCGTAAGCACAAAGGCTTAGTAAGCAAAACGATCATAACATACATTACACTTCAAGCAACACATAGGCATCACATACATTAAGCACTTACTTACGGGTTTACTACTCCAATCCTCATATACACATAACATTGATTTATCACATAAGCCCTATCCATCATATCACTTAAGCATAACTCAAATCCACTTCAAGCAACACATAGGCATCACATACATTAAGCACTTACTTACGGGTTTACTACTCCAATCCTCATCTACACATAACATTGACTTATCACATAAGCCCTATCCATCATATCACTTAAGCATATCTCAAATCCATACTTCTTGATATAGAAAAAACATAACACATATATGTTAGAGATTCATATAACACATGTCATCATCATTTTACTTACCTTAGCTCCAAGCTAAGCACATCAAGCATCATCAACATCCTTATAATCATCACCATCATTATCATCGCCCTATGAGATAATCATCATGAATACAAACACTTGAATACATAACTAAATAACTATAAAAATGGTTAATCCAACCATATCTCATCTCTAAACACCTCTAATCATCATATAATCATATATTGATTATATGATGATAAATCCCACAAATCACTAACATAAAAGAGATTACTTACTTGGGATGATTATTGCTAAGCTTAACTCTTGAGGTGGAACACAAACCTTCATCAATACTTGATCACCATCATCTTGGTTCCCTCCCTTTTTCCTCTCACTAAAAACCGGCCTTTTCCACACTCATGAATAATGTGGATTTCTCTAGAATTAGCTAGATATAACTAGTTAGGTGGCACTTTGGGATAATGACAAGAATGGCCCCTCAAGTTTCTTTCCTTCTATTTTAGCCACAACTAACTTATAACACAATTGGCATGTGACAACATAAGTCCCTTAGGTCTATTTCCTTTCTATTCTTGCCACATAATACTTTCCATAACTATATAACGCATACTTTGACTATCATTTGACTATCGGGTTTGACTAAAATATTACATTGTTGACTGGCCAATCACATAAGGCCTTTGGTCCATTTTCATCTAGGGTGGGGTCCCAATACCCGGGGAATGGGTCTAACAATTCTACCCCCTTATTTAGATTTCGTCCCTGAAATCTCTCGTCTATTTCTAACCAAAACTTAGTTTCAACTTACCTCCATTCTTAGCACTTTCCGTTCTTCATCCTCCTTTTGGTTGCACGATTTAAGTGATCTTGAAATTCTAAGTCCACTATACGTATATCATACCCCTAGCTCATTCCATTTCTAGTTTAACTTCTCAATTCTTTCATTTCTTTTTAGTCATTATGTCATTTAAGACATAATTCTTGCCTCTAATATATGCCATTTAATTATCTACATCTATCGCATAACCTTTTAACTAGTTCCACTTACTTTTTCGTCAAGGATTATGTGTCACTTGAACATCACACACCCTCTTTAACTTTTTATAAGTCGATTATTTGTTAAGTTTCTACTTTTACCGCAATCCTTACCACTATCTCGTCGCTATTTTACTACACATTACATTCGTCTTTACTTTTCTTCTCAAAATTTTATAGAGCCTTTTAAATCTATATTAGCGTCTATTAGCTTTCATTACTTCACCTTACCTTAAATTCACAACAAGCATATCATTTAAAACTTAAATCGTTTCAACTTACATTCTAGCACCTAAATCCTATACTTCACTTGACGTTTCCCACCTAGGGTCGTCATTTAACTCATTATCTATCCACCTATCTTAACTCCTTATGACTTCTAATCATCCTAGACTCTTTCTTCTACCCTTTTTACCCTACTCATGCCATGTCGGGAACACATAAGCCCACTCATTCGTATTTCCTCATTTACATGGAGAGGCGTCCCAAATGAAATAAATCAAGAAATACAAACTCATGGTTCGATGATTTACGACTTCTTTATTCAAATGAAAAGGCATCCCAATTCATTTAAATAAAGAAACCATAAACCATCCTACTTACATACTTCCAACATAACACTCGCACTACTAGTACTTGCTTTAACTTTAAATCTTCCATGTTCTTCATTTTAAACTTTTCCATTTTCTAGCTTGGATCCACTTTTACGTTAGCATTTTCCTCGAAGGGATTATTATACATGCCAAGGATGTAGGCAATCTTTGCCGGTGAAGGCAATACGTTTTATCCCGAAGGATCTTTAACACATTCCAAAGGATTCTTTTACATTCATTGACTTGGTTATCCCGAAGGATACCACCTTTAGCATTCATCCCGTAGGATCATTAACATTCACACTTCATCACTTTCACATTATAGCATTGGATCCAAGCCATTAACATTTTAACGCACACATTATCTTATAAATTTTATTTAGTGAACGCAAGCTCATAGAGCATATGAACCTGCTTATTATAAGTACACAATTCTATGTGTTTATCATCTCTTACCACAACTTACATTATTCAACCCTCGTTAACTAATTCTGCATCTTTACTATTACCCTTTTTATCTCACACGCCTCTTTTTCATATAGGCCTTACATAGATCGTTGACTATAACACATGCATTCATTATAATAATTACCGCTAATGGCCTTAGCCATAATATAATGATTTCAGGGCAACACCTTTACCTCATACATACTCATTAACATTCATTTATCCTTCTTACATATTTTTAACATGTTTTATTATTCCATTCCTTCATTATAATGATCACCGCTAATGGAGCACATTAGCCGTGATATAATTATTTCATGGCAATACCTTAGCCTCATACATGTTCATCTTATTATAGCTATTAGTACTTAGGAATATCGTTCTATTTCATTTTTTTACTCAATCATTATGCCTTTTCTCATTCTAAAACTTTACCAAGTTCTTCACAAACTTAATATGTATAAATGAATATCATTTCTCCACCACACTATGCTATAACACACATTCAACATTACCACACGATCATAATTATGCTTCTAATACTTTAACTTTCCACTAACCCATCTCTAATACCTTATTAGCGATCAACACACTAAATACAATTACTCATAAGGCTATACTTTGGTCATCACTATCACACAAGTCATGCACTTTCATTTTTAGTCACATTTCCTATAACCCACCACACAACTTATTACATCCATTCGCCTTCGCCAAACTACCATAGCACACAATCACGTAATCATATAACAATCACCCAAAATATCCGAGTGTACGGTAATCTATCATTTAAGCATGTCTAGTCCGCCATGGACTTACATTACGTACACATCAATACTAATAACATGCACAACTCCTAACACCTTATGCTCATACAACATATCACGTATTCCACCTCATAACTTAAACAACCAATGACTCGAGTTTAACTCATTAATTTTATAATTAGTAAGTCCACATTCTCAATACTCACATTATATCCAACCAAAGCCTAATCCCATTATTTCTATAATCACTTTCACATCATACACCTAAGGCATCTATTTTTTTTCCGCATTACTTAAACTTATGTCAAACGCGTCTACGAGTGGTTTAAGTCTAGGCGATCCTAAAGAAAACCTAATTCACTTAAACCTAAGCTTTGATACCAATTTGTAACACCCCGTGCCCGTTTGGACCAAAAATTATGACTTTACACGCGAAAACGCTTGACTTATACGGACATGCTGCTACTCTTTTGACATCTGACAAGAATCTATAAGCATTCAGCCTCTGAAATTATTTTTAAATGAAACTAGACTCAATTACCTTCAATACCCGTAGCGACTTACGGTTTAAAAGATATGACTTTTCAAAGTTTACCGAAATCTGCCAAAAAATCTGAACCGCCGGCTGAGATTTCCCAGCTGCCGGTTTAGGGCCCAAAACCGGCCTGAACCGCGGTGGATCAGACCTTCTGTCTGAACCGCCGCGGTTCAGACCTTCTGTCCGCTCGGATGAGTTTTCCAACCCCGCGCTCGAAAATCTAATCTCCCGAACTCTTTATATAACCAAACTTTTCAGATTTACTTAGTATATCAATGGGCTCATTTTCATACAAAAACATTTACCGAACGACTCCCCGAAGGGGTACTTTACAAATTAGACAGGTTATGCAAATAACCCATTTTGACCCATTTTCACTACAAACAACCCATACGACTTCCGTTTTACACCAAACTTTACCAAAAGCATTAGACTAACATAACCAAACATGTTTCAAGGGTACTTGACCCGTCTACAACCCAAAATGGGTATTTTCACATATAATCCAAACGCCCCATTTACTTTGACTAGAATTACATAAAACATACTTCGACTCAACGATTGACCACCAAATTGTTATATAACTCTTGACATACAATTTGACCCTTGTCTACTCATTACAAAACATTACTTGACTCACGGGGGTACAAACTTTACACTCGAGCTCGGTACCTACCTAAGCATCCCAAATACAAACTACCTTCATTCTCGCTTAACCAAATCCTTATTCCATCATTCCAAGCCATCCATAATAACATGTCAACCTACAAAACGGTTAGACAACTAAACCGTAAGCACAAAGGCTTAGTAAGCAAAACGATCATAACATACATTACACTTCAAGCAACACATAGGCATCACATACATTAAGCACTTACTTACGGGTTTACTACTCCAATCCTCATCTACACATAACATTGATTTATCACATAAGCCCTATCCATCATATCACTTAAGCATATCTCAAATCCATACTTCTTGATATAGAACATACATAACACATATATGTTAGAGATTCATATAACACATGTCATCATCATTTTACTTACCTTAGCTCCAAGCTAAGTACATCAAGCATCATCAACATCCTTATAATCATCACCATCATTATCATCACCCTATGAGATAATCATCATAAATACAAACACTTGAATACATACCTAAATAACTATAAAAATGGTTAATCCAACCATATCTCATCTCTAAACACCTCTAATCATCATATAATCATATATTGATTATATGATGATAAATCCCACAAATCACTAACATAAAAGAGATTACTTACTTGGGATGATTATTGCTAAGCTTAACTCTTGAGGTGGAACACAAACCTTCATCAATACTTGATCACCATCATCTTGGTTCCCTCCCTTTTTCCTCTCACTAAAAACCGGCCTTTTCCACACTCATGAATAATGTGGATTTCTCTAGAATTAGCTAGATATAACTAGTTAGGTGGCACTTTGGGATAATGACAAGAATGGCCCCTCAAGTTTCTTTCCTTCTATTTTAGCCACAACTAAGTTATAACACAATTGGCATGTGACAACATAAGTCCCTTAGGTCTATTTCATTTCTATTCTTGCCACATAATACTTTCCATAACTATATAATGCATACTTTGACTATCATTTAACTATCGGGTTTGACTAAAACATTACATTGTTGACTGGCCAATCACATAAGGCCTTTGGTCCACTTTCATCTAGGGTAGGGTCCCAATACCCGGGGAATGGGTCTAACAGTAGTGTTAAAATTCATTCCTTACATGATTGTGATTTTGTTTTAAGCTTAGTTTGGGGTTATTGAAGGTCGAGGATGATGATTTTCGTCTCCTTGAAGCACCCATATTGTGTGTTTCTCGTTCTTAAGCTTTCGGTTTTAATTAATTTTCATGTATAAACATGATGATTGGGTCTCTTGCAATTTTATGTAGTCGTTATTTGAATAAAGGTCAATTGGGTGGTTTAGAAGTTAAACGAATTTGCTTGAGGACAAGCAAAGCTTAAGTGTGGGATATTTTGATATTGCATAAATCAATCTTATTTTACAAGGCAATAACTCATAATTTGGGTCCATATTAGTTCTTGTTTGATGAAATATGTGCTTAATTATGCTTAAAAGTTGTTTTGTAAGGTTAGTGTGATGATTTGATGCGGATGGAGCGGATTGGAGATGGATGGTACCACGGATCAAAGACGGATGGCATTGAAGATTTTCAAGAAATTCTATGCCCAGAAGACCATACGGCCGTATGCTCTTTGACCATACGACTGTATGCTACCTGAAGATATTATGATGTTAAGACCATACGGCTGTATGCTTTTTCACCATACGGCCGTATACTCCTACCTGAAGATATTGGAAGATTGCACCATACGCCCGTATACTTATTTACCATACGGCCGTATGGTACCTACACCAGCAATTATTTAAGCTCGTATTTTAAGGTTTCTAAGGACTCTCTTCACCATTCACACACAAATCGATCCATAGGCGATTTTTGGCAATTTTGGGGCTTTTTGGAGCACATGAAGAGGAGAAGAACACAATCCAATCCATCCAAACATCTTATCTTTTCATTGGTTAATTCTAAACTTTTGAACTTGATTATGACTTCCTTTGTTTTGATTGTTTTTGTGTTTGACTCACTCAATATGAGTAAGTAGTTTATTGTATTTGCTTAGGCTTGATGAAACTTGTGATTGGATGATGATTTGTTGGTGTGGTTGTGCAAAACCCATTTGAGGGGTTTAGATTTAATGAATATTGTTGATGTTTTCTTTATTTGTTTGGGTTTTTATCATCTTAAATAACTTATGAATGATTGAAGCAATCTTGTAGACCAACTTATTGTAGATTTCATTTGTATTTGATCATTTGTCTTAGTGGTTGAAACTTGAATCTAGACCAAAGAGGATTGGAGTTATTTGGGGGTAAAACATTCATTCAAATATCGTCCAAGCACATAGATGACCATTTATGTTGTTGGAATCTAAATATCAAATTATTTATGTATTCATTAATGGTGATTAATTGCACAATTCGAGGTGGTGTTCATGAAGACCCACATGGCACTTTCCAATAATTGTTAGGGTTAGACAATGAAGACCCTCGGAGTCTAATCACTTTATAAGCCAAAAGCACCATCACACCAATTCATGTTATCATCCGGTCCAAGTGGATTCAAGTCTAAGTGAATACTTGTTTTTAGTATTGTAATTTCCAAACCATTTTAGTTAATTGGTGTTTGTAAAGTCTTTTCTTAGTTTAAATTAATTTAGCTTATTTCTAATAGTTTGCAAAAACAAAACAAAAACCCATTTCATAACTAAATATAAAACGAACTTTAAGTATCTTGATTTGATTTTGGCTTCCTTAAGACGATAAAACCGGTCCTTACTTTACTATATTACATACGATTGGTGCACTTGCCATTTGAGTGTAGTTTCTAGTTTGGTAATTTCCAAAGTTTATTTTTCAAGTATTAAAACACACATAACTATGATTGTACGTTGAGTGATTACCCTGAAATTGACACTTAGATTAGGGAGAGTATGATTGTTTGTTTCCCATTTCGTGAGTTGTTCAGCTTTGAAAATTTTAGCATAGGAAATTTTTAATCTCATATTTCCTGAGTAAATTGGGGGATATCTTTTTAGAAATGATTCTAATAAGGTCTACTTGAGGGCAAGTAGAGTTCAAGCGGGGGGATATTTGATGACATCAAATAATCCTGATAATTAAGTGTCAATTTTCCCCTAATATGCTCATTATTTGTATCGTTTTATATGGATATATGTTTTGAATTCTTTATATTTCGTTTCCAGGTTGTAAATGAGCATAGGAGCAAAAGAGACGCGGAATTGGAAAAGAACTTACAAAGATACACAACTTAGTATGCTGAGAAGAAGTTACGGCGTAGTTACACTCTCCATTTACGCCGTAGCTATGAATTCAAACACGAAGACCAAGTCAATACTGATAAAGGATTACGGCGTAACTACCACAAAAGGTTACGCCGTAATATTCTAAAGACTTAGAAGAAATTTCGTGACTATGAAGGTTACGCCGTAACCAATGAAAGAGGTTACGGCGTAATAGGTACACAATATAGGATTCAAGATATTGAAGAGATTACGACGTAACCATGCAAGAAGATTACGACGTAAATGAAACCCTAAGAAGATTATGGCGTAACTATCCATCACAGTTACGCCGTAAATATTACTAATGGATAAGATTGTTTGAAGATTACATTGGTTACGGCGTAACCAATACCCAACGTTACGCCGTAACTATGTCGGGCCTATAAATACAAACTCTATTTTCTGCATTTGATATATCTCTTTTCCCCCCTCTCCTAGGGGTCGATTAAGGCACCACTCCAGGGCAATTTCCAGCAGTTCCAAACCATCTTTCAAGGGAGAATTCACTTGCAATCAACGTCTTCATTAGTTCTACATCAAGTAATTTGTATCAAACAATATGTTCAATTCAATTCATGTTTTATTCATCATTGTTGGTTTAATTTACTGTATGTTTGGCTAAGCACCTTTAGTGCTAGCTTAGTTATGATTCCTTTCATGATTTGATTATGTTTTCGTGCTTTTATTATTGCTTCTAGTGTGTGCATGCTTAGTTTTTTGTTAGATCCTCTAGTTTCGGTAGTTTTGAAGGCCGGTTGTACTTGTTGCATTAGGAGAATTGACCAAAGGACCCTAATGTAGTAGGTTGCAATGTGTTGGTAATAATTGTTTAATATGACGACCAACATTCTTGTGTGCGAATGGACCTAAGAATGCTCCATAGGATCACCCTCCGGGTTGGATGAACTTAAGAAGTTAGATGTGTGGTCTAAGATCCGAGAGGCCGGATCACACAAAGAATTAATCTAGCATGTAGCGGCACTTAATGACTCGAACTAGTCTACCTGTAAGCTTTGAAGACCATAAGGATGCAGACCTTTGGTGTCCTAGTAGGATTCTAGGGAGATACGCTTGGCGAATTGACCACAGAAGTCTAGTGATACTTATGCCCCACTTGAAGCGATAGAAAGCTTAATTAGAGAACATAGTCTTTGCATGATAGGATGAACAACTAGGCTAGTACACTTTCTCCCTACTGTTTACAACTTCATTTAATTTCCGCATTTCATTTCTGTTTATTTTGTTTAATTAATCAAATTATTCAAGCCCCTTTAAAATGTGACATAGACTTAGGTTAAAATCCAGATACACATAGCTCTTGGGACGACCTCGGCTTTACCGAATACTACACTACACACGATCGGATTCTCTGCCCGTTAGTGCATAAGGTAGACCATAGGTAGACAAGTAAAATTATAAGTATTAAAACCTGGTCAGAAATCCTGCATCACATCCCTTTAACTTCTGGTTCATACACCTTAAAGTTATTATAGAGATCATCCATGCTCATAGTATCCAAATCAGCTTTATTCCTCCACACAACAGCATTTATGTTCCATTAAGGTGACAAACTTCTTAATAACTTTTGATTAACATATTCTTGTGAAAGCTTTTCACCCAAAAACTCCAACTGACTCACAAGATTTTGAAGCCTATCAAAAGTTTGATCAAGCATCTCTGAGCTTGGAGCAGTGAAGTTTTCATATTGCTGCTTTAAGAGATTCTTTTTAGTCTTTCTTGTAGCATCATTCCCACCAAATCTCTTTTCTATAGCTTCCAGTAACAACTTAGCATCTTTTATAGAGTTAAACTTTAATTGATGTTCATTGGGAATGTCCATCATTAAAGTACTTCTAGCTTTCACCTCTAATCTTCTCTAAGCCTTTTCTTCAGCAGTTACAATAGGCAACTCAGTCACAACACCTTCCACAGTTTTTGCTTTTGGCAAGTTTGCACCATTCTCTATGACTTCCCATAGTGAATAGTCTATCATCTGGATGTATTATTCAATCCTCATCCTCCATATCTCAAACTCACCAGGTTTAAGCATAGGAACTTTGGATGCAGCCACCATGTGTACAGACTCTTGATTCATCTCTTTTAGCAAGATCTTGTGTATAAAAATAGATTATTCTAGATCACGTCTTTTCAACAAGCTCTGATACCACTTGTTGAGTCCCGGTTGAACTTAGATCGAATTCCTTAGCTTGTAAAGGTTTAGTTATATTAGATAAATCTAACACAACTATAGTAGAAACTGTGTGAATGTATTAAAGATTATGCGGAATCTAATCTTTAATATTAAGAAGAATTGTTAATGAAATAGTGAAACAATGAACACATAATTCAATAAACAAACAAGCTCCAATATTATTAATAATAATACGAATACTCTCAAAGTATTAGGGTTATTAAACCTTGAAGCTGCGCTTTTTAGTTTTCTGTGTTTTGGTTCATCAAACTCTGTGCCCTAGGACCTCTTTTTATACACCAAGGAGTCCAACTCGGTTTACAATACTTTCCTAAGTATATCAAATCTTTTCTATACATATCTCATAAGCAAAAAAAAAACGCCTAACAATACTAACTTAAAGTAACAGTTGTAACTTTGCACTGACAGTTTTAACTGTTTGTACTAGCAATCGTAACTTTGTACTAGCAGCAGTAAATACTTATCGTATATTCAATGAAGTTCCTCAGCAATACTAACTTTGTACGAGCAGCAGTAACACTAATATGAGCAGCAGTAACACAAACATCATCAAGAATCCCAACAAGAAGGCTTTTAATCTCAACAGAGCCCAAGTAATAAATACTTTTAAACACACTTTAATTGTTTATTAAACACATGTTTACTTAGTAATAACACAAAGTTTACTTAATTAAAATAACTAGATATTTTATTTAAGTAATTTAATTAAATGAAAAACAAATTTAATGAGCCCTTTGTGCCCAAGTAATTCTAGAAGAATTAGTTTTAAAATAATTTTAGTACAATGCAACTTAAAAATCAAAGGACAATAAGCTGCCCAGAATACGCTCCGCGGATCCGTATTTTATATGGGAGGATCCGTAAAATACGGATCCGCAGATCTGCCGGATGGCGGTTTTGAGGCAGAATGTTAGACTATAAATAGACACTTTCTCTATCATTTCCAACCAATGATTCACAACCATTCAAAGCATACTAGGGCTGGCAAATCGTGTAAACACGAACCTGTTAAGACACGACACGATAAGGGGCAGACACGAACACGACATGATAATTTTTCGTGTCAAATTTTCAAAACACGAACACGACACGAAACCTGTTAAGCCCAAACAGGTCGACCTGTTAATGACACGAAACCTGTTAAGCCCAAACACGAACCTGTTAACAAGTCGTGTCTTCGTGTTCGTGTCAAAATTGCACATAGAGTGTGTCAGACACGACCTGTTAAGACACGACACGATAAGGGGCAGACACGAACACGACACGATAATTTTTCGTGTCAAATTTTCAAAACACGAACACGACACGAAACCTGTTAAGCCCAAACAGGTCGACCTGTTAACGACACGAAACCTGTTAAGCCCAAACACGAAACCTGTTAACAAGTCGTGTTTTCGTGTCGTGTTTTCTTGTTCGTGTCAAAATTGCCAACCCTATGATTCACAACCATTCAAAGCATACTATAACTAATTCTTTTATCTTAGAACATCATATTATAACACTCTTTGATCATTCCACTTGAGCTATAACACATTCAAAGTGATCCAACGATTTCTACTTTGAATTGAAGTGAAGAACACAAGAAGCTTTCCAAGCCTTCAAGTGTTATAGTTAGTAGTATGTCATCATATACTTAGTTGTATAACATTGTATATCATTTGTGTGTCATTGTACTTCACCATCATCTACCAACTTGGGTAGTGATCATCATACAACAACCTAGAGAGTTCGATTATTATTTTAGGCTTTAAAATACGTTAAGTGATAAGGTTGGTCTTGCCTTGTGAAAGATTCGATATCTAGCTTAGTATCGGTAAAGAAGTGTAGCGACGTTGTAAGGTTTTCTCCGCCACAAAGGAGCTTGTTGATATACTGCTTGTAAACTCTCGAGTTGGGTACTCGGGGACTGGAGTAGGGCAAGGAAGAGCGCTTCGTGCCGAACTACTATAAACAACCGTGTTTATTGGTTTGATCTTTCCTTTACATTCCGCATTTACTTATTGTTTATTGTTTATTTATATATTGTGTGTAGTGTTGATTTCATATCAAGTCATTGAATCTAAAAGTTTTTGTAAACGATTAAAAACGGTAAATACTATTCAACCCCCCTTCTAGTTTTTCACATAGTTTATTCTGCTTCACTAGGGGTGTAAACGAGACGAGACAACTCGCGAGTTATTCGAGATCGACTCGTAAACTACTCGAAATCGACTAGATTTAAACGAGTCGAGCTCGAGTTCGAGCTACTCGAGTACATTTTCGAGTCGAGTTCGAGCTCCAAAATACTTGGCTCGTGAAGCTCGCGAGCCTTATCGAGCTTCGATTAAATTACACATTTACTTTTTTATATAAATAAATTTACCTAATTTTCATAGAAATCGAGTCGAGCCGAGCTTGATATACCAAGTATTTATCGAGTTCGAGCATGAATCTAGAAATAATCGAGCTCGACTCGAGTTTTATATCACGAGTCGAGCTCGAGCTCAAAATATAAAGCTTGAACGAGCTCGAGTTTTGGTATTCGAGTCGAGCTCGAGCTTGGCAGTACTCGGCTCGAATCGCTCGTTTACACCCCTATACTTCACCACATTCCATAGATTGTTTCTTGAAGCTGGATCGTGACCTGTGTTGGGTTCATCCATGTGTACAACCTACGTATGTTGTTAACATACCTTGGGAAACCACTATTAATGAAATGGCAACACTAAGCCTCATTTTCATGACTCCACTGTAATTCCCGGCTCGCTTGTATAAAACCCCGCCAATGAAGAGATTGACACTTTTAAGAGATTCTTCCCGTCATATCTACAACACCACAATTGATCTTCATATACATGTTCCACAAAGCTTTCTGAAAATCATCTTGAATGATGAAAATGAGTGTTCACGGTGTGGGTATTTATACAATATGGATGGTTGATTCAAAACGTATTAACCCTAAATACTTTGTTAGGGTTTGACAAACATTTTAGAGATTTTAAAAAACAAAGATTTTGTTCCAATCTTAAAAAAAACAAAAACAACATAAGCACTTATCAACAGGAAAAATTTGAAAAAATTGAATTTTGGTTACATTTTTTTCTTTAATAAGACCCGTTATAATTTTACTT
Organism: Artemisia tridentata subsp. tridentata; assembly: GCA_021014915.2. NCBI lineage: Eukaryota > Viridiplantae > Streptophyta > Magnoliopsida > Asterales > Asteraceae > Artemisia > Artemisia tridentata. Next base: position 121,837,646 of record CP139506.1, read on the forward strand.
TAGAAATTTTAGGGAATTTAAAAATAAAAAATATTTTTACTTATTTTTTTCAAAATCATTGAATAAGATCAAATCACATTTTACTTTATAAATTGGACGATTTTTTTTGAAAAAAAAATATAAGATTTGTTCTTATCACAAATAAAGATCAAATACTTACTTTTTGAATTAAGAACACAATATCATTAATCTTAATAGAAACTGGAAGAATAGTGCCGTTTTTTAATGATGATTTTGAGCTTTGATTCGTTAGTGATGACTGGTTAGGAAGGGATGCGTGAAAAATTTCATTTTTTTCATTGTGGTTGCGTTTGATTTAGTTAGGATCAATTGGTGTACAGGATTTTGGTGAGTGAAGACTAAAGGGGTATGGATTGGATTAGAATAAGTTTGGGGTGAAAAAAAGAGGCCTTTTATCATAAGCTTTGCAAATTTCCTTTATTAGTTTGCTAATTTCCCTTATTATTGTATATATATTTTAAAAAATTTATACGAAATGACCAATCTAAACACTCTAAAATTATAGTAGTTCTTTTTAAAGGGGCATTTAAGTTATTTTTGAAGTGCATCATATCTACTTATAAAGAGTGTATGCGTTTTTTTGAATTTTGAAACTTAAAATTTAAATTAATATAATTTGTCTAAATTACTCATAAGCACCGGTTAAACTTGACATATTTTCAAAAATTTGACAACTTAAATTATGTCTATTCTTAATCAATTTAAACTTGACAATTTTTCGAAAATACACACTTTATTAATATTAAAAAAATACAATATTTGTATTTCAATAACACATGCTTTGCATCAAATATTAAACTAAAATCACAATTTCACAAATATTATTATTTTCCCTTATATACACTCTATTGGGAGAATATAGATACATGATACATTAAAACATACGAGTAACTAGAGGTGGCAAAACGGGCGGGCCGGGCCGGCACGGGCACGGGCTAGAACGGGCACGGGCTTGAACGGGCACGGGCTAAACGGGCACATATTATACAAATCGCTTTATAGAAGACCGAAAATGACGAAATAAATTCCTTAAACATAATTCCCCATTTATATTTAAAAAATTAAGTATATTATACATATAAGTTTTTCTTCAAAAACGATTATAATGTTATCTAATTGAGAGAAAATATGTGCCCGTTGTGCCCATTTAACTTTTCAACGGGCTAAATGTGCCTATTTCAAAAAAAAAGAAATGGCTAAATGTGCCCAAATTTTTTACAAAGTAGTCAAAATTAGCCAATTTTTTTTATTGCGGGCACAAATTGACACCCTGTACGAGCCAATTTTTTTTTAACTTTGATCAAAGTTAAAAATTGAAAGTTTGAAACCATTATTTACATTTCTATAAATCACAATTTTACCCAAACCAATCTTGACTTAACACTTTCGTTACCAACTCCGTTATCTTCCCATCTTCCCCAAACAAACAACAGTCGCCGTTATCAAACAAACCCTAAAAATAACAACCTAACCAACTCAATCAATCACTCAATCAATCAATGGCGTCGAAATTCGGTATGGCCGGCGGTATACCGGAACGTCGAGTCCGTCCGGTATGGGACGCAATCGATTCTCGTCAGTTTAAAAACGCTCTCAAACTCTCAACTGCTTTGTTATCCAAACACCCTAACTCTTCTTATGCTCTTGTAAGTATACTTTTATTCACTGTGTTTTTAGGTGCAACTGTTTTTAATTATATCATGATTTGGTTAGAAGCTATTGAAATTTGTTATTTTAGATATTTTATCCATGTAATGTAGATATTTTACTGCGTGTTTTCTAGGTTTAACTGTGTGTGTTTTTAATCAGAATGAGTAGTTTGATATTATTGAGTGTTTTAGATATTTTACTGTGTGTTCTTAGGTGTTTCTGTGTGTTCGATTGAAGTGTTATTGTTTTTAGATATTTTATCCATGTAATGTAGATATTAGAATGAGTAGTTTGATATTGTAGTGTTATTATATCGATATTTTATTGATGTGTTATTGATGTAATGTAGTTAGTTCATTTAAGTGAACGAGGTGTATAAGTAGTTGTGTAGATGAAGGTGTAGACTAAGTATACTACTTTAAGAGCTATGTTTGTAGAATTGATGTGTGAAGCTCAATATGTTGTATTCAAATGGTAGATTCGTATTTAGGTTTGTGTAATTTGATAGGATGTTTCTTTAGCGTTGGATATATGATTGTTTTATTGTATATATTAGCAGTATTTTGATAGGGTTGAACTAGTTGTATATATTTTGCGATAATTGTGTTTAAGTGTGTTTTTATTCGGTATGAATGATTTGACACGGTAGTGTTATGTAATGTATATAGTTTGTGTTGAGTATGAATGTAGATGTGTAATTAGGGTTCAACGAATCTTGAAGATGAATATAGATGTACAATTATGGTTCAGATGAAATTTTTGGATATCAACGATACTAACTTTAGAGGTTTGTTTTTTAAGAAATGAATTGAGAAAAAGCGAAAAACTGGGGATTAATGTTAGAGATACTAAGACAGTAATAGTGTATACCTTTCATGTCTATGAGATACATTCTCAATGTTACTTACTTTCAAGAGCTCTACATTTTGTAACTAGAGCTCAATAGTTTTGCAATCTTGGTGTATCAAATCAATAGACACCCTCATAACATGTGTCCACGAGTCCTTGACTTTGCACAATTTGGATGGGAACTTTAGATAGGGAAACTAACTTTCTAACAACAACAACAACAATGCCCAATCCCGCCGGAGCGGGGTATGTGGGAGGTAGAATGTAGACGGATCATACCCATAACTCAAGGAAAACCCGAGGGTAGGGGGACTCCTTTTAGGAAGACCTCATGCAAGTGTATGTGTGAGGGTGAATTTGCTCAAATATATGTGAATGTGTGTGAAATTATATAGAGAAACTATATAAGCATACGACGCATAGCAACATATAAGGCTAGAGACACATACCATTATAGAAGTGTAGAGTAATAGTGACATATAAGCATACAACGCATGAAACCATAGAACACATAAAACACATAAGAGCAAGTGTGGTACCCACAATATGGTTAGAGATATAAATAAAAGCATATAGGATAATGGGCATACAAGCATAAAAGCATACGGGCATGGGAAACATAAAAGCATAAGCGCATGCAGGGAAATTGGGCCTATTAGCAATTATAATTCTATGTCTCAAGTGAGCAACAAAGTTTGTAGATGGGTATCGCTATGGGGCTCTATACCTAGAAGCAAAGGCAAATATGTGCATGGGAGGCTGCTTAAATATCCTATAAACATAACGGGAGCTAGCTATGAATCTCTATACCTAAAAGGCTAAAACACGGGGGTAAGTTGTCTAGAAATCTAAAATGCATTGGCAAATATGTAACAAGGCTACAAAAAATCATCTAGAAAGCCTAGAGGAAAACTATCTCGTAACCAGGCATAAATAAGGAGAAAAACTTATGATATTTGTGTACATGATTGTAAAGTAACACTAATAATCTTGGATGAATAGTGCAACCGTCAAGAATAATAAGGACAATTGTTCAAGGTTGGATCCCTTCATTCTAAGCATTAAGGGCTGGCTAAGTTTTTTTCTATAGGGGAGGTGGTTTGCTGCTATAGCTTTCAGTATCTAAAAATCCCTAAAGCAAACTGACTTGGAGTATTGCAAATGGTCTACAATGACTTGTACTTATTTTCCTCGGTTTTGTACTTCTATTAAGCATTTCCCTCGGTTTTTGTACTTCTATTAAGCAAATGCTTTATATTTTTTGGGAGTTAAAATCCTTGTTTATGCATTCGTTTTAAGCATTTTCTCTTTGAGAGTTTGGCATAGCATATCTTATCTTCGTGTTTTTTTGAAACAACCTATCTTCCAAATGTTTGGGCCCAAAGGAAATATTAACACCAACAAATGTAGATAATCTTTAGCACTATGAGTAGATACTTCATTTGTTCACCATCAAATTATCATCTTGATTAGCTGTCATATCTGATAATATGAAGCAGGACAAGGAGTATTTTTGAATCCTGGTACTAACTATTGGTCTACTGTTTTAAGACTACATTTTTCCCAACTATGAAAATTAGTACAACCAAGTAACCAACAGGTTGCAAAAAGTAGGCTTCCATATGATGCGAACAAAAGAAGCTTTGGATGAACTTGTATTTAGCAAGTATACAAGATCCGAAACTGTTCATGATAATATCAGAGAGATAAGAGGGAGTTTTCTTGTATGAATTTCAAGAGAGTGGCAAATTTGTATGTATTACTGGAAGCCATAAGCCGGAATCTGTATAGCAAGTTAAAAGGTTACAGATAATTAAAGCTAGGATGTTCTCTATCATAAATGTCACACATGCTGATCCCAAAAAGCATGTCAAGGTCATGAATTGGTAAAAGGAATGTCTTTTGATTATTTTAAAATATCTTTTTGGTGTTGAATCTATGTAAGGTGTATTGTCTGTTGTGGTCATGTGTTGTTCAATAGGATGTCTGGTGATTTATTGCTCTGTTATTTATTTTAATGTAATGCAGGCACTTAAGGCTCTCATTTTGGAGAGAATGGGTAAATTGGAGGAAGCACTGGCTGTCTGCATGAATGCTAAAGATCTTTTGTATAAGAATGACTCACTCTTAATTGATGATCTCACACTAAGCACGTTGCAGATTGTTTTCCAACGGCTAGATCATTGTTAGTATTTCTAGTATACCTTTTTTATGCATTTTCTATAAATTTTTATGGTTAATTTGCTTATTGCTATTATGTTTCCATATTCAGTGGACATGGCTACCGGTTGTTATGAGTATGCATGTGGAAAGTTTTCAAACAATTTGGAACTGATGATGGGACTCTTCAATTGTTATGTTCGTGAATATTCTTTTGTGAAGCAGCAACAGGTTGATGGTATTCGAAGATATTATCATAATCATAGTTCTTCTGATTGTTATGTGGTTGTGAATCTTAATTTTTTTCTCTTTGATATTATTGTAGATAGCCATTAAAATGTACAAAATCGCTGGTGAAGAGAGGTTCTTACTCTGGGCTGTCTGTAGCATCCAGTTACAGGTTTGTATGACGTCGTCATATATATATGGTATATAGTTTTCTACACTTACTTTTTGCTTATGCAATAAGATATTTGATTTGTATAGGTTTTTTGTGGCAATGGAGGAGAGAAGCTTTTGCAGTTAGCTGAAGGTTTATTAAATAAACACATTGCCTCGCATAGCTTGCATGAGCCTGAAGGTGCATATTGCTTTTTAATCGATAATCATAGAAAAGGTCACACCTGTTATTGATAACTAAATAATGAATGGTATTGGTTGCAGCTCTCAGTGTATATATATCGCTATTGGAACAGCAAGCCAAGTATGGGGTTGCTTTAGAGATTCTTTCTGGGAACTTAGGTTCACTTATAATGATTGAAGGCGACAAACTACGGATACAGGTACTATCTGCTCTTTCATTATCTTTATCATGTATTGCTTATCGGGATAACTGAGTAGGAGGGTGTTATTAGTTTCTCTATTCAGTCTTATAGCTAAGTGGCTACAATAATTACTGGTAGTAGTATTGTTCATGGGTTTTCACATCACAGACTCATACAGTTTACTGTGAATTCCCATAGTTATCCCGCAACTGTACACACACACACACACACACACACACACATATATATATATATATATATATATATATATATATATATATATATATATATATATATATATATATATACACACACATATATATATATATATATATTTGCTGTGCATAGTGTATTTTCATATCTTATATACTTGTGCTCTTTAACTTACAAGTTGACAGGGGAGACTTCTTGCTCGGGCAGGTGATTTTGGTGGAGCTGCAGATATATTTGAGAAAGTATTAAGACTATGGTATGTTTTTATCTTCTTCGCATGCATTTTGGTATACAAGTGCAAGTCTAAAACGGGACCAATTAATGGTAAGGCTATATAAGTGCACTAATGAATACTGGAAGTACTTAACATGCTGACTTTTGTGCTGGAAAGTTGGGATGTTTTCTTACGTTGGCCATACAAGGGAGTCATCATCACTGATTCTTTCTTTTTTCTTTATAGCCCTGATGATTGGGAGTGTATTCATCATTATCTTGGCTGTTTGCTGGAAGATGACTGTAGTTTGTCTATGGCGGCTAATAGCCCTTCAACCCAGGTGTCAACATCAATGGACTGCCAGCATAGGCACTTGGCTGATGATGTGGTATGCAACCTTATCAATTTTTACATATCTCATGCATGTTTTTCTAACAAGTCTTTGAAGTTTATGCTTTACAAACTTCATGTGCAGTTTGATTCTCACATAACAAGGGCCTCTGAGTTTGTGGAAAATCTATCAACAGAAGTAGGCAATGATTCTATAAGAGGTCCGGGGTTGGCGAATCTTGAAATTGAAAGGAGGAAATTAATATTTGGAAAGGGTAATGCTGATAAACTCATGGAAGACATTATTCTATACTTTTCGAGGTATAATCTGATGATTCTGTTTCTTCCTTGCGTGGTTATGATATGAAAGTAGAACATAATTGTATCTTCTAAAGCTTTAATTATTGTTCAAATAGATTTGGGCATATGGCTAGCTTCGCAGCTGATGTGGAGGTGTTCCTTCAAGTTCTACCTGGTGATAAGAAAAAACAGTTGCTAGAAAAGCTGGTTAAATGCATTGATTCTTCTTCAACATCATCAAAAAATGTTCTTGGGCAACATATAACATTCTTTAAGATAAGAGAACTCATTGGTGATACGTTCTCGCTCCCTGATGGAGGTAAATCTTTTACTTTTAATATAATCTAAATTCAATGTTTCTGCATTTTTTACATTTAGAATTTATACGGTTATCTGTTTCCACACAGATCTTGTGGAGTTTGCTGTTCAAATGACAGAAATGTATTGTCAGAACCTTCACCTTTCAAAGGACCTAGATATACAAGAGAGTATGTATGGTGAAGATTTTCTGTCCATGACATGCAATGTGTTGGTTCAGGTATCTAACTCATCTTTATATTAAATTGGTATTTTGTATATGTCATATTTCTATCGACACCTTATTTTCTTGGCTTTTTTGCTGTAGTTATTTTGGCGTACAAAACATGTTGGGTATTTGTTGGAAGCTATAATGGTGTTGGAGCTTGGATTGACCGTCAGAAGGTTCCAGTTTCTATAAATATTTTTATCTAGTTTGCCTATTTGGTATCAGAAATTAATCCAAGTCACCAAACTTTACATCTGATAATTGTTTTCTCGAAACTTACTTTTTTTGCCAGATATGTTTGGCAGTACAAGATTTTGTTGGTACACTTGTATTCTTATTGGAATGCTCTTCCGTTGGCATATGAGTGGTAAGATAACACATGTCCTGTGATGCTTAAATTATGAGCCTCTTTTTATTTATATTTTTTTTACTTGCCATTTGTAGGTACAAATCATTGGATGTGAAGAACATCCTATTGGAAACAGTCTCACATCATATTATCCCCCAAATGTTGACATCTCCTTTGTTGGTACATACTAGTGATCTTTTAAAGGGTTACACACGGTTCATGGAGGACCACTTCAAGGAATCTGCAGATCTTACTTTTCTTGCATATCGCCATCGAAATTACTCAAAAGTGCGTACACATTACATTGAATTCGTCATCATTGCTTGTTATTATGGATGCTATGTACATTCTTACAGCTTAGAATATTTTTTTAGGTAATTGAATTTGTTCAATTTAAAGAGAGATTGCAACGATCAAGTCAGTACTTAACAGCAAAGATTGAAGGGTCAATTCTACAATTAAAGCGGAAAGCAAATAGCATTGAAGAAGTCGAGGTATTTGCTATTTTACTCCCATCATCCATACTCTATTCATATTGTTTGTGGGAACAATTAAATGATATTTCTCTTCTTTGTTTAGTCTGTACTGGAAAGCCTGAATCATGGAAGTGACTTTCTTAATGTTTCAAGTGAGATTCACTCGAAGAAGTTAACTTTTAACGAAGATCTAAAGTTGCGACCTTGGTGGACGCCAGCATGTGACACAAATCTTCTTTCGAGTAAGCATGACTTGCTTTTTACTTCTAAAGTTCTAATTAATCTGAGTAGAAGTTCTAATTTGCTGTGAGATATAAGTCTGTATTTATAGGTTTATTTAATTAGCCATAAGTTTTTTACTGGTATTGTTTGCTTTGTAACTGCTAAGTATGTTTATTGATTTTGTTTGCATGCAGGAACATATGAAGACATGTCATGTTATCCCAAAGAAAACATGGTATGGACCCTCGTCTCTGTTTCGCAACTTTGTCACTGTATATGTTGATAAAGAAAGTTATTTTCTAATTTTATGTTTGGTTCATCGATCTTGTATTGTAGCAGAATGAGGTCAAACAAACACAAGCAAAGGTGACAAAAGGCAATGAGAAAAGGTCACTACTCCCACGCTTGATCTATTTGTCAATACAATGTGCTTCATTATCAATTAAAGGGACTCCTGGCGTCAATGGTTTTGATTCTAAAGACTCTACAGAGCTCAAAGTATTGCTTGAAACCTATGCAAATTTTCTAGAGCTCCCCTTCCAGGATGCTGTGGAGCTAGTAATTAGCGTTTCTCATGGTCAGAAATCAGTTGAGGTAAGAAACTATCAAATGTCGATTATCAACATATGTTTGTTAAACATGCGTTCCTATATGTGAGCTATCATCTTTATTTTCGTTTAAGATGAGACAAAATGGGTAAATTTGTTTAGAGGAGACAGAATGGGCGGGGTCAGGCAGGTTGAGTAGCAAGTCAAAATAGGTAAAATTAGGTGCAGGTTGAGTGGATCGGTCACGGTGACTAGAAACATCTTTGCCAAAAGACTATTTTATTGAAGCAGTTAGTCTGTCAAATGATTACATTTAAAAATATGATACTATCCTACTAAAATTTTCTTTATTCTAAACAAAATGATCTTGGAGGCTTAAAAGAATTAGGTGGTGTTTGGGGTTGCCTAAAATTTCTGCTTAAATTTAGTACTTATTAACTTATTAAAAATAAGTACTTATTAACTTATTAAAAATAAGTGCTTGAATGGTGTTGGATTTGCTTAGTTTAAAAAGTGTTTCAAGATAAATATGTTTGTAAAAAAGTAATTTTATTGTCAGCAATAATAAACGCCTTGAAATAAGGAGCTCCCTTAATGCGTATTCCTATCAGGTTTTTTACCTGAACTTAAGCAGAAGCACTTTGTATAATACAATACTGTTTCTGCTTAAAAATAAGCAGAAAAGCTGAAAAATAAGTACTTCTTGAATGGTGTTTGGATTTGCTTAGTTCAAAAAATGTTTCAAGATAAATATGCTTATTACTTTCAGTTTTTTTTTTACCTGAAAAACAGAAGCAGTTTGAATAATACAATACTGTTTCTACTTAAAAATAAGCAGAAAAGCAGAAAAATCACGTAATCACAAACACCCTGTTAAAAGTACACTATGGGCGACGTCCATTCCGTTTGATCAAAAGATTACCCAAATCAGAAAATCAGAAAAATAAGCAGAAAAGCAGAAGCAGTTTGAATAACACAATACTGTTTCTGCTTAAAAACAAGCAGAAAAGCAGAAAAATCGCGCAATCACAAACACTCCGTTAAAAGTACACTATGGGCGATGTCCAATCTGTTTGATCAGTTAGAGGTAAAACATTACCCAAATCAACCTATCTTAAAGTAAATGGGTAGAACTAGCCACCTTTGCTATATGTTATTGTATTTTTGGTAAATATAAGGCTTTTGCATAGATAGAATGAACTTTTGTAAGGTTGATATGCTCATCTAACAACTTAGCTATGTATTTCTTGGGGAGCAGGTTTTTTCTTCGAATCTGATTGACTGGATGAACTTTGCTGTGTTTTTGAATGCATGGAATCTGAACTCACACGAATCAAATAAAGACAGACTCACATTCCCCGTTGATTGGCAAGTTTTAGGGTCCTTGCTAGAAAAATGCATTTCTGCAAAAATAAATTCCACAAAACCGTTACTATCTTCTCCTGGAACCGATCTTTCCATTCTGATCCAGTTAGTGACCGAGCCATTATCATGGCATACTCTCATTATTCAGTATTGTGTACGGTCATCTCTTCCATCAGGAAAAAAGAAGAAGAAAGCTGGTGGGTCTTCTGACCAGTCAAACAGTCAACTATACAATGTCATCAAGGATTCAATTTCATCACTATGTAGCATAATAGATCAAGTTACTAACTGGTTAAAAGAACAAGTTGATAAACCAGTTGAAGCAGATGTTGACTTTTTGTTATCGTCTCTTCAAAGAGAACAAGTCAATGATAGTGGGCCAGGAAAAGTAATTAAAGCTCTTGAAAATTTGGTGTCATCGGTTGACAGTTCGGAAGTTGGTGAGAGAATTTCTCGGGCACTCGAGTCTTGAAAACCTGTGGATGTTGCACGGAAGATAGCCACGGCTCAAGGAACGGCTATGGATGAGTTTCTTAATATTTGCGAGTCGAAAAAGAAGTTTTTGCAGGCACTGAGTACAAAAATAAGTGCTTAAAGATTTGATTGATCCATGGTAGGGTTTTTGATGAGATTTCTGTACACTAGTGTTACACTTTTATCATGTTTTTGTTCTTTTGAGGTTTGATTTTTAGGGTTTCACAGGCTTTTTTGTATAAGAAATTTTGGCAACATATAATCTCAATTTGTTGTAAATTGAATTGCATTTCAGTTCATTTGTTAATTCACAGTTGAGATGTTGGTTATGGTTATTTGCATTCTTTACACTTTTTCACTTCTTTCACTATTTATTTAGTTGCAAACACGGTTGTTCCTATCCGAATGGTAAACAAATAACTGTTTGGAGCATGTTAAGTAAAAAAAAAGCTTTTGTTATCTTTCATATTATTACATGTTTACCCTTGCAAGGGGGGTGTTTACAATTGCTTATTAAAACTGCTTATCAGCTTATTGCATTATCAATAATTCATTGCATTAATGCTACTGATTATCTCATAGTGTCTATCGCAAAAACATTCAGTGGTTGTAATAAGCACTCGCAAACCTCCCTAAATTGATAGAAAACTCAGAGGGATAATCCTGTGTATCAAGCTTTTAAAACCTGCTTAACATGGGAAGTACAAATAAGTAAAAAGCTTGAGTTACAGCTAGTGATTACACCAAAACCCTCTTTTGGTTAGACCAAGTTGCCTAATCATGATTCTTATTCTATATTACCAACTATTTGCAACAACGATAAAACAAAACCCACTCTATTAGCAACATAAACACCATTAAAGGCACTCTTCATCAATTTTTAAACCTTTTTATAAACCACCGTTGTGGATAAAACAAAACCCACTCTACTAGCAACATAAAACACCATTAAAGGTACTCTTCATCTATTTTTAAACTTTTTTGTAAACCACCACAGAGGATGCTTTAAGGGGTCAATGACAAACCAACCTGTTTTGTTTTTATTTTCTTTTAATTCTTAGGAAAAAACACGCCTTTGTTCTAAACGAAATTTGAACTCAGTCACTTGGCTGATGTGAACCTTTGTCTTAGGTTCAATACAATTTGCGTAGGATTTGGATTCTGCGATACTAGTCTTGAAAAACGGTCTACTAATGAAGTAAAAAGCATTTACCAAACACTCTTTTTCAACCCCAAGTCATCTTTAGTATCTCAAAACAAGTCAATTATTGCAAAGTTTATAGGATGATGTTGACTTTATTTTTATACATAGTAAGAGGGAGACAGATTTTGCTTAAACCGTTGAGAAGTACTAGTAAGTGAACCAACCACACCAAGTCCTAACCATAATTTGAAAATAACTAATTAATCATGGTCACAATATACCTGTCCAAAATCAGTTTTTCTTTTTCTTTTTTTTATAAACCAACAAAAATAGTATAAAGTTATTGTTAATGTAAATTTAACTTAACAAGTCTACGATAAAGTTTAAACTCACAATATAGGGTTGATAGAACACTATTGGTACCCTTTGGGCAATGATATGTTGTTTACAAATATAATCATTTAGTCATGTGATACGAACTGGATCGATAATAAGATGAAAAGAAGAAAATAAACAAGATGGATGATTTATGTTAATGGGATAAACCGACCCCCCGATGGTTTATATTAGTGAGATAAACCGACTCCCCAATTGATTAGCAAATCAATAATTCATATTCATTCAACATAATAATCATTACAACCCTATATATAAGAAAAGATACCTTAGACTTAACTTGGTCCCTAAAAAAATATAATAAAAGGAAACTAAATAAACCAATTAATTAATTAATTAATAATAATAATAAACTATAGAATGCAGGATCGTATCAACTGTTTTGGTAGTTGAGAGCGAGCTGAGTATGATTAGTTGTGGTCCTGTATATGGATTTGTTTCTTGCATACAGAACCATTATTTCAATATATCAACTCTTTTATGAAGTTGATGAAAACGGCGATCCAAATATTTCAACCCATTGATTTCTGTACACATTTAACATGAATTTGTTATAACTTCTTGTTACCTTACCCAAACCAGCCCGAATCAAACCATTTTGACCTGTTCGTTTGGAATCCTTTTTGCCCTTTTGGAAAGTCGAAACCTATTACTAGTTCCATGCATGATCACTACTATACAAAAACACCAGTGTCCTGCTTCACATGTTAAAAAATAGGCCTAGTGGTTGCACCAAAATCAACAAATTAAGTTCACTCATTCTAACTTCACTATTGACTCATAACCTAACCCCAACTCACCCCATATATGTGTATATAAACCACCCCTTATTGCCATCTTTAGCACACACCAAAACTTCACACTTCTTCACTCAGAAGTGTTAAAAAACAAGACACTCATAATGTCGATCTCACAGGCTCTCTTACTGAGCCTTCTGCTTTCCTTTGCCCTTACTACATTCGCAGAAACGCATAACTATGCCTTCACAGTACGTCACTAACAAATAGCTAGCGTTCTTTTCTGTTTCTGATCAGTTTTGCATTTTTTTTTCTAGAGTTGATAATAAAATTAATAATTATATTGCCACAGGTTCAAGAACAAGCAGCAAATAGGCTATGTAAGAACCATAGAATCGTTAATGTTAACGGGAAGTTTCCAGGCCCGACTCTAGAAGTACAAAACGGGGATAGTGTTGCTGTTAAAGTCACAAATGTTTCTCCTTACAATGTCACCATTCATTGGTACATAAATTTATTTTATTTACGCGCATTGAGTGTACATCTAACACTTCAATTTTTTATTCTTTGTCTAACGCCTTATTGTATTTTTCAGGCATGGGTTACGCCAACTGCGAAACCCTTGGGCTGACGGACCTGACTTTGTGACCCAATGTCCAATCCGGCCCGGGGGAAGTTACACATACAAGTTCACCATACAAGACCAAGAGGGGACATTGTGGTGGCACGCTCATAGCCGATGGCTACGAGCTACGGTCTATGGTGCACTTGTTATCCGCCCTAAGTCGGGTTCTTCTTACCCCTTTCCAACACCTAAAGTCGAATTTCCTGTTATCTTAGGTAAAGAGTCCTTAATTACATTATCTCCGTTTAGGCATCCATTTGTGTCATTTTCTAATAGGTTTATTTATTTATGCATACAATAACAAATGGCTTTCTCTACTGTTGGGGTCATGTTTTCTTAATATTCTCATATAAAACACCATAAAATTTAACATTTTTACATAAACAATTTTCGTATTAGAAAGTGTGTTTTAACTTGATTTAACTTTTCGCTACAAAATGACTCAAACGGACACGAAACCATCTTTTAATGACTAAGGATGTACAATGACTAACGTAAGAAATATGGAAAAAGACGTTGATATTTTATGCGAAATACGTGTACCCTTTTCTGATTAAGGAACTGATGTGTTCGTTGTTGATGATGAAATAGGTGAATGGTGGGACCGGAAAGTGATCAGTGTGCTACGACAAGCATTGTTCAGTGGCGCAGCTCCTAACATATCAGATGCTATCACAATCAACGGGCAACCTGGTGATCTTTTCCGATGCTCCAGCCAAGGTACTAATTACAGTCCCCGAAAAAAGAAATTCATTTTGATGAATGTTTATCGTTTTTTAATATCTAAAAACTTGCTTTTACTAGGTACCACGAAACTTACGGTCAACAAAGGCGATACAGTTCTTCTAAGGGTTATCAATGCTGCACTCAATCAACAACTCTTTTTCAGCGTCGCTAACCACAAACTCACTGTTGTCGCCACTGACGCTATTTATACCAAACAATTTACAACCAATGTCATCATGGTGGGGCCCGGTCAAACCACAGACGTCCTCCTGACTGCTGACCAACAGCCCGGTCGTTACTACATGGCTGCAAGAGCATATGCAACTGCTCAAAATGCTCCATTTGACAACACAACCGCCACAGCTATCTTAGAATACAAATCTGCCACTACACAACCAATTCTACCACAGCTTCCTTTCTACAACGACACAAACACAGTCACTGCATTTTCAAACCAAATAAAGAGCCCTGGTAAAGTAACCGTCCCTACTAAGATTGACGAAAATTTATTTTTCACAATGGGATTTGGGTTTTTTAACTGCACTCCTGGACCTAGATGCCAAGGGCCTAATAACACACGGTTTGGTGCTAGTATGAACAATGTATCCTTTGTACTACCAAACCGAGTGTCTTTACTTCAAGCTTATACACAAAAGATTCCCAATGTCTACACAACAGATTTTCCACCTGTTCCACCTTTGCAGTTCGATTACACTGGTAATGTACCTCGTGGGTTGTGGCAGCCGGTTAAGGGAACAAGACTTTACAAGCTAAAATTTGGTTCGAGTGTGCAGATTGTTCTTCAAGACACTTCTATCTTTTCGACCGAAGATCATCCTGTTCATCTTCATGGATACCATTTCTACATAGTTGGTCAAGGTTTTGGTAATTTTAATCCGTCACGAGATACTGCTAACTTTAATCTTGTTGATCCACCACAAAGGAATACGATCGATGTTCCAGTTGGAGGATGGGCTGCCATCAGATTCGTAGCGGATAATCCTGGTAACATTAAGCGTTAATTTAATATATGTTCTTGTTAAACATTAAATATCATATGTATCTTGATTATCTGAAACAAAATCACGAACTAATTAATCATGGGATCTTATACAGGAGTCTGGTTGATGCATTGTCACATTGACACTCATCTTGCTTGGGGTTTTGCAATGGCTTTCATTGTTGAAAACGGAGTAGGGGAATCTGAGACGTTACTACCTCCACCATCCGATCTGCCAAAATGCTAAGATCAGCACACGATGTCCATGTTTGTGTGGCGTCATCGTCAAGTTCCCGTGTTTTTCCTTTTCCACTTTGCTTACTTACTTGAGCAAAGTACATGGCCACGTCCATAGGTTTTAGGTTTATCATACTTGTTCAATCCATATATTCGATAGCTTGTGTGCAAACAGAATGATTCATCAATTAATATATAGATGTTGATGTGTTCAATCTTGGAAACAAACTACGACCTTGGTCTTGAATTCTTGCTTCCCGAGCTTTACTTTTGTTACGAGTTTAAAAATAGCAAAAATTAAAATCGGACCTCTTATAAACCTCATAAAGAAAGAAAGAGAACTAGTAGTGATCCCTTTTTACCAGGGGCTTTACTTTGAGCCACACCAACTCCCCTTTCGTCATAAGGTGTGGAATTAGACCTTACGAAATAGGAACAAGTACTTTATCATGGGGTTGGGGTATGATCTGTCTACATTATCATGGGGTTAAGCTTAATCGCCACACAAACCTAAATCGGGTAAAGCTCTCCCTTTTGGAAGGGCTGGAGTGGCCACTTCGGGTCCTTTTATTATTATTATTATTTTTTTGTTTTTTTTTTTGTTTTTGGGTAAAAGGGTTTCCCTGATAAATATTGTTACTTGAAAAAACAATTAAGTACAACTAATGTGGGTGAATCCCACATCTCAGCCCAAAACTAGATGAAAACAAATGCACCAAATGTGCTTCAAACCTAACCTATCAAAGAATGACATGCCAAACTTATGAGACCTATTATAAACGCTATCTGAGTTAACCACGAAGACTAATGTCAAAGGCATTAGCAAACTACTTTTGAGCATCATTCAAACCAGGATCATCAAAGTCATCATTATCGTACGGGTCTTCATCATAATTTTCCTTCCATTGTTCATACAAGCTTTTATTTCCCCCTCCACTGCCCATTTTAGAAGCTTTATTAACCTTTGAGCTCGTAGAAGCCATAAAAATGGCAGTTTCATTGTATACCTCGACCACTGCACTATCACTATCCTCATTAACCGGTTCATCAACCTCTTTAGAAGGCATATTAGAAGAACTAGGAACCGAAGACGACTCAACCTTAACCTCTGTAGCCTCCTTTTGCAAAGGAATTGTTGATTTACATGGTTTTAGCAGCTTCCAATCATCACCCACTAGCACAAGTTTTCCGTCAAGCATCTGACTTTCTAGTTCATTAATCTTTGCAACCAAAGGTGTGGAACTTGGACTACTACCACATGTCGAACCAACCATATCTTGGACAACTTTCTTACCTGCATTTGAAGACCCCCCATTTGATACAAGCTCATCATCTTTCCCAATCATATTAAGCGCATCAAAAGGATTAGCCGAGCTCATCTCTACTTTAGAATTCTTTTTCATACCACTTGAACTAGCACCATTCTTTTTAGAGACGGCTTGGTAAACTTGTTTCTAAGGCTTAAACTAAAACTTAGATCCCACATTAGTACCACAGGAAGTCTGTCTAGGAGGCTGTTGGAAACCATCATTCTTTGGTTTTTCAACAACTTGTTTTGGACATAACATATCATCATGCCCAAATATTATACACACACCACATCTAGGTGGTTCCTACCACCCTCACCATGTGAAGAACTCTCCCATCTTCCACATTAGGAATAACAATAACCATATCATCCTTTAACTCCCGATCAACTCTATTATCAATCAATGCACGAGCATAATCCATACAACCTCATGATTGCAAACACATAGAACTCGTATACGAATCAAGCATAATCGGGTTACTAAGTTTAGTGGCCATCACACTCAATCCATCAGCGGTAAACGCCACAGTGGGAATATTATGAAATTTGACCCAAATAGGAATTGAATTCATATATCCTTTAGTGAGTTATAAGTAGGCGTCCATTTCTTCAGGATGATAGGAACCAATCTAATAAACCACGGACCCATTCTCCAATACCCCATTCATACCTCAATTGAAGCAAACTTGAAGAATAAAAAGCCCTTAATTCATCATAACATGAACAATGCCATGCTTTTGCCAAGCATTCTTAACATAGTATTCAACAACCGGGAATGCTAATCTTTTACCCACGAAATAACCATACAAGCTGAAACCAAATTTGTCATGAACTTCCAAAACAGTATTTGAACTTCAGCCTTAACATTATTAGGTTTACCCGTGTCAAGAGCTCGAAAGTTTACCTTACCGCTATTAGCTTCATTATTCACCAAACTAGCAAAGGAGTTTGGAATAGGGACTTCATGACACTAGTACAGATATGGGCTTTCATCACACATGTGGTATTTTGAACGGCCACAAAGTAACTTATTTATGTGACTAAATGTACTAGAATAAAATAAACAGCCACACTTGATCCGACTTGTGTGACCATTTCGGAATTACATTTGAGGCTACAACCACACATTTGAATATTTTTGTGACTAGAGGTATCTGGTAAAACTTGTTTTGATTATTTAGTCACTTATAATTTGAGATGTGTGACAGATACAAATAAGTTTAAAACATTAGTCACACTATATATATACATATGTGACAAATATATGTCACACAATTGAACAGTGTGACCAAAATCCATATATGGTCACATGAAGTAATTGTGTATGTGGCTAAATTATATACTCAAGTTTGTCACATATTATTTAAAAGTGACTGCTAGTTTTTGTTAAAAATTTAGCCACATATGAATTTGAAATGTGTGACAACTGAAAAGTAAGTTTGAAGCATTAGTCACGATATGCATTTAAAAGTGACAAATATATGTCACACACTTGAACAGTGTGACCAAATGTCATATATGGTCACACTAAACCATAGGCATACATGATTAAGTGTAACCAAAATTCGATACATATGGTCACGTAAGTTAATATGTGTGTCTAAAGTTTAGTGTGTGTTTGCTTGCCAAATCCTAATGTGTATGGTCACATTTAATTGTAGCACAATCATGTACTATAGGCTATACAATAGTCACACCATATCACAAATGTGTATCTAAATTATGTTTATGGCCACATTATACGGGTATTATATGTGACAAATACATTCAAAATAGCCACATTGTGAAATATTCATGTGACTATTTTTTTTTTTTATTTTAACAAAAACTTTGTCCTAAATGGTTCTAGTATGCAATAGTCAAAAAATTCAAAATCTCAATGTTTTGGCTCCATTGTAAGCATTTATGTTGTCTTTAATCCTATCTAGTTGTTCAACAATCATATTGTACCATATTATATCCTTTTCTTTCCTACATTATATAATACCCTAGTTATCATCAACTCTTTATCATATCAATTACTTTTCACCATGGATGCACAAAATGGTTGTCAAATGGTCTGCATTGATTGTTGGGTTGAAAGTGAAAACAAGGCTGGATCGACCTTTTTTTCAAGGCGTCCCCCTTATACGGATTTCAGGTGGTATGTGTTAGGATTAAGAAAAAGGATCGGTCACCCCGTGTATTTTCATGCTTAGCGTAGCTCTTAGTTTTGTTAGTATTAGTTTAGATATCGTATCATTCGTGGAGGTGGGTCGGGTCTTTACCCACTGTCAGCTCACTCCACAGCCCATGTGGGGCGTTTTATATGTAAGTATATATACCCTTTCCCACCCAAGGGAAAGGGTTGTTTGTTTCATTAATACACACACACCTGTAGGTGTTTTTCTGTCACTAGAAACTTCCCACTCTACTATCTCTCTCTCTCTAACTCTAACCATGAAGAACATGTTCTTCCATAACCCAAGACCTCCTGAATCCCACACAATCAACACAAGAATCGATCCTACAATTGGCATCAGAGACAGGTTGTTAGTTGTGTTGATTTTTGTGGTTCGATTACATTGGTTTAGGCTGTTTTATCATCTTTTTCAGTCATAGGACAAAAATATTTTTTCCGGTCATCGGAAATTTTTTTTTCAGTATCTTTCTGGTAAACAGTTCTATAACATATTTTATGTATCAAATTCTGGTCAAAGTCTTGCCTTATGTTCTGGTCTTCAACAACTGCTTGTGTCTTTGTCTATAAGGAGTTTGGGTTAACTTTATATAATGGTGAGATTTTTGTACCAAAAAACTCGTAAATCTGTGGTCAAATATTGTGGTCGAAGATTGAAGATTCTTGGTTGCATTTTGTGTCAAAAAGGGATGTTCTTGGCTGCGGTTTGATGAAAGTGAAAACCCAGATCTGGTTTTTTAGGGAAAGCAGGAAAGTGACTGGTCAACTGCGTTTTGACCGGTCAACTGTGTTTTGACTGGTCAACTGCGATTTGATGGTTGTGTTTTGTTGGGATTCTTGATTTGATGAGACAAAATAAATAGAAGAATGAAACATGAGGGCTTAAAGTGACAAAAGATGGAAGATTACAACGAAATCTTTTATTTTTTTAGTTTATTCTTTTGTAAACCCTAATGTCTCTATTATATAAAGAGACATAGGGTACATGTTTTATCATATAAGTCTTCCACAATGTAGTCTAAAGGGGTGTGTGTGTGTCCTAGGGCGTGAGATGTAAACGCCTAGGATTAGCTGTTAGTCGCTTCAAGAATCTCTTGATTCCTGTTACAGATTAAGTGTAACCGTATTATTCTGATCAAATAATATTTGAGGCGTGAAGTGTTAAAGAGAAACTTTGTGTCAATAACTTTGATTTGTTTTTATTCCGTTGTGCATGATTATTCATTGTTATTGTTGAACCCTAGATGCTCAAAACGATCCATGAGTTGTTCTAAACTCAACATGTGGTATCAGAGATTGGGGAGCTCGTTACCTAGGGATTCACAAAGTTTATTTGACGACAGAAGCAGATTTGAAGAAGGTTTTATGATCGTGGAAGTCGGATGCAGATTTGAAGAAGATTTGCTGCTGCTGTTGATTCAATTAAAACAACCTGGTACTAATTACATATTGGGTCAGCGCTTTCACATGGGCTAACAGAATCGTTCTTCAATTGTCTTGATGATATCAAAGTTATATTTAATTCTTTACGACAAGATATGCATGTGCAAAGATGAAGTGTACCTGATCAGTAATTAAAGCTTTTATTATTCTCGTACTGATCGAACTTTATAAATTGGTCAATGCGATCCGGTATTAATTTCGAATCTTTATTAATTGGTCGCTTATTATATTATGGATTGATTGGTCGAGGTTTATCTTAACGTGGTTTGTGTAATTCATTAATCAATCATCTGATTGGACATGAATTAAATGGGTTGGTTGCTTTATTTTAATTCGCTGGTAAAGATACATTATACATCAGGTACTATTAAAGTATTGTGTGGATCGGTGAATCACAATTAGACTTCGTACTGAATTGATGGGCGGTGATAGATGATTTAATCAATATTATATTTGGTCTTATTGTTTATCTTGTACTGATAAAGTAGGTCAATGAAGTATTTAATTGGTTTATCTGCAAGTAGTCTGACATACGCATGTGGTGCGTTTGGAATTTTGCGAATGGCATTAATTGTATTATCAGATAGTGGGATGAAATTGGTTAAAGTGTTGCTAGTATACTGCTGCTATGACTTCATTCTACTGCTACGCTTATCAATTTGTGCTGCTGAGAATTTTGGTTTCTACTGCTACCCTATTCGTTTCTACTGCTGCTACATAATTAATTCTACTGCTCGGTATAATTTATTCTACTGCTAGCTTCATTCATACTGCTGTTGTAACGAAGTTTCTACTGCTACGTTTACGCTGATTTTTACGAGCATGAATTACAAGAATTGAGGGGAAGCATGTAGAGTTTATTGCTTTTTGGTACACACACACAGGGGAAGTTCACACACACGAAGATGATTGGTATTTGTTTTTGGTTTTTGTTCTTAAAGGTTTTAAAGGCTCGAGTTAATTGTCTTATTGGCGAAGAGGAGTTTTTGTTGCTTCTTTGATGATGCGGTGAAATTTTTCAAGGTTGTGTCTTATTATATCTTAAGGTGGGTGTTACACTTTAAAGGTAACTTGTTTGTTCATCAAGTGACTACGAATTGACAAAACACTTGAAGGAGTTACGTTATTGTGCTCAGTGGTTGTTGTCAAGAGATTGCGGTCTCCCTATATGTGGAGTATACGTTCGAAGTCGTATTTAGTACAAGGCATAAGACACAAGGTTGGTTTCTTCTACTTCAGCATCAAATTGGTAATGATTAGTTTTCTTCAAAAATATATAAAGCCTACAGATTTGAAGAATCATTTGATGTTCATGCACCACTCGAGGGGAAGTGTTTGATTTTTACTACTGTTGATCATCATTACTACTGCTAGTTGGAGTTTCTATTGTTTTGAATTCATTATTCGTATTTGTTCGTCATGGAGGGAAATTTGAAACATTGGAAGACTTGGATTGGAAGTTTGTGATATTGGTTCGTGGTGGTCAAGATCATTATTTGCATACGTTCCCTATTTGTTGATAACAAAAAGGGGAAGAGATGTTGGAGTGGCATGGCATGGCTTAAGGGGAAGACAAGGAAGACAAGTTTGTTTCATTTAGGGAGATGATCACATCTCAACTTCTCTACTTCGTCTAGGGAAGTTCGTACACGACTTTGTTTGTTTTGTCATCATCAAATAGGGGAAGATTGTTGGGATTCTTGATTTGATGAGACAAAATAAATAGAAGAATGAAACATGAGGGCTTAAAGTGACAAAAGATGAAAGTTCAAAAGATGGAAGATTACAACGAAATCTTTTATTATTTTAGTTTATTCTTTTGTAAACCCTAATGTCTCTATTATATAAAGAGACATAGGGTACAAGTTTTATCATATACGTCTTCCACAATGTAGTCTAAAGGTGTGTGTGTGTGTCCTAGGGCGTGAGATGTAAACGCCTAGGATTAGTTTTTAGTCGCTTCAAGAATCTCTTGATTCCTGTTACAGATTAAGTGTAACCGTATTATTCTGATCAAATAATAATTGAGGCGTGGAGTGTTAAAGAGAAACTTTGTGTCAATAACTTTGATTTGTTTTTATTCCGCTGTGCATGATTATTCATTGTTATTGTTGAACCCTAGATGCTCAAAACGATCCATGAGTTGTTCTAAACTCAACACGTTTTGATGACAAGAAGAGATTTTTTTATGATTTTTATGAAATGAAATGCTGTCAAAATTTTGTGAGTCACTGCGTTTTGTCTAAACTCAGTTGCGTTTTGACAAGAAGCACTCAAAGGTGAAGATGTAGAGCAGTTGACCACGACCTTAATTCCAACTCATGTAAGACTTCATTCAAATACATCATCAGTCAAACAACAAAAACAACAAACCATAAACCAAATACCAGTGGACCTCAGTTCGATTCCATCATTGGTCCAAGTTACGCATAGAAATTGAACATTAATCGAAAAGAACAGATCCATAATCATATGCAACTACAACAATCACAACCAACTTCAAATCCCAAAACTAACCTAAACCCATTGACAACAACAATCAACGTCATCCCATCTCCAACATCAAGGCTCTATATAAGACAAGAACAAGTGATCTCAGATTCAATGCAACTTTTTCACAAATCTTCTAAAAGATTTTTTGTTGCACTCGATTCATCACAGATCTATTAGGATTGATCGATCTCAGAACGATTCAACTTTATTTCAAATCTAAAAAAGATTTTTTTGAGTTTAATCATTTTCATCATTGACCTTTTTAAGAAGATTAACTTTTGTCTCAATATACGAAAATAAAAGAACAAGTTATAACAATTATGTTACACCCGTTTCTTTGTTTCGATCAAACGAAAATCAAAACATTATAAACCTACCCAAGACCTTTAATTAAAGATCTTGAAGCTACAAACCTCTTGTACTCTTCAATTGTGATAAACAAAAAGAAAGAAGGGTGTTTATATGTTGTGTTCGTGTGTTGTGATGGAGTTCAAATGTGATAAAGGAGATGAGTTGACTGAGCTTGTTAATCGATTATGATGAGATGAGATCCGTTTGATATGGAGAAGTGAGTTTAGGTGGGAGGCGTTTGTGTTTTATGTGTGTGAATTAGGTCAAGTGTAATACCGTGTGATTAGGGCATATCAAAATTTAATACCGGTATGTACTTCCGATTGGTTTTGGGTTTACACAAGTTGGATTGGGTTTGCTTATCACACGTCAATATGGACTGGGCCTATGATTATAATTAGATCCTATCGTGTATTGTGTTTTGTGCTGGGCTGATATGGAAAAAAAATGGTCTGGGCTTACAAATGGAATTATCAAAACTTATAGTCCGATTTTTATCCTTTGGATATAAAGTTTTGATAAAATATTTGGTAAATGAGTGGTAATTTGGTTTCACAATTTCACGGGGATACATATTTCACGGCTACAATTGATATTTTATCAAGTGATCACGGAGTTTATTTGGTATCCCTTATTTGAGATTGAAGTGGGTTTCACGAAGGCGTCTACTTATTTTATCTTGAAATCGGGGATGGTTGGATGCATGACGTTCAATGATAACTTGCTCGTGCTTAAGATTTAAGTTTAAGACTTGGTTTATCTAGTTTTCAGATGTCGGGGTGGATGGTTGAAGACCTGGTTAACTATCACTTAAAGGAGTTACATTATAGTACTTAGTGTCACACGCAGAAGACGATGTGGATAATCGCAAGAGGTGATGAAAGTCTCATACTTTGTTGGGATAGTATTGCGTACATAGAGATTTGCATGGTGCACAAATTCTCTACACCGTTCTTCCAACAACAGTGCAAGCTTGAGTAACAAATTTAGGGAATTCTACTTCATTTTCAAGTTTGGTATATCGGGTTTACTTCACCAAGTGGTCACAACAATAGCTGACTGAATACGAGGTTGGTAAGTTAGCCAAAGTGTTTAAAGGTTGAGATGTGAACAACAATTCTCATGGGATATTCGATGCTACAGAACGTCAATGATACTTCACAGTCTAAGCAAAATCTTTCAAGAATCTTCAATGTCATTCATGATTTTTCAAGATGTTTGCTTAAGACAAGAACTTCTCGTGTATATGGCCGTACACGTCAATGATGCTTTCAAAAGTTCGAAACCATCATGGGGGAGAAAGGTGTACTTTGATGTAATATGGTCAACTTCCAGGGGGAAGTAGTTTATACTACTTTACTTAGTATGGTTTGTGAAGTATTCTACATATGGGAGAAGAATTGTTGCTGACCTCTTGCATGTTCCCCCAAACAGATATTCACCAAAACCAAATTGTTCATAACACATTCAATTTATTATTGTCTCATGGTTTCTTCTTGGTTTTGTAAAATCCCGCGAAAGAATCTATTTCTCGGTTTAAATCATAGATTTGTAAAATCCCGTGATGATGGAACTATCCTGGAGAAAGAAAAGTGCATTTCCGGATCTTAGTTGATTCTGGTGCTACGGTTTCAACTTCGAAGAAGGGATAAAGTGTGTACTTCAAGTATTGGATGATTTTTGATATACTTCATGGCATTTTGGTTATAAACAAGTTTTACGGGGTTATGCACTTTTGACAATGATCGGGATAAAACCATTATCAAAGTTCATTTAAAACATCAAAAAAAAAAAAAAAAAAAAAAGGGCTAGATCTGGGCATTTAAACCACAAGATGTGACTACGGCGTTAATTCACTATTATTTATTTGAGGTTGAAGTGAAATTTCATGGGTGCGTGTACTTAGTATCTGAAGATATCGGGGTTGGTTGGATGTATGATTCTTCGAGATCCTTGTTCGAGCTTATAACCATTAGAATGATTACGACTTGAGTTATCTAGTTATACCTGATGTAAGGAGTTACATTGTTGTGCTCACAGAGTATAGCTATCACTTTAAAGGAGTTACGTTGTAGTGCTCAAGTGTCACAAAAAGCTATGGATAATTTGAGAGAAGTTCATATACAGTTAAGGATGGTTGGATGGGTATATGATTCTAACTTTATTGAAATTCTCAGTATTGGTTCTTAGTTAGACAATAGTGCAAGTTTAAGTCACAAGTTCGGGTTATTTTACTTCAGTCTCAAGTTCATTATATTGGGTTTTCTCCATCAGTAGTCACGACAAAGAGCCGACTGAATGATAATGGGGTTGGTAACGAGTTAGCTGAGAGAAGTAGAATAGAGAGAGATGAAGTTTGAACACATCAGTTCAAGCCTCATTCTTCAACGACACATGACGTTTGAACACAACAGTTCTAGCCTCGTTCTTCATCGACAATGACGTTTAAACACTGCAGTTCAAGCCTCGGGCCTCAATGTCAACATAATGGTATCTGCAGATAACACTTCAGGCCCCGTTCCTCAAAGAAAAGAAAGGTGTACGTTTCAGTGCGCTTTATCTTTGGAAGAAGAGAAATCTTCTTGTTTATGATCACACGCATCAACATGTCTCATGCTTTTCCCATGCT
This sequence comes from Artemisia tridentata subsp. tridentata, assembly GCA_021014915.2. Classification (NCBI taxonomy): domain Eukaryota; kingdom Viridiplantae; phylum Streptophyta; class Magnoliopsida; order Asterales; family Asteraceae; genus Artemisia; species Artemisia tridentata. Next base: position 121,863,376 of record CP139506.1, read on the forward strand.
CATTCTGTCATCAAGTGAATCAACGTTCTGGAGTCATCGTTATTCACTTATTCTATCAAAAATGGCAACCTCACATGCAATTTTTGAGGGGGAGAAGTGTGAATAAACTAAATATCAGTCATCAAGTGGATTTACTTACCGTTGATTGTATTCTTATTCACTCGTTCAATCAAAAATGGCAGTCATATGCAATTTTTGAGGGGGAGAAGGGTGAATAAACAAAATGTCAGTTTATCAAGTGGATCTACTTAACGTTGATGGTATTCTTATTCACTCGTTCAATCAAAAATGGCACTCACATGCAATTTTTGAGGGGGAGAAGGGTGAATATACTACATGTTGATTGTTATCTTAAAATGGTCATACGACTCCTGATGTTTATCGACATCTTCTCACGGGCTGATATGATTAGTGATAAGTGCTTCCAGTTAATGCGTCATGTACACATAATTATGATGATTCCGATTAATCGTAACCATCAGGGGAGAGAAATGTGTACACCAAGGACGCACAACAAGTTCACGTGATCGGGCTTAATGTCTCATGATACAAATTAAAGATGATCAGTGTTTCAACTTGTTACTTTGGTATTATCATTTCATATGTACGTTACGGGCTGATGGGTTATATGTAAGATTACTGGAATGCATTTGGTGAGATGAAGATGTTGATATTCTGTTCCCCAAATGGACAAACTTGAAGAAGGTCGAGTCTACAGTCTGTTCTACATTCTCCGCTGTGTGTTAGAAGACTAAAGACGGCATGCATTTGGTTATCAAAAGACTTCTTCATATTCTGGGCATTCATCAGAAAGTTGTCAGTTTGGGGGAGAGCACTAATTAGGGGAGAGTGAAAAGCCAGATTTAATCCCTAATTAGATCTGCTCAGATTTTTCTTCTGCAAGTAAAGAGATGGCAGCTAAGAAGATTTAGGAAGCTAAAAGAAGTAATGTAGTTTGAAGACCACTCTCAGAGCTGCTGCATCAAGTTCATCAAGGTGTTGAAGAACAAATTCCTGAGATTGATAATGAACCCCTCCACCATGATCTTACTCCAGACCCGAGTTCTGGAGAATCATCTTCACAAAGGGTCATTCGATCAAATTCTCATCAGCTCAATCAATCGTTTGATTTTATCAGCAAGTGGTCAAAGGCTCATCCATTGGAGAATGTGATTGGCAATTCTTCTCAACCTGTTTCGACAAGAAGTCAACTACAAACTCATGCCATATGGTGCTACTTTGATGCACATGGAAATCCGATACCATTCGGCGGAAAACGGTCTGATCGAACTCTTTTCTATCAAAGAAGAATTAAGGTGGTAATTCTTCATGTATCCTTTGTAAATACATAAAATCATAAAAACTCAAAAAATATTTTTTCCAATTTCATAAAACTTTTATAAAAAGAAAATAGAAAAATATAAAACCAATAAAAACCATAAAAATCAGAAAAATAGAAAATACCAAAAATAGTTTTTTCAAGGCATGTCTTCTGGTATCGATAACATTTACGGTCCTAGAAATGTCATTCAATAATGACACGGGTCTTTAAATGAAGTTCGAACAGAAGTTCAAAAAGTTTTTCAAAACATGCCTATATGGCTTGCTATTATTTCAGATAGCAACCCGTTTTTCAAAATGGGGAAAGCACGTCGCCAAAAAGACGGTTGTTCCTCCCACTGGGTGAAGTTCACCCGGGCATGGATTACTTATATTCGTGTTTCTCCGATTTAGTGTACGCTTCAGTGCATTATTTCCTGATTCAGAAGAGAAGTCTTCTTTTACCAAAACAAAAATTTTCCCATCTATGATTCTTCAGGAAAATAATTTGTATCTATAATGGTGGTTTAAAATAGTATTTGAAGATCAATCGAACCTAATTTTTTCCCATAAAATTTGCCACTCAATCTATGACAAAAGGTTTAATTTTTCATAAAATTTTAAATTGATAACGGGTCATAGATTGAGGGGGAGAGTGATTTCAAATTTCATTTTAGATCATCTAATGGTATCTTTGTATGGTTCAAGTAATGAATAAACATGTGTTGTTATGTGTCAGAATATGAATCTTTTCATGAGTTTCTCGCTAAACTCCAAATCATTTATAAACTCATCATTTCTGACACTAACATTCTCCCTCATTGATTGAGGGGGAGCATAGTAATGTTCCATTATCAGTATATATTGAATCAGACCACATTTTCTCCCATATTTTCTAAACTTATTTAAATCAATTGGGATCACAAATCTCAAAAGGTTTGAAATTTTTGATCGAGGGAGAGAATGTGATTTAAATATGAAATCTGATAAAATGTGATCTTTTGGACTCATGTGTAGGCTCCCAAATATGTGCTAAACTCTTTCGTATATCGATGCTCATATTGAGGGGGAGCAAATTGTTTATGATGGCAATTATGGAAGAATACCAAAGACCGACCAATCTTATTTTAATGCACTTGAGTTATAAGGATGGTGAGGTTAGGTATTAGTTCCCATGATCCAGCTAGAATTGGAGGGATCTTCCCAGGGACCATCCTCTAGTTAGAATAGAAGTCTTTAGGAATGATTAAAACGGAGAAAAGTGAATAAGGGAAGAGTGCCGACTGAGATGGAGCTAGTACTGGAACAAACCCAACAAGGTACTAGTGGTGAAGTCTCGATAAGCACTGAAGGGGTTGAAGAATGAAAAAGAAATGTAAAGATAAAGGGTGAAAAGAAAGAAGCCCTCCTTACACTTTAGGCAGAAACCGGGTCAATACATATGCTGTCAGGATCACTTAGTTGATTGCTGACATTGAAGACAAGTATCATGGACCCAGTGATACGCTGCACAACCCTCCCTAGCCACTCAAGGTCTCTCAAAGGACTCTTGTTTCATTTGTCACAGAGATCAATACATTTCTATCATCTTTCTCACTCCGAGTTAGACGATATTGAAAAGGTGGCAGTCCTTTCCAGCCTCCGAACATTAAATCAAAACGCACTATTGAGTTTAGAGCCAAGAGATCATCCATAAATCTCATTAGGACATATTTCCAATATGCTTGCTGTTTCATCCGAGTGATACGTAAAGTATTCACAATGAAGATGGAAATCCTTCAAGAGCCAACATCAAACAAGCTCTTGGTGGGTGACATGTGAGATCCTTCATGGATCTTACTTACCGTTGATTTTATTCTTATTCACTCGTTCAATCAAAAATGGCAGTCATATGCAATTTTTGAGGGGGAGAAGGATGAATAAACGAAATGTCAGTTTATCAAGTGGATCTACTTAACGTTGATGGTATTCTTATTCACTCGTTCAATAAAAAATGGCACTCACATGCAATTTTTGAGGGGGAGAAGGGTGAATATACTACATGTTGATTGTGGATCTACTTAACGTTGATGGTATTCCAGACGACTCTATCATAGATTTGTTCTGGTTTTTTATAACCAAATCTTTCTTTGAGTAACTTCCATAGAGCAACCATATCTTCTCTGTCAAAATTATGAACCATCTGATGAAAGCTTTCAAACCTTTAAGATGAACCATCATGCCTCTTAATATCATAATAAACTGTTTCCCTTTGAAATCCAGAATTGAAAGCAACAATGCGTTGTTTAACATTTAAAGGTTCTGCATCCATGGCTTCTCCTTCAGGCTCTCCAACAGATACAACTGCAAGTTCAGTGTGAGCTTGCATTTGTTCTATATCAGCATCAGCTTGCTCAGTTTACTCTTTGTCTGTGCTATGCTTTTTCTCTGCTTTGTGCTCACTCTTCTTCTTTTAACTGCTTTTTCTTTCCAATTGTTCACCTGCACTTTTTGAACTTATTTTCTCTTCTTTCTTTTCTTCACTGCCCTTCACCACCTCATTATTCAAGAAGCTTTCAGTGTTTCTCTTGGCAATTGGATATAATTCTTCAATTCTTTTATCATTCAACAATTTCAAATCCTTTAGTTTCCAATTGTCCATATTCTTCAAATACCTGCACATGAAAGCTCTTCTTTGTGCTGGAGTAGGTGGCTTGTTCTGCTTAGCTACATATCTTTGTGCTGCATAGACCTTATTTCTTGCATCAATAAATTCTTTCAGCATCCTGGCTCTTTCATTTATTGAGTACTGATCTTGCTCTTCTTGATGTAGTTTTTTAGCAAGCTAACAATCAGCATCAACCCGAGCCCTTTCGTCATCCCATGCAGCGATTAACTCTGCATTTTTAGCATATTTTTCTTCTTGTATTCTCTTTTGTTCCAAAATTCTCTGATTTTCTGCTTCATACTCTTGTGCTAATTTCTTAGCAACTTCAGCATCAACTTGTAATTGCTCTTCTTTTGATAATGGTTTCTCCACAGGCTCTTCAATAATAATCCCTTTACCTTTGCCTTGTACCTGTGGAGTTGATTGTTTAGCTTTTGGCTTTAATGATGGCTCTTGTATCACAACACCTTTGGTTACTGGTTTTGATGTCTTCAGCTCAGCAAGTACACTAACAGCAGTTGTATCCTCTGGTGTAGCAGTACTAGCTTTTGTACTACCAGCTGTAACTAGCTCACTAGTAGCAATAACTGGACCACTAGCAACACTAATACCCTGATCAGTAGCACTATCAGCAGTTGTAACCTTGACCAAATAGCTATCAATCACCACTTGATTCCCTTGGTTATTAGCAACTAAAAATTCCATTGGATCACTCTCTTCACCAATACTTTCACCCTCTTTAGCCTCCCCTGAAACTTTGCCTTCATTCCCCCCTGTTTGGGAGCATCCTTAGAAGCTTCAGAAGATTTAACCTTGTGTTTGAGAATTCTTGATCCTTTGACTCATTCTAAATACCTAACCCTTCTCTTCAAAGCCTTTATCTCCCCACCTTGAGCTTTGATGACTCCATCTTGAGAAGCAGCTAGTGTTTGCAGACCAACGATTTGTGCAGACAACTTGGTACAGGTATCCTTTAATTCGTTCAAAAGTTGCATACTATCCTTACCACTTCAGCTTGTGTTACCTAGCCCGAGAGGTGGATCATTGGAAAAGTTAAGTTCAGTCTCACACCTAGGATGAACATCTGAACCCCCCATTGTTTCCATGTGACTGGGTCCTTCATCTGAATCAGTTCCATGAGGACCTGACTCATTAGAAGTTGTCTTGGTTCGGGTCTTAATGATGTTACCAATGTCTTGTGCTGCTTCTAAGCTAGACACAGTAGTGGCAGCCCTTGCCAACATGTCACTCTCCCCACCAGTGACAGCCTCATCTGCAACAGTTGGTATAGAACCACTAGCCTGAGGTAGCTCAGTGTTCTTGGTGTGAGTCCTACGTTTATAGGTCTTTTGTTGTTGTTGATGAGATGTTGCCAAAATTGTGGGTGTTCGATGGGTACCAGCTGGGATTGCTGAACCTTCACCCATTTGGGTTTGGGCTAGTGCCACCATTGTTGGAAACAAAGGTGTCACTGTCCCTGAAAAATCTTTTCCATCTCTCCTCATATTAGCAAAAACCTTTTTGGTAAGGCAGGGAGTGGAATAAACTCTTTTGTGAATTTTCTTATTTTCAAATTGGTTGTCCAAAAAGAGTTGCAAAAACCTTGGATATAGAAAATATTTACCTGAAGAACTATCCAAGTTCTTAACCATACTATCAAAAATTAATTTTGAAAAATTAAATCTTTGTTTATTTTCAGCCAAACAAATAATAGCAGAAGCTAAATTATTGCTAAATTGATTCCACGCAGTGGTCTTTGGACTTAGACACACTAAGACAGTATGAATTAAGAATTTCCACTGAGGAGAAAAATTACCTTTATAAAACTTTAAAGCATCTGATTTTCTCTCATAGCCCATCATTGAAAGTTTTTCAAAGATTGTAGTATTTGGAAGATTCTCAACTCCGTTAGCATCATATAGGAGAAGATCTCTTCGAATAGACACCTCTGTAATGAGAATCCTCTGCCCATCTACAAGGGCATGGATTTGTACTTCCCCATTAATAGTTTTGACCTTAGCAGACGACCAAAACTGGATAATTTTAGAAGTATATGTAGTAGGTTTTACTGTTAATGCAAACTTAATATAGCTTGCATTAAGGAAATCAATGATCTCAGTAAAATCTACAGACTCATTGGATTTTTCTAAAAAGGCAACATTATTATGAGGCTCGGTAAAAGTTAGGTTCGACATTATGATTTGATTTGGGGGTTTTGCAATATGACGATTAAAATTCGTTTAGGCCGTGGAAGAGAGAGAGAGAGTAATGTGCCGCAATTAGGGATTTATACCATTTAAGTAAAAAGTGACACAAACGTACCCTGCACTCCCAAACAGTACTAACGGATACCCAGCAGTACAAAGTTTTATGCTAGCAGTACAATTTTTTGCCTAGCAGTACAAACTTTGTGCAAAAACTTTTTCTCAGCAGTATGAACTCAATTTTCTTTTAAAACCATACTGCACTCATACATTTGGAAGGGATTAAGTGTAAAGGAAGACACTTAGTCAGTTTTGGTGATATTGTTGTTTTTGCATTACAACACAGTTTACTGTTTCAGTGTTAATAGTCTTCTAACTATTAAAGAGTAGATTTTTAAAAAAGACTGCTATTATCCAAGAAACCAAACACCCCTTTAACATCAGGGGAAACACAGATATCATAAACTAATAATAATAACTGCATTCAAATATCATAAACTTGTATAAATATACATTAACATAGTCAAAATAAGATAATGATACAAAAGATACATTAAGAAATATATAAACTATACAAAAGATACATTAAGAAATATATAAACTATCTTCAATACTTTTGTAAACACCAACTATTTTCTCTCTTGTATCTTCTATTTCTTTGTTCCAATCATCTACTTTCTTCTGATGATCCAATATGATCTTTAAATCTTCCTTGTTCTTTTCTTTCAGCCTCTTTATACGCTTGTTGTAAAGATCTATCAATGTTTTTTCAGTTCCATATTTGCCAGAATGACATTTCTCCCAAATATCTTGGGATATGTCATTTTTTTTTAACTTTTTAGGGATTGGAGGAGGAGAATCATCCCTTGGGCGTTTGGTTTTGTTTGAAATAGGAGTTGAAGAGGATTCAGCCATTGAAATTTGAAATATAATATCTAATGAAAATATCAAAGGAGTTTATAAGAACGGTTGATTATGAACGGTTTTCCAATCGATAGGTATAAATAGGCTGGAGAGGTATATGAACGGTTCCCAATACTTTAGGCGGGAAAAGGGACCATGGAAATGCGCCAAAAGTAAACTGATGGATAATATTGGTCCGATTTGGTTTGTGTTTGGTTTGGATTGACTAGCGTAGTTGATTTGGAATTGTGTTTGGTGTTGGATTGACTAATTGACTTGTTGATTATGGTTTGACTCAACAAAATGAAACCGAGGGAATGTTTGGAATGATTTGGGACCGGGTTCATTATTATTGACCCGAGGGAATAAATGTTTGACCGTGACTCGAAAGAAAATAGTAACTCATTTGTTGCGACTTGATATTGACTCGACTTGGACAAAATAAAAGAAAGAAATAAAAACAATTGTTAAATTAAAAGCTGTAAAGATATTTGTTATTAAATTTAGTTAATAATGAAGTAAGGAAATTAGAAGTGTACGTGAGAGTGAGACATTTGGGATAAAAACGGAACACACGAGGGCTATTGGACTATTCGAGACATGCTACCCGTAGACTAACATATTTCGATTTGTTGGACTATTCGTTTGGTTATTGTTTGAGTTACGGATTGGTTTAGCGTTTAGGGTTTAGAGTTTAGGGTTTAGAGTTTAGGGTTTAGGGTTTGTATAAATACTCGCTATATTATAAATTACTCAGAAAATTGATTTTCAATAAAGTCTTTTGACTTGGAAACGTTCGATAAATGAAAGAGTCATGGAGAAATTTTGTTATTTCCAAAGATCGATTAATTTTGTTGTAAGTCCAAACTTGTTTTAAATCATTAAAAAAGTATATATACTTTGTACTAAAAAATGGGATTATGGGAAAATACCGACGATTACCAATCGACTTATCTTATTTGATATGTTTGTTGTTAGTTATCTCTTTGACTTCTTTTCGTCATCTCGTCTCGACTCGAGTTATCGTGAATACTCTTCTCGGCTATTCGGTTATTCGTTTTTTTGGAGTGAGTAGTCATGAGTCCGTGTTCTCTACCGTTACACGAATGATGATACCGAACCCTTTTATAAGGCTAAAACGAGATTATTTTTGGAAATGAGAATGATTAACTTTTGAAAACTCTTGCGCATTTGATTTTTTTGGTGAATATCGTGCCGAGTACATTGCGTTGCGATACGTTGCGTTAAATCGTTTGATATGATATTCATTTTGTTAACTTTTAAAAAATTTGAATATATTAGAGTATTTTCTTTTGTTTTGTCGATGGATTTTAGTGTCACTTAATCTTAATACCGCCAATTTTGTCCATATAATATTCAATTACGGATAACCGATACCCGCGGGAAAACCTGAAAAACCGATGGATAATATTAATCGGGTATCCGGTGGGATATGGGGCGGGTACGGGTATATTATAAACGGGTTTGGGTACGGGTACACTAAAACCCGCCCCAAACCCGAACCGTTGCCATCCCTAGTTACCGGCTATAGCCGGTTTTCACCGCCACGTTTACACCATTAGCCTTTTTTTTTCCTTCTTCTTCTTTTATAAATCTTGCCACGCCAGTTATAGTTAAACCAAACTACAAATTCAATAGTCAACCGGCAATTAATCCCTTTACCCGATCATTTGTAAACACACACAATAATCAATAAACCCTAATCAAAACACACATTCTTCTGGCAAACACAAACACGCAAACAATGAATCCAAATAACAACAAAGGTATGTTTTTTAATGTTTTCACATATCAGTTGATGATTGATTGTACAATAATTAATATCAGGTTTTTTGATATATAAATGGTGATGTTTGTGGTTGTTACCGATTCTAATGTAGAATGGAGTTGTTTTGTATTTTATAATGGTTGTTATGCTACGTCTAATGTATGCTCTGTTTTTTTTGTTTTTCATACTCTGATTTTCGTATACATAATGGTTGTTATGCTATGTCTAATTAAGTGTTTTGTGTTTGAGTATTTTTTGTTACCTGTTTGTGAGTACACTGAGAGGTCTAAATCAATGAGAGCATTGGAATGTGCCTAGTTTGTGATTGGCCAGTAATGAGAGTACCTAGCAGACTTGCTTGTGCTTGGCCACCAATGAGAGGTCCAAATGCAGCCTATTAGAGTACACTTAGATGTCCATTGAGACTACAAATACAGGCTTTTGAACTGTTTGTGAGTACCCTGAGAGGTCCAATGTTTGTGAGTGCACTGAGAGGTCCAATTGAGACTTCAATTGCAGCCTAGTTGGCCACCAATGAGACTTGAAATACAACCTAGTTTGTGCAACATTGCTTCATTGTTTGGGATACCACAAAAGAGGACCAAATATGAGAACACAATGGATTCTTCTGCAATGGTAAACCATCAAAAGATTTTTCTTTGATTGTGATATAGTTTAACATTTGAATCAATAAAACTGATCTAACAGTTGTTATTTGTAGATGTCATACAAATTTCTTCTGATTCAAGCAGTTCAAAATCAAATAATGGTGCTCTCAACATCCTTCTTGGCCTCCTTGCTTGGTATTATCCAAAGCAACATTCTGATGCAAGTACTGATACTTGGGAAGTGGAACCTATCCAAGCAATTGAACCTCTAGAGGAACTCCCATCTCAAGCTCTTATCCTGGCTCTCCCTGTGCAAGTTCAAATACCAGTTAAAAAGGCACACAAAAAGAAATTTACTCAGGATATTGTCTTGGGACTGCCGTGTAAGAAGAATCCTATAGGTTTTGGAGCACCTTCTAGTAGCCATGGGAAAGGCAAGAGGAAGATGGTTAATGTAAAACCCCCAAAATTGGGTTGCAGCGGAAGATGATGTCACTGGGGTGCTACTAAATTGGTATTACAACACAAGTTCAAAGAACGGTTTTTCACCACAATCGTTTAGAATAAAAATTCATCAACAAAAGTATTAAATTTACATCATTAAATTTTTGTGCGGAAATAGGCCCACAAAATAAGTAAAGCGGTCCCCAAACGAATATCAGAGTGTCTTGACCCTATAACCATGCCATGCCATGCCAAAAGCCGCCAAATGTGAGCTAACACTTTAAGAACCTGAAAATACATGCTAAAACGTGTCAACACAAGGTTGGTGAGTTCATAGGATTAAGTAAACAAAAGGTAATATATATGGACCACAAGATTTAAAATTGATTTGACGAGTACATTCGGTTATGTGACCAGTTCATTCGGTCATGTGACCAGTCCATTCGGTCATGTTACCAGTACATTCGGTTATGTGACCCGTCCATTCGGTCATGTATGAATAATCGTTCAAAGTGCTTGTGTCCATGAGTAAAAATAATTAAGTATGTAACATGTGAATATATAACGCGTTCGAGTAAACACAAATTCATAAGTAAAGCAAGTAATGGTTTGAGTAAACAAGTAACATATTCAAGTAAAACAAGTATTGCATTTAAATAAATACGAGCATGTATTCTCCCCCAAAAGTATTTCAAAACACGTAAAATAAGGGCCATGAACTCACCTGGAACAACTGATACGATAACGAAAAGACAGTGTACGGAATTGAGGCTCGGAAAACTACCCGCAACCTAATATGAATGATATGCCTTAGGTTCGAAAACAAGGTCATGCACGCAAGTTCATACTCTACTTTATCACTTGTACATGTTTGTTGTAATATTTGACGTCAAAAATGTAGTTATGTCAATGTGATATTTTATTTAGAAAATCACACTTTTTAGAAAACGTAACTTGTTAATCTCGTGATCAAACTTTAGTCTTCATGTTAATAGATATTTCAAAAATCTCTAACGCCCCTAACAAGTATATATAATGTTCTACCATTTCGGTTTACGTCATTTTAGCCAAAATACACTCTAAAGGGTCCAAAATCTACTTCAAATAATTCCAAAAGCTTTTTCTAATAGCCAAAAATAAGCTATCAACGTATATGTCGTCGTAATCTTCTTTAGGCCATAACTTTTTCGTCGTAGCTCCGTTTCTTAAGTTTTACCTATCCCCGCGAAGGTATTTAAGTATACTATCGGATTTCTAAGGCCTCGGCTAGTCTAGATATCATTTAAAGTCCGGTTTTGCTCTTTGAAAAATTCTGACAGCAAGCAATATTTTCAGAAAATTTAGTTTTCGTCGCATAACTTAAAATTAACGTATCTTTTTCGTTATAAGCCCGTTTTAACTCATTCAAGCGGCTACGTTTTCGTTATTGAGTCTATTTTTTATATTTCTAGCCTAAACTTGTCACCAAGCTACTGAGTTTTCTGTGGAAGGCCAAATGGGACAGATTGCTTTCTAAATGTGTCAAAACGTTTTTCCTAGCCTTCTAGTTATCAAAATCACTTAACAACAACTCCAAAACTAATCCTAGTTCATCCACCAATTTCTCAACATATCAATAGTGATCTAACACTATACTTAATATTAAAGAGTTCCATTTCTCATGAATTTAAATAACCATCAAGACTAGTTATGATCACAAGCTCACTAGTTCATGTATATGGTGTTTTTATCTCCACTTTCTTGTTGAGATTTATAACCAATTAGTTTATTCATGATAAAAATTTGTTCAAGACATAGCCATTAGTTAAAATATTATTGTGGTTATATGGTTTTATTAACATGTACGAAGTGATAAATAAGTATATGTAACTTGAAACTAGATCTCATGATATAAAGATGGTGAAAATAGTTTTTGGGCTTACTTGAAGAGGATGAAAATGAGATGTGAGCAAGAACAATAGAACCCCAATGGTTACTCCAAATCGATTTATAGTTAATGCAAGGCTCGTGAATGATCGTTAAATACTTGAAATAATCAAAAACCGGATCTCCTTCTTATTTTAAAATTTGGCCGAACCACAAGGAGAGCAAGAGAGGATTTTCTAGGTGAAATTTTGCCAAAGAAAATGGGCTAAGTCTCATTCTATTTATAGTGCAAAAAGGGGCGATTTGGTAATTTAATTAAAAGGGAATTTTGGTAATTCAATACTTGGTCAATGGTCCTTGGGGTAGGCCGGCTAGGGGGGGGGGGGGGAGACAAAGGCTTGGTCAAGCCACCCAAATGTTTATTCCATGTTTCATGCTTGTCTAGTAATTAAGTGTGTGGAAAACTTGTCTAGAAATTAATATGGTTTAGAGGGGGGCGGCAAAGATGTTTAATGTAGGAGTAGATGATTTAATTTTGTACCAAAGTGTATAAATTGTATATATTGGGTATTAGAAATAGGTATTGGGTATTAATTTGGTAGTTAACGGTAAATACGTATATTCAAGTAACGTTTGTAAATGAATTGAAGAATGTTTGGAAAATAATTTTTGGCACTTTTGAAATAATTTAAGGAGTATGGAAAAATATGAAAAATTATTGTTAGGAGTGACGGGTGCATTGGTGTTTATTTAAATTGCGAAAAACGTTTGTTAATTTAATAAACGTAATTAAATAAAAAGGGGATTGTTTTAGGGATCAAAATTTTGAACCGGAGTAGGAGCAAAGTATTGGGATGTTGTGGACTAGATGTAGTCTAAATTCATAGTGCTCAAGAGGGTTGTTCATAGTTTTATGTTTATTTAACCAAACAGTTATATGTAAAAAGTGTTCTTATTAAATTTCAAAGCCGTAAATTGGAGTTTGAAAATAAATGTTGACGTGGAAAATTATGGGTTGCTACAGTTAAGGGGTTTAGGATATACATTAACAGCTTTTGTGTTTTGTAAATGGTATTTGGTTCAATTATGATATTTAACTCTTATGTTTGTGGCATCTTTCAACTTTTAACTGTTATATCTTGGTTTTTAATTAGCTCCTGATTTTCCCTTATGTATGTACTGTAGTATGTTTTCAATATTCTCCTTTCTATTCCCTAGAAACTTGCTGGTTTTGGTTTCAATATATGAATAAAAAGTCTTCAATGTTAAAAAAAAATGGTAGCAATTTGTGTTTTGTAAATGTAATTATTAAGGCTACAATAACTGGTAATTATGTAAGTATTTTGGTTTGTTAAATGGTAGCAATTTGTGTTCTTGATGTGATGGTTGCACAGTTAGATGGTACATTTGCGATTAAGATAATGATATATAACATTTGGAGCCAAAATTTTGATTTATTCAAGTTTATGCTTTAATTAACAGGTTCAAAGGCAAAAATTTTGAATAATTTAATTGTTAATTTCAAATTAGAACTTGGAGCCAAAATTTTGATCCAAAATTTTTAAATCACCTAATTACAAGCAGTTACCAAGAATAACGATTCATATTCTTCATATACCCTCTTTTCTCTCCTAAAAAAAAAGACTGCAAAGAAAACACAAAAATAAATCTTATATCACCAATACTCTCCAAGCCAGAATCATTTTCTTTTACCCATTGTTGCTCAAGAGTCATAGAAATTCAACCCATTGTTCATAATCATATTTTGCTTCCTGCTGATAATGAACATGATGATAATAACTTAGAATATGGATCCGAAAAGTATTCTGATGATGAAGATCTAGATACGCCTGGAACCAACCAATCAGATAGGATACTAGCTAAGAGGGGCATAAACAGGCTATTTAAGTTTCGCCTGCGATATGGCCAACCTGGTGGAATAAAGCTCAAGGTAACCTTCGATGCATTGAATAGGGTATCAGGGGAACACATACCACTGTTTTCAAGTTTTTTAGGAGATCTGGTTCGTGAGCACATAGGTTTGAAGATTCTTTCCTGGAAGAAGGTGAATAAAGAATCAAGAGATAAACTATGGGCTGAAATCACGGTACATATATACTATTTTGTAACCCAATACTACATAAGTTTATCTATGCAGTTACATTATGTGCAACTAATTAACAACATTGTGTTAATCTTTGCAGCGATATTTTGATGTTGACGTGACATTCAGAAAATTGATAATGACTCGTCTTGGTCATCTGCTAAGGAATTTCAGAATGAAGCTCAGAGAAAAATACATTTTGGCCAACCTAAATACACCTTCGAAACTGAATGAAGTCCCGGCTAAGTATAGTGCATTTGTGACACCAGAAGACTAGGTCGAGTTTGTAAACTACACGACCACCGACGCATACAAGGTTTTAATTAGTCATCTTTATTTAAGTCTATATGTTATTTCATAATTTTCAGTTTGCAGCATTACCGCATCTAAACGCCTTATGATTTTGTGTTTTTAGGATAAATCATATAAAGCTAAGATGACGCGTTCCAAAAATATTTATTAGCATAAAATGGGACGAGGTGGATATGTTTATGTCAAAGAGAAAATGGTAAGATTACATAATATTTCTTTTACAAATTGAGAGACGATCAGTTTGAGAAATGAATCTGTTTACATTGCACAATTTGCACATTTGCATTTAATACCCTCATATTTTCGATTATCTTGGTTTAACTTTACATGTGTATGCATCCTCATATTTTCGTTTATCTTGGTTTAACTTTAAATGTGTATGCATTTGATGTTTATTAGATCGAAAATAAAGAGATTGAAGCAGATGAAGAACCCAACCATGGTGTAATGTGGTTGAAAGGGAGGGTAAACAAAGACGGCGAATATCCAGATGATGAGATTAGATCAGTGGGAGAAAAACTTGTAAGTTTGACTGCAAATTCTATTATTATGCTTATATACCAGCAACATTAACTGTGTACTAGTAGTAGTAACTTGTATACCAGCAGTATTAACTGCATACTAACATCAGTAACTATGTACTAGCAGTAGTAAACATTTGACATATTTTTCATTGAATTTCATGAGCAGCACTAACTCCAGCTGAGCAGCATTAACACAAATATGAGCAGCAGTTACTCTAATAGCATCAAGAAGACTTTTAATCCCAACATTTACCATATTTTTTGTGCAGAGAGAAGCTGATGACCAGATCAAGGAAGGAACCTTGAGTCTTGATAATGGCACTGATGCCATGACAGTTGTGTTTGGTAAGGAAAAGGGAGGTTATGCAAGAGGAGTGGGAAATGGAGTCACATACAAGATGTATTTTGGTCTTCCTCGAAGCAGACAAGAAAACGATGAAAGACTTAAGTTACTTCAAACTCAACTTGATAATGAGAGATGCGAGCATCAAGAAAAAGATTTATTGGTCAAGAAAT
Source organism: Artemisia tridentata subsp. tridentata (assembly GCA_021014915.2). Taxonomy (NCBI): domain Eukaryota; kingdom Viridiplantae; phylum Streptophyta; class Magnoliopsida; order Asterales; family Asteraceae; genus Artemisia; species Artemisia tridentata. The sequence goes on from CP139506.1 coordinate 121,878,613, forward strand.
TGTCCACCGAGATGACCGAAAAAGATGTACTGGTAAAGAAATTGTCCAATGAGATGGAAGAAACAAAGGGAATACTTACTCAACTGATGGCACAGTTGAGTCAACAAGGGGTGCAGTTGAATTTGCCAGTAGCCTCAGATGTAAGCCATTTTTTATGTTGTTAACAATTTCATTTTCTAATGCTAACACCACTGATGCTAATGATAGCAGGCATTGAACATAAACTGATGAGTCAATGTATTTCTTAATTTATATTGCAGGTTACTCCAATGGCCATTGACAATATAGATAGCAACGCTAATGAGGTGGATGGAACTCAGCTAAGGGATGTTGTACGTGCTGAAGATGCGACAATTCAGGAGAAGTCTAATGGGCTTGTAACTTCGGAGAAGGTAATGGAAACAATGGTAAGTAATAAAACATCCCCCTTTGATTTTTAAATTTTACATACATGACTAATGTTCCGTGTTTTATATATACGTATAAGAACCTGCTAAAACTGTCAGACCTAAGAAAACGCCTAAGTCACAACGAAACGGGTCTACAGATTCCCAATCGCAGGGAAATGTGTCTCCAACACAAGGAGTACCAACAGTATGTATTTCAACATGTTTCTTGTTATTCCTTTGTTTAAATAATGTAACGTGTTTTATATATATATATATATATATATATATATATATATATATATATATATATATATATATATATATAGGAACCTACTAAAACTGTCGGACCTAAGAAAAAGCCTAAGTCACGACAAAACGGGTCTCCAGATTCCCAATCGCAACAAAATGTGTTTCCAACACAAGCACTGCCAACAGTATGTATTTCAACATGTTTCTTGTTATTCTTTTGTTTAAATAATTTCTGATATATACATGCAAAAATTCTTTTTTTTAGACATTTAAGTGCAAACTGTGGCACTTAAAGAAATCAAATATCGTTGCTTTAGGTACTGTATACAAGTCTCATGGAAAGCAAATGCTGCATAACCAACCACTCCCAAATGATTGCTATAGAGTGTCAATTGATTCATCGTTAGTGGATGCAACATGCATACCGGACGTAGCAAATAATGGGTTAAAAACAGTTAAGGAGGGCGTAGGTGGTTTCGTTGCATGGCCAAAGGATCAAGTTATTCTTGAAGATGAGGTACATACATGTGTTTTTTCAAGCTACATATATATAATTCTTCATATTTAATTCAATGTTTGATACAAGCGTATTTTGTTTACTACATGTTACACCAACAAATACGATGCAAAAGATTAGTGACAACAATTGTGGACCAACAGTACCATCGAAGCGCAAAAAATTATGTCTCTATTGAAGCCATAAAGCAAGCTAGGACGGCGAAGAGTCAAAAGTCTTTAAATTATGGTACTTGAGAATTTGATTATGTACGACATTAGAATTGTATATTCTATTCAGTTATAGACATTCGAGTTTTATTCAATTTGAAAGTTCTTTTTGTTTTTAATTCTATTTTATATATATATACTCATTCCAGCAGCACTAGCATAGTACTAGCAGTAGTAACTCTGCTTCAGCAGGACTAACTTAGTACTAGCAGTAGCAACTCTGCTCCAACAATACTAACTTAGTACTACCATTGGTAACCCTGTAACTAAAAGATGCACTCACATAATATGGTCACGCTTATCAACATTATTGGTCACTCTTTGTTTAATTCAATGTGTGACTAAATATTACAAAAGGCCACACAAACATAAAATTCAAGTGGCCATTGGATGAACAATAGTCACACAAAATACACATTTCTTCACTTTAAACAGCGTATGGTCACACTTGTTAACACTTTTGGCCACTTTTTGCTTAATTGTATGTGACTAAATACCCAAAACAAACATGTTTTGTGTGACTAAATATTACAAAAGGCCACACAAACATAAAATTCAAGTGGCCATTGGATGAACAATAGTCACACAAAATACAAATTTCTTCACTTTAAACAGCATATGGTTACACTTGTTAACACTTTTGGCCACTTTTTGTTTAATTGTATGTAACTAAATACCCAAAACAAACATGCTTTGTGTGACTACATATTACAAAAGGCCACACAAACATAAAATTCAAGTGGCCATTGGATGAACAATAGTCACACAAAATACACATTTCTTCACTTTAAACAGCATATAGTCACACTTATTAACAGTTTTGGCCACTTTTTGCTTAATTGTATGTGACTAAATACCCAAAACAAACATGCTTTGTGTGACTAAATATTACAAAAGGCCATACAAAAATAAAATTCAAGTGGCCATTGGATGAACAATAGTCACACAAAATACACATTTCTTCACTTTAAACAACATATGGTCACACTTATTAACACTTTTGGCGGCTGTTTTTTAAATTGTACGTGACTAACTCCAAAAAAAAAGAAAACACACGTTGTGTGACTAAATCATCACAAACGTCACATTTATTATATATTCATGTGGCCACATGACGGGAAATAGTCACACAAAATACACATTTACTTGAATAAATCATCTCAAATGTCACATATATTATATATTTATGTGGCCAAAGGACGAACAATAGTTACTCTCAAAAAACATTTGTGTGACTATAAAGTATTTACGATCACTTATGATTAATCTAACAAAACTTGTGCCTAATTTGTCACACATATTCGGGTTTTGGTCACTCTTTTTCAATGAAAACGGCCACAAACTAAACAACGTCACAATATGCCACCTACGGTGGCGCGACCTTTGGTGACACACAAAAAAAAAAACGTGTGTGACTATATGCACATCGTCACACATTTTTGGTGTGACGAAATCCCATATCTGTACTAGTGTGAGTTGGCATAGTAGTAGTATCATTATTTACCAAATAGCCACTTCTAGTTTATTTGCACTAAGCAAGGTTTGAACTTGTGACCTCTCACACTTTGGTGATGATAGTCACAAGCCCCTTTACCAACTCGGGCATCTTGGTGGTTAAGTACCTTATATTTTACACATAGGATATTGAGACATGGTTCTTCAGTCTCCACTTTTGTGGGAAGTGTCTCTTTAAAAAATCATCCTTTTATTATCCGTTAATTGAATTATTCTTGATAATTTATACAAGAGGGGAGTTATTTTGCAAACCAAACAATGCTCACATACCAAGGGACACATCCCCACCCTTCATCTCAAAATAATCAACGCTCACGATTAAATCAAATAATAAACACAATAAACACGGAAGGGCAATTTCGTAAACTAACAACCTCACACAAAACTCGCCCGTCCCTCTCATTTCTATCATTATCACTCTCTCACCAAACACACACTAAAAACACACATTACTCACATAGCAAAAACCGATCAAAATCTGTCAAATCAACATCAAAACAAACCCTAAATCTACTAATTCAACCGTAAAATCACAAAAACTGTAAATAATGATGATGATATACTAAAAAATACGGCACAAACGACGGTTCCGACGAACTTCTGATCAAAAAATTGCTTTAACAACCGGCGAAAAAAGTGGTTAAAGGTATAATGATACATCTTCGTTGATTTGAATTGTGTAGGTTAGGTTATATAAGATGTTGTGATTTGATGTATTCGAGATTCTGATTGAAGAAGATGTAGGAAGCTCATTTTTGAATAGTCGAGAGGACGAGTTACCTGCTTATTGAAATAGAGGTTTTGATTTGTGTAATTTTAGGTTATTTTGAACTGTGTGATCTTAGAGTACCGAAATGTGCTTAAAACTTAGCTTATTATGTGGTTTAATTGTTTGAGATGCCTGTGTTAGATGTAAGCTGTGATTGAACTGAGATCGTAGTCGAGAGGACGAGTTCGGTGTTTATTTAGATCGATAAGAGATTCTGTCATGTGTTCTAGATTCGGTTAGCGTAATTGAAGCTAGATCTAGTTTATTTTAGGTTATAAGCCATGAAATAAGGTAAAACAAACACCCCCGTAGGGGGTGTTTGTCTTAGTTTATCCAAAGTGTTAATTAAAATAATACTGATAAGATAATAATCTCATTTTTAACGGCTTAGAAGGTAATCAAGTGGAGCTTGTAGCTTCATTTGAGTTTATATAAGCTCAAGTTAATAATATGCTCATACGTAATTAAAAGTGAGATTATGAGATTATCAAATAAGCTCCTAAACCCATCTAATATGGTCAAACATTGGTTAGTACAATGAAGACAACATCATTAGGTATCACCTGTGATTTTGTATGTATCACCGGTGATACCTGTTAAGGTATACTTAGAAAGTGGCAAGTGTATTAACAGTTATCACAAATGACGCTATAATTTTCTTCATCTGATGTGAGACAAGTATGTCACCTTTCACCTCATAGTTTATTTATATTATAGATCCATTGGAAGGAAAAAAATAATTGTAGCTGAAGTGTATGTACAGGCATGTCCTTTTCTTAAGCAATCAACTTAAGAAAATACTTCTAATTGTTGTCTTGTAGGAAGTTGTGACCATAAAGGGCTTGTAATTAGATGTTGTTCTCTTAAGCTCAGTGAGATTATCGTACTAAAAGTGAGAACATTGGAGATGGAGTGAAGAATGTCTTCCTGAACCATGTGTGCTAGTTGTACTATACTGAATTTAATGGTTCTTTTCCAAGGGGGGGTGTTTGGATAATCATTTGACTAACGTTAGTAATAGGTATGTAATCTCACATTTCTATAATAATCATGTCCTTGTGGTAACTTCATACCAGCTTCAAATAGCCCCCTCAAAATTGCTATTATGTCAAACTTTGGCAGTACAACATATCCTGTTGACATAAATAAATGCCTAAAAACATTATCAATATTTATTCATATCTCTATGTTTTGATGATCACAAAATGTAAACTCATTAAAACATAAACTTATAAATTAAACAAGTACTTAGTTGTAAATATTCACTTCTACAACTAAAATCACTTAAGGTATGAATGAACTAATGCTTAATGCATTATATGATCAAAGGAACATTTTCTTAACAACTAGATTTTTTATAAAATATCAAAAACATTTTATATATTTTTGAAAAACATTTTTGGTATTAAATAAATATGTTTAATCTTTTATAAAAATATGAATTCAAATTTTTAACCAAAATCAGTTAAAATGTTTCAGAAAAACCTTCCCCACAAAAGGACAAATCTGGGCAACGGACACCTTGGGCGGCCCCCTTAATTTTACTAGGCGGCCCCCTTAAAATTAAGGGGACCGCCCCCTATTTAAGGGGGCCGGCCACGCTCCAGTAGGCTCCAGCTGTCCAGATTTTTCCCTATAAATACCAGCCTTCCCCTGGATTTTTACTCACCCTTTTGCACTAAAACTTTCTGTTGTAGATCTCATTTCATATCTTAAAAAACCTTTGATCATGTAATCTTAAGCATTGGTTTCCAAGTGATCCAAGCTTCCACCATCCAAGTGCAAAAGAAGAATACTTCTATCAATCAAGATTAGAAGTATTACAACTTAGTATCATCAAGTTACTTAAGTTGTGTGTTTAACAAAGTTTGTAAATCATTCATTCATTTGTATGTAAGGTGTGTGTTGTAGATTAGTGTTGTGTGTAAGTAGTGAAGATGTTGTATAAGTAGTTGTGGTATAGAAGTTGTGAGGTCAAAGTGTAGAAGTTGTGAAGCCGTAGCTTAGAAGACATGAAGTCCTTGTGTTGAAGTCGTGAAGCCGTAGCATAGAAGCTGTGAAGCGGTCGTGTTAAAGTTGTGAAGTCCTAGTCGTGAAGTTCTTGTGTTGAAGTCGTGAAGCCATAGCATAGAAGCTGTGTAGCGGTCGTGTTGAAGCAATGAAGTCCTAGTCGTGAAGTCCTAGTGTTGAAGTCGTGAAGCCATAGCATAGAAGCTGTGTAGCGGTCGTGTTGAAGCAATGAAGTCCTAGTCGTGAAGTCCTAGTGTTGAAGTCGTGAAGCCGTAGCATAAAAGTTGTGTAGCGGTCGTGTTGGAAGTCCTAGTCGTGAAGTCCTAGTGTTGAAGTCGTGAAGCCGTAGCATAGAGGTTGTGTAGCGGTCATGTTGAAGTCGTGAAGTCTTAGTCATGAAGACATAGTGTTGAAGTCGTGAAGCCGCATCATAGAGGTTGTGTAGCGGTCGTGTTGAAGTCGTGAAGAAGTCGTGAAGAAGTCGTGAAGCAGTCGTGAAGCCGTTGTGAAGTAGTCATGAATAAGTTGTGAAGAAGTTGTGTTGTGAAGTTGTGAGATTGGTTCTAGCTACGATTAGAACTCGACATTTAGCTTTGTGTCGTTAAACCCGTGTAAGCCAAAGTTGTGTACGGTTTTCTCCGCCATAAGGGAGCTTATTGAAGTTGTGAAGAAAACTCTCGAGCAAGGTGTGCTCGGGGAGTGGAGTAGGGCAAGGAAGGTGTCCTTGTAGCCGAACCACTATAAATCCCTCGTGTCTCGGTTTGATCTTTCCATCTCTTACTTATTTCTTTATATCGTCTTTACTTTCATACATATAGGCATATATAACTATTAGTATTAAGTAGAAGTTGATTTCACATAAAGATCAATTTAAAACTCCATTCATAAAAAGAAAACTTTTATAAAGGATACACATATAATTAATAATATTGTTCAAGTATCATTTTTCATATAAACTCAAATCTAAGGTTTTAAAAAGAAACAAAGTTTTCATAATAAAATTAAAAAGACGTAAAACTATTCAACCCCCCTTCTAGTTTTCCACAATTGGTATCAAGAGCCACGTCAATCAAGATCTTTAAAATATACTGTATTTTAAAACTTGAATCGATCTATGGAATTCGAAAAATATCTAGAAGGGGAATCTTTGCTAAAACCACCACTATTTGAAAACTATACTTTTCTTGAATGGAAAAATAAATTTGAAACTTATGTGAAATCAATTGATCTAGATCTTTGGCATGTCATTTCGATTGGTGATTTTCAACCAACAAAAACGGATTTTGAAAGTAAAACAAAAATGGATTTTGAAACTCAAAATGATTATTTAAAAACAAAGAATAACAAAAATAATGAAGCTAAAATAATTATTTACAAAACCTTGCCGAAAGTTGAATATGAAAGAATATCTTTCTGTAAAACGGCAAATGATATTTGGAAAAATCTCTTAAACTTTCATCAAGAAAAATTTCAAGCCAAAGTTGAGGATTTTGATCTTGTACATGAATTAGTTATCTTAGAAAATTTAATAGATAAACATTTAGATAAAATAGATACATGTGCTACTAGTTCAAATGTTGTTAATGTAGGTATTAACGACGAAGACTACATGAATCAACTCCAAAGTGAACTCAATCCAAAATCATGGAGTGACACAGACGAAGGAGAAGATCATGATCCGTACGAGACATGTTCTGGTCAAGCCACTTCGGTTTAAATAAGGTGTTAGAAGCTTGCCATGATATACTTTCACACCTTGTTTATCTTGAAGACTCACCTATCATTCACACGTCGATCATCATCTGAGACATTACGAAGAAAAGCTAGGACGTGAGGTAAGTTCTCTATTTAAAATTTCATAAGTAATTACTTCATGCATATAATCTTATTAATGCCTTAGGATACGCTTAGTCTGATAGGTTGCTTTGCCTTTACACTTTAGTTATATTCGTTCTGTGGCTTAATGAACTAGAAACCATTTAGTTAGCCCCCCTAAGTATTAGTAAACCAAGCAATCTTCATATTTGGTACTCTTCGATAGGTAAATTTAGGAACTTAATTTCTTCTAAAAAGAGAATGACTACTGGAGAATCTATTGACTAGAAACTCAATTTGACCTAACGGTTGAATTGCTTCTATGTGAGAATTTGGGTGTGTGTAACCAGTAAAAACGGTCGTGTTTAGCCTGAATTGAGCACCACTAGTAATAGTCTCATACTCATTCTCCAACTTGAATACATTATTCTTCCTAAATATACCTAACGATAGTTTACTGTTATGAACTTTGCTTTTCACTAGAGCTTTTCATTCCTAGATTTATGTCATCTTGCATATATAAAATTTCTAGATGTTTACTTGCTCCTATGTGATTTGACTGCATGCCTTCGTAATTATTTGTTTAGTTGTTGAATGCATTGTCATTATAATAGCTTTTGTGTTTCTCTAACTACTCTGACATGATGTATTTTTGTATTTAGTCATAATACATGCTTAAATGCCATAGGATATGTAGAAAGAGGTAGCATGTGACAATAGACTTAACCAATGCCCTTGAGCATGAGATCTTTTATAAACCACTATTTTTAAACCTATAATTAATGGGACTTATTTTAAATTTGCAAAAACTTCACATTTTGGAAAAATGATTTTTCAAAAGATTATGACACATTTCTATTAAACATGTTTCACCATCCTACCTTTCTTCCAAACTTGTGTCCATAATTACGTGTTTATCAAAAACCAAAGATTGGAAAAATATGTTTTCTTTCCTCATAAAAACATTTTGAAATAAAGCCAAAACTATTTCATTAATATATTTTTCACATCCACATAAAACCTACTTTCAAACATTGTTGAATAATGCCAAAAACATTTCTTTAAATCATGCATGGTGATCTCATATCTGTCATCTATATTTATGTATGTGACATTTATAAGTGAACTAAATTTGATAATAACCATAATTTATTCACTAAGACCTCACTTGGTACAAGTCTAGAAGTCCATGCTATCACAACTCCACATTCCCTTGTACATAGATAATCAATAGGATTAATTAACTAGCCTTTTAATCTTCCTAAGTATGATACTATGAATTACTTGGTGCTATGTATTATCTTCTTGTCTAATATATGTATATACATGTTATATGCTTAATGAGTAGTTTGCATGTTAGATAAAGTTGCTTAAATAAATATGCTTAGCATATATGAGTTATTAAATCCTAAATTGCCTTGAAAGAAGTTGGACTTGCTTGAAACTAAACCCAAAAACACAACCTTTTCTACAAATTTATGCCAAAAACCCATTTCCAGTAATCTGGAAGTCAGCAGATGGGCGGCCCCCTTAAAATTAAGGGGACCGGCCATCTGGAGTGACGGATTACTGATTTCTTTTTCAATTTCCAACCCATTTTATCCTATACTTCCCAAAATTCACAAACACATTTTGTCACAAACCACCCTCCAAAATTTACCTTCCACAATCACATCATCACTACACCATAAATACCCATTTGGAGGAGGAAGCTTGACATTTGCCATAACCCAACAAATGATGTTGTTCAAACTCAACCAACACCTAAACCTCATCCTAATGAACCCTTTCACACACATAACCAATCATCCATATGTCCACCTTCATTCACTCATAATTACCTAAGTTCACAAATGTCTCCACCACCAAGAGTGTCACCACCACTTCCACCAAATAACAACCACTCTCCATTATCATCACCTTCCACTCAACACTTGAAGTTCATTGAAGAACTCAAGGAAGCCCATGAGCTTAATGCTCTCCTTGCTTTGCACCTTGCTCAAAGCAACTTAAACCCATCACCATCCATCTTACCATCATTACCATCATCACCACATCACTTGAGTCAAATTGAGAAACATGTCAACAATTGTCCTTGTTACATCTTTCTCCAAAATCAAACCATCGCCTTAAATGAGCGTCTCACTTGGATTGAGTATCTTCTCACTAGATCTAATCCAACACCACCACTTGAACAACATCAAAACCCTCATTCAACATGGTCAAGTCCAAGCTCTCCACCTCCAATTCCTCCATCAACACTCTCTCCAACATCCATACACCCAAACTTACAACCCCATTAATCCATTTTTTTTACCCCCTCTTTACCATCATCCATCCAAAATAATTCAAGCTTTTCATGTCTCAAGGAAGTCAAATGGATCTCTTAGGCAACTTAAAATTTTCTACTTATTGTATGCTATAAGCAAAATATGTGTTGTATCAATAATTATGTTTTTAACATAATTATTTTCAACTAATGAATGCTTTATTTCTTGTCTTTAATATATGATTGTTATGCTTATTGCTTGTATACTTGATATCATGATATATATATATATATACATGCTTGATGATTAATAACATGCTTATTCCATAATATGTTTTAAATGTATGCATGCGTATTTAACATGTTTATGCCACTATTTAATCATTCTTGATGTACATGATTCAAATGGAGCTTGCTGCAAAAACACCCTAAAAATGACCCTTTTCTGAAAATTTTTCAAATTTGGTCGCCTGGGAAAACACCAGATGGGCGGCCCCCTTAATTCCCTAGGCGGTCCCCTTAATTTTAAGGGGGCCGGCCTACAATTAAGGGGACCGGCCATCTGGGCAGTAAAATTTACTGTTTTCTTTTGCATCTTGCGACCCCTTTTATCTAGCCCAAACCTTACCTAAATCAACCATCACCTCCATCAAACACCCATTCTCATTCACCATGCTATCACCAAAATCATCTCTAAGACACCAAAACTCCATCACCACCACCTCAATGTTAATCCCCAAGTGCACCAAATGCACCATCAAAAACACCCTTCACTCATGGCACAACATCTTCATCCATACCTTCCACTTCATCCATCAATAACTACATCAACTCACACCTATCATCACCAATACCACCACCATGCTTTCCCATCCCTTGGGCTTTACTTGAAGCCCATGGAGACAATTGCCTTTGTTGCATCCACAACCGAACCATCATCTTTGGTCTTAGAGATGAGATACACTACATGTTTTCATCCCTTGAACACATGCTTAACAACCAACCTCCACCACAACCTCCACCATTTTCACCCACTACACCACCACCACCTTCATTCTCACCAAATTAAGCATATGCAATGTTTAATCAAAAATAATTTTTCAAACCATTTTGTGTGCAAGCCCCATGGAAGATCATGTACTCCTAGAATGATTATGTAGATTGCATTACTTACTAGCTAATGTAGGATTGAATATAATCTTGGATGGTTGTGTATTTATACACAACATTTTTAATGAATGTCTTTATATGCATGCTTATTTTTGCTATATATATGCTTGTGCTTCTAATATTTTTCTTGCAAGTATTCCATATATCGATTCCTTGGTGCCCTCAAACGAGGGGGAGCACACATCAAGGGGGAGTTCTCGTCCCGACAAATTTTGTCTCAAAAACTTGTCGGCATAACCTTTTTGATTCTACAAAAAGGGGGAGAAGTGAATATAAACTCATAAACTCACTAAATATTTGTCCAAAAATAACTTTTTGGATTTAATGAGTTTAGGTTTTGTAATCATCAAAAAGGGGGAGATTGTTGACATAAATAAATGCCTAAAAACATTATCAATATGTTATTCATATCAATCTATTTTATGATTATAAAATGTAAACTATTAAAATAAACTTATAAATTAAACAATACTTAGTTGTAATATGCACTTTACAATAAAATCACTTAATATAAGAATAATGCTTATAATATATCAAAAACATTTTAATATATTTTAATGAAAAACATTTTTGTTATTAAATAAATATTAATCTTTTATAAAAATATGAATTCAAATTTTTAACCAAAATCATTAAAATGTTCCAGAAAAACCTTCCCCACAAAAGGACAAATCTGGGCAACGGACACCTTGGGCGCCCCCTTAATTTTACTAGGCGGCCCCCTTAAAATTAAGGGGACCGCCCCCTATTTAAGGGGGCCGGCCACGCTCCAGTAGGCTCCAGCTGTCCAGATTTTTCCCTATAAATACCAGCCTTCCCCTTGATTTTTACTCACCCTTTTGCACTAAAACTTTCTGTTGTAGATCTCATTTCATATCTTAAAAAACCTTTGATCATGTAATCTTAAGCATTGGTTTCCAAGTGATCCAAGCTTCCACCATCCAAGTGCAAAAGAAGAATACTTCTATCAATCAAGATTAGAAGTATTACAACTTAGTATCATCTTGTTACTTAAGTTGTGTGTTTAACAAAGTTTGTAAATCATTCATTCATTTGTATGTAAGGTGTGTGTTGTAGATTAGTGTTGTGTGTAAGTAGTGAAGATGTTGTATAAGTAGTTGTGGTATAGAAGTTGTGAGGTCAAAGTGTAGAAGTTGTGAAACCGTAGCTTAGAAGACATGAAGTCCTTGTGTTGAAGTCGTGAAGCGATAGCATAGAAGCTGTGAAGCGGTCGTGTTAAAATTGTGAAGTCCTAGTCGTGAAGTTCTTGTGTTGAAGTCGTGAAGCCATAGCATAGAAGCTGTGTAGCGGTCGTGTTGAAGCAATGAAGTCCTAGTGTTGAAGTCGTGAAGCCATAGCATAGAAGCTGTGTAGCGGTTGTGTTGAAGCAATGAAGTCCTAGTCGTGAAGTCCTAGTGTTGAAGTCGTGAAGCCGTAGCATAGAAGTTGTGTAGCGGTCGTGTTGAAGCCGTGAAGTCCTAGTGTTGAATTCGTGAAGCCGTAGCATAGAGGTTGTGTAGCGGTCATGTTGAAGTTGTGAAGTCTTAGTCATGAAGACATAGTGTTGAAGTCGTGAAGCCGCATCATAGAGGTTATGTAGCGATCGTGTTGAAGTCGTGAAGAAGTCGTGAAGCAGTCGTGAAGCCGTTGTGAAGTAGTCGTGAATAAGTTGTGAAGAAGTTGTGTTGTGAAGTTGTGAGATTGGTTCTAGCTACGCTTAGAACTCGACATTTAGCTTTGTGTCGTTAAACCCGTGTAAGCCAAAGTTGTGTACGATTTTCTCCGCCATAAGGGAGCTTATTGAAGTTGTGAAGAAAACTCTCGAGCAAGGTGTGCTCGGGGAGTGGAGTAGGGCAAGGAAGGTGTCCTTGTAGCCGAACCACTATAAATCCCTCGTGTCTCAGTTTGATCTTTCCATCTCTTACTTATTTCTTTATATCGTCTTTACTTTCATACATATAGGCATATATAACTATTAGTATTAAGTAGAAGTTGATTTCACATAAAGATCAATTTAAAACTCCATTCATAAAAAAGAAAACTTTTATAACAAATCTAAAAGGATACACATATAATTAATAATATTGTTCAAGTATCATTTTTCATATAAACTCAAATCTAAGGTTTTAAAAAGAAACAAAGTTTTCATAACAAAATTAAAAAGACGAAAAAGTATTCAACCCCCTTCTAGTTTTCCACATATCCCTTTGGACCTATTAGGTTTGTGAAAGGTTATCAGGAAGGATATTAACCAAAGAATTTTGCTCACCTTTGTTTGCAGATTTTACAATTGAAGAAGATGATGTTCTGCTTACCTTTTTAAAGGAGAGGGACTTGAACGGAGATCTTATGGCAATAGTGTCTGATAGACTTTGGATGAGAAAGCTAATAAAGATTGATACTATTGAAGCTGACTTAAGAAATGATGCTAATCAAGTCGATGAGGTAATGGTCATCTAAATTCATAAGGTTTATTGTATTGTAACATGTTAAAAACCAAAAGGTTGGCAGGTTAGGTAACGGTTCATAATGGGTTGAGCTGCTGTGAACGCTTATTTATTTATATCTAAATTTGAAATAACTACCAAAACTATACTGTTAGAAAAAGTAATTGAACTATCTGATAGACTTCCAGTACTGTCGGACCCATTTGGCCCTTTTTCCTTTTACTTACTTCTTTAGCTTAACCTAGTTGACTTGTTAGAGATAAAAACATTACCCATAATGATCCACTTATGAGTAAATGGGTCGAAATTGTTATCTCGAAGATATTATGCTGTCAAACACAATTTTGTCTGTTGTTTCAGTTTTCTATTTCGGTCATGTTTCATTCCATGTTTGGGGATTGGTCAATAAAGTGCTTCTAAGTTGTAACCTGCTTATTTTAAATAGCATAATTCCTATAAAATAAGCACATAACAAGTAGTATTCGATATAGTGTCTGGGATTGCTATGTGCTTTAGAACAACACAACAAGCAAAGACAAACACTTAAATAAGCAATCCAAAAATCCCCATAATCAGTTTCATAACGCAACATCAAGCATCACCTGATTAGTTGATAGTTGAATGTAACAGATATGGGACTATAAAGGAAGTATGGCTAGATGGTGCAAAAGGGGAAGGAGAGAAAGACATGGAGTACTACTTCGACAACTGGTTCAACCTGATCCACTGGTTATAGCACCTGTGATATCACTGGTGATACCACATGTGATATCACATGTGGTATCACTGGTGATACCACATTGTATCAATTTAGCATTCACAAAGGTTAGGCAAAACAAAGTTAACACTATCATAGTTATTTTCAAATGCATATCTTAGTACAATTGATCATGTTCACTATTTTTAAAGTGAAGAAGACAAAATATACCAAGTAAAAGTTGTGGTAGTTACTAGTTTCTTTCATATAATCCATCCTAAAATATATGATCGCTTTAGAAAATCTATTTTGTTTTTAATGATTAGGCATGCATGTGAAAGATGACTATATATAATGCCTCACCCCACTATTTATCTTTCCCTTTGTTGTGGAAACAATATACTATGGCCACATTTGCGACATGCCCCACACAATCATACCAACAAAATAAGCAACCACACATGTGCACATTTCCTATACCTCCCACTGCACAGTCGCACCTAGTAAAGCCACTTTTGTATATACACAAGGCCTAACGTTACATGTGATACCATTCAACTCATAGACAAGCCTAAAAGTTACATGTCTTGTTTTTGCAAACCACTCTTCTGTATTTAATTTGTACATGTCCACAAAATGCATGTGATTCCTCTAAGGAGAATATGGTAAAATCATACTTTTTCGCTGACCACATTAGCTTTAACTGAATTTATTTTTAACAAGTATAACAGATTAGACTACTTGACACTGATTATTTTTCTTTAATTAGGCACCGGGCACATGGCGTTGGATGCTTGGAGTCGCCGGGATCCCCCCGCTCTTGCAATTCTTTCTCATGATCTTCCTTCCGGAGTCACCCCGTTGGTTATACCGCAAGGGAAGGGAGGAAGAGGCAAAAGCTATACTAAGAAAGATATATCCAGCAGAAGATGTTCAAGCAGAAATAGAAGCTTTAAAAGAATCAGTTGAAAAAGAGCTTGAGGAAACTGGATCATCAGGTAATATCAAGATGATTGAATTAATGCAAACTAAAACCGTTAGAAGAGGTCTTATAGCTGGTGTCGGGCTACAAGTTTTCCAACAGTTTGTAGGCATTAACACCATAATGTACTATAGTCCAACCATTATTCAATTTGCCGGCATTGCTTCAAATCAAACTGCACTCCTTTTATTACTTGTGACTGCTGGGCTAAATGCATTGGGCTCAGTTGTTAGCATTTACTTCATTGATCGGATTGGGAGAAAGAAGCTTTTGGTCATTAGTTTGATTGGTGTCATTTTCTCCTGGGGGTTACTTTCGGGCGTGTTTCATGAGACCACAACACATTCACCAGCCATTAGTGTGGCAAAAACATCTCATTTTGGTAACTCAACATGCCCGGCTTTTGGGTCCACTGTATCTGCGGCTGGATGGGATTGTATGAAATGCTTAAAAGGCTCACATTGTGGATTTTGTGCTTCATCCGTTAATAAGGTAACAAGATATAGTTGGACTTTTGAAGTCAATAAATAGCTAGTTTTTAATTTATAATGCCAAAGTATTTATAAACTTATTCAACTGACTTTACCTTCTTGTTATTGTCACAGCTGCTACCTGGTGCCTGTTTGATGGAGAATGACGATGTTGGAGACACATGTAAGGGCGAGGGACGATTATGGTACACCCATGGCTGTCCAAGCAAATATGGGTGGCTTGCTCTTGTAGGTTTAGCCCTCTACATCATCTTTTTCGCTCCAGGCATGGGCATTGTCCCATGGATTTTGAACTCGGAGATATATCCACTGAGATACCGAGGCGTGTGTGGAGGCATTGCTGCAACTGCTAACTGGATATGTAACCTTATTGTGGCCCAGTCCTTTTTTATCATTAACTGAAGCCATTGGGACCTCGTTGACTTTCCTTGGTTTCGGGGTGATAACTATCGTGGCATAGCTATTTGTGCTTATTTTCGTGCCCGAGACTAAAAGCTTACCAATTGAAGATGTTGAAAAGATGCTTGAAGAACGGACTTATCAGTTGAAGTTTTGGGTGAAGAGGCCTGAAATAGAGAGGCCCGAGACTGTGAAGAAAAACGTAGATGTTTGAAGGGAAATATACGCCATTGAAGCGTGTAGTTGATAGTTGCGCTCGTTTGGATTTGAATTTGAAATTTGAATATTAATTGTTAAATGTGCATCCTAGCTATACAAGTAGCTGCGGAATTGTTAAATGTGCATCCTAGCTATGATATGAACTAGATCATCGGTAAATATAAGTTCAGTACTTGTTGTACTCTTCTTTGACAGATTTATGTTAACAAAAGTTGGTCTGCTTCTTTTTTTAGTATCTTTGTTAATTTTAAATTTCCCAGATTGTGTTGATGAAATTTGAATAACAGACTTATACATGATTGTTTGATTATTACTGAATTTTTATATGAAATAGATTGTTAAAGATTGTGTTGAAACAATTTGAAGTTTATTTTTTTAGCTAAATACTTGTTGTTACACTAGCCCAATAAAGAAAAATAATTTGGGCTTAGTGACGAGCACAAAGAGTTTTCATAAACTGTAGTTACCTACTTACATTAAGGTATCACCTGTGATACAAAATAAGTTATTAGGTATCACCTGTGATACAAAATATCTTATTAGGTATCACCTGTGATACATACAAAATCACACATTGGTTAGTACCGCTAGTTGGTTTTAATGCTGTTCAATGGAGCTTAGTACTGCTCGTTATCTTTGTCAGTGCTGCCACTTACATGATTAGCACTGCTTGTTGAAAATAGATTGTTACAGACTTTTAAGCTTATTTTTTTGGCTAAATACTTGTTGTTACACTAGCCCAATAAAGAAAAATAATTTGAGCTTAGTGACCAACACAAAGAGTTTGCGTAAACTATAGTTACCTACTTACATTATGAGGTATCACCTGTGATACATACAAAATCACACATTGGTTAGTACTGCTAGTTGGTTTTAATGTTGTTCAATGGAGCTTAGTACTGCTGGTTATCTTTGTTAGTGCTGCCACTTACATGATTTTCTAAATATCACATGTGATATTCTGTGATTTTCTGAATATCACAAGTGATATTCTGTGATATTCAGAATATCACATGTGATATTTTGTGATATTCAGAATATCACTTGTTATTTGCTTATGCTTTCGTCCGTTTTCATACGTATTAGTGCGTTTTCTTACGTTTTCGTCCGTTTTCTTATGTTTTCGTCCATTTTTATACGTTTTTGAATATCACAACTAATATTCGGAATATCACTTGTGATTTTCTGAATATCACTGGTGATATTCTGAATATCACTTGTGATATTCAGAAACGTATAAAAACTGCCAAAAATATTTAAAAACGGACGAAAACATAAGAAAACGGACAAATATGTATGAAAATGAACGAAAACGTATGAAAGTTCCCCCAAGGCGACCACAACCTATAAAACATTGAAAATTGAATATCAAAATATCCAGAAAATATATCTTGCAAACTAAAAAACTTTTTGAGAGATGCATCCATTCCTAAATACGTTATAAGATATGTACAAGATAGAGGTGGCAAAATGAGTGAGCTAGCACAGTTGGGTGCAGGTTCAAATCAGTAGTTGTTCTAATACGACACAAATCAGCGTGGGTTGACCCAATCACCTAAAACACTTTTTGTCCAAATTACTAAGCTTTTATAGACACTTGCTATGAGTTAGTCAGAATAGATTGATAGTCATACTCATGAGTCCTGTTATGTTGGGAAACTACAATCTAACTATCACAGGTGATACCTAATACGTTATTTTGTATCACAGGTGATACCCAATAACTTAATAGGTATCACCTGTGATACAAAATAACTTCGTAGGTATCACCTGTGATACATACAAAATCACACATTGGTTAGTACTGCTAGTTGGTTTTAATGCTGTTCAATGGAGCTTAGTACTGCTGGTTATCTTCGTTAGTGATGCCACTTACATGATTAATACTACTGCTTGTTGAAAATAGATTGTTACAGATTTTTAAGCTTAGTTTTTTAGCTAAATACTTGTTGTTACACTAGCCCAATAAAGAAAAATAATTTGGGCTTAGTGACCAGCACAAAGAGTTTGCGTAAACTGTAGTTGCCTAATTACATTATGAGGTATCACCTGTGATACAAAATAAATTATTAGGTATCACCTGTGATACAAAATAACTTAATAAGTATCACATGTGATACATACAAAATCACACATTGGTTAGTACTGCTAGTTGGTTTTAATTTTGTTCAATGGAGCTTAGTACTGCTGGTTATCTTCGTTAGTGATGCCACTTACATGATTAGTACTGCTCCTTGTTGAAAATAGATTGTTACAGACTTTTAAGCTTATTTTTTAGCTAAATACTTGTTGTTACACTAGCCCAATACAGAAAAATAATTTGGGCTTAGTGACCAGCACAAAGAGTTTACGTAAACTGTAGTTACCTACTTACATTATGAGGTATCACCTGTGATACAAAATAAATTATTAGGTATCACCTGTGATACAAAATAACTTATTAGGTATCACCTGTGATACCTACAAACAAGGAGTGATACTATCAGGTGAAAAGAAAAATTTGAGATTAAAATGAGAATATTGAACACAAACAATGCAAGTTCAAGCCGAAAAATATCCTCATAAACAAAAATACTAATGATACAAATATTGATCCAAATTAACAACTTTCCTTTACACGGCTAAAAATACCAAGAGTAACAATAAGTGACACATAGTTTCTCAAATGAAACAACCAACCTCATACTCAGTTTGCAAACAAATAATAATAAAAGTAACATCACACAAACTAGTCCTTGATCAAGAACTTTTTCATGCATGTATCACCTCAGTTCCAAAGTAGAGCCCAAAGAAAAAGGAGACCAATTATTATGAGTGGTGATCCTGTAGAAAATCCTGTCTCATGCTGATGAACTCTCTGCTGCGGTACTCCATGTGCATGATGATGGCCGCCATATGAATAACCTGGAGCCGGAGTTGGAGTAGTATGAGGAGCACCATTCCCATACATGGAAGGACCATTAAACGCATGCATTTGAGCATTAAAAAATGACGGTATCAACCCACCAAATGAAAGCGTAAAATTACCGAAACTTGCAGTCATTACAGTTTCTAGCTACTTTCTTAGGAGATGATGGAGATTCATCTGACCCATTTCCCATTTCACTACTTTCACTACATGCCTGACTTGAGGCGTCTCTATCTAATGATCCACCTCTTTCGGTATGAGCGAGAAGAAATAATTATTGTTATATCTATTGTCATGATGGTCTTTCCAAGCCCCATAGCATCAGCCAAAATCTGCATATATATTGTTATATCAGTTGTACATCTCAAATTATAGCATCAACCAAAATCTGCATATATATTGTTATGAGACAGAGATTGTATGAAACAATACATACTTGTCTGCAAGGTTATAAGCATCCCAACATGGATGAAGAGTTGTGGCTGCATCATCAACACATGGTCCCTTCTCCAAATGAACCATCCAATGAAGTGCTTGCTTTTGATAGGGGCGCAGATCACACAACAGAGCACTAGGAGATTCCATTTCCTATAATACAGGATCTTCATGAATGTCCGTAACTCACTAAATTAACAGAAATAATTATTGCAATTGAACATCATTCAGAATAATACCACTAACTCGGAGCCATTTGCAACACCGACAATATTGTCAAGGTCATTATCTGAAATTGCCTCCTCATTTTTAGTTGTACTTCCATCTACAAACGAGTTCTTATTTTTGCTAGCATTGATCAATCGAGCAGAAACACCAGAACCGTCCTGTTTATGTAAAGAGTAAATAATCCATGTATAGTAAACTAAACTAGATGCTGCAAATATAAACACACCTTTATATCTAAAGATCGCTTCCTTGTATACAAGTCATTAGGTGTAAAATATGCTTATTTGCAATAAAAAAACAGCCACGAATGAAGAAATACACTACCATTATCAAATAATCATATATACAAAATCACGAAATTATGATGAGGTATACCTTTTTGAAAGAGATTAGTCCAAGTAACCGAAACAAGGTTGGAAGCGGGTGGATGGAGGTTTCATCACCAGAACTGGTAGGTACCTTAACAGAGGTTTGATGGCTTTTGCGTAAAATTGAACTATTTATGTAAACACTGTTCAAACAAACATACGCATACGTTAATCTAAATTCGAACCCAATCATAAATACATAAAGTCTTTCGCCAAAAAAAGTACAGTATTTGCATACCTTACAGACAGATTAATGCTGTCCATAATCCCCAGATTATTAGGAGCAGATTTACAGACACCTTCCACCTAAACCTTCTTATCTCCAACAAGAGGCAAAAAGCAACGAGCCCACTCATTAGGTATCCGACCAATCTGCCCATAACAACCATCAGTTTTCACTAACAATCATGGGCGTCACCAATTAATCATCAGAAAATTTGTGCAGGACAGTATCAAAATCATCATCTGAAGCAGTCATAGCAAGTAATGACGTACAAACACGTAAATCATGGTATGATCTATGTCATAGTCTATATAAGCATAACTTTGTAAACGGTGAGTAATCTCATATATGATAAGCATAACAGTAATCTCATATACGATAAGTAATGCACTAGTTATACTTCTCGTCTTAACAAAACCACATTTGATGAACGCCAAAAAAAAATAATTATTTTGACAGGTTCATTCCTGGGAGCTTTGAAATCAATTTTCAGTGATATACGGAGACTACTAATCTAGTCAAGAACAGGAAACACCATCAACAACAAATGGTAGGTGTGAATTCTTTTGATAAATGCAACTGGAATTTTCAAGCTGCAGCAAATACGTGTCTTGGCACTTGAGCTTATTTGCCAATTGTAAAATTTTAATTTCATTTCTGATCTATGGCCAGAGGTTTTGTCTGATTATTTCGGCCTATATATATATATATATATATATATATATATATATATATATATATATATATATATATATATATATATATATATATATATATATATATAAAAAAAAATATATATATATATATATATAAAAGAGAGTCGGCCTGCAATGCAAATGACTGATAATAACCAGGCCTGATTGTTAGAGAGTTATGACCATTTTCTCGAGATAAGCAAGAGTCTCTGCATCTTTGTAAAAAGAAACATTGTATAAGAAAACCAACAGGTGGGAAGAATGGATTTTCTCTTTGTAATAAATTGCTTCCTTGGTTGGAAGTATATATATATTTTTTCGTTGAAAAAACATAAAATATGCTGAAAGAATTAACCGGTAACATACATAAAGAGTACTGAATGTGTTAATCTATTTTGTTAGACTACAAATTGTAACACTGCTAACACACAAGATCTCAGGCTGATATCTTTTCTAATTCTCAAAAATGCTACATATATCATCTAATTTTCAAAGATGCATATGATACCAAAAATGATACATCCTTGTAACTTATCTCCGTAGGGTCTGAAATCGGGCCCTCCCCGGATAACAGATTGTAACAACCTGTAACAACATTAGCAAACTACATCACTAGTCACTTCCCGCAAAATGGCACTACAGATAACATGGTATACTATAATACGATGCAGAGCACAAAGGCCAATGAGAAGCTTAGGGAGTGTTTGTTTAACCTTATTTGACTCAGCTTATTTTTCATATTTTCTGGCTTAGTTTATGACTAATGAGCTCATTGTGAATTAAATATGAAAATAAGCCCGACAGGATGGGCTTATGAAATAGAATCGGAGTCAAATAAGCTCATAAGCCCCATAATAAGCTAACAAATCAAATCATAGCAAATATATCAATTAAAATCATGACTAAAGCATCAGATTAAAACAAATCTATTAAAAACGTGAATACCGGAGGAGTCGCGGTGGTGTCTCGGTGTGTAGCGGTTGCTGCGATGGAGTTGCGGAGGTGTTGCAGTAGAGTAGCGGTGGTATTGCAGAGGTGTTATGGTGGAGTGGCATTTGTTTATCTTCTCCACCGAATTTGGATTTAGGGTTTGATAAGTGATTGGAAGGTGGAAGTTGATGTTAAATTAGGAATGAGAGAAACACGTTTTTTGTGTGTTTTTTATGAGAGATTAGAAGATGATTTTTTTAATTTATTGTTTATTAGTTGACAATTTTACCCTTGTAGTGTAAAGTATGTATTTAATCTCAGCCTTTAGATCAAAATGAATGGAAGGTAGGGATTGGTCCCTTTGTATGTAAGAAATGTTTTGTCCTCAAATGATCTTTTATCTTTATACAATGATATAAACCATATGAGATTTAGACAAAGATTTGAACAAACAAAGTTGTGCATGCATTACAATTTCCTCGCCTTCAACGTTACACAAGCAATAAGTTTCATGATATATTTTACTTATTTTCTTCTCTAACATCGAAGTTACACGTGTAATATGGATTAATAAAGAAGAAAGACGGTGGGTCATCTGATCAGTCCATCAAGGATTCAACCTCATCACTATGTAGCATAATAGATTTATTAGATGGTTAACAAATCAATTGTCAGAGTTCTTGAAGATTTGGTTCATCAGTTGATGATTTGGAAGTTGGTGAGAGATATTTCTGAGGCAGTCAAGTCTTGGAAACTATAGATGTTGCAAGGAAGATAGTCACAACTCGGGGAACGGCTTTGGCTGAGTTTATTACAGTAATATTTGTTTGTCCAAAAAGAAGGTTTTGTAGGCACCCAAAGTACAAATGCAAGTGCTTAAAACTTTGATGGATCCATGATATGATTTTTGATGAGATTTTTGTACATTAAGTGTTATGTACAATTGTACATTTTTTCATGTTTTTGTTCTTTTGAGGTTTGTTTTTGGGGTCTCGTAGGCTTTTTTAATTGTATGAGAAATTTTGGCAACCACCAATCTCAAGTAGTTGTAAATTGATTGCATTTCAATTCAATCTATAGTTTTTCACATTTAGATATTGGTTTCGGTTACTTGCATCCTTTATCGTTTTCCATTGTCATAGTTTTTTGGTTGTATTTAGTAAACAACACGAATTTTTTTATCTAAATGGTAAAAAATAAATCTTTAAAGCATAATAAGTAATAGTATGCTTTTGTTACTGTTCATATTATGCATGTTTACTCTTGCAAGGGGGTGTTTGGATTGCTTATGTAAACTGCTTTTTTGAGCATTTTAGTACCCACTTATATATGAGTGGTTTCTGAATTGTTTATTCAAACAGCTAGCTTATCTATGTTTATCAAATAAAGTAAACATACCAAACATTCATTGCATTTGATGCAACTAATCATCTGCTAGTGTTTATTGCAAAAAAGTTCTGACAATTTTAAATAAGAAATCCAAAACACATCCTAAAATGGTAGAAAAACAGAAGGGCAATCCGTACATCTTTTGAAACTTGTTTAGTATGAGAAGTAAAAAATGATAAAAAGAGCTTGATTAACGGTTAGCGGTTACACCAAAAACCTCTTATGAATAAGACCAAGTTGCCTAGCTAGTCATGATTCTTATTTCATATGACCTACTACGATAAGAAATTAGTTGATGTGCACCTTTATCTACAATAAATCACCTTCTTTTAACTTTGACGGTTAAAAGAGCTGTACAATCTATATAAGCTTTTGACTCTACTATGCGCTAGTCGTGATAACAAACTACTAACGAAGTTAAAAGCATTTATCAAAATTTTTTACTACCACGGTTTGTTTTGTTTTTTTGTTTCACTACTACACAAAAGGCCATATAGATCAGTTTTGTTAATAACCGATCTATGAAAGGAAAAAGAGGGGGAAATTTCATATATAGATCGGTTGTTTTGTTAATAACCGATCTAATTAGTTTTAAAATTTAATAGATCGGTTATTAACAAAACAACCGATCTATATAGTCCTCGCATGTTCCCCATATTCCAGCATAATCCAGCTGGAAACACATGTTGTACTTATATAGATCGGTTTTTAATAAACAACCGATCTATGTGATCTTTAAAAAAAAAAAAAACTTAACCAGTAGCCTCTACATGCCCGTTTTTTTCATCACCAACACATATTTACCAACAAGAAACACCATAAATGCTCCAACAAAAACACCATCAATGCTCCAACAAATCACAATAAATGTTCCAAAAAAATCTTAAATTCAAGTTCTATGTTTTGTCAATTGAAAAGGTATGTAATGTTTTAATTATGCTTACTATTTATCCATTAGATTTTTCATCTATGAGTAAATTTGTGTTTATTTGAAGCTTTGTTTGTTGATTTTGATTGTGTGTTTATATGTAGGCTCGTTTGAAGAATTTTCTATGCGTCCCGTTGATACCTAACTACTATTGACCCGTTGATGTAAGTTACTTAACTATACTTTTAAGCTAATCGCGTATTAATAGCATATTTTATTGTTACATTCAAGCATTTAGTATAGACTAAGTTAAAATCATAACCCTTTAGTTAAATACCCATTCGAAATTAACCTAATAGAGGTTAGTTTCGGATTGTCCCCATTTGGGACTGCTTTTGGAATATTTTATCTCATTTAGGATGTGATTACGTATTATGAGATCGAGTATTATTTGAGAAAATCGACATCATTTTTCCTTACTCCTATGAGTTTGCGTTTTATGCGCTTACTTGAGGAGTTAAGGGGAAATGCTGCCGATTTTTCTTCAATAATACTCGACTCATAATACGCAATCACATATGAGACTAAATATTCAAAAAGTGGGTTAGGATTGACAGTTTGCAACTATTTTCATATCTCATCATATCATTCATGCATCTTATAAAAAATATAAAATTGTATATTTCAGATGGATCGTAGGAAATGGATGTACAATATAGAACGTGCTACCCCGGAGTACATCAAAGGGTTGTCTGATTTTATTAAAACTGCCGAGGATCATCAAGCAAAGACAGGAAAAGCCCGGATTTCATGTCCGTGTAAAGAATGTGAAAATTTTATTTTTCATGTTGATATTGATACGATTAGAGACCATTTGTTTCAACAAGGGTTTACTGAGAACTACATATGGTGGAAAGATCATGATGAACCACCACGTGATTGTAACGATGTTGTTTCAGAAAGTAATGTCAATAATAACGATGATATTTGTGGTAGTAGTAATCAAAATATAAATGACATGCTACATGATGCGGAGCATAATGATGAACTCGATATGGAGAAATTACAACAAATGTTTGTCGAATCAGAAAAACCATTGTATACCGGTTGTACGAATTTTACCAAACTATCAGCCGTATTGCAGTTGTTGACCTTAAAAGTAGAATATGGTTTGAGTGATGTCGGTTTCAATAAAATATTAGAGTTGATAAATAAAATGTTACCTAAAGACAATGAGTTGCCCACTTCTACGTATCAAGCAAAAAAATTGATGTGTCCGTTGGGATTGGAAGTCACAAGAATAGATGCATGTCCGAGAGATTGTATATTGTATAGAAAAAGGTATAAAGACCTACACAAATGTCCTGTATGTAAGGTTTCAAGGTATAAGGATACAAATCTGACGGAATTTGATGATGACGTGACAAAGAATGGTCCCGCTGCTAAAGTATTGTGGTATTTACCAATCAAACCAAGACTCAAACAATTATTTTCAAATCCAAAGAGTGCAAAATTGTTGAGGTGGCATGCAGAAGATCGCAAAATCGACGGAAAAATGAGACATGTGGCTGATTCCCCTCAATGGAAGCATATCGATAATCTTTATGAAAAATTTGGAGCTGAGATTAGGAATATATGGTTTGGGCTTAGTTCAGATGGAATTAATCCATTTGGAAATATGAGCAGTCGTCACAGCACTTGGCCGGTTCTTTTATGCATATACAATCTTCCACCTTGGCTTTGCATGAAACGTAAATACATCATGATGTCATTGTTAATTCAGGGTCCAAAACAACCCGGAAATGATATTGATGTGTATTTGGAGCCGTTAATTGATGACATGGAAAAACTTTGGTCTGAAGGCGTTAGAGTGTATGATGCGTACAAGAAAGAGAGTTTCACATTATTTGCCATGATTTTTTGTACCATAAGTGATTTCCCAGCGTACGGTAACTTGTCAGGATATGGAACGAAAGGGGAGAAGGCGTGTCCTGTTTGTGAAAATGACACTCACTCGCGGTGGTTGACTAACTGTAAGAAAACTGTGTATATGGGACATCGAAGATCACTTCCAGACGAACACCGGTACCGTAAAAAAAGGAAATTGTTTGACGGTAAAATAGAGCGTAAAAGGATGGCGAGAGTATTGAATGGACGTGATATACTCTCTCGTGTTAAGGATATAAAAACTGTTTTTGGAAAAAAGGATAAAGCTCCGCCAAATAATAAGAATATTTGGAAGAAAAAGTCTATATTTTGGAAGTTAGAGTATTGGGAGCATTTACAAGTCCGACATTGTCTTGATGTAATGCATATCGAGAAAAGTGTTTGTGAAAGTTTGATTGGCTTATTGTTAAACATCAAAGGAAAAACAAAAGACGGGGTTAATGTTCGAAAGGACATGGTAGAGATGGGGATTAGAGATGAACTTGCTCCACAAGAGATTGGTAATAAAAGAACGTATTTGCCGGCCGCTTGTTATACCTTGTCGAAGGCTGAAAAAATTAAATTTTGTCAATGCTTGCATGATGTTAAAGTTCTATCCGGTTATTCTGCTAACATTAAGAAGTTGGTGTCAATGAAAGATCTAAAGTTGATTGGTATGAAGTCCCACGATTGTCATGTTTTAATAACACAAATGATTCTAATCGCAATTCGTGGAATATTGCCAACTCGAGTCCGACACACAATCACAAAGCTCTGTTTGTTTTTTAACATGATTCATTCGAAAGTTATTGACCCTCAGAAGTTGGATGAATGGCAACGTGATATTATTTTTACTCTTTGCCAACTAGAGATGTACTTTCCACCTTCCTTTTTTGATGTCATAGTTCATCTAGTATCTCATATTGTAGGAGAAATAAAGGCTTGTGGTCCCGTATTTCTACGTTACATGTATCCATTTGAGAGATATATGGGTTTCTTAAAAGGGTATGTAAGGAACCGATATCGGCCGGAAGGAAGTATTGTTGAAGGATATGTTTCGGAGGAGGTTGTTAATTTTTGTACAAGTTATATCGATGTCATCCCAGATATCGGCGTTCCTGAATCTCGACACGAGGGTAGACTTGAAGGGAAAGGGATGATTGGGCGCAACGATGTCACACCGAACAACCATGATTTGGAGCAAGCACACTTTACAGTTTTGCAGAATATGACATCTATTGCACCTTATATACATGAGCACATGTCATTTTTAAAAAGCAACAATAGTCGTCAAGGCCTACAATGGTTAGAAATTGTGCGCCCACGCGACGGTATATCCAGTTGGGGACGGCTTGATACATGGAAGCAAGTTACGAAAGGGTCACATGAGGGTCTCGGTTCTTAAAGTACTTAATCGGCAAGAAGATTTGGAGCTTCCTGTGCCAGATGAAGATATTTCTAATTTGGGAGGCACATGTGGGGCCTTTATTCAATGGCCAATTGGTGCCATTGCTTGCTTTTCGGTATTACTTGTATATACGTTTTTCAATTTGTGTTGTATATATCAGTAAGCTTTAATCATGTATTTAAAATTAAAATATGCAGGGTTTGCCAAACACCCCTACAACAAGTGCCGCTGCCAAGAGTACGTTACCTAAAATTGTACAAGGACCTTCAACTGAATGTTCAGCATTAACGATTGTTCCTACTATTACTCAGGTAAATCATAAAGCTATCTAGCTTTGATAGGCTTCAATATAGGACAGGATTCATATGTATTGATGTATGTATAGGCGAGCAAGAAAAGAAAAAAAGGCATTAAAAGCACCCGTCGAGTAGTCTAAAGGCGAGAAGGAAAAAGATGATATCAGAAAATAGTTACATGCTTTGAAAGAGGATATAGATGGGAGATCAGAGGCTGTGAGGAAAGGCTATTATCGTTAGATGGCCCATGAGGATTGTGCTATGCCGCAATTTGTTTATTTTAAAAAGGAGATTTTTCGGGATGCTGATGATTTTACTCTACCAATCAACCCAAGAGACATCATTGAACTTCTGATAGGCGAGCAACTAGGGACCAACATTATCACTCTTTTCTTAAGGTATGTGAATTAATTGTTACATGTACGGTTTAAGTAATCAAACACCCCTTTTATTTCTGGATATGGTTCTGTTTGCATTAGTATCCTCTGCTTCGCTCTGGTTCTGAATCGGGTTGGGTTGTCGGGTTGTTATCGGGTTGAATCGGGTTGCGTAAAGATATAAGACTTGAAAGGCTGTTAATAGCAGCTGATACATGTTTCAGTTTAGCCTCCAAATTGACCCTCTTTAGATATGAATTGGTCAAATGTTGGTTTCAGATTATGTACTGAGCAGTAGCATTAGAAAAACAAAACAAAACATCAACATATTGCCATTAAATTGCAATAGAATGTAGTAGGCTTAGAAACAAAATATTGCCATTAAAGAATTTACCTTTAAGTGTGATGTGGTATCAAAGATTCAAAGATGATGTATTGAAAAATGAGTATGAAAAGTTTGATCAGTGAGTGATAAGTTTGAGTCAAATACGTAGCGTCAATTGAGGGTTTCAATAAAAGTAGTTGTAATTTTTTTTGTTTGTTAACTGTATACATCTCATATGTGCTACATGGGATAACAGTGAATCAACTTCTTTTGTAGTAGTGATGCTTCTAGCTTGTCATCCCTTACATCTCATGTTGAATACCATGTGACATTTTATAGAATGCGTTATAAAAGTGTATACTTGAAACCGATCATGTTGAAAATCCTTGCCTCCATAATATGTTATCAGAATGACATGCTGCCGTGAAGATATATATGTCTACCCCTATGTATATATGTTATCAAAAGCATCTTAGGAGGGTGAAAAATTATAGCATAAGATAAAATGTCAAATCTGTTATTTTGGGCAGGTCAAATTAGGTTTAGATCAAAATGGGTAATATTTTAATGGGTCTGATCTTACTGGGTTGACATGCTGCTCGTTTTCTGGTTGAAAGATTGAATTATTCTTCTAGAAAAAAGTTAAATGAGTACAATGCACATAAGGATTCTTTTTATTCTTCTAGACCCGATAAGCCGAGTTGAACTCGAATGAACCCGACCCTATAAGGCTTTATCGGGTTGGGGTCGGGTTGGGTTGGGTCGACCCATTTGACACCCTTACCTGCTGTGGCCCCATCTTTTTATTTTCCAGTTTATTTGTCAAACTCTCAATGCACCTGAGGATTCTTTTGACTTTCTGGTTCTGGATCTGGTTCTGTTTGCACTAGTTTAATTTTTGTTAATGTGTTTCATCAGGTCACTATATGCTCTCAAGGCAACCTCCAAGACGGGTTTCTTGAACTCAGAAGTGATCACGGCGGATACGCATATGGACACAGACATTGGTGTTTCTATTTACTTGACAGAAGCATTAAATTCTGCGATTTCAGGTTATGACTTTTTTGTGGCACCGTATCTACAGAGGTAAGATGGCACCATCTTCATCTTTATATCGTTTTAAAGTTACTTGCTTTATACAATAACAAATTGTTTGCACATGTACAGTGGTCATTATTCTCTTCTCATTATATGCCCAAAGCATGGAAAGGGATTCATTTTGGATTCTTATAAGTGGAAAAGAAAGAGAACCAAGAAAGACTATTATCTTGTTAAACATCTGGAACGGTAATAATATTCTTAAGTTGATATTGAATTCACTTGTGTTTTTGTAATATTTAATACAAATTGTTGCTTATTTTGTCTTTTTCTTAGTGTTGTTGGTCCTTTAAGTTGGGAATTTCCTGTTGTAAATAAGCAAGAGGACAATTGGGAGTGTAGATTCTATGTGATGAAATGGGTGCTTGACTTTGTGCTAAAATATCAACATGATGACTTCCCAAATACAGTAAGTACTTGTTAAATATCATTACTAGTATTAACAGTTCCATGTTTATTACTGTTGCTACATATAGCCTTATCATTGATCATGGCTTTCTTTTTATTTGTTTATTATTGTACATATAGCTCCCTTGGGGTGAAGAGAGGTCGTTAAGTATGAGTGAGATAGATGCTGTTGTCAATGCATGGTTTTCATTGTGGCACGATGGATGAGGTATGTTACTCGCCTAATAATAACCCATGTGACTGTTTCAATTGCTTTCTTTTGTCTAACTCACTTAGTTGCTAAACCGAGCCAAATTGTCACCTCTAACTTAGCTTTCCAATTACATGAAACAAAATTTGGACCAACAATTGGATAATCATTAAAAATGATATGGAATGAACATGTTTATATGTGTGCGGGTGCGTATTTTGTTACCTTTGTGCTAGGGAAGTGAGAAGTAGATTATGGTTGTTTCTTGAGTTAGCAGCAGTTCCCATATACACAATATAAACACCATCATTACTTTCTGCTTCATCTGCTATACATACTCTTAGCGTACATATTAAAAAGATCAGGCTACACAAAATATATACACTTTTCATGTTTTTGCCTGCTTATAACACACTTGCGTTCTTCATGACAAACACACACACGCACATATATTTATATAGAAAAAAACATGTGCATTGATGAAGCGAAAAGTGTACCGCTTTTAGGGGGTCATTTAAGCCCTAAATCGTATTTATTTGATCAAATATTGCCCTAAATCGTTCCTTTTGTCATTTTAGGTACTTTGGAGAAGAAATCTGGAAAAGGAAGCATTTTGGACGTTTTTGGAGCATAAAAGTGAAGAAAACGACAAAGTCTCCAAAGCTGCTGGAAAAGTACACTTGACGGCGTCAAGTATTGCTCTTGACGGCGTCACGGCTTGGCAAAAGAGGTGGATATGAAAAATACACATGATAAGCCAGGGAGTTTTACAAAGGAAGTCTGACGGCGTCACCCTTTGAAGTGATAAAGGTCGTCACGGTTTAAGCTAAAGAGAGACGGCGTCAAGCTTTATTCTGACGGCGTCAAGCCTTGATAAGCCAGGGAGGATTTTGGAGGACTAAAGAGGGACGGCGTCAGGAAGACCATCCGGGAACCCTAGACATGGCGAGGTGACGACATCAAGATCTATAACGTGACGCCGTCAGCCACTAAGTTCTATATATAGTTTTGCAATTTTTTGTCATTAGTGTGCAACTTTGTTAGGAGAAACCCTAAGACGAATTTCTGCCATTTTTAAGGGTTTTCATACCCTTGGATCTCCCATGTTTAATTGAAGATAAGTAATCATTTAATCATTCAATATGTCTATGTGTTGTTTGATTATATCTTGTTCTTGTCTTTTGATTAACATGCTAGGCTAGATTTATCTTGTGTTTGCTTAGATCTAATGAAACCTAACTATTGATTATTGGTTGTTAGTGTGTTATTAATTGTATTGGATGATTGTTTATCGATGTTAGGCTTAAGAAAACAGGCTAACCTCCTATACGGTAACTTGCTTGAACGTCTTAAGAAACATGAACCAATGCGTACTAAGGTTTTTATGGTTGTATTTAATGCATGAGCGAATTCTAGTGATCCCATGTTAGGAGCTTCTTAGCCGGCTCGACATAGGAGTGAAGTAGGAGCTTGTAGAGTTGGGGAAGTATGTACGCCACCCCACGATTGGTATTAAGGAATACACCCGTCATCCACGCAATTAATACACACTAATCAACCGGTAAAAGATAGTTAGGGAGTAAGGAAATCTAAGTAAACACATTTCTCCCCATATAAATTACACAACCTTTTCATTTTCAGTTATTTTATTTTATTTGCATTTGTAGTTATTTGGGTTAGTTGACTAGCAACTAATTCCGCCCACTCCTTCAAACCCGAGATTTTACTTGCTTTCATAAAATTATAAAAAATACAAAAAGAATCTTCCCTCACCCTTAGACCTATTAGAGTAGTTTTTCAATCCTAACGACACTATTCCCCTAGAGAACGATCAATCCCCCGGTACTTGCCACTTCACTATACTACATCGGTCAGGTACACTGCCTGGTGGGGATTGCAAGCCTCTTGAGATCCCTCAAGAGGTAAAACCTGTTGTAAGGTCGCAAAACCACGCATCAAGTTTTTGGCGCCGCTGCCGGGGAATAGTTATTGTTTAGGTTGAATTTTTATTTTATTAGGTCTACTCACTAGATTCCTTTCTAGTGAGATTTTTATTTTATTTTTCTATGATTTCTTTTGTCTATCTTTTTTCTTCGTTTCTTTATTCGTAACCATTACCATCCGACATCATGGAAGGTGGTAATATCCTTGATCCCAACAACCCACCACCACAACAACACCCACCTCCTAGAGCCCGTACCTTAGGAGACTACTCCCGTCCTAGCCACCATGGCTATCGAAACACCATTGAGCTCACTTAAGGAGCCAATGTCACTCCCTTGCGATCCGACACCATCCGGTTGGTGCAAAGCGGATGCGCATTCCATGGACTTCGTTCCGAAGATCCTAATCAACATCTCAAGGACTTTCTCAAAATTGTTGATTCCATAGACCTTGATGTTGCCACTCGAGAGACGACCCGACTGCGTCTCTTTCAATTCTCTCTGCGGGACCAAGCTAGTCAATGGCTAGAACGTCTACCCGCAGGATCCATCACCTCTTGGGATGATCTCACCACTCGTTTCCTTGCTCAGTTCTTCCCACCAGGAAGAACTACCAAGCTAAGGAATGATATCTTGATGTTCCAACAATGTCAAGGCGAAACCCTCTACGAGGCATGGACTCGATTCAAGGACTTACTCCAAAAAGTCCCTCACCATGGCATGGATTCTTGGCTACAAATCCAACGATTTTATGATGGCGTAAACCATCAAACTAGAAGAACCATATATTACGCTGCCAATGGAAGGCTGAGCAGGCTCAGTGTCGATAAGTGCTGGGAAGTCATTGAGGACTTAGCACAGTACGAAGAAGAAGAATGGAAAGACTCAACGTTCTCGGAAGAAGGGATTTTAAATTGCATGAGTGCAACCCAAGAACAGCTGTTCGAAAACATAAAAAGGCAGGTTGAGAGATTAATGAAAGCCGAGACACCTACGGCTGATGAAAATCCCGATGAGTGTGTGAACACAATTGGTAAACATACGTTTCATCAATTCTCATGACAAGATGAATTTGAAGGGATAATGCTAACTTTCATGAACAACCAAGAGAGACGGATCTAGGAATTAGAGACTCACTTGAAAAACACCCAAGATATGTTCATGGAACTAGCAGAAAAGTTTATCGCGAGAATAAAGGAGAAAATTAGGGAAGAAGCTTCACACAAAAAGATCGAGAAGATCTTTGAACTCCCGGTCCCTAACGAACCATACAACGAATGGGATGATGAAACCCCTCTCCCCGAGCCTTCACCTTTAAAACCCTCTTATCCATTTGGATCCCCTCGCGAGAAAAAGAATTCTCAAGATCATTGCATTTTCGTGGGAAGCATGGTTGTCACGCTCCCTAACTTTCATGAATCTAGGAAACGATCTTTTGGCATTAAGCCAGGTGTGAGAAGAATTCAATTCAAGCGCACCCTCATTTCGAAAACCCCCTGGAAAAGTTCCCCTCACTCCCTGAATACCTGCCGTGATGGAAATTGGAACCTGAATGAGACGTCAACCGACCCTTTCCAACATTTTACTACATCCCTTGACAGTAACAAAACATTTGACCCAGGAGGAACTTGTTAACAAGACTAGCTATCAGGGTTATTGACCCTGACAAGCTGCTCACTTAAAATACAAGGGGCTCATCTGTAAACTGGCACAAAGTGGTAAATTACGCTGGTCTGACGGTGTCAGACTATGAACGTGACGCCGTCACCCCGTCTGCACAACAATAATAACTTTATCTCCATCACTTTCATCACAAACCCCACAAACCATATCCACGCCAACCCCACCTGCGAATCTCCAAGGTCCAATTCACCGACTTCTGTTACCAATCTCCACGTGATAATGAGTAAGCATCAACGACCTAGCAGAGGGAGTTCCTCTCGATCTCAACAAGAGAACTTTGGCGACACGGTCCTCAGTTGGGGTGTCTTCAATAACGATGCTACCACGACTAAATACACCCAATTGCTACAACACAAAGTTGAAAATGGGGCCGTGGTAGATTGGAGCTTTTTGAGGAGGGAAGGTCTTGAGCAAACCTTTCTCCAAAGCTTTCAGACTGATGAATTTACCGGCCCTCAGTGGGAAAACCTGTTTAGAATTCAAGAGCCGGTCTATGACGAATTGGTACGTGAATTCTTTGCCACTTTTCACTTTGACATGGCTGAGGCAAGGACCGATGTGGCCAGAACCACAATCTATTTTAGGCTGGGGGTGAGCTTAGGACATGCTCGGTTACTGAGTTTGGATGGAGACTAGGGTTGTACAGTCAGCATGAAACCACTCAAGCAGGGTTCATGACTAGGTTGTTGCATGGAGAGACAATGAGGAATGATTTTAGATGTTCCATGTTCTGGCCGACTATTGGAGATGGTGTGTACACCTCGACTACTGTAGCATCTCAAATCAGGGAACCTAGGGTTAGGTTGACCCATAGATGTCTCACCTACGGCTTGACAGGGCGCCACAGCTCTCACCACCGCGTCACTGCTTCAGACCTCTTCTATTTGTACACCATTTACTCAGATGAGGTTTACTGCAACATCCCATTTTGGGTAGCTAGCTTTCTGAATGGTGGAGTTGGAGAAAGGGAAGGAGATAGGATTTATGGTGGGATGTTTGTCACCCGGCTGGCCCGATCCTATGGAGTCCTCAGGCCCGAGGTCATGAGGTATTTGAGTGGTGGTGATGCATGCAGGACAGTGAAGGTTAGGTCCCTAAAGCAGATGGAGGTTGTTATGGAGATGGATGATGGGACCTTTATGTGGTATAATCCAGACGGAGCTGAGGATGTTGGTGGTGGGGATGATGAGGAAGAGGAGCATCAGCAGCAGCAGCATGGGGGTTATGAGGCTGGTACGGCAGATAACTACCGGCACATGAGCAGAGGGGATTGGCAGGCTCACCAGGGGGCCTGGATGGGCCAGGTTGATACTTGGAGGACTCGGGTTGACGAGAGGTTCGACTGGATGTATGATCACACTATTCGACAGATGCAACATTTATCTACGCGTGATCAGTTGGACCCACACCTGCAGATTGACCCTTTCCCTGGCCGTGAGCAGGACTACCCACCATATGGGTACTACGGGCACCTCCCTCCAAACTACGATTATCGCCACGGTCCCCCACCCCAGTGATGATTTGATTTGATGTTATGATGATTAAACAATTTAATCTATGGTTGTATGTTTTGGAACAATTTGGTCTGTAATAGTTTAGGATTTGGCATCTTTTGGCCTTTAAACATTTGTGACACTTTGTTTTCTTTATTGCATGCAAGTTTTATTTTCTTTGTGTGTTTATTTATTTGTTTGTTTGATTTTATTTGCTTCCGTATGTATGTTTAATTTTTATTATTATTGATTCATGTTCAAAACTAAATTGTGAAAATGCTTTATCTTGTTTTTAACTTCGTCTTAACTACATATAAAGGTATTTTGCAAAAGATAAGTGTAAGGGAAATCCAAATCGGTTTATTAGAACACAAATGAACATGAATCGTAACAATATTAAATTAACATACATATTAGTAATTGTTTGAGTCAAATGCTTGTATCGAGTCATAATGATGTTTTGCAGGATTTCCAGGAAGTAAGGTAAAAGTTTTTCCAGAAATTTTCCGGAAACTTAACATGAGAATTCTGTCAGATCATTTCTGATGGCGTCAGGCATTACAACCTGACGGCGTCAGGTTTTAATTTTCTGAAATTTTTGAAAGTTTTGTTTTCATAAAAAGTTTTTATTAAATCTCTAACTTATAAACTCCAGGAATCTGCAAAATAATCATTCCACAAGCATTATATCCTTATATAGAATTTATCCCACCGATGTTATGCAGGTTTTCGTGTTTGTTTTCTCAGGTTTAACAGGTTATTTTGGATAAGGAGATGTATGGGGAATCAAGCTTATGGCGATGCATTAGTCTTGAAGCTTCTACATTCTCTTGGAAGAAGATCTAACCATGTTACCTCTTTATCCACCAAACGAATCAGGGGAGTATTTGATTTCATTCTTTTACCTTATTTACTTTTACATCTTGTTATTTGAACATTGGGGACAATGTTCATCTTAAGTGTAAGGGGGGGGGGGTAAAGTACGATACTTTAGAGAATGTTATTACGCTTGATTTTTGTTTGTTTAATGGTAGATGTGTAATAAAACTGAGATAAATACCTGTTAGGGCAATTTTAGTGCCAAATTAAAATTTTTTTTTACAACATATAGGAGTGAAACTTTGATCTTAATGAGCGTCTCATGGATAGGAGTTATATGACTAGCACAAAACCGTACCACTAAAAAATTTTCCACCCCCAAATATGTGAGGATCGCCCCTAGAATTGGTAGGAAAAGCATTTATGCTATGATGTGTGTACCGGTAGCACTTAGATTCTAGAACTTGCGTTAGGACCATTCCGAGGCCACAAGTGAGACTACATTCGTGTAGTTAGATTTACTACATGATAAGAGGCATTAGGATTAACCCATTGTTTTACACCTGTGTTTTTGTTATAATTACTTTGGCTACATTGGTCAAGTAATTCTCCCACACCCTTTGCGTTGTACTCATTTTTTGTACACGATACACCTAGTACACCCCTCAGAGCCTATCTTTTCGTTTCTAACTTTAAGCATTTTACTTAAAGGAAGAATTTGTTACACCCCACTTAAATGTACACCGAAATCGCCTTAGCCTACCTTGTATGCACTCATTTTTAGTGCATTATTGTGACAACATTTGTTTAAACCCCAAGTTAATTATCTAATTGATTACATGGTTGCTAAGTCGAGTCATATCCTTGTACATATTGTTTTGGGACGATTGGGACTCATGGGTAAAGTACTAGTGTAATGGAGTAATGGGGAAGAACAACATTATTACCCCCATATGTGCTAAATATTTTAAAAAAGTACTCCAAGTGTTTCGATTATCTTAATTCGAGTCATTAGAATAGTTATTTGTAAAGTTATGTAAAAGTTCAAGTGTAAGGGGATGCAACGCCCCTATGATGTATTATTTTGGATGGTAGGGCAAGAGTGTATGAAAAAAAAAAAAAATCAAGAAAAACATACAAAAAAAAAAAAAAAAAAAAAAAGAGAAAAAGAAAAGTAGAAAAAACATACGGACTACCATCCCGTTTCATTTTATGTTTATTTTATGTTTTTGTTATTTTGTTTTTAGCTTAAGTCGAGTCTAGTCTTGGCTTAGCAACGCCATATTGTACATGTAATTAATCAAGATCTTTAACTCGCCACCAGTAAAATATCCCTTATCCAACAAATCCGTGTTTATCATATCCCTACACCTAACGTTATAACCCGTTTAAAAGCCCTCTTTGATAGTTTATCTTAGGTGCTTACGCCTAGTGCAGGAGGTTTTTGATCCTTTCCCAAGCCTATGGTAATCTATTTGCTATGACAGGTAGTGAGAGATATTATCCGTTTTCATTTATGAGATACACTTTTATGACACCTGAGAGATATTATCCGTTTTCATTTATGAGAAATACTTTTATGACACCTGAGAGATGTGAGTATCTAAACACTACTTGTGAGGTGCTAGTTTGTAATCTCCGTGCTTATTATGATTAAAGTGGAACGACTAATTGTTGTAATTACTTTTATATTAGCGTTAAATGACCCCTAACTTGTATTTTGATTAGAATAAAAGCGCATTTGCTTGAGGACAAGCAAATCTCAAGTGTAAGGGTATTTGATGAAGCGAAAAGTGTACCGCTTTTAGGGGGTCATTTAAGCCCTAAATCGTATTTATTTGATCAAATATTGCCCTAAATCGTTCCTTTTGTCATTTTAGGTACTTTGGAGAAGAAATCTGGAAAAGGAAGCATTTTGGACGTTTTTGGAGCATAAAAGTGAAGAAAAAGACAAAGTCTCCAAAGCTGCTGGAAAAGTACACTTGACGGCGTCAAGTATTGCTCTTGACGGCGTCACAGCTTGGCAAAAGAGGTGGATATGAAAAATACACATGATAAGCCAGGGAGTTTTACAAAGGAAGTCTGACGGTGTCACCCTTTGAAGTGATAAAGGTCGTCACGGTTTAAGCTAAAGAGAGACGGCGTCAAGCTTTATTCTGACGGCGTCAAGCCTTGATAAGCCAGGGAGGATTTTGGAGGACTAAAGAGGGACGGCGTCAGGAAGACCATCCGGGAACCCTAGACACGGCGAGGTGACGGCGTCAAGATCTATAACGTGACGCCGTCAGCCACTAAGTTCTATATATAGTTTTGCAATTTTTTGTCATTAGTGTGCAACTTTGTGAGGAGAAACCCTAAGACGAATTTCTGCCATTTTTAAGGGTTTTCATACCCTTGGATCTCCCATGTTTAATTGAAGATAAGTAATCATTTAATCATTCAATATGTCTATGTGTTGTTTGATTATATCTTGTTCTTGTCTTTTGATTAACATGCTAGGCTTGATTTATCTTGTGTTTGCTTAGATCTAATGAAAACCTAACTATTGATTATTGGTTGTTAGTGTGTTATTAATTGTATTGGATGATTGTTTATCGATGTTAGGCTTAAGAAAACTGGCTAACCTCCTATACGGTAACTTGCTTGAACGTCTTAAGAAACATGAACCAATGCGTACTAAGGTTTTTATGGTTGTATTTAATGCATGAGTGAATTCTAGTGATCCCATCTTAGGAGCTTCTTAGCCGGCTCGACATAGGAGTGAAGTAGGAGCTTGTAGAGTTGGGGAAGTACGTACGCCACCCCACGATTGGTATTTAGGAATACACCCGTCATCCACGCAATTAATACACACTAATCAACCGGTAAAAGATAGTTAGGGAGTAAGGAAATCTAAGTAAACACATTTCTCCCCATATAAGTTACACAACCTTTTCATTTTCAGTTATTTTATTTTATTTGCATTTGTAGTTATTTGGGTTAGTTGACTAGCAACTAATTCCGCCCACTCCTTCAAACCCGAGATTTTACTTGCTTTCATAAAATTATAAAAATACAAAAAGAATCTTCCCTCACCCTTAGACCTATTAGAGTAGTTTTTCAATCCTAACGACACTATTCCCCTAGAGAACGATCAATCCCCTGGTACTTGCCACTTCACTATACTACATCGGTCAGGTACACTGCCTGGTGGGGATTGCAAGCCTCTTGAGATCCCTCAAGAGGTAAAACCTGTTGTAAGGTCGCAAAACCACACATCAAGTTTTTGGCGCCGCTGCCGGGGAATAGTTATTGTTTAGGCTGAATTTTTATTTTATTAGGTCTACTCACTAGATTCCTTTCTAGTGAGATTTTTATTTTATTTTTCTATGATATCTTTAGTCTATCTTTTTTCTTCGTTTCTTTGTTCGTAACCATTACCATCCGACATCATGGAAGGTGGTAATATTCTTGATCCCAACAACCCACCACCACAACAACACCCACCTCCTAGAGCCCGTACCTTAGGAGACTACTCCCGTCCTAGCCACCATGGCTATCGAAACACCATTGAGCTCACTCAAGGAGCCAATGTCACTCCCTTGCGATCCGACACCATCCGGTTGGTGCAAAGCGGATGCGCATTCCATGGACTTCGTTCCGAAGATCCTAATCAACATCTCAAGGACTTTCTCAAAATTGTTGATTCCATAGACCTTGATGTTGCCACTCGAGAGACGACCTGACTGCGTCTCTTTCAATTCTCTCTGCGGGACTAAGCTAGTCAATGGCTAGAACGTCTACCCGCAGGATCCATCACCTCTTGGGATGATCTCACCACTCGTTTCCTTGCTCAGTTCTTCCCACCAGGAAGAACTACCAAGCTAAGGAATGATATCTTGATGTTCCAACAATGTCAAGGCGAAACCCTCTACGAGGCATGGACTCGATTCAAGGACTTACTCCAAAAAGTCCCTCACCATGGCATGGATTCTTGGCTACAAATCCAACGATTTTATGATGGCGTAAACCATCAAACTAGAAGAACCATAGATTACGCTGCCAATGGAAGGCTGAGCAGGCTCAGTGTCGATAAGTGCTGGGAAGTCATTGAGGACTTAGCACAGTACGAAGAAGAAGAATGGAAAGACTCAACGTTCTCGGAAGAAGGGATTTTAAATTGCATGAGTGCAACCCAAGAACAGCTGTTCGAAAACATAAAAAGGCAGGTTGAGAGATTAATGAAAGCCGAGACACCTACGGCTGATGAAAATCCCGATGAGTGTGTGAACACAATTGGTAAACATACGTTTCATCAATTCTCACGACAAGATGAATTTGAAGGGATAATGCTAACTTTCGTGAACAACCAAGAGAGACGGATCCAGGAATTAGAGACTCACTTGAAAAACACCCAAGATATGTTCATGGAACTAGCAGAAAAGTTTATCGCGAGAATAAAGGAGAAAATTAGGGAAGAAGCTTCACACAAAAAGATCGAGAAGATCTTTGAACTCCCGGTCCCTAATGAACCATACAACGAATGGGATGATGAAACCCCTCTCCCCGAGCCTTCACCTTTAAAACCCTCTTATCCATTTGGATCCCCTCGCGAGAAAAAGAATTCTCAAGATCATTGCATTTTCGTGGGAAGCATGGTTGTCACGCTCCCTAACTTTCATGAAGCTAGGAAATGATCTTTTGGCTTTAAGCCAGGTGTGAGAAGAATTCAATTCAAGCGCACCCTCATTTCGAAAACCCCCTGGAAAAGTTCCCCTCACTCCCTGAATACCTGCCGTGATGGAAATTGGAACCTGAATGAGACGTCAACCAACCCTTTCCAACATTTTACTACATCCCGTGACAGTAACAAAACATTTGACCCAGGAGGAACTTGTTAACAAGACTAGCTATCAGGGTTATTGACCCTGACAAGCTGCTCACTTAAAATACAAGGGGCTCATCTGTAAACTGGCACAAAGTGGTAAATTACGCTGGTCTGACGGCGTCAGACTATGAACGTGACGCCGTCACCCCGTCTGCACAACAATAATAACTTTATCTCCATCACTTTCATCACAAACCCCACAAACCATATCCACGCCAACCCCACCTGCGAATCTTCAAGGTCCAATTCACCGACTTCTGTTACCAATCTCCACGTGATAATGAGTAAGCGTCAACGACCTAGCAGAGGGAGTTCCTCTCGATCTCAACAAGAGAACTTTGG
The DNA here is from genome assembly GCA_021014915.2 of Artemisia tridentata subsp. tridentata. Lineage (NCBI taxonomy): Eukaryota > Viridiplantae > Streptophyta > Magnoliopsida > Asterales > Asteraceae > Artemisia > Artemisia tridentata. Next base: position 121,919,979 of record CP139506.1, read on the forward strand.
CGACACGGTCCTCAGTTGGGGTGTCTTCAATAACGATGCTACCACGACTAAATACACCCAATTGCTACAACACAAAGTTGAAAATGGGGCCGTGGTAGATTGGAGCTTTTTGAGGAGGGAAGGTCTTGAGCAAACCTTTCTCCAAAGCTTTCAGACTGATGAATTTACCGGCCCTCAGTGGGAAAACCTGTTTAGAATTCAAGAGCCGGTCTATGACGAATTGGTACGTGAATTCTTTGCCACTTTTCACTTTGACATGGCTGAGGCAAGGACCGATGTGGCCAGAACCACAATCTATTTTAGGCTGGGGGTGAGCTTAGGACATGCTCGGTTACTGAGTTTGGATGGAGACTAGGGTTGTACAGTCAGCATGAAACCACTCAAGCAGGGTTCATGACTAGGTTGTTGCATGGAGAGACAATGAGGAATGATTTTAGATGTTCCATGTTCTGGCCGACTATTGGAGATGGTGTGTACACCTCGACTACTGTAGCATCTCAAATCAGGGAACCTAGGGTTAGGTTGACCCATAGATGTCTCACCTACGGCTTGACAGGGCGCCACAGCTCTCACCACCGCGTCACTGCTTCAGACCTCTTCTATTTGTACACCATTTACTCAGATGAGGTTTACTGCAACATCCCATTTTGGGTAGCTACCTTTCTGAATGGTGGAGTTGGGGAAAGGGAAGGAGATAGGATTTATGGTGGGATGTTTGTCACCCGGCTGGCCCGATCCTATGGAGTCCTCAGGCCCGAGGTCATGAGGTATTTGAGTGGTGGTGATGCATGTAGGACAGTGAAGGTTAGGTCCCTAAAGCAGATGGAGGTTTATATGGAGATGGATGATGGGACCTTTATGTGGTATAATCCAGACGAAGCTGAGGATGTTGGTGGTGGGGATGATGAGGAAGAGGAGCATCAGCAGCAGCAGCATGGGGGTTATGAGGCTGGTACGGCAGATTACTACCGGCACATGAGCAGAGGGGATTGGCAGGCTCACCAGGGGGCCTGGATGGGCCAGGTTGATACTTGGAGGACTCGGGTTGACGAGAGGTTCGACTGGATGTATGATCACACTATTCGACAGATGCAACATTTATCTACGCGTGATCAGTTGGACCCACACCTGCAGATTGACCCTTTCCCTGGCCGTGAGCAGGACTACCCACCATATGGGTACTACGGGCACCTCCCTCCAAACTACGATTATCGCCACGGTCCCCCACCCCAGTGATGATTTGATTTGATGTTATGATGATTAAACAATTTAATCTATGGTTGTATGTTTTGGAACAATTTGGTCTGTAATAGTTTAGGATTTGGCATCTTTTGGCCTTTAAACATTTGTGACACTTTGTTTTCTTTATTGCATGCAAGTTTTATTTGCTTTGTGTGTTTATTTATTTGTTTGTTTGATTTTATTTGCTTCCGTATGTATGTTTAATTTTTATTATTATTGATTCATGTTCAAAACTAAATTGTGAAAATGCTTTATCTTGTTTTTAACTTCGTCTTAACTACATATAAAGGTATTTTGCAAAAGATAAGTGTAAGGGAAATCCAAATCGGTTTATTAGAACACAAATGAACATGAATCGTAACAATATTAAATTAACATACATATTAGTAATTGTTTGAGTCAAATGCTTGTATCGAGTCATAATGATGTTTTGCAGGATTTCCAGGAAGTAAGGTAAAAGTTTTTCCAGAAATTTTCCGGAAACTTAACATGAGAATTCTGTCAGATCATTTCTGACGGCGTCAGGCATTACAACCTGACGGCGTCTGGTTTTAATTTTCTGAAATTTTTGAAAGTTTTGTTTTCATAAAAAGTTTTTATTAAATCTCTAACTTATAAACTCCAGGAATCTGCAAAATAATCATTCCACAAGCATTATATCCTTATATAGAATTTATCCCGCCGATGTTATGCAGGTTTTCGTGTTTGTTTTCTCAGGTTTAACAGGTTATTTTGGATAAGGAGATGTATGGGGAATCAAGCTTATGGCGATGCATTAGTCTTGAAGCTTCTACATTCTCTTGGAAGAAGATCTAACCATGTTACCTCTTTATCCACCAAACGAATCAGGGGAGTATTTGATTTCATTCTTTTACCTTATTTACTTTTACATCTTGTTATTTGAACATTGGGGACAATGTTCATCTTAAGTGTAAGGGGGGGGGGGGGTAAAGTACGATACTTTAGAGAATGTTATTACGCTTGATTTATGTTTGTTTAATGGTAGATGTGTAATAAAACTGAGATAAATACCTGTTAGGGCAATTTTAGTGCCAAATTAAAATTTTTTTTACAACATATAGGAGTGAAACTTTGATCTTAATGAGCGTCTCATGGATAGGAGTTATATGACTAGCACAAAACCGTACCACTAAAAATTTTTCCACCCCCAAATATGTGAGGATCGCCCCTAGAATTGGTAGGAAAAGCATTTATGCTATGATGTGTGTACCGGTAGCACTTAGATTCTAGAACTTGCGTTAGGACCATTCCGAGGCCACAAGTGAGACTACATTCGTGTAGTTAGATTTACTACATGATAAGAGGCATTAGGATTAACCCATTGTTTTACAACTGTGTTTTTGTTATAATTACTTTGGCTACATTGGTCAAGTAATTCTCCCACACCCTTTGCGTTGTACTCATTTTTTGTACACGATACACCTAGTACACCCCTCAGAGCCTATCTTTTTGTTTCTAACTTTAAGCATTTTACTTAAAGGAAGAATTTGTTACACCCCACTTAAATGTACACCCAAATCGCCTTAGCCTACCTTGTATGCACTCATTTTTAGTGCATTATTGTGACAACATTTGTTTAAACCCCAAGTTAATTATCTAATTGATTACATGGTTGCTAAGTCGAGTCATATCCTTGTACATATTGTTTTGGGACGATTGGGACTCATGGGTAAAGTACTATTGTAATGGAGTAATGGGGAAGAACAACATTATTACCCCCATATGTGCTAAATATTTTAAAAAAAATACTCCAAGTGTTTCGATTATCTTAATTCGAGTCATTAGAATAGTTATTTGTAAAGTTATGTAAAAGTTCAAGTATAAGGGGATGCAACGCCCCTATGATGTATTATTTTGGATGGTAGGGCAAGAGTGTATGAAAAAAAAAAAAAAAAAAAATCAAGAAAAACATACAAAAAAAAAAAAAAAAATGAGAAAAAGAAAAGTAGAAAAAACATACGGACTACCATCCCGTTTCATTTTATGTTTATTTTATGTTTTTGTTATTTTGTTTTTAGCTTAAGTCGAGTCTAGTCTTGGCTTAGCAACGCCATATTGTACATGTAATTAATCAAGATCTTTAACTCGCCACCAGTAAAATATCCCTTATCCAACAAATCCGTGTTTATCATATCCCTACACCTAACGTTATAACCCGTTTAAAAGCCCTCTTTGATAGTTTATCTTAGGTGCTTACGCCTAGTGCAGGAGGTTTTTGATCCTTTCCCAAGCCTATGGTAATCTATTTGCTATGACAGGTAGTGAGAGATATTATCCGTTTTCATTTATGAGATACACTTTTATGACACCTGAGAGATATTATCCGTTTTCATTTATGAGAAATACTTTTATGACACCTGAGAGATGTGAGTATCTAAACACTACTTGTGAGGTGCTAGTTTGTAATCTCCGTGCTTATTATGATTAAAGTGGAACGACTAATTGTTGTAATTACTTTTATATTAGCGTTAAATGACCCCTAACTTGTATTTTGATTAGAATAAAAGCGCATTTGCTTGAGGACAAGCAAATCTCAAGTGTAAGGGTATTTGATGAAGCGAAAAGTGTACCGCTTTTAGGGGGTCATTTAAGCCCTAAATCGTATTTATTTGATCAAATATTGCCCTAAATCGTTCCTTTTGTCATTTTAGGTACTTTGGAGAAGAAATCTGGAAAAGGAAGCATTTTGGACGTTTTTGGAGCATAAAAGTGAAGAAAACGACAAAGTCTCCAAAGCTGCTGGAAAAGTACACTTGACGGCGTCAAGTATTGCTCTTGACGGCGTCACGGCTTGGCAAAAGAGGTGGATATGAAAAATACACATGATAAGCCAGGGAGTTTTACAAAGGAAGTCTGACGGCGTCACCCTTTGAAGTGATCAAGGTCGTCACGGTTTAATCTAAAGAGAGACGGCGTCAAGCTTTATTCTGACGGCGTCAAGCCTTGATAAGCCAGGGAGGATTTTGGAGGACTAAAGAGGGACGGCGTCAGGAAGACCATCCGGGAACCCTAGACACGGCGAGGTGACGGCGGCAAGATCTATAACGTGACGTCGTCAGCCACTAAGTTCTATATATAGTTTTGCAATTTTTTGTCATTAGTGTGCAACTTTGTGAGGAGAAACCCTAAGACGAATTTCTGTCATTTTTAAGGGTTTTCATACCCTTGGATCTCCCATGTTTAATTGAAGATAAGTAATCATTTAATCATTCAATATGTCTATGTGTTGTTTGATTATATCTTGTTCTTGTCTTTTGATTAACATGCTAGGCTAGATTTATCTTGTGTTTGCTTAGATCTAATGAAACCTAACTATTGATTATTGGTTGTTAGTGTGTTATTAATTGTATTGGATGATTGTTTATCGATGTTAGGCTTAAGAAAACTGGCTAACCTCCTATACGGTAACTTGCTTGAACGTCTTAAGAAACATGAACCAATGCGTACTAAGGTTTTTATGGTTGTATTTAATGCATGAGCGAATTCTAGTGATCCCATGTTAGGAGCTTCTTAGCCGGCTCGACATAGGAGTGAAGTAGGAGCTTGTAGAGTTGGGGAAGTACGTACGCCACCCCATGATTGGTATTAAGGAATACACCCGTCATCCACGCAATTAATACACACTAATCAACCGGTAAAAGATAGTTAGGGAGTAAGGAAATCTAAGTAAACACATTTCTCCCCATATAAGTTACACAACCTTTTCATTTTCAGTTATTTTATTTTATTTGCATTTGTAGTTATTTGGGTTAGTTGACTAGCAACTAATTCCGCCCACTCCTTCAAACCCGAGATTTTACTTGCTTTCATAAAATTATAAAAATACAAAAAGAATCTTCCCTCACCCTTAGACCTATTAGAGTAGTTTTTCAATCCTAACGACACTATTCCCCTAGAGAACGATCAATCCCCCGGTACTTGCCACTTCACTATACTACATCGGTCAGGTACACTGCCTGGTGGGGATTGCAAGCCTCTTGAGATCCCTCAAGAGGTAAAACCTGTTGTAAGGTCGCAAAACCACGCATCATGCATATATAGAGAGAGAGAGAGAAAAGCACTAAGGTTTTAGAATTTGAAGAAGTGGGCACATTTGATAGATTGTAAAGTTTAGTTTTGGTGGTACATACGCATGCGTTTTGCTAACTGAGGTTACCATCCCTGTTGGTATTGGGACATTTCTTTAGAATAAAACCATGAAAGCCAGTAACTCCATTATTTCTATCTTATTGTGCCTGTTATTTAAGAAAGAATGTCAACTAGCCATATTTTACGTACTACTATACATTGGTTATTATTAGGTGAGTATGTAAAGCGAAGAAGGTTAACATTAGGCGAGTATGTAATGACAATGGTGATATTTCCTTAAAATAATTGTTCTAAGTAGGTGTTAACATTAGCTCGTTCTGAAAGAGGTGTCTTATTTGGGTAGATTATATTTCGGACACCAATTGTGCATATCAAATATGAATGTATTATTTTTAAACTCTTGTATGTACTCAAGCTTGCTATTTACATGATGGTTGTTCTGATATCAACTTCATATTCAGTCAGTTTTCCAATTTGAAATCAAGAGTGATGAGATTATCTGTTGTGTATTTCTAGGGTTCTGCTGGATGTTGAGAGAAAGGTTGGTGCGTTTGGATGGGTACATTTGATCTTGTTTGATTATCTTACTTTGTATTTTTATGTCGCCTTAGCGTTTGGATGGGTACATTTGTTTTTTGTTAAGTGGTAAACTGCAGTAGAACTAATTTTGCTGTGTTTGTGTTGGATCGATATACTCTGACCAAACTAACTTGTAGCTTGTCTACGGTTTAACAGCTTTGAATGAATTCAAAACTATTAATAATGAAACACTGATATACTTTGCTAAGTATGCGGAATCTATTTCAACAAAGCTAAGAAGAATTAATAAACGACTTTGAATATTATTAAAACCTTGAACCTGCTTTCTTACACAGATTCACTAACAAACTCTAATCACTAATACTTCTAACAATCGACTAATACTTTTCTCTAATCGCTTATAATCGTATATCTAAAAACATATCTCTAATGCCAACCTAGGGATCCTTTTATAGGCACAAGGAAAACCCTAGTCGGTTTACAAACTTGAATGACAAGTAATTCTAATTATAACTCTAATCTAATACGAACATTCTAGAATTACACATTAGTCCTTAAACTATTTGCATAGCAGTCCTTCAACGAGCAGCAGTACTTTAGTCGAACAACAGTACTTTGACTTGAGTAGCAGTACTTTGACTTTCAGCAGTACTTTGATATTTCATAGCCCAACAATCCTCCCCTAACTTGAATTCTACTTGCTTGATTTCAAGTTCCTTTGTATGTCTTTAACTTCAACACTTTATCTTCAAGGAAAGGTTGTATCTTTGAAATCTGTCTCGTTGTTGTTTTGTCATCATCAATGCAATTAGTATCTTCAATCTTCATCAGCAACAATTCTTTTCAGCATCATATCTTTTCAGCAACTCAGCATCATATTGACAATAGGTACATCAGATCTTAAAAGTTCCATACTATTCTCATCACTTCCAGGTGTGTTAACTCCTGTGAGAGGTGAATCATCGAAAACTTTAATAGATTTTGATGTCTCTTTACCAAAGCCATTAACTCTGGAGTAGCCAATGTTTAGATTTAAGAAAAACCATGGTACATTGATAACCATATGATTTTTAGCAAATCATCAGCTATCAACGGATTTGAGTAGTCTTTACCAAATAGCCGTTTGCTTTTGGACTAGCTAGTTCTTTTAGTACAATCACTACCATGGTGAACTAATTACCATATAATGGTTTTCCACAGCCTTTACCACAAAGCCATTATCTTGTGGGCTAGCCAACTCTTCACTAATATAGATATGGTGAGTTGAAAACCATACAATTTTTAGTAAATTGCCAACTAAAAACGGATTTGATAATCACATCAGAGCCGTACCCTCATGATGAGTCAAACTCTTTCTTGTTTATTAAACATGGTGAGTTGATTACCATTTGTTGTGTAGTACAAGTACTAACACCATGCTGTTGCTTCCAAAACCATTTGTTGCTGTTTAATCTTTGTGCTTTAAAATGTTTTTGCACTTATCAAAAATTACTGATTTTATCAAAAGACTTTACTGGTTTTATGCTGCAAGCAGTACTTTGAGAAAGTACTGTTTGACTAGCAGTACTTTGAAGAAAGTACTTATTTTTCAAAAGATTTATATAATAATTAAACCATACCAGTAGTTATGCATTAATCTTCAGATTCAGTTGTCCACTTGATAAACAATTTTATGACCATCAATGCTACTTCATCTTCTTGTTCCACTTCCATGCCATGCTCTAGCATCCTGATCATCAGATCTCTTGTGAGTGGATACCTCTGTTCTGCTAGCATATGAATCATAGTGCCATCTTCTAACTCCAAAACATGTATTCCAACTGATTCAAAGAATCTCCATCTGTTAATCTCCCAGTTATCTTGATTTTCCCACAAAGTACTGTCCTTTGTTTCTTCTGTCTCCCAGATTGTTGTGAGATCTCCTAATAATATCAAACCTACTCCTTGTGGTGGAATATGCTCAAAATAAGTTTGTACTTGGAGATATAACTTAAGCATATCATCTCTATCAATCAGATGTAATATATCCCACAATGAATTGAACACTCTAAAACTTCCATCTTGTCTATGAAAGATCAGATAATTTCCTTCTTGTGATTCTACAACTGAAAAAGTAGATATCTTGGACTTCTTATCAGTATCTTCTTTCAATTTTGGATTTTCAAAGTCAACAACTCTAAGATAATTCCTTAGCTCATCAACTGTGTCTGTTCTTAATTCAACAGCTTCCTTGAACTTCTTTGATGGTTGTTCATCAGTTGTTCTTTTCCTCTTTGAGCTCCTTGTAACAGCTCTTTCCTTTCTTTTATCTTCAAGCTCCTTATCTTCAAAAGAAATAATGCTTGCAAGATCTTTTTGAATAGCTTCTCTAACAGCATCATACAGATCCTTCATCTCTGTATATGTCAATCTGACTAAACCTGTATATCCTCGACCTTTCAGATAAGCCATCATATCATTCCTTTCTCTAGCTTTACTAATTGGCCTTTGTGATTGAACAATCTTCCTTGATTCTTCAGCATCTATCTGAGCTTGCAATAGTCTAGCTGCTTCTTCACCTTTGGCAATCTGAATTTCTCTTAATTGTGCCAAAGTCATCTTCTTCTTCTTCTTTTCTACCAAAATCCCTTTACCTTTATCTTTTGGATCTATCTCTTGTGTAGGTTGAGAAGAAGTATGATGTTGTTGTTGTTGTTCAACCTCATGAATACTGATGCCTCTTTGACTTGACATATTAAGCATAATGTCAGCAATTGTTTCATCATCACTGTTAGTATGAGCTATAACATCTTCTTCCTGAGCTGGTTTAGAAGGGCCAACTTCCTCTTGAACTTGTCTTGAAGGACCAATATCTTCTTCAAAATCTAAAGTTCTAGGTGTAATAGTGAATTGCCTCTCAGTACCTTGTTGAGCAGTACTTTCAGCTTCAGCTCCTTCCAAGTTTATTTCCTCAGTATCACCACTTCTTACTTCAACAGTAGCTTCTTCCAAATTGATTTGCTCTGTTTCATCACTCTTCCTCTCAGCAGTATGTTGAGGAATATGTTCAGGTGGTGTCCTCTGAGTATCATCCATAAATCCAGCATCTTGTTCAAAATCTTGTTCAAAACCAGCATCATCTTCATTCAAATTCTCTAAATTCCTCCCCAATTAGAATGAAGATTGCTTCTTAGATTTTTTCTTCTTTGACTGAGAATACTTCTTAGGTTTCTGACCACTCTGCTTTTGAGACTTTACCCATAATCTATGATGTTGAACTAGTGGCCAAACAAACTTCTTCAATCTTTGAAACTTAGTCTTTAACTTGACTATCTTAGCAGCTTGAGCCTCACTCTCCTTTTTCAGCCTCTTTAACTCCCTTGTTAAAGCATAATTATCCAACTCTGTCTCTTCTTCTTCTTCAAATTGCTTAGACATATTTGTGGAAGAATAATCATTAGGAGATGGTGGTTGATTCATACCTTGGTCTGACTCCTCATGAGTAGGAATGTCCATAGGAGCAGTATCTTCCCGAGTAGCAGAATGTGGAGAAGCAGTATGTTGAGAAGCAGTAGGTTGAGGAATACTAACTTCTCTTGAAACTGGAGAATCTTGGCTTGCTGATTCAGAATTTGCTTCTTGCTCTTGCTCTGCATCTCTAACAACTTGTGCAACTCCTAATATATGAGCAGTCAAAGGTGTGTTGGTTCCAGAAAACTTGACACTTTGTATAGAGAGAAAAGTAAACACCTTTGGTGGAAGTTTGACAGTGGGTAAAAAACTTTGAGGTTTAGGGACATCCTCAAGTTGATTGTTCAAAAATAACTGAACAAACCTTGGATACATTAAGAATGGCGAACCATTAGCAATATGTGTAAGCATACCATCAAGAATTAGTCGTGAAAAGTTGAATCTTTGATCGGTAGCCAAACCCACTAATGCAGATGCAATATTTTGACCAAATTGATCAAAAGAAGTACTCTTGGGACTTAAACAATGAAGTAAAACGTGAATGAGGTACTTCCAATGAGAACAAAACAAAGGCTTTTGAAAAGTAAGTTTCTTCAGATCTCCTTCATAACCTATATCACTTAAAGTGTCCCAAAGCACTTGTTTTTCAAAACGAACAGCCCCCCTTCATCATTGAACATCAAAACATCCCTAATCGTGGCCTCAGATATCCGAATAGTGCGTCCAGCAACCGTAGCCCTAATCAACGAGTCATCTTCAATCGTTGCAGTAGCCCAAAATTCTTGCATCCAGGGACCAATAACATCAGGGTCAACTAAAATAGAGTAGTTGATGGAAGACCCAGTTAAGAAATCAATGATCGCGTAAAAATCAACATTATCCCTTGTCTTGTCCAAGTTAGCGATCATATTGTGTTTGCTAACAGTGAGTCGATTAGCCATGATGAGTGGTAGAGAAGAATTCGCTTTGAGTGTATGTTTCGTTAAAAAGATTGTGGTGTAAAAGCGAATGAGGAATCTCAAATATGGTAAAGGGCGGGGAAATAGGGAGAGTTTCCTTAAATAGGATGGAAACAAATCAAACTCTAAATAATAAAGTTACCGTTTTGATTAACTTATTATCTCCGCCGTAAGGAATTAATTAACCATAGCCCCACAGTTTTTGACCGTTGGAACAGTACATCCACGTAAGCAGTACGTTGAAGCAGTACTTTGCTGAGGCAGTACTTTAAGAAACAAAGCAGTACGTTCCATCTTCGTAACCACAATCAACACTCCAAACTAAAACCAAGAACTTGTAAATGGTTCATGCTTAAGTTCTAACCAATAGCTTATGTTGCCTCCCCTCAAATACAACATATAGGCTAAACTAAATTACTAAAAACCAATACTTTCGTTAAGAACTAAAAGAAAGTATACTAACTAATACTAAAGCCTCCCCTCAAATGTAGCCTAGTAGTTAATCATCCCAATGCTCACAACTAAGTGGTTGAATCTTGAAACATCAAATCCCTTAGTGAGTAGATCAGCTACATTATCATCTGTGTGAACCTTGACCACATTTATAAGCCTGTGCTCATAACAATCTCGAATGAAGTGATGCCTAATCTGAATATGCTTGGTCTTGGAGTGATAAAGTGGATTCTTTACAATGCAGATGGTACTCTCATTATCAATATTGATAGGAGTATTTTTGAAATTGAATCCATAATTGTAAAACCCCGAAACTAATATAATCCGGAATGACAAAAATACCCTCGAATTTAAAATTTTGAGAACATATAAAAACTATACAAGTAATGTTAAGTACACTTAAACTAAGTTCCAATTTAATAAAAAAAACTTTACATTATACAAATGTTGTGCAAAAAAAAAAAAAAAAAAAAAAAAAAAAAAAAAGAAAGAAAAGAACATACCTTGTATGCCGCCCCCTCCTTGACCACAATTGAGTCCAAGTTCATGATTGGTGAAATTTTGTTAAGCCCATAATGTGATTGATCTTTTCCCTAAAATACACTAAACAAAAATATTCGGCCTTCATTTTTCCTTAGGACCGATCTTCACAAAACAAGAAACAAACCCTAAAACTCTCTACAAAAAAAAAACTTCGGTCCTCTTCCCTTTTGGCTGCTGTGTCGATCCAAAAACCACCAAAGGAAGGCGTGTTCTTGCTCAAAATAATTAAGGTAATCATGTAACGCAACCTAATCTTGACCCATACGAATTTGTGAATCAAAAACTAATCAAAAACATGTATTTTACTCTTGTTCTGCTGCTGTTTTTCGAACCAGAAAAGAAGGAAGAAGAAGGAGTTTGTGTGGTGTTTTGATCCTCGTCGTGTTCGTGTTATTCGTGGTCTACGAGGGTATTGTATTACCTAATATATTCGATCATTGTTTCTTGTTTTTCTTTTGATTCTAGTCGAATTAACCACACATGAAATCACATAAAATCATAAACTAACAAAAACCCTAAAATTCGTATGAAAGAATTGGTTGAAGTTTTGTGTTGAAATAATTCGTTGTGATCATGTTAAATATGTTATAGACCGACCTAAATATGTTTTGAACTCACCCATAATCGATTGGTGCCAAGAACTAATGATTTGAATGGCAAAAACCCTAAAATGGATAGGTTGCTGTGATGACTGATTCTGAGTTGAAATTTTGTTCGACTTTAAACGGCTGTAACTAAATGATGGAATCGAGTTTTTGAGTGTTTTAAAAGCCTAAAACTAAGTTCATTGAAATATCTACCTGGAGAAATTTAGTTTGTAATTTTTAGAGGCCTGGAAGGTTACTTTTTGATTTTTGGAAAATTGGATGTCTGGTCGTATTAATAAAGTCTGGAAAATCAGTCCGGGTTTTTGATTTTTAATTTTCAAATCGTGTTGAGTTAGAAGGTTTCCTTTGCACTGGGTAATATATAAGATGTCTATTACTTCCTGGAATTTTTGTATATTTTTTTGAATTTTTCTTAAAAGGTTTCTAACTAATAACTTTTCGTATAGTAAAATCAGTCAGAAATCTGGACGAGTTGGTTGAGGTGAATTTTAATCCATAGTTATGCTACTTAATAAAATCTGGAAAAATTTTGTAAAATACTTAAGACATTTGAGCATCTCTGGGAATTTTTGGGAATTTTATTACTGAGTTCTTGTATGATTTTCAATTTATTAAAAACCTAACAATTTCGTATATAAAACTGTGTGAAGTTATAAAAGGTTAAAAAGGTAATGAAAAGGTGTTTTGTGTTTGTTTTGTAAACGTAAGGGTTTAAACCGTCATTATTTTAAAACTAAGGGACCTAACTTGTGAACACCGTAACTTCATGGTAATTACATTTTTCACCCTAACTTATGAGAATTACATATTAATCCCTAAAGTTGTGATAATTACATAAAACCCTAAATTTAGTAAAAGACATTATGAATCTTGAACTATGAATATGATCATTTGGTAATACTTTGAATTGGCATATGAGAATGATATAACTTAAGGTTATCTAATATGAAATTTGAACAAACATGAAACCTTTCGATGATATGAAACTTATAAGACAACTTATGCATATTTGTAGATCGGGTGAAGGAGGAGTGATTTCTTATCCTTATGTTGTGTTTCGTTGGCGATTAAGGTACAGATATTCTGCTTCTTTGATAAGAGGCCTTCATTCTCTGATTATGATTCGTATTAGGGTTCCCTATACCATTGCTATGTTCCCTTCATTCATGAACTCCGATCTTTTGAACCATCATGATATTGGACCTTTTATGATTATGAACCTTTCATTCATGAACCTTTAATTATGAACCCTTGACCATGAACCTTTGCTTATGAACCTTTGCTTATGAACCTTGCTTATGAACCATGATTATGAACCTATGATTATGAACTTATGAAACAAGACATTGACTTATGCAAGTAAACTAAATACATGATTCACGATACTTGACCTTGACCCTCAGTTTGATACTACGAGCCACTCACTAGGCATGAGGGTTTCATGTCCATGTCAGTCGATGCACCGATGGCATGACTCTAAGGCAGGAGAGTGATGACCTATCCCGTCCCTGCACGTTTATGTTTATGATTCATGTTTATGTAGAGGCAGATTATGGCCACCGGGGGCGTATGGATACATCCTAGATTTGTTCATGTTCATGTTATGTTATGTTATTCATGATGACTGATGGTGTGTGCGATACACGTCTTTCACACTCCGGGAGCTAGCTACTCCAACCCATGATTGAGGACACCCCTCATATTTACAGGATACCCATGATTGAGGACACCCCTCATATTCACAGGATACTAAGAGGTCTCCCCTCTGCATGTTTACGATTATGATTATGATTATGATTCATGTTATGTTATGGGCTCGTAGTGGATTTCTGAATTCCTTTACCATGTACCCTTTTACCTTCCCTTATGATACCATGTACTCTTACCTTTCATCTTGATACCATGTATTCATGCTTCCACATTCTTTTACTCATGTGAATTATACATTATACTACTGCTTGTTACGTTATATCTGTTCACTGAGCTCTAGTAGCTCAGCCGCGTTTCTTTTCCCGCGGCAGGTTTTAGTTGGAAGCTGGGTAAGAGTGAAGAGACTTTGGACCTAGAAGACTTTGAGTAGAAGCCATTAGAAGAGATGTACTTATGGATTTGATAGGCAGCTTTTATTTTTCCTTTGTAACCCTTTGTATTGCAAGATTTCATTTGTAACCTTTGAGAACCATTGTATTACTATTGATTGTATGCTTTGTTTGATCTGATATGGAGCCATTTGTGTGATACTTCTACCCTTGCCGGGTTGGGGTGTTACAATAATCCAAGAGTTGATTTTGCATCCACAAAACTTGTCCACAACAGCTTGCAGCAGCAACATATTCTGCTTCAGTAGAGGAGGTTGCAGCAATGGTTTGCTTCTTACATTTCCAGGAAACTAATCTTCTTCCAAGATATTGACATCCTCCTGAGGTTGATCTTCTATCATAATTATCACCTGCATAGTCACTATCTGAAAAAGCTTCCAAGTGAAAAGGTGACTCCTTAGGATACCATAATCCTAACTTTGGTTGATGCTTGAGATATCGAAAAATCCTCTTGACTGCATACATATGTGAAACCTTGGGTGTAACCTGATATCTTGCACACAAACATACAGCAAACATGATGTCAGGTCTTGATGCAGTTAAGTACATAAGACAACCAATCATAGATCTATAAAGCTTGACATCCACAGCTTGTCCATCTTCATCCTTGCCTAAGGGTTTATGGTTATCAATGGGTGTGGTGGCAGGCCTGAGATTAGGAAGGTCAAATCTTTTAAGTATGTCTGCAACATACTTTTCTTGGTTAATGAAGATTCCATCTTTAGTTTGTTTAACTTGAAGTCCCAAAAAGAAGGTTAATTCTCCCATAGAACTCATTTGAAACTCCTTCTGCATAAGATCTTCAAATTCTTTCACCATAGACTTCTTTGTGGCTCCAAATATAATATCATTCACATATACTTGGACTAACATAATGTCTTTCTTATCCCTTTTGATAAACAAAGTCTTATCAATTGCTCCTCTCCTATAACCATGTTGTGATAGAAATTTTGAGAGTCTCTCATACCAAGCTCTGGGAGCTTGATGAAGGCCATATAGTGCCTTGATCACCTTATAGACTTTGTTTGGATGTGCAGGATCTTCAAAACCAGGAGGTTGTTTAACATAAACTTCCTCAGAAATTGTGCCATAAAGAAAAGCACTTTTCACATCCATTTGGTAGACAGGAAATCCCATGTATGATGCAAAGGCAAGAAATAACCTTATTGCCTCTATCCTTGCAACAGGAGCAAACACTTCATCATAATCCACTCCTTCTTCTTGGCGATATCCTTGTGCAACCAATCTAGCTTTATTTTTGATAACATTCCCTCTTTCATCTCTTTTGATTCTGAAAACCCATCTTGTACCAATGACTCTTTTGCCATCTGGTAAATCACATAATACCCAGACTTCTTGAAGCTTGAATTGTAGAAGCTCCTCTTGCATGGCTTCAACCCAACTTTCATCAGCTAAAGCTTGAGCTACCTTCTTGGGTTCTTCTTGAGATAGAAAGCAAGCAAACAGGCATGTTTGTTGATCCTTGTGATTCATCCTGTTTTGTTTGTAAACAAAGCTAAGTAAAGCAGTATGTTGCTTAGAAAGTCCTTTAACTTTGTTCCTTGTAACCACTCCTGAAGAGGGTGATCCAATAATGTTACTTTGAGGATGAGCTTTATGAACTCTCAATGTAGGAGTTGGTGGTACTGGAAGATCAGACTCCAAGTTAGTAAAATCAATCCCTTCATTGGAGAAAATACCTTCTGGATTAAACTCATCATCAACTTCTTCTAATCCAGGAATGTTAGCATTATCCAAATCATCATCATCAACATTGGAATTATCAGCATTGTTCCAATTTGATTATTCTAACACACCAGAAGTACTGTCAAAAGGATCAGCAGTACTTTGATCTAAAGTACTGTGGACAGTATCTTGAAATTTACTCTTTTTCTTTGCAGCTTCATAAGCCTTCCTTTGTTCATCTTCATAGGATTGTGCTATAGTTTCTTGAAAAAGCATCCTATTAAGTTCATCTTGTATTGCTTGATCTTCATCAGATACTGTATTAGTTGGGTGAGCAGTACTTTGTTCCTCATCAGTAACTTCAGGTTCTTTACCAGGAACATCTTCTGGTGTAACATTGACTCCATGAACAATGTACTGAGAATCATCTTCTTTGTGATTAGCCTGATTCTCTTCTCTAACAGGAACATAATTCATAGATGGAGTGAACTTGAGATCAAGATCAAACATCCAATCAGGACCTTTACCTTTCTAAGTTTCCTTATCTTCCAAAAATTCAACATGAAGACAATCTTGTACCTTTTTGGTATTCCTGTTATAAACTCTAAAACCTTTGCTATTTGTACAATAACCCAATAGATATCCTTCATCTGACTTACCATCAAATTTTCCCAGAGAGTCAATGGTATTTAGAATAGTCAGAGAGCAGCTAAAAGGTTTTAGAAAACGAATGTTTGGTTTCTTTCCCATTAGTAACTCATAAGGTGTCTTCATCTGAGGTTTAGTTACTGAAACTCTATTTAACACATAGCAAGCAGTACTTATGGCTTCAGCCCAAAAGAGAATAGGTAATTGGGAATCTGCAAGCATTGTTCTAGCTGCTTCTATCAAAGTCCTGTTCTTTCTTTCTGCAACACCATTTTGCTGGGGTGTTCTAGCAATGCTAAACTCTCTCTTGATCCCTTTCTTGGCACAGAATTCATCCATATGCTTGTTCTTGAATTCTGTTCCATTATCACATCTAATACCTCTTACTTTGAGTCTTAATTGATTTTCAAGGGCTACTATCAGGTCATGAATAGCATCAAAGGTTTCATCTTTGAATCCCAAGAAAAAGACCCAACTAAATCTGCTACAATCATCTGTCACAACCAAGCAGTACTTCTTCTTGTTTAAACTCTCTACTGAAACTGGTCCAAACAGATCCATGTGTAGCAACTCCAAAGGTTCTCTAATATCTCTTTCCCCAAGCTTCTTACATGAAGCTTTATGTTGTTTACCCTTCTTGCAAGCCAAGCATGAATGATCAGTCTTGAATGTTTTGGAAGGTAAACCTCTAACTAAATTTCCTTTGACCAGCTTGTTGATGTTCTTAAAATTAACATGACCAAGTCTTCTGTGCCACAGATGTGCTTCTTCCAATGATGCCTTTGCTACTAAACATGTTGCTCTTCCAGCAGAATTGAGACTCTTTAAGTCTAAACTGTACACATCATTGGTTCTTGGTACTCTCAATGTTACCAAGTGATCATCAACAAATTTGAACTCAGGGGAGAGAATGAGACATTCTGTATCAGTGAACAGAATTGGGTACTTCTTGTCACAAATTTGAGATACTGACAATAGGTTGAACTTGAGCTCCTTTACATATCTAACATTCTCAAAATCAATACATCCAGCCTTGATTGTTCCTTTGCCAGTGATTCTTCCTCCATCAGGATCATTACCAAATGCAACTCGTCCTCCATAATATGCCTTAAAATCTGACAGGATCTCCTTGTCCCCTATCATACTGCCAGAGAAACCACTATCAACAATAATATGATCTTTAAGCTCCTCTTCTGGGTTGCCCTGCACAGTAAAAGAAAGGGTTAGTGTCTTTTAGGAACCCAAGCCATTACTGACTTGTGTTCCCCTTGTGGAGTGACATACTTGAATTCCTTCAGTATGTAATCTCCACTGGTTTTAAAGGCATGGTCAATGATTATTTGAGTTGGTCCCATGTCCCGTGTTGTATTATCAACAACACTCCCTGTTTCACCCTTATCTGATGAAAGTACTTCTTGTTCCCCATCAGTACTTTCTTTCTTAACCCAATTTCGTTTGACCTTAGGTTTCTCTGATCTAGGTACTCTGCTTGAGGTGTAAGACCTTTTATATGAATTGAATCTCTTAGGTCTTCTATGTGAAAAAGTGTTAGCAGTACCATGAGTGGGTGAAAACTTATCAGTCCTTTGAGAAGGTACTTCTTGAGACTTATCAGTGTGTGAAGGTACTGGTGATTTGGAAAACATCCTTTTCTGGTGAGGGTACCTATAGTCTTTGGAGAAATTACTATGGTTAACCCTATTTGAGTGATTCCAAACTGGTCTAGTCTCTCTTGGCTTATGGCTGGTAGACCTATTCTTTGGAAACTGACTTAAGTATTCTGAGTGTAAGTCACAGTGCTTAATCAAATGATCAGGACTATAGCATACATAACATAACTTTCTCTCCATATTCCCAAATTCTCTTCTATGATTAAAAGATTTCCTATAGTGAGCAGTATTTTGAAAAGTTTCTCTTGGAGGTACTGCTGAATGTCCAGCAGTACTTTGAAAAGTTTTTGGAGGTACTGCTTGTTTTTGAAAGGCTGTAGGAAACTTTTGATCATTACCCTTTGAAAATCATTCTTAGGTTTCTCAGAACTAGTAATCTTCTTCCTAAACTCTAGGTTGTCTACACCATAACGAGAAACATCTGTCCTAAGTGGTTGAAACTGACCAGTGGGTGGAGGAACTGAGTGGTACTCCTTATCTTTCTTAAACTTAGGAGGTGATTCACTAATTGGTTCCTCATTCCTAGATGTGTTTTCTTCTGAGCTTGTAAGGTCATCATCACTAGGTGGAATCTCTTCCTTATCACTAGGTGGTGTTTCTTCCTTATCACTAGGTGAGGTCTCATCTGAACTACTATCTTCACCATAGCCTAGTCCAGCTCTACTGTTTATGACTCTTTGTTTTTCAACAAATTGAACATGTGATAGACCAGCCTGTTTAATACTACCAAGTTTTTCTAACAAAGTATCTCTTTCCTTAGTAATCTTTTCTAATTCAGACACCTTACATCCTAACTTCCATTCACTTAATTTCAATTGGTAATCTTGTTGCTCATATTTTTCTGCCCAAGCCATTTCATTATTTTCATGTGTTAATATTTTGGCTTCCATTGACTCTAAAGTTAATTGATAACCAGCTACCTCAGACCTAGCTGTTCTACAATTATCTCTTTCAGTCACATATTCTTTAAGCAACTTTTGATAAACATCATTACACTTAGAGCATACCTCAGAGACATTGGATGAACTTGGTGAAGTAGCTACCATAGCAATCTGAACAGGTTCATCTTCATCCTCCAAGCTCCAGTCAAAGCTTCCAAGACCATCTCTTGATTCCAAAGCAGCATATCCTGGTTCCTTATCAAAAGCTGTGCCCCAATCAAACTCTTCCATTGCAACCATAGAATAGGTTACAGGTTCATCATCAAATTCAGCACTCCAGTCAATCTCTGCTAAATTTTCTTGAGCCACCAAAGCTTTTGGTTGTGATTCAGTAATAGGAATCTCCTTTCTTTCAACCTTGGGTTGTTCAATCATCCTGTTTGCTTGATATTTTGCAAACTTGCATTCCCTTGCAAAGTGTCCAAGCTTTTGACAATTGAAACATTCAATCTTGGATTTGTCAAAAGTTATACCTTGTTTGGCTTTGAAATCAATTCCCCTTCCTGTCTTGTTCATGAACTTCTTGATCCTAGCAGTGATCATAGCTACTTGCCATCTTATGTCAATCTCCTCTAAAGCATCTTCTTCAATCTGCAACAAGTCTTCTTGATAGGTAACAGGTAAAGTGGCTTGTTGTGCAAAGAAAGAACATACAACTTCATCAGAATTGGTGTTGTTTGTTGGTGATGGGATGGGAGTAGTTGAGGTTGTGCAAACATGCTGTGAATCACCAACAGTACTTTGAGAAGGATAAGCAGTACTTTTAGTGGAAGTACTGCTTCTGTTTTCAGAAGACACAAAAGCTATGTTGTGAGTTTTCTGAGAACTGTGACAATTCATCTCTTGCTCGTACACTTTCAAATTGTTATAGAGATCATCAAAGTCCATAGATTCCAATCCAGGTTGTCCTCTAATCATAGTAGCAACCACATGCCAGACAGATGGCAAACTCCTTAAGAACTTTAAATTTGCATCTTCAACAGATACCTCTGCTCCATACAGTTCTAGCATACTAAGTAGATTTTGGAATCTGTCATAGGCAGCATCAAGACCTTCTCTTTCACCAACAGTGAAGGTTTCAAACTGCTGCTTCAATAAGTTTCTATGCATCTTCTTTGAAGCATCATTACCTCCAAATCTTGTCTTGATCGCAGCCCACAATTGCTTTGCATCCTTAGCATCATGGAACTTTAGTAGGTGACCATCAGGAATAGCAGACAATAGTATGTTGAGAGCCTTATCTTGATTTCTCTTTGTAGCTGCTGGCAAGGTTGGTTGAGGTGGTTTGGGTTGTCCTTCAACTTGTAAAGGTTCATCAAGAACAACATTACCATTGACAATTACATCCCATAGAGCATGGTCAGTAATAGCAAGGTACTGTCTCATCTTCATGCTCCAGAGATCATATTCTCCCTTCTTGATGATAGGAATTCTGAGTGAGGTGATGGATAGGATAGGTGCAGCTTCAGTCGACATTGTTGAGGGTTTGTTGATAAATCGGTTTTAAGGGTTTCTTCTTAATCAGAGTCTCCACACAAGCTCTGATACCACTTGTTGGATCGATATACTCTGACCAAACTAACTTGTAGCTTGTCTACGGTTTAACAGCTTTGAATGAATTCAAAACTATTAATAATGAAACACTGATATACTTTGCTAAGTATGCGGAATCTATTTCAACAAAGCTAAGAAGAATTAACAAACGACTTTGAATATTATTAAAACCTTAAACCTGCTTTCTTACACAGATTCACTAACAAACTCTAATCACTAATACTTCTAACAATCGACTAATACTTTTCTCTAATCGCTTATAATCGTATATCTAAAAACATATCTCTAATGCCAACATAGGGATCCTTTTATAGGCACAAGGAAAACCCTAGTTGGTTTACAAACTTGAATGACAAGTAATTCTAATTATAACTCTAATCTAATACGAACATTCTAGAATTACACATTAGTCCTTAAACTATTTGCATAGCAGTCCTTCAACGAGCAGGAGTACTTTAGTCGAACAGCAGTACTTTGACTTGAGTAGCAGTACTTTGACTTTCAGCAGTACTTTGATATTTCATAGCCCAACAGTTTGGATCGGGCAGCGTTGGATCGGGCAGCGTTTTCTTTTTGGATAGTAGTTAGTAGGCTAGGACTTGTGAACTCTTATTTTGAGGGTGTTAGTATTATGAATTGTAATTCTGGAAAAACCTGCATTTTTGTATATGATTAAATTCTAGAAATGAATTGTAATTCTGGTTCTGAAAAACCTGCATTCATGTATTATTATTTTTTAAATCAAAGCCATTAACTAGATCGGTTATAAGTTACTAACCGATCTTTATGTAAAATTAGAAAGATCGTTTATTAGATAGTAACCGATCTTTATGAAGGTTATAAAGTTCTTTATGTAAAATTAGAAAGATCGTTTATTAGATAGTAACCGATCTTTATAAAAACTATAAAGATCGGTTCCGAACCGATCTATATAGCTAGGTACTTATAAAGATCACCTCTAGATAGATCGGTTGAGTACCGATCTATATAGGCCATTCTAACCGATCTATATGGCCTTTTGTGTAGTAGTGTTTGTATTTTTATTTATTTTTGTTGTTGTTGTTTTTTTTTTTTTTTGGTTTGGTTTTTGTTTGTTTTTGTTTTTTTTATATAAGCTTTTGACTCTACTATGCGCTAGTCGTGATAACAAACTACTAACGAAGTTAAAAGCATTTATCAAAATTTTTTTACTACCATGGTTTGTTTTGTTTTTTTGTTTGTATTTTTTTTATTTTTGTTGTTGTCGTCGTCGTCGTTGTTGTTGTTGTTTTTTTTTTTTATTTTTTTTTATTTTTATTTTTATTGTTTTTTTTTTTTTTTTTTTAATTATTATTTTTTTCATGTGATTAAACAAATGCATCTCAAAGCAACTCAATTATTGCAATTTTTATATGATGCTGACTTTGTATTTATAAATTTAAGAGGGTGACAGATTTTTCATAAATTGTTGAGAAGTACTAGCAAGTAAACCAACCATATGTGAAATGCACCTAATATAGTTAATTAAACATACACCAAATCCTGACCATACCTTATAAATAACTAATTTATTTTGACTCTACTATGTGTTCGTTGTTCAGTACGTGGTGCGGCTCCAAACATATTAGACACTATCACTATTAACGGGCAACCTGGTGATCTTTTTCGATGCTCAACCCAAGGTACTAACTAAAGTCCACCAAAAAAAAAAAAAAAAAAAATTTATTTTGATGAATTTTCATCGGCTTTGAATACCAATGAACTTGCTTTTACTAGGTACCGCAAAACCTATAGTCAACAAGGGCAATACAATTCTTCTAAGGTTCATCAATGGTGCACACAAAATATTCCCAACATGTATCTTTTGTACTGCCAAACCGAGTGTCTTTACTTCAAGCTTACACACAATAAAGATTGCCAATATTTACACACCAGATTTTGCAACTGTTCCACCATTGCAATTCGTTTACACTGGTAATGTCCCTCTTGAGTTGTGGCAGCCGGTTAAGGAAACAAGACTTTACAAGCTAAATTTTTCTTCGAGTGTGCATATTGTTCTTCAAGATACTTATCTTTTCAACCGAAGATCATCCTGTTCATCTTCATGGTAGAATGAACTTTTAATTATAATTAAGGTATGCTCATCTAACAACTTACTGTGTATTTTTTTGGGGAGCAGGTTTTTTCTTCGAATCTGATTGACTGGATGAACTTTGCTGTGTTTTGAACGCATGGAATCTGAACTCACACGAATCAAATAAAGACAGACTCACATTCCCCATTAATTGGCAAGTTTTGTGGTCATTTCTAGAAAAATGCATTTCTGCAAAAATAAATTCCACAAAGCCGTTACTATCTATCTTCTCCTGGAACCACCGACCTTTCCATTCTGATCCAGTTAGTGACTGAGCCATTATTATGGCATACTCTCATTATTCAGTCTTGTGTACTGTCATCTCTTCCATCAGGAAAAAAGAAGAAGAAAGCTAGTGGGTCTTCTGACCAGTCAAACAGTCAACTCTACAATGTCATCAAGATTCAATCTCATCACTATGTAGCATAATAGATCAAGTTACTAACTGGTTAAAAGAACAAGTTGATAAACCAGTTGAAACAGATGTTGACTTTTTGTTATCGTCTCTTCAAAGAGAACAAGTCGATGATCAAGGGCGGAGCTATTAAGGGACCGGGAAGGGTCCTGCCCCCCTAGGCCTAAGCCCGTTAGTGTATTTTTTTGCGATTTCATGTGTTAATTTTTTTTTCCATTTTGGCCCTCCCATCTAACGTTCTTCGTGAAAAAAAATTGTTTCGGCCCTCCCAAGAAATTTTTTCTAGCTCCGCCACTGTCGATGATAGTGGGCCGGGAAAAGTAGTTAAAGCTCTTGAAAATTTGGTGTCATCGGCTGACAGTTCGGAAGTTGGTGAGAGAATTTCTCGGGCACTCGAGTCTTGAAAACCTGTGGATGTTGCACGGAAGATAGCCACGGCTCAAGGAACGGCTATGGATGAGTTTCTTAATATTTGCGAGTCGAAAAAGAAGTTTTTGCAGGCACTGAGTACAAAAATAAGTGCTTAAAGATTTGATTGATCCATGGTAGGGTGTTTGATGAGATTTCTGTACACTAGTGTTACATTTTATCATGTTTTTGTTCTTTTGAGGTTTGATTTTTAGGGTTTTACAGGCTTTTTTGTATGAGAAATTTTGGCAACACATAATCTCAATTTGTTGTAAATTGAACTGCATTTGAATTCATGTGAATTCACAGTTAAGATATTGATTATGGACTTATGGTTACCTACAAGAAAAACCTCCTTTAGTGACAAAACAGCTTTCGTCACTAACAATATCAAAATCGTCACTAAATCAGTTAGTGACCAAAACTAGAGTCGTCACTATAGCCCCGTCACTATAACTGGATATTTGCCTTCTTTACACTTTTTTCACTTTTTGAGCTTTTTATTCAGTTACAAACACGGCTGTTCCTATCTGAATGGTAAAAAAAATAAATGTTTGGAGCATGTTAAGTATAAAAAAGCTTTTGTTTATCTTTCATATTATTACATGTTTACCCTTGTAAGGGGGGTGTATGCAATTGCTAATTAAAACTGCTTATCAGCTTATTGCATTATCAATAATTCATTATATTTAATGCAACTGATTATCTGATTGTGTTTAATGCAAAAACATCCTGTAGTTGTAATAAGCAATCGCAAACCCCTCTAAAATGATAGAAAACTCAGAGGGATAATCCGTGTATCAAGCTTTTAAAACCTGCTTAACATGGGAAGTACAAAAACATAAAGAGCTTGAGTTACAGCTAGTGTTTACACCAAAACCCTCTGTTGGTTAGACCAAGTTGCCTAATCGTGATTTTTATTCTATTTTACCAACTCTTGGCCACAACTATAAAACAAAACCCACTGATCTATTAGCAACATAAACACCATTAAAGGCACTCTTCATCAATTTTTAAACCTTTTATAAACCACCATAATATATACTCTAAGGGTTAATGACAAACCAACCTGTTTTGTTTTTATTTTCTTTTAACCTTTGGGAAAAAAACACACCTTTGTTCTAAGCGAAATTTGAACTCATACTCACTTGGCTGGTGAACCTTTGTCTAGGGTCAATTTGCATAGGATTTGGATTCTGCGATACTAGTCATGATAAGGGGTGTCATTCGGGCCGACCCGACCCGAACCCGAGCCGACCCGAGTCAATTCGGGTCAACCCGAATTGACCCGAATTTATATTCGGGTCAATCGGGTCAACCCGAATTGACCCGAGTTCTAAACAAGGTCGGGTTCGGGTATGTTTTTAGGAGCCTTGACCCGACCCGAACCCGACCCGAACCCGATTGACCCGAGAAAAATAACAAATTACAAGGCAAAAACTCGGGTTGACCCCAAACCCGAGTTGACCCGACCCGAATTGACCCGACCCGAGTTGACCCGAGACCCGAATTGACCCGACCCGAGTTGACCCGAGTTCAAACAGGGTCGGGTTCGGGTATTTTTTTAGGGGTCTTGACCCGAGTTGACCCGACCCGAGTTGACCCGAACCCGACCGGGTCAACCCGAATCACACCCCTACTGTAGTCATGATAAACGGTCTACTAGTCATCTTTAGTATCTCAAAACAACTCAATTATTGCAATTTTCATAGGATGATGTCGACTTTGTTTTTATAAATAGTAAGAGGGAGACAGATTCTCCTTAAACCGTTGAAAAGTACTAGCAAGTTAGCAAGTGAACCAACCATATGTGGAAATCACCTATTTCCACACCCACATACACCAAATCCTAACCATACCTAGAAAATAACTAATTAATCATGGTCACACTAGGGCCCAACCCATGCAATATACCTATCCAAAATCAGTTTTTCTTTTTTTAATAAACCAACAAATATAGCATGAATTATTGTTAATATAGGGTTGATAGAACACTATTGGTACCCTTTGGGCAATGATATGATGTTGTATTCTGATTTAATCATTTAGACATGTTAACCTTGTGAGCCTTGAATTTTAAAGGTCACAAACTACAACTCAACCTGAAACGCTCGGGGTGAAAAGAATTACAACTGTGATGGTAGCCGAGAGCGAGCTGAGTATGATTAGTTGCAGTCTGGTCCCGTATACGGATTTGTTTCTTGTATACAGAACCATTGTTTCAATATATTAACTCTTTTATGAAGTTGAAAAAAACGGCGGTCCAAATATTTTTTTGGGTAAAAGGTCAAAAGAACCGGTAAATATATTACTCCAAAAAACGTTTAAGTACAAAGGATATGGGTGAATCCCATATCTTAGCCGATTACATAGGCGAAAAAGCTTACATAACAAGATACTTCTATTCTCTAAACAAGAAAATAAACCACTACTAAAAAGATAACATTTGACTCCTACGAAAACAAAATTAGTTCGTACAAAGGCCTTAGAGCTTGATACCATAAATGTCATAAAAAACATCCAAATTCACTGGAAGATCGTAGACCTGCTTCGCATAGTCATCATATGTAACACCCCCAATTTTGTGATACGCAGCGGAATTCAAACTGGGTGTTACTCGACGGCACAACAGTTATAACGATAGAAAACGAAATCTAATGAAGTCGTTTTAAAAGATTTATCATTCGAATTATATAAATATCAGAGTTTACAAAATGAGGTCCCAGATGGTTCCATGTTTACAAAATACATAAAATGAGTTTTCGAATGATAATAAAATTTATAGGCCTCTTGAATATTCGTGCTCCTCCGTGCCAGCCTCGATCATTATGGACCTAAGATAAACATGCTAAAGTGTCAACACAAAGGTTGGTGAGTTCATAGAGTTTGTGAAAATAATTATGGAAATCTTGTAAATAAATCCTGGTAACAAGTATATGCAAATACTAAATGTAGCTTTCTATGATTCCAAGTGTATGACTATTGTACTAAATACAATATCACATGTAGGTAGTGTTTCTGTTACTCTTAATTGGAACAAGTCCTGTTTGAATACGTTGTTGGACCAAGTCCTGTTTGAATGGTTGTTCTGTGTATGGGTTACGTTGTTATACACCCCAAAGCGTTAAACATTGTTTTGTTGGACCAAATCCTGTTTGTTCTGTACGGCTGCCCAAGTATTTGGGTCTTCAATGAGTTCTGTACGGTTGCCCAAGTATTTGGGTCCGCAATAAGTTTGTTGTTCCCTTTACACTATTAGAGTTAACTAGAAAGTTAATCTATTTCGTGTTATGACTAATACAATGTTTAGGATTAATTCTAACAGTTATAAAACGTGAGTATAAAAACAACAATATTTTTCAACGTTTAAATTCTTATTAGAAGTAATTCCAAGAATCTATACCCAAGTGTTTTGCGGAACAAACACTTGGGATTGAATAGACAAGGGTATGGGGTGTCTCCCATCGAAACTCAAGTTTTGCTTGAGTGGTAACAATATACCCACTGAGCTATCTCAGTGAGTTTTATACTCTTTGTAGGAGAGAAGTTCCTTTGCAAAAGTTCAAGACTTTAAATATACAAAGCACACTCTTACTTCTCTCCCATCTGATCTATTTATACACAAGTAATCTAAGTATAAGTGATTAATTATAATACAAGTTGTTGAGGTTGCGTGTCTGACAATTACAAATAGTAATTGTCATTTCCAAGAACCAATAGGAAAGGGCTAATAAAACTTTGGGAGTTGTTGGCTGACACTCCATGACTTTTAGCTGCAATAGGGAAGGTTGGATCTGACAAGAGAAGAGTGTTGGGCTAACACTATTATCTTCTCAGATCTTTTCCCTATTGTTCCCGCCTTTTCTTCAGGCGTTGGTTCCTCAGTCCTTCAATCACTTTGTTGGTTGAGGAGACTGGGGTTCAGTGAGTTCTTGTCCAACACTCACTGAACCATCATCTTCTTCTTTGGCTTAAGTCCGACTCAGGGAGTACCGCCTTCCTGAGAAGTGAATCCTTCTTCTTGAATTCGTCTTAAGCATCTTGAAGATGACTCACTGAGAGGCTGTTCTCTCAGTGACTTGAATTGTTCTCGGTTTAAGTTTAACACTTAGTTAATTTGTGTCCAAATCATGTTTTACGTATTCTTGGGTTTTTCATGACCCAACAATCTCCCCCTATTTGGATATAAATTATTCCTAAGTGTTTTGATCAGTATGAGTGAGCTAAAGTCTTCTGCTCATACTGAATGTACTAGAAAATAAATAAGGATATTGATATAGCAAAACATTCATCAATTTATTCATATCATTACAAGTCCTATTATTCTAAGTACAAAATACTCATGGTTCCTCAACAAGACCCATGAGTTCAAGTTTCGCCTTCTTTGACATCAACACCTCTTTATCAGGTCGATCCTTCATCATTTGATCCATCAACCTTACAAACTCCTCATTTTCAGGTCTCCTGATATTAAGCGCCATCAGTTTGTAAGCAAGGAGTGTTGTCGTTTCCACTTTGTCGATGTCAGAGACTCTTTGAAAGGCTTCCTGACCAAATTCATCCACAAAGAAGATACCATACTCAGGTTCTTTGATGACCAGGTTGGGATGGAACTTGACTCCCTGAGGAGTAGTCCTGTTGCAATGAAGTGCAGCTATGTATTGTTCAGGTTCAATATCCACATCTTTTCTTTTCCTCCCAACCTTTTGAGTAAATTCAGGGATAGTTAGTCCCTGAGAAGCAAGTGCCTCATCATGGTTAATGCCCAGACTCTTTGCCACTCTTGCAAGTTCCTCATACTTAGCACTCAGTGACTTGATGATGATTGGGGCATTCTTGCTTGCGGTTTTCTTCCTTAGGATGGGCATCATCATATCCCATTCTCTTAACCCATAGTCTGAAAACTTGATTGCAGGAAGATGTTCAGACTTCCTTGGACCTCTATGGATTGTTAAGCTCAGAGGTCTGGTGGGGTGAATAGTGATATCAGTGATTTTGCCTTCATCTTTGGTTTTGGTCATGTGCCATACATACCTCTCATAAATCCTCTGCCTCTTTTCTTCCTTAAGTTTGGCTTGTTTGTTATGTTCCTTAAGGATTTCAGCCTGAAGCTTGAGAAACTCATCCCCTTTGATGTCCTTCTTCTCAGACTCCTTGATTACTTCTTTGGAAACCTTAGAAATTTCAGACTTGTTGAGTACCAGCTCTTTCTCTCTTTCCTTCCTGAGCTCTTCTTGGTGTAAAATTTCAGCAAGTTGATCAGGAGTCCCATAGACCCTTCTCCCATCCTCTAAATCAACATAAAATGGTGCATCAGGATCTGCACGTCTTTCAGATGAAGCCTTGACTAAGAGTGATTCAGGAGGAGGGTTTGTTTTAGTCACCATAATTTTCTTCCCTTTGTCAATGGGAGGAGGTTGACTGGTGGATGTCTCAGGGACAATTACCAAAGCAGAATTGGGGTCAGGGATTGGAGGATCATCATTTTTCTCCCCCTCAGCAGATGGCGGAGCTTCAGTGGAGACACCTGCTGACTGAGGAGGTGGAGGAGTATGAGAGGCCTGAAGAATGGATAAGATGTTGGAGACCATAGACTTTGTTTTAGAAGTCTCATTCTTCACGGCACTTAATTCGGTAGCCATTTCCTTCTGGTGGGTGGTGAGTTCAGTTACTTGGGTGGTGTAGTGGTTGACCAGCTCATTATGTGTTGTTGAGAGCTGCTCAAAGGCTGAGGAGATTCTGATCAGGTGCTCTTTGGATGCATTTACAGCCTGATAAATGGACTCTTGCTGTGTCCTTAAACCTTGAAGATCTACCCCCTGAAGGAGCTTTAGAAGCTCAGTAATGCTGGTGGAGGTGTTAGCCTGAGAGGCCAAGTATGCATCCAATTTGGTGACAAAAGTGGGATCATCTGTAAGATGTTCTTGTACTGATTCTATAGCCTTGAGGATGTTGGACAGTTCCTGATGCTGTCCAGTGGCTATGTCATTTACAGATTTGTTCAGGTCGCCAAGTTGTTTATCAGTGAGGGTGGCGGCCTGAAGAATCTTTGCCTGAGATTCTTCCATTGAAGCCCTGAAGTCAGCATAGGAGGATGCCACTTCAGTGTGCTTATCCCATAGCTCATCCGCAAGAGAGTTGTAAAGACCTTCGTTGGCTTTGCGAAGGACTTTTGCCATTAATCTTTCAGAAGCCGGATGAGCATTGTCATACTTTTGCAACCACTTAGGAGTGGTTGAAGCACCTGATGATGATGATGAGGTTGATTGAGAACTGGGTGGTTGATCCTCAGGATGAGGAGAGGAATGTTGTTTCTCAGAGGGCTGAGGAGGGCTTACTTGTGTTTCCATTTCCTCCTCAGCATCAGGGATCTCATCATCACCAAAATCAATCTCCTCCTCTGACTCATCAGCCAACAAATTTTTATAGTCAGCCAGAGAAGGAGCCTTCAGTAAATCCGGCTCCCCCTCAGAAGAGGGCTCACCTTCGTTGTGGCCAGGTCCTGATTCTTTTGTCATAATAACTGGTGGGTTTGACCAGCCTGACTAGTCATAATAACTGGGGGGGGGGGGTTTGCCCAGCCTGACTTTTAGGATCAGTTCCTGAGAGAACAAAAATGCCTGAGGTGGGTTTGGGTTCCGTATCGGCGGGTGGTTTAAATCCCTCCGAGTCTTTGCCCCCCTGAGCGCCTTCATCCACTGATGGGTGTTTTTCAGTGGAATCATAAGGCATTCCTTGTGAAGGTGTATGGACCCCCTTCCCATCAGGATTGGTCTGTCCTTTTAGAGATTTAGGGTCCTGAGCTCCCTGAGACCCTGAGTGTGATTGCTCAGGGACGTTAGCAGGATGTGAGTGGGTATGGGTCCCCTTCTCAGTGGAGTAGTACTGCTCCACCGAGGATATAGAACCCTGAACTCCCTCAGGCTCTGATTGTGATTTATCAGTGCCTTCATTAGGATGTGAGTGGGTGGATGCTCCTGACCCTTCTGACTTGTTTTTGTCAGTAGGGACATTAGGAAAGGGTTTGCCCGAGGATACTGAGGATGATTGCTCAGCACCCTCCAGTGGCGTTTGTTTTGTGGCCAATGTGGTCTCTTGTATGGGAGTCTGAGAGGTCAAGGTCACAACAACTTTCTTGGTGCCTGAGGCAACAGTCTCAGTGACGAGTGGTTTAGGTCTAACCACCTTACTGGATTGTCCCCCTTTCCCTTTCTTCTTCTTCACCTTCTTGGTTGGTGAAGGAACTGGTGAGCATACATTTTCACCCTGAATCACCGTTAACATGTAGGTGGTCAGGGCGACCGGTTGTACCTCAGTAATGTCACTACTAAAGTTGGTCTTATGTAAGACGTCAGGTTTTGTACCTTCATCGTCAGACCTTAAGTAGTCAGAACCAAGAAGGTCCTGAAGCACACAGGAAATGAACCTAGGATAAGACATGTGTCTTTGCCTATGTTTCCCTGAGAGCTTTGACACGAGGTCTCGGAAGATTATTCCTCCGATATCTATTTTTCTACCCTCCAAGAGA
This sequence comes from Artemisia tridentata subsp. tridentata, assembly GCA_021014915.2. NCBI lineage: Eukaryota > Viridiplantae > Streptophyta > Magnoliopsida > Asterales > Asteraceae > Artemisia > Artemisia tridentata. The sequence goes on from CP139506.1 coordinate 121,950,946, forward strand.
CTGAACATCATCAATTGTTGTGATGAGTTCAACTGCTTAGTGGAGGATTTGTTTCCTCCGAGTACCTGAATGATGAATGTCATCATAAGTCTCCAGACAGGGTGAAACCATGTCTTCACTATTGGAGCCTTTGCCAACAAGGCTTCAGGAGACTCGGCAGGACGCCTAATATCATGAGGCCCTAGGAAAAGCATTTCAGCTTTTATATCCTGATCAGTAGGGTTAGCCTCAAAGTTCTCAACAAAGTTAAGACCAGTGGCCATGACGAAGGTCTTGTAGTTCAGGGAGAGAGTCCTAGTCCCATTCATCACAGTGAAAGTGATGATAGACTCTTTGGTGTCCTTAGGGCTAGTAGCCGTTGCGGTACACCAAAACTCCCTGAGATAGTCATTATAGATGACTTCTGGGGTGGTAGTAAAAGCTGTGGCAAGGAAGCAGTTTTGTAAATACTTAACTACATCCTTGTAACCCGCATATTGCTGCGGGTAATGGAAATTTCCAACCACATTGTTTTTGGTCAGGTCCACGCCCTCCATTGTGAAGCTCACATTTGGGGCGGTGGTAATAGCATTAGAGGAAGCCATTTTATGATCGGGTTTAGGTCGGAAAATGGTCGGATATTTATTAATGCTAAGAACACACACACAATTTGTTTGAGAAATAAAAAGGGCAGAGTTTGCTTATAAATTTCTAAAAACATGTGTGTGTATTCTTTTGGATGGGTATTTATAGGATAGTGGAGATGGGGGTATTTTTGGCATTTGAGTGATCTTATTTAATCAAAATATAATTTTTGGAAGTTATTTTGAATAAAATGTTTGAGATCCGCATTAAATGCCACCACTCCACTTTTCCTCTTTTTTCTCAATTGGCAGAGTGAACAGTTGAGCAGTTTCTGCAAAAGGAGAAGTTGCAGAGTTTCCATCATCACACAGTGTATTGTGTGAGAGAGGGCATTGAATGCCATGTTGGGAAGTGGGGGCCCATTAGGTGTATGCCAGAAAGGCTAAAAGAACAAATATTCTTGAATTAAATATGAGTTCATTTACCAACCTCGGACATTTACTAACTAGATACTTAGAGCATTTAAGTCAGTATTTAATGTCTCTTTTCAGGGCCTTGAATGACTTTTCATTCAGTGATGGTATTTCAGGGACTTGGGACTAGTCACTGATGATTCAGGAATATGAAAAAAATTCCTGAGCAAAAAAGGATTCATGAACTTGGGTTTAGTTCATGAACCCTAAAGATTTCAGGAACTTGGGTTTAGTTCCTGAGGTTGAGGATTCAGTGAATTAATTCACTGACGAATACATTGAGTCAGGGACTTGAGATTTTAAGAATTTACACTTCAGTTGGTAGGAATCAATCAGTGGACTGATTCTCTATATCCAACATTCCTAATTCAGCTTTCAGTCTTGTGAAAGTTGGTTCATCCAAAGGTTTGGTGAAGATATCAGCCAACTGATATTCAGTAGGAATGAAGTGTAATTCAATGTCACCATTCATGACATGGTCTCTGATGAAGTGATATCTGATATCAATGTGTTTTGTTCTCTGATGAAGAACAGGGTTGTTTGAGATTGCAATTGCACTTGTGTTATCACAAAAGATGGGTACCATCTTGTACTGAATTCCATAGTCACTGAGTTGACTTTTCATCCAGAGTACATTTGCACAACAACTAGCTGCTGCAACATATTCAGCCTCAACTGAGGACAAGGCAACTGATTGTTGCTTCTTGGCACTCCAACAGACTAATTTCCCACCAAGTATTTGGCAAGAGCCTGAGGTGCTTTTTCTGTCCATGTTGCATCCAGCATAGTCAGAGTCTGAGTATCCTTTGAGATCAAGTCCTGAGCACTTTGGATAGTATAATCCAAGGTTAGGAGTGCCCTTTAGGTACCTGAATATCCTTTTCACAGCAGTGACATGAGATTCTCTTGGGTCAGATTGATATCTGGCACATAGACATACTGAGAATTGGATATCAGGCCTTGATGCAAGAAGATACATCCGTGATCCTATCATTCCTCTAAAAAGAGTTTGATTTACTGGTTTACCAGTTAGATCAGGACCAAGGTTGTTTGGGGGAACCATGGGAGTTTTGACTGAGGCACAATCACTGAGATCATACTTCTTCAGTAGATTCTTTACATACTTCTCTTGACTGATAGTGGTTCCTCTATCAGTCTGCTTGATCTGAAGACCAAGAAAGTATGTCAGTTCTCCCATCATGCTCATTTCAAACTTCTTTGCCATTAGTTTTTCAAATTGTTTGCAAAGTTTGAAACTTGTTGAGCCAAAGATGATGTCATCAACATACACTTGTATTAGTATGACATCATTATTTGTCTTATAGATAAACAATGTGTTGTCTATCTTGCCTCTGACAAATTTGTTTTAGATTAAGGAGGCTGAGAGAGTCTCATACCATGCCCTGGGAGCTTGCTTCAGTCCATAAAGGGCTTTGTTAAGCTTACAGACATGATCAGGAGACTCATGGCTTTCAAATCCAAGAGGTTGCTCAACATAAACTTCTTCTTTCAGTGAACCATTTAAGAATGCACTTTTAACATCCATTTGGTACACCTTGAAGTTCATGTATGTAGCAAAAGCAAGGAAGATCCTGATGGCTTCCATCCTTGCTACTGGTGCAAATGTTTCCTCATAGTCAATGCCTTCTTGTTGATTATAGCCTTTGGCTACAAGTCTGGCTTTGTTTTTAATGACTATGCCATTTTCATCAGTTTTGTTTTTGAATACCCATTTCATGCCAATGACTGAGACATTCTCAGGACATTTGACCAAGGTCATTACCTTGTTTCTGTCAAATTGTTCCAGTTCATCATGCATGGCCTGAACCCAACTTGGATGTTTAAGTGCTTCTTTAACACTTTTGGGTTCAATTGTGGAAATGAAGTCCACAAATAGGCATTCATTGGATGAGGCTGCTCTTAGACTAGCAGCCATGCTCCTGGTGAGCATGCCTTCAGTAGGCTCTCCAATAATATTGACAAGTTCAATGTCCTGAGACCTAGTCCAACTTTCTTGAGGTCCTGGATACTGATTTGAACTTGTGGAGGCCTGATTGGGTAGAGGGGTTGGTTCTGGAGTAGACACATGATCATTGATTGGATCTTGAGTGTCTATCAGATCACTGAGATTGTTTGGATCTTGAGTATTTTGAACAGGCTGATTGATATCATCAGTGTGTGTATGTGCCTCAACAAACTCAGTGATGGTTGGGTTAGGTAGGTTGTGAGGGATTATGTAATAGGAGAGATTAGCATCATCTTGATAATGAGTAGAAGGATTGTTTTCAGACAGATATTCATCAGGAGGATATCTTGAAGAATTATCAATTCCTATCTCTTCTACTGAGGCAGTTGAGAACCTGATAGCATCAGTGCTCTCATCAAAGGTAACATGAAATGTTTCCTCAGTCTGCTGTCTCCTTGTGTTGAACACTTTGAAGGCTTTTGAGACAAGTGAGTATCCCAGGAAGTATCCATCATCAGCTTTTGCATCAAATTTCCCTAGGTGATCCTTGTGATTATGAATAAACACAGGACACCCAAAGACATGAAAGTAGCTGATGTCAGGGATTCTTCCTTTGAATAACTCATATGGGGTTTTCCCATGTCTCTTGACAATTATGGATCTGTTTTGTGTATAACAGGCAGTTTTGACTGCATCAGTCCAAAAATGGTTGGAAAGGACTGATCCACATAGCATTGTCCTAGCAGCTTCAATGAGTGTTCTGTTTTTCCTTTCAGCAACACCATTTTGTTCAGGTGTGTATAGAGAGGAAAAGTTTTGGGAAATACCTTTCTCATCACAGAAACATTCAAGTTCATTATTTTTGAACTCAGTCCCATTGTCAGTTCTAATTTGTTTGACCTTAATGTCATTTTGATTTTCAATGTTCCTGACAAAGGACATGATTGTTTCAGCTGCCTGACTCTTTTTGATCAGGAAGAATACCCAGGTGTATCTAGAGTATTCATCCACTATGACCAGAGTATACTTCTCATGGTTAATAGACCTTGGACTGACAGGTCCAAATAGATCCATATGGAGAAGATGTAGGCAGTTCCTGATGGAAAAGTTGGTTTTGGTTTTAAAGGATGCTCTGTGATGTTTACCTTTTTCACAAGCTGAGCATGGTTTATCCTTAGAAAACACAAGAGATGGTAAGCCAAGGACCTTGTTTTGTTTTACAAGATTGTTAATGTTCTTAAAGTTCAGGTGGGTAAGTCTCTTATGCCAAAGCCAGTTGAGTGTATCAGTGGCTTTAGCAAAGAGACAAGTTCCATCCTGAGTTAGACTGGACATGTCTAATACATAAACATCTTGTCTTCTTGGTGCAATGAGGACAATTTCCTTATTTGCATTGAAGATGGTTCCTTGCTTATCATCAAACTGAACTATGTATTTTGCATCACATAGTTGACTGACACTGATCAGATTATACTTAAGACCATTTACATATGCTATCCTAGTAAAGAAAATACCATTGCAGTTTACTGAACCATAACCTTCAGTGAGACATGATGAATTATCAGCAAATATCACTTTGGGTCCTGGTTCTTCCACATATTTGTGCAGACACTCCTTAACACCAGTCATGCTCCTTGAACATCCACTATCTAGATGCCAAACAGGATCCCTGGCATGCTTCTGCACAAATAGTAAACTAGGTCAGTTCTTTCTAGGACTCCATTTCATGGAGGGTTTGGTATTGTAGGTCTTTATGAAAGTATTAATTGATTCATGGTCAGAGGTTGAGTGGACTGAGCTACCACATGTTTTGCATTTGGTTGTAGGGGTAGCCTCAGTAGTCTGAGAGGATTGTTTCATTCCTCTTCTTGACTGAATGACCTTCACTTTTCCTGAGGATTTCTGATTGGAACTTCCACTAGATTCACAATGTTTGTCATATTGACAATCCTCAGGGTGGTGGTCATTGAATCCACACAAAGGGCAGGGTGGAAAAGGCTTGGCCTTTTGCTTCTGTTTCTGCTTAGAATCAGAAGGGTAGTTCAGGCACTGAGCCTTAAGTCCTGAAAAGTTTGACATGACTGAGCATTGTTTATGATCAGAAGTCCTGTGATCTTCCTTTTTGCAAATCATGCAATAAAGGACTCTACAGCAATCATCAGTGAGATGATTTGTATAGTTGCATAGCTCACATCTTTTCAGGGGTTTTGTGGGTTTGGGTTTGGTCTTTGAGGAAGTTGGTTTTTGTTCCTTCTTGGATTGAGAGGATTTCTCAGAAGATGCAATCTTCTCTCCTAGCTTCCTGACCATTTCAGCCAACTGATCAAATTTTGAGTCAGGGTTTTTGGTTGTTACTTTAGAAGGGACTGAAGTTGATGAGTCATCAGTATTTACTGAGACATCAAGGTTTGCTTTCTTCAGGATGGTTGTTCCCCTTCCTGATCTCTCCTTTGGAGAGTATGGTGAGAAGACCATAGGTGGGAGGCCTAAGTTAGGTGTAGCACCCTGAAGGGTATTCAGTGGAGGAAGTGGAGGGTATGATTCTGATTCAAACTCATCCAAGGACTCAGTGAGTGGTTCAGTGAGTTCAAGCTTACTGAGTTTTTCAGTGAGTCCAAGCATATTTTTCAAAGCCTGACTTTCAGGAAGCAAGATCTTTCCAGTCTCAAAGTTTGGTAACTTACTGACTGGGTTATCCCTGACAATCCAGTCATTTGACTTGGGAAGCAATTCTTGCTCAAAAGATATGCCAGCTGGAAAAAAGTTTATTTCATTTTGACACACAGTTGGATCAACCATAAGAGGGTCAATACCAATGGTTTTCTGAGAGATTAATCCCACAATGTCAAAAACCTTAGGGTTCTTCTTGGTCCAGCTTTGAATGATAGCCTTTTCTTTGTTAAGTTCAGTTTGAAGGACTTGGTTTTGTTTCAAAATCTCAGTGTTCTGAATTTGTAGAGTTATTGTTTCTAGTTTGGCTTGCTTAACTACAAGCAGTTCATCTCTACATTTGTTCAATTCTAACACAATATTGTTATATTTTGAAAGCAAGTTAAGCCTTTGTTCTTCAACAAACTTTAAATCAAAACAAATATAATTCATGTAAGACTGCCAATCAGAATCATCATCCATAGAAAGTAAAGTATTTACCTTCTTCATGGTGATGTTGACCCACTCTCCATTTCTAGCATGGCCTTTTCCCACAGCCACCTGATCCTCTTCTTAAAGTGCCATCAGTGCACTAACTCTTATTTCCTCATCTGAGGAAACCTCTTCATCATCCCAATCATATGCTTTAGCTATTAAAACCTTGTTCTTTGTCTGAATAGGTTTAGATGTTTGAGCAGCCTGAGACAATATGGGGTTAGTTTCAAGAAGTGCAAGTTTAGCTTTGATATTCCTATATTTTGTTTCAAAATCCTTTTGACCCTTGTTTTGGAATTGTTGGGTGGACTGAAACATTTTAGGTTGAAACTTGCTAGTTCCTGAAAATTTGTAAGAGGGTTCTGAGATAGTTTTAGAATAACAGTCCCTAGCAAAATGACCCTTTATACCACATTTAAAGCATTCAATGGTCTCATTTGCTTTTGATTTTGTAAAGTTGGACTGATTTCTTTTGATGAAACGTTTTGAACTAGCAAGGAGTGCCCTTTCTTGGAATTCCAAGTTCAGGTCATTCAGGTATTCCTCATCAGTCCTTTCATCAATTTCTTCTTCAGAATCCTCTTGAATATCCTGCACAACACCATTAGAATAGAAAGCAGTTGATATGGGTGTGGAGGTTAAGGCCTTTTTGGACTCAAAAGCTTTTGAGTCAGGGTATCTCCTTGAGATCAAGTTGTCTTCATAGACAAACTTCCCATAAATTTCAGGGAGCTCATGGGTCTGAATTTGGTTAGCATTCCTCAGGCCTTGTGAGAAGTTGAGCCACTTCTCAGGGAGACTGTTGACAAAGCCAACATTTGTCTCATGTTTGGTCAGTACAACACCATCATTTGATAATTCATTTATCAAAGTCTTGTATCTGGTGTAGGTCTGTGAGAGACTTTCAGAGTCTTTTGCCCTGAAAGTATTATACTCAAGTTTAAGGTCCATGACCCTATTTTCCTTGGTATCTGAGGGACCCTCAAAGATGTTTACCAAGTCATCCCAAGTTTGCTTGGCTGTTAGACAGTTGATGACTGATTCCATTACATCGTCAGGAAGACATGATATAAGGATGCTTTTCAGACGTTGGTCTTGATTGACCACCCTCCTCTCATCAATGGTCCATTGGGCCTCAGGCTTGTTTAGCCCTGTGGCAGTCTTTGGGACAAATGGGCCATCCCTGATACAGGTGATGTAGTAGGGTTCCATACCAGTAAGATAGCAAATCATACGCTTCTTCCATTTGCTAAATTTCCCAGCTTCAAGTCTGGGTGCAACAGCTGAGTAGCTGCCACCCTTTTTGTCGACTAGCTGGGGTACATTGATATCAGCCATAGTAGGATCTTGGTTTTAAAAACCTAGAGCACTCTTGGTTAGTTTAAAAGATTTTATAAACCAGAGGCTCTGATACCACTTGTTGTTCCCTTTACACTATTAGAGTTAACTAGAAAGTTAATCTATTTCGTGTTATGACTAATATAATGTTTAGGATTAATTCTAACAGTTATAAAACGTGAGTATAAAAACAAAAATATTTTTCAACGTTTAAATTCTTATTAGAAGTAATTCCAAGAATCTATACCCAAGTGTTTTGCGGAACAAACACTTGGGATTAAATAGACAAGGGTATGGGGTGTCTCCTATCGAAACTCAAGTTTTGCTTGAGTGGTAACAATATACCCACTGAGCTATCTCAGTGAGTTGTATACTCTTTGTAGGAGAGAAGTTCCTTTGCAAAAGTTCAAGACTTTAAATATACAAAGCACACTCTTACTTCTCTCCCATCTGATCTATTTATACACAAGTAATCTAAGTATAAGTGATTAAATATAATACAAGTTGTTGAGGTTGCGTGTCTGACAATTACAAATAGTAATTGTCATTTCCAAGAACCAATAGGAAAGGGCTAATAAGACTTTGGGAGTTGTTGGCTGACACTCCATGACTTTTAGCCGCAATAGGGAAGGTTGGATCTAACAAGAGAAGAGTGTTGGGCTGACACTATTATCTTCTCAGATCTTTTCCCTATTGTTCCCGCCTTTTCTTCAGGCGTTGGTTCCTCAGTCCTTCAATCACTTTGTTGGTTGAGGAGACTGGGGTTCAGTGAGTTCTTGTCCAACACTCACTGAACCATCATCTTCTTCTTTGGCTTAAGTCCGACTCAGGGAGTACCGCTTTCCTGAGAAGTGAATCCTTCTTCTTGAATTCGTCTTAAGCATCTTGAAGATGACTCACTGAGAGGCTGTTCTCTCAGTGACTTGAATTGTTCTCGGTTTAAGTTTAACACTTAGTTAATTTGTGTCCAAATCATGTTTTACGTATTCTTGGGTTTTTCATGACCCAACAAAGTTCTGTACGGCTGCCCATGTATTTGGTACTTGGGTCCGCAATGAGTTCTGTGTATGAGTTACGTTGTTATACACCCAAATCGTTGAACATTGTTTTGTTTGCCCTACCCGGGTCAACACAAAGGATGGTGCGTTTGTTTGCCCTAACCGGGTCAACACAAAGGATGATACGCTTGTTTGCCCTACCCGGGTCAACACAAGGGATGGTATATTTGTTTGCCCTACCTAGGTCAACACAAAGAATGAAACGCTTGTTTGCCCTACCCGGGTCAACACAAGGTATGGTATGTTTGTTTGCTCTAACTGAGTCAATTTAGTGGTTACACTAGTCCCAATAGATTTAATCATAGTATTCGTGTTTACTACGCATAGTGCTTAACGGTCCGTGATATAGAAACTCTAAGTATGGCAATAATGTTATCTAACATAAATAAACATTCAGTTCAGATAAACATGTAGTTGCAAATAATAGTGATTGAAATTAAAAGTAGTTGAGCATGTATCTCCCCCAAAGTATTTATAAAACAAGTATAAAAACGGGGCTATGACTCACGGCAATCCGTGAGAGTTTAGAGTATGAAAGTAAATGAAAACAGTTGAGCATGTATCTCCCCCAAAAGTATAAAACAAGTATAAAAAGAGTAGGGGTTACGAAACTCACCTTGAACTAATGATATCAAAACATATAACGGAATCGATGGATAAGCCGGGGAAACCTCTACGCGCAACCTAGAATATGATGTCGTGTTTTTGGTTCTAAAACAACGAAGTGAATATATAAACATGCCTTATATAGTTATTACATTAATTATGCTTGGATGTTTAACTTTTGTGAGTAAAAGTGGTCAAGTATTAATATTCGTCACGTTACGGGTTTCTAGTTATTTTAGTTTTTCTGACTTAATTTATACGTCATTTCTAAACCGTAAATGATCACGACTCGGTTTTTACGTCTTCGGAAAGGTATTTAAATGAGCTTTACATATTTGTGGGTCCCACTGCCCCATAATTTATTTAACTAGTGTGAAATTACCAATTTACCCTTAAATGTATGAGCTGTTTGTTACAGCAGCTTTTAGTCTCACGAAGATGGCCATAAGTTGGTCTATACGACTCCGTTTTATGCCCGGTTTTCGGCCACATTCAAGTTAGGATGTTAGCAACAACGTTTATGATTTGATCAACACTTGGTTATATGCAACTTTTATGAGTTTTACCCGATTGAAAACTGTTACTCAGATTATGACATGTTTTGCCGTTTTGGCTCTAGTTTATTCATCGGGATGAGTTTCGGCACGAGCCTCCCGGCAAAACGACCACAAGAATTTGATCTATAATCCTATGTTATTACCTAAGTTTCTCAGTTCATGAATTTTGCCCAGTAATTACGTTTACAGCCCCTGTCCAGTTTCTGTTTTGCAAAACTAGTCCTTTCGACAATTTCTAGTGTTTTAGTCCAATTATCCAAACATAATTACATATAATAAGCATACAAAACATGTTAAATACATAAAATACAAGTATTTACAGAAGTGAAACAAAGATTTAAATGGCTCCTTACAATCCTTGTGATGGAAGTTAACAAGAACTAAGCACTAGAACACTAAACCTAAAGCTTCAACAAAAACTCTTGCTTCAAACCTTTAACCCAAGCTTCCAAATTAATAACCCTACCTTAAAAACCCTTGATCTATCTTAATCTAAGATGTAAAAATGCTTTTTAGACTTTCAAGAAAAATCCATGGAATCAAGACTAGATTGGAGATGTTTATGGTGATTTTTAGTGTTTTTATGGATGAAAGGAACTAGTATTCAACAAGGATCATAAGACTAACACTTGTGATGGACTAAAGTTACAAGAACAATGATCAAAATGGTTGTTCTAATTGTTTTGGGTCGTTGGTTTTGAGAGAGAAAGGAAGGGATGATAACTTTGATGTGTTATGAGATAATATCTAGATTTTATAAGGCTTAAGTGCTAAGTTACTTAACATGCTAAAGCTATCTATGTAAGTTTCCTATCATCTTATCCTTGTGACTCATTGTAAACGCCCATGTGGCTTAGGAGATAAGATTGGTGAGTTTTTGATAATATCTAGTGTTTACGGAGTGAGTTTTGGTTCCGTTAATCGCTAACTGTAAGTCGTTAAGTCACGAAACTTAAAATCGGGTATCCTTAAAATATGAAACTTGTAGGAATGATTTAACTCATCATTATACTCCATAATAAAATATAAAATGAGTGGTAAGTTCCATCGGGTTGCTTAAACGTTGTTAAAACTGAAAACGCGGGTCTAAAACGCGAAATTCGCGTAAAATGCTGAACTGGAAAAATGTAAAATTCCAAAACTTGTGGAATTGTCGTAAAATGTGAGAAATTCACATTTCTATTGTTCACAATGTTTTATGGACATATCGGGATGCTAGAATGACGTTTAAACCTAAACGTAAATCTCAGACACGGTTTCGTGATTTTTGCAAAAATGATCCGACGATGTCAAACTCTCGGGTTATCACGGAAATAGGTTAACTTACGAGAATGTGAAATAAAATTTTCGAGAGTGAATAGTGAAAGTGAATAGTAAAAATGAATAGTAAAAAAGGGAATAGTAAAAATTCGAGAATGGATAGAAATCCTGAAAATGCGAATTGTTACAGTCTTACCAACTTAACGGGAATTCCGTCCCGGAATTCAGTGTGTGTTATCTGATGGTGAGGAGTCTAGGAAAAGTTTTGGGTAGTTTCAGGATAAAGGACGTATCATACATTGTCTAAGTCAACTAGAGTTCGAAAGAAACGTGATACTGTGAAATTTTACATACTAACTTAGCTTGTTCTGGTATTTCTCTATCATCCATGAAATCTTATAATGGTTTCAGATAATGATGTGGTATGTTGATATTTAGAAGAATGTAATGTATTCTTACCATTATTCTTAGGTAGATATTTTAAGTTTGCTTTAAAAATCTTAAAGAGATTTTAAAGGATTATGGTGGAATGATACCTTTGGAACCTAAACAGGCTAGTACTTCTAATGGATAAAGAGAAGAATTGATAACTATCCCAAGATAGTAGTTCGGATTATCTCATAAATGAAAACTTTCAAGAATGAAATTAGGTAGTATAAATAAGATCTTAAGATCTCGCTGAGTGGTAAGATACTATCGTCTCTCTAGATCTTTTGAGTGAATTCTGGTGATTATCGGGTTCAAGTTCATACTCATGTCATTTCGAATATAAATAAGCCCACTTATTTATAATTCTTTATTTACATAGAGAGGCGTCCCAAACAATGTAAATAAAAGAATATAAACTTATTGTTCGGTGATTTATAATTTCTTTATTTAAATGAAAAGGTGTCCCAATCCATTCAAATAAGGACATTATAAATCATCCTACTTAAGAATTCCCGACACAACATTCATACTTAGTCGGTGAGTTATAAGGCAGTGTATTACGAGATGATACTGGTGTTCCAAAAGTATGGAATGAATATTCATACACATCCTCAGAGATGGAGAGTAAGATAATCGGGGGAAATCGACATAGTGTTCAAAATAGTTGGTGAGTACATGGTTAAATACGATAAAAATATTTATAAGCGAGTTAACATAGTAATTATCATATCAATCATCCTATTACAAGTCCCGCCCATACAAGACTTGTAATACTTAGATTCATATATAATTTCCATATACCAAAACTGTGGCAGGTTTTGATATCATATGAAATGATATTGTGTAAGGTGATGAAATAGTTTTGGAGACCATTGTATAACTTACAATGTCTGATAAATGAAAGAGACCATTGTGCAACTCACAATGTCTGGGAAGTAAATTAGACCATTGTGTAACTCACAATGTTTGAGAAATGATAGAGAGATCATTGTGTAACTTACAATGTCTTAGAAATAAATGAGACCATTGTGCAACTCACAATGTCTGAGAAATAGTTGAGACCATTGTAATCAGTTACAATGTCTTGACAAAGTTTCGTAATCCTAAAATGCACGAGTAGATACATGATTGGGAAAATATGATTGTGCCGTAATGCCTTAGAGTAGGCATACGCAGATATGTTTAGTCCATTGTTTATATAGAATGATCGAAAATATGTCGAGTGTATATATATCAATATACTAGATATTCATGTAGCATAACATGCCTAAAAGTCACATAATCATCTGGAGGATGGAAGGCACGGAGAGCGAAAGGCTATAAAATATTTTTGTGATAAAGCAGTCATAGTTTAGGTCTCAATTAGACCCGTTTCTCTATAACTATAGCTCTGATACCAAATATTTTTTTGGGTAAAAGGTCAAAAGAACCGGTAAATATATTACTCCAAAAAACGTTTAAGTACAAAGGATATGGGGTGAATCCCATATCTCAGCCCATTACATAGGCGAAAAAGCTTACATAACAAGATACTTCTATTCTCTAAACAAGAAAATAAACCACTACTAAAAAGATAACATTTGACTCCTACGAAAACAAAATTAGTTCGTACAAAGGCCTTAGAGCTTGATACCATAAATGTCATAAAAAACATCCAAATTCCCTTGAAGATCGTAGACCTGCTTCGCATAGTCATCATATGTAACACCCCCAATTTCGTGATACGCAGCGGAATTCAAACTGGGTGTTACTCGACGGCACAACAGTTATAACGATAGAAAACGAAATCTAATGAAGTCGTTTTAAAAGATTTATCATTCGAATTATATAAATATCAGAGTTTACAAAATGAGGTCCCAGATGGTTCCATGTTTACAAAATACATCAAATGAGTTTTCGAATGATAATAAAATTTATAGGCCTCTTGAATATTCGTGCTCCTCCGTGCCAGCCTCGATCATTATGGACCTGAGATAAACATGCTAAAGTGTCAACACAAAGGTTGGTGAATTCATAGAGTTTGTGGAAATAATTATGGAAATCTTGTAAATAAATCCTGGTAACAAGTATATGCAAATACTAAATGTAGATTTCTATGATTCCAAGTGTATGACTATTGTACTAAATACAATATCACATGTAGGTAGTGTTTCTGTTACTCTTAATTGGAACAAGTCCTGTTTGAATACGTTGTTGGACCAAGTCCTGTTTGAATGGTAATTAGACCAAGTCCTGTTTGAATGGTTGTTCTGTGTATGGGTTACGTTGTTATACACCCCAAAGCGTTGAACATTGTTTTGTTGGACCAAGTCCTGTTTGTTCTGTACGGCTGCCCAAGTATTTGCGTAATTCGCGTAAAACGCTGAACTGGAAAAACGTAAAATTCCAAAACTTGTGGAATTGTCGTAAAATGTGAGAAATTCACATTTCTATTGTTCACAATGTTTTATGGACATATCGGGATACTAGAATGATGTTTAAACCTAAACGTAAATCTCAGACACGGTTTCGTGATTTTTGCAGAAATGATCCGACGAGTGTCAAACTCTCGGGTTATCATGGGAATAGGTTAACTTACGAGAATGTGAAATAAAATTTTCAGGAGTGAATAGTGAAAGTGAATATTAAAAATGAATAGTAAAATTTCGAGAGTGGATAGAAATCCTGAAAATGCGAATTGTTACATCATAATCATAGTCATCATAATTATCTTCACGATCGTGACCACTACCAAATAGCTTCACCGACTCATCAAAAGTGTTCACAACCTCCTCTTCATCATTGTCGGAATCAACAATCTCTCCCACCTTAGAGAATGAGTTAACCCTCTTAGTAGAAGAAGTAGACGGAGAAAAAGAAGAACTAGACTTACTAGCCATGGCCTACACTTTCTCTTTCACAACACTCACAAGCGGTTCTTGTGATACATTACCAGTCTTTTGAGACCCATCCACCTTAGCTCCCTTTTTATTACCCGGATAATCTACCTTTTTAATAGGATGACCATCATCATCCACAAGAGTAGCTTTCCTATCAATAATTAGCTTTTCAAGCTCCACAATTTTCTCAACAATAGGAAATTAATCTGAACATAACCCTAGTACAACTATTCTCAGTATTTGAAAATTTTAAGTTGAACATAGGTAGTCAAACTATTATCCACTGTCCCTAAGGTTAAATATATGTGACTAGACTATATTTGACCGAGGTTCGATAGATTTTTCAAATACTTAATTTCGTTATACTCGTGATATTGTTGTGACAAGTATGGCATTTATATAAGTATCTTATTTACAAAGGTAATTTAAGTTTGTACATATGTAATAATCAATTATAATTACGTAGCATGAGTGTGTAGCATAAGCGAATAAGGCAAATACGTGTGGAAAGGAAGTTTTAGGTAGTTCTAAAACAGTCCACACAAGGCCAGAATCATGAATTTTTAACAATGAAGGTTTCGGAAGAGAACTTTGATGAATGTAGAGAAAGTTGCTGAATTTCAGCTTTTGTAGATGATGAATCGGTTTGTTCTTTAGAAATCCCATATCTTGTATCTTTATCAGGGAAATTGATACATTATGACGGGTTTCATGTAAAACAAAATTATGTAAGGTTTATAAGATACTTTATAGAGACTATTGTATAACTTACAATGTCTGAGAGATGGGAGAGACGATTGTGCAATTCACAATGTCTAGGAAGTAGATTAGACCATTGTGTAACTCACAATGTTTGAGAAACGATTAAGACCATTGTATCACACAATGTCCGAGAAATATTCGAGACCATTGTGCAACTCACAATGTCTGAGAAATAAATGAGACCACTGTTTCATTTACAGTGTCTGGGGATGTAATAGAGACCACTGTAGCACTTACAGTGTCTTGAAAAATAAATGAGATAATTGTATAAATTACAATGTCTGGGAAATAGGAAAGACCATTGTAATCAGTTACAATGTCTTGGAGGAAGTTTCGTAATTCTAAAATGCACGAGTAGATACATGATTGGGAAAATATGATTGTGCCGTAATGCCTTAGAATAGGCATACGCAGATATGTTTAGTACATCGTTTATATAAAATGATCGAAAGTATGTTAAGTGGATATATATCAATATACTAATATGTTTACGTAGCATAAAATGTCTAAAAGTCACATAATCGTCTGGAGGATGGAAGGCACGGAGAGCGAAAGGCTATAAAATTGTTTTTGTGTAGAAATGGTTATAGTTTAAGTCTCAATTAGACCCGTTTCTTTATAACTATAGCTCTGATACCAATTTGTAACACCCACAATTTCGTGAACGCAGTGGAATTCAAACTGGGTGTTACTTCATGGCACAACAGTTATAACAATAGAAAATGAACTCTAATGGAGTCATTTTAAAAGATTCATCATTCGAATTATATAAATTTCAGAGTTTACAAAATGAGGTCCCAATAGTTTCAAGGTTTACATACTACATTAAATGAGTTTTCGAATGATAATAAAATTTATAGCCTTCTTGAGTATCCGTGCTCTTCCATGCCAGCCTCGTTCATTATGGACCTGAGATACATGATTAAAAGGGTCAACACAAAGGTTGGTGAATTCGTAGAGTTTATAGTTAAATCGTTGAACACAATATTTGTAGTGTGAGCTATAGACTCACACTCATAGTTGAAAACAAAACAGTTATTATTTCACTAACCTCATGCAACCAAAGCGTTAAAATAGACATAATAGTAACATAGAAGCCCTACCAAGGTAATTTGCCATTTACCTCTAGACCTCAAATATAGTGCGTTCGATTGCCTAACCTGTCAATACTAATGGGATTCGTCAAAACAAATAGGCCTATTCATAATATCCGCACTCACTAAGCTAGTGAATAATGGTTCATGATATAGGTACTTTGAACATGGAAATCGTTACTTAGTGACAATAAAAAATAGTCTGGTAAGCATACAGTAGAAAGCAATGTGTTCGAGTAGAAAAAAAATAGCATGTATCCCCCCCACGGGTTTGTAAAATAGTTAAAAAATAGAGAGTGGGGCTACGAACTCACCGTGAGTTATGCTGATTGATGAGTAGTGAAAATGGTAGTCGAGTCGCGAAAGTATCTACGAGCAACCTATAATATGGTATCGTGTCATAGTTTATGGAAAACATACGAGTCTATATATGTCATTTATATTGATCATGATGCTTTATATGGTAGTTTGTGTATGTCGTCTTATAGAAATGGTTTATAAAACATGTTTAGCTTATATATCTCGTACTACCGTTCGGGCAATCATAATTCAGAGGTCATGTAGTAAACGTTCGAGGAGCTTGGACACTTTAATTCGTCAATCTAGCAACTTGTTGATCCGTTTACGCAAATGAAACCCCTCACATGAAGCTCCCTAGTTTTGTAGTGTTCGATATGGAAAAACATATGTTTTGGCCGTTTGATTATGTGACATATAGTTTAAGTGGTTACATGATTTACAAAGTAAGTTTGGTCATGTTCCGTAGGCGGGTTTAAGTTGATTTAGATGTTTTAACAAAAATAGTTTGGTCCTTTGGTTATACAAGTAACTTAAATGGTTTTATAAGTTCTCTTCGTTTCACAAAAGTTACTATTCTGAAGGTCGAATAAACTTAGGAAAGTTTATTTGGAATGAAGATTGTTATTTTTATAAAGTTTATTATGTCTAGTAAGTATGTGATGATATTTGTAAAGTCTCATGGGTTATCAAGGTCGGGAGTAGATCCTTTAGTGAAATTGTTTTGTGTTTGTGTTGTTTTGCTAAGGCTAAGGTCTTGGCTAATGGTCTCGGCTTAGGCAGCCTTGAGTCCTTAGCCTTGGCCTTGCTGTGGCTTTGGTCTCAGCTGCCAAGGCCTTGAGACCTTATCCTTGGCCTTAGCCGCTGCTGTGGTCTCGGCCTAAGGCCTTTAGGCCACTTGGTTTGCCTAGTCGTATAGCCAAATACATAGTCGTGTGACTATATGAAAGCTGATAAAATATGGACAGAAAATGGGCATCGTTTTGCGTTTTCCGGACTCATGCACCTAGGTTTTTGAAGAAAACGTCATTCCGGACAACTTTCGTGTCTGAACTTTTTGACGAATCGGACCAGAAATGCCTCGAAAATCGTGTTTTAGTTTCTGTTACAGAAAAGTATTTTGTCCAGTTTTTCGTTTCAGGTTTGGTAACTTTACTTGGCCGTATCTTTTAAACCATACGGCCGTTATCGGTGATTCAAAAGTCTAGATTCTCAGTTTTATTTCCTCTACCTAATTTTTAAGTGTATATATATATATATATATATATATATATATATATATATATATATATATATATATATATATATATATATATAGTTTGATGTTAAAACTCAATATACTATAAGTATTTTAACTAGTTACTACAACTAAGCTTCTAACAAGTTTTAACTTAAATTTAACATGTAAGTTTTATAAGTTTAAACTTGTTTTTATCAAATTGTACATCATGATCATATATAAAGAGCATATATAGTATAGCATAAACATTAAGACAATTAATTGATGATGTTTAAGGAAACATAAACTAGGACTTACAAGGCTTGGTTTTTGGAAGGAAACTAGAACAAGGAGAGTACTTAGGACAAACTTCCACACTTGAGACCTTCTACTTCTATTGGACTTGTGCTATTCTTTAGTTACTCAAGTGGATTTAAACTTGAGGTGATCACTAAAGAATGCAAGTATTTGTTGTAGCTTTGGAAAGAACTTTGGTACTTGAATAATTCTTGAAGAAAGAAAGCAAGAGAGAGTGTGTTTGTGTTTGGGGTGTGTGGCGTCAAAATGGAGGAGGGAGGAGAGGGTATATATAGTCTCATGAGGAGGTACCAAGGGTGGTGACTCCCCATTCTTGCTAGCTAAGTATTGTGTTGGTGGCTTGATCCTAGGCTTGATTGACACAATATCGCCATATGTCCTAGTTAGTCATTACATGACTCACTAATGGTTTATATATTTCACAAGGGTCTTAGTGACTAAGTTTAGGGGATAAGATGCATTCTTATGTTGTGACTCATCTTACTTGCTAGCTAAGGGTGTGTATGTGTTGCAAGATTAAATAAAACTTAGACATTAAGTTAGTACATGTGTATAGATCATGGACCAAGCTATCACCAAGACACCAAATGTCTTGGTGACTCTTCCTATAGTTGGCCAATATAAGTCTTGGATGATTAGATGATTAGTTTTTTATATTATCTTGTTTTTGGAGTAAGTTTTGGTCCTGGTAATTGCTAACAGTAAGTATTTAAATCACAAAACGTAAAACTGAGTATCGTAAAATTATGAAACTTGTAGAAATAGTTAAACTTATCAATATACTCATTATTAACTTTTAAAATGAGTGCTAAGTTTAATGGGTTGCGTATATGCTGTTAAATCTGAAAACGTAGGTTTAAAACGCGTAACACGTCAAATGTACGAAGTCTGCGTAAAAAAAATGAGAAAAGTAAAATGTAACTTTTATAATATGATTATTATGAACCTAAAAGGTTTATAATGTCTAGAGTGGGCCTAGTCTAGTGTCGGTTGGTGTTAAATATTTTAGAAAGTGTGGTGCGGGTATCGGTTAAGGTTGCGTATAAGTAAAACTGCTTAAAACGCAAGTTTAGTTTCGTAAGTCACAGGGTCTGTTTGGTAACATTTGAATTTAAAATTTAAAAATTTAAAAATTCCATAAATGATTATGAGTGAACTAAAAATTAATCTGATGTGATAAAAACTTTCAGAGTTGGTTTTCGTTATGCGTGGGATGTTTAAATGGTGTTTAGACCAAAACGTAAATTTAAGACACGATTTCTTAATAACTTTTTCGTAAATGACCAGACGAGTGTCAAACTTTCATGTCATCACGGAAATAGGTTAACTTATGAGAATGAAAAATAAAAATACGAGCGTAAATATTAAAAAATACAAGGATGAATAGTAACCTAAAAATACGAAATGTTACGGTGTAAGAGTCTAACATTTTCGGAGTACCAATCAATGTGGCAAGGAGACTGAGGCCGTCATTAGAGAACATAGCAAGGGGAACATCATTGAATTTGACCCACATCGGAATGTTAGTCAAATCCTCTTTGAGGAGATTAGTGTTTAGTGTCCAATTTTTAAGAATGATAGGCACATTTCTAATCATCCATCGCCCATTTTCAAGAACAACTTCAACACCTTTAGGAGTGGTAAACTTAAAGAAAAAGAACCCTTTTGCATTCATCATAACCTTTTGAATACCATACTTAGCCCACGCATTACGCACATAATATAATCAACAACCGGAAAAGCAATACATTTACCAGGAAAATAACCATATAGAGTATTCGCAAATCTGGAGTTTACCTCTTCTACCACTTTTATTGGAACGGAAAGATCCACTTCATTTATTTTTTTGCTACACTCCAGCCTACGAAAGTTAGACTTGTGTTTCTTGAGCTCATTAGACGTAGCACCCGCTTATAAAACCGGCTTCACATTAGGTACACTCCTATTAGTCTTGGTTCGACCATTTGAGAAACTACCCCACCTTTAGGCTGAGAAAGAGTCATACCAAAGTTTTGTGACTTCATAGCAACATTAAAACTCGTATCCATAGGTGTAGGAGCAGCCACATGTGTATGAGGATGTTCACAAGAAGTGTTTGGAACAGAATTAACCTCCTTAACAGACTCACTTGTAGCAGCAGTAGTACGATGCCCAATGTACTTATTACGATCCGTAAAATCATCATTAAGACTCCAAAGACTAGTAGAAGAAGGTGCATGTGAAACCGGCTTCACATGCTCATTATTGACATCTGTGGACCTAATCCCGATTCATTGCTCGGTTTATAATATGTATTTAGTATGTTATGAAATAAGCGTAAAGCCTAAGGGCCGAATACGTTAGATATAAAGTTAATAACCGAATAGCAGTTACATGTATTTACTGGAAGGAATAGTTGTGACTATTCGTGAACAGTCACGATGGTTACTTTATGTATCTATAAATAGGAATGGTCATGTAACAGATATTCAATCTATCAATATACACGATTATATTTAGTAGCTTTTGTATATCTTTGGAAATCAAACGACTAAGGGACAATAGTTGGTACAAGAGCAATCAGGCTCTTTTATTCCAAACACTATGACCGGAAGAATCATTACGCCAACCAGAAAATCTACGAGGGTGGAATTACGGTAACAGGAAGAAGAAAACTTACTTGAATTACAATCCGAAAGAAACCACATCAATCCCACTCCTGAAAGAGGAATAAACCGATTGATGAAATCCATTGAAACCAAATCAACACCTGCGAATATTAGGGCTTCGTTTTTTAATTGATTTGGGAAGAACACTTTTGTTGGGAACGGCTGTTGAAGACGACACAAAAGGAAAAACCCATCAAATTTTGGGATTTAATCAAGAAAACTTCTTGTGGGAGCAGTTCACGAATGACACAGGCAGAAAAGAAAAAAAACCATATATGGGTTTTATTTTACTTCTGTGGGAACAGTTCTAAGAAACGACACAAAAGGAAGAGGAGCACACGGTTTGGGCTTCATCAAAACTAACCAGACTATTTATCTTTGGGCCGACAAGGAATTACGATTTTTTGGGCTTCTATTTGGAATTATGTTTCTTGAAAGAAATACACAATCTACCATTTGCGTGTTACAACACTTTTATCGGATCGACAAAGGAAGGACGCTTCTCTCTAACAATGATTCTTTAAAAGGAATTACTTTCGAGTATCCACAACACTCAGGAAAACCCCAAATTTTTAGAAAGTAAAGATCATACGAATAGAAACCATGTCTAGTGATGACGCCTTAGTAACACAAAAACCCGTTGAACCAATCTCTCACTATCAATGCCCCGTTTTGAAACCGACAAATTACACTGTTTGGGCTATTCAAATCAAAGTTATACTTGAAGAAAATTAATTATGGGAGATGATAGAACCAAAGGCTGATGCACAACCGGATGAGAAAAAGGATAAGGCAACGATTGCCTTCTTATACCAAGCATTGACCGAAGATGTAATACTACAAGTTACGAGATGTAAGACTGCTAAGGAACTCTAGTAGGCGTTAAAAAAGAGTCATGTCGGTGCAGATAAAGTACAGAAAGCACGCTTACAATCTTTGATGATTGGATTTCAAGCACTCCAAATGAGGGAGGACGATACATTGGATGCTTTTACTGCTAAACTAAACGGCTATGCCACCAAGGCAGAAGAATTAGGAAAAACTTTGGATCAACCGCTACTGGTACGAAAACTTTTGGATTCCATGCCGGATTAGTTCATCCAAATTGTGGCATCCATCGAACAAAACAGTGATCTAGACGAGGTTACCTTGGACGAGATCATTGGAAAATTCAAAGCATTCGAGGAAAGAAAAAAACTCCAAAAAGGAGGATGTGAAGAAAGCCAGAAAAATTTACTATTTGCACAAGGTGAACACTCAGGAAGAGGAAGGCGTTTTGGCAATCACGGACGCGATAGATCAAACTCTTCTCAGGGAAACTGGCAAAACAACAGAAATAAACACGACTCGAAAAAGGAAGGCTCAACTCACAAGACAAGAACAAACACAAGATGGAATAAGCAAGTGAGGGACATGAGCAAAGTACAATGTCATAGATGTAGAAAATTTGGACATTTCAAAAAAGACTGCAATCAACTATCGATAATGCAGGAACAATCAAACCTTATCCAAGAAGACGAAGAGCCATCATTATTAATGGCACACAAAACTGAACGCGAAGAAGTACTGTTAAATGAAGGACAATTTCAACCCGGAAAGTATGCTACAACAGATGAAAGCATCTGGTATTTAGATAATGGTGCAAGCAACCACATGACGGGGACAAAAAGTCACTTCAGGGATATTGATGAAAACATAACAGGACGTGTTCGTTTTGGAGATGGATCGTATGTAGAAATAAAAGGAAAGGCTCTGTTTTATTAGAATATATGAATCACGAACAGAAGATTTTATCAGAAGTATACTACATTCCAAACCTCAAAAGCAACATACTGAGTCTAGTACAACTCATGAAGATCGGGCGTAAAGTAGTCATGGAAGGAAAACAACTAACTTTACATGACAATTACAAGAAGCTGCTGATAAAGATTGAAAGATCAAAGAACAGACTTTACAGCATCAAACTGAAGATAGAAACACCCATATGTCTCCTAGAAAATGTAGATAGCCAAGCATGGTTGTGGCACGCTAGATTAGGTTATCTAAACTTTTAAGACATCAACAAAATGACAAAAAAGAATCTAGTGGAAGGAATACCAAGGATAAATAATGCAGGATAGATTTGTGATGCCTGCTTATTAGGGAAACACAGTAGGACTCCATTCCCAAGCCAAGCCAAGTTCAGATGGAAGAAACCTTTGGATTTAGTATATGGAGACCTCTGTGGCCCTATAACCCCAGCCACTCACTCCGGAAAGCAATACATTTTCTTGTTAGTGGATGATTGTACACGCTTTATGTGGGCCTACTTTCTGATATCAAAAGATCAGGCATTTAACACTTTCAAGGAATTCAAACAACAGGTTGAAATGGAAATGAGGAAAAAATTAAGGATGCTAAGAACAGACAGAAGAGGTGAGTTCACATCTAATGAATTCACCAAGTACTGCAAGGAAAATGGAATAGCACGACAGTTAACAGCACCTTACTCACCACAACAAAACGGAGTTGTTGAAAGAAAAAATAGAATAATGTTACCTACAACTAGAAGTATGATGAAGGCAATGAAGTTGCCACTAAAATTTTGGGCGGAAGCAGTGATAACGCTCAAATCTAACATGTTTTTAGGAGCGTTATTGTGGATTTTATGCATATATATTGGTCACTTTTATGAACTTATGGTACTTAATTGAGTATAATTTATGTTTTAGGTTCATGGAAGCTCAAGTACAAGAAAACGAAGAAAAAGTCGAATAAATGATCAATAAACGAAGATTTATGCATGTATGAATAATTCCCGACAAAAAGCGAGTCTCGTGGAATATATTCGAGAAGATAAAGTCATGAAGTTTGTCACTCCAAAGACTCAAGGAATAAAGCACAAGAAGGGAAAAGAGAAAAGAAATGAAGAAAATAAGCTCAAACGAAGAATTATTGGAAGACTCGTTGTTCCCGACACACCTCCACCATTTTGGCCATAACTTGAGCATACGAACTCGGATTTAGTTGATTCAAGCGGCCACGGAAAGCTAAGATAAAAATCTACAGGCTAGAAGAATCCAACCGATCGGTATTGGCCTAATACTGATCGGTATTTGCCTAAAACCGATCGGTATTGACCCGCATCCGATTCGGTTGGCTGAAACTGCCTTCTCCAAGTTATTTTTAATGCTTATTTAAGTGCCATCAAGCCTCATGTCCGATCATGTGCCTTCATTAACTCATAAACCTGCACTTTTATGACCCTTTGTGCCCAAGTTATTTACTTGTTGGCTAAGGGTGGCTTCTACCTATAAATAAGACTACTTTGGCATGGTTTTAGGTGTGAAATTCTAGCCTCCACCCTTAAGGACGAATTTTCACCAACTATTATCAACCCCAAAAGACCAGAAACCTCTGCCATTTCCAGAAGTAGTGCTCAAGTGCTTGACAAAGTGTTCGGGTGTAATTTTCCGGCTTGGTTAGAAGTTGTAGTTGATTGGAGGCTTGAAGGTTGCTATAATCCTTCACCTTTGCCTATTGTAATTCATACTTTGAGTAAACCTTGTTACTTTTCTATTTCAAGTTGTTTGTTATTGATATGATTGTTGAGATTTTGTGTTTGATTGAAATAATGATTATGTCTTAATACTTGTTTGGTTTATATGATAACTTGTGATAATAGGATGTTTGGATAATATTAGTGTTTGTTTGGATTATGATGATAACATCATATTTGGTTAAATTGGATCTTGTCTTGTTTATTGCTTTGATTAATTATTGTTGAGTCTATATGTCGAAAGGATTCTCAATAGTGGTTGATTTCAATTCATTAGTCGACGAATGTTTTGGTCTTGTACTTTGTGACGATTGTATGAGAAACTTAATAAACATAACAAGTAAAGGTTTAATTTGGATTAAAGGTCGAAAGGCATCTTTTGAATATGTGTTCTAATCATTATTTTTCAAGTAAATGGAACTTCACAAATTGATGACATCAAAGTTATGGGGTCGAAAGAACTCTTTGTTTGTTGTTGGTTTAGGCATGAGTTTTATGACATGACCAATTGATTAAAGCTTATGTATATTTGATTTATAAAACACTAGACTATTATAATTGGTTCTATAGGCCGAAAGGATTACCAATGATAATATGTTTTCCAAACTAGTAAAGGCTTACACCAAGTCCTAGTAAAGGCTTACACCAAGTTCTTACTAACTTGTTATCATTGCCAAACATGTATGTTCTTTGTGTGCTTGTTCTCATATTGCTTTTCTTGTTGGTTTGATCTGTGACAATCATAACCATCAACTTGTTACTTTCTTAAACAAACAAACGACACTTGAGTGCAACCAAATCTCTTGGGACGACCTTGACTTACCAAAACCTATACTACAAATGACCAGGGTATACTTGCCCGAATGTGTTCCTAGTTAATCTGTAATTCTTGTTATAAATTTAAAACCTCGTGCGAACGCATCAAGCAGTCAGACACGCCGTCTACATACGAAACAGGGTTCCTACAAGAGCCTTGGTGGATAAGACTCCATATGAGGCACTCTACAACAGAAAACCTAATATGGAAAAACTAAGGATATTTGGGTGCACAGCTTATGCCAAGGTAACAATACCTCATTTACAGAAGCTGGATGATAGAAGTATACCCATGATTCACTTAGGTGTAGAGGAAGGATCAAAAGCATATAGGTTATATGATCCAGAAAAGAAGAAGAAACATGTGAGCAGGGATGTGAAGTTTATGGAAACAAAACCATGGAAATGGGATAACAGCAGAGAGGAAACAAGTACACAAGACTCCGATAGGACAAGCTTTGTGGTAGGAGGAATCGACGATGGAAATTCTACATCAGTCAACTCGGAAGGAAATGCTTATCAGGATCAGGAACCAACTAGTTACCCCACCTACATATACTGACAACCCACACTCTGAGGAGGAACATGCTACTATTAGTTCATTAAGGAACTCAGAAGAAAGATTTGATGATACACCAGTACGAGGTTTCAAATATTTGAATGAAGTATATTCATATGCACCGGTAGTTGAAACTAAAAGTCTGCTACTTACGGAAGAGGAACCACGTAACTACAGGGAAGCATCAACAGATAAGAAATGGGTTGAGGCCATGGAAACAGAACTGGATTCAATTAACAGGAATAACACATGGACTCTTACTACTTTGCCTACAGATCATAAGGCAATAGGACTCAAATAGGTTTTTAAGACCAAGAAGGATGCGAAAGGAGAAATCATCAAATACAAAGCAAGGCTAGTAGCAAAAGGATATGTGCATGAACAAGGAATAGACTTCAACGAAGTATTTTCACCAGTTGCACGCATTGAGACAATTCGTTTAATCCTAGCACTGGCTGCATACTATGGATGGCAAGTACATCACCTGGATGTCAAATCAGCATTTTTACATGGAGAATTGAATGAAGAAGTCTATGTTACACAACCTGAAGGTTTCATAAAACCACGAAGTTCAGGGAAAGTTTACAAGCTCTCAAAGGCACTATATGGTTTAAGGCAAGTACCACGAGCTTGGAATATGAAGCTTGATCAAACCTTAAGGTCATTGGACTTTAAGAAATGTAATCTCGAACAAGCAGTTTATACAAAGAGAAGTAAGATGTCCACACTAATAGTTGGAGTTTATGTTGATGATCTGATAATCACGGGCACTCCAAAGAAGGAAATAGACTTGTTCAAATCTCAGATGGAAGAAAAATTTGAGATGAGCGATCTAGGATTGTTGGCTTATTACCTCGGGATAGAAGTTACTCAGACAGGAGGAGAGATTGCAATCAAGCAAACATGTAACATCAACAAGATCTTACAGGATGCTAGTATGATGGAAAGTAATGACACAAAGATACCTATGGACCCGGGAACTAAGTTGGTCAAGGCAGAAGATGGAAACCCAGTTGACGCAACTTATTACAGAAGTTTAATTGGATGTCTCAGGTATCTACTACACACTAGACCAGATCTAAGTTACTCAGTTGGAATACTCAGCAGATTTATGCAAGAACCAAAGGATCACCATTTGAAGGCGATAAAGCAAGTAATCCGGTATATCAAAGGAACCAACGAGCATGGTATTATATACAGAAAAGATGGCGGCTGCAAAATTACAGGTTATAACGACAGTAGTTATGGAATCAACACTGACCAAGGAAAATGAACAACTGGAATAGTATTCTACTTTGGAGAATCACCTATTACCTGGTGCACTCAGAAACAACCAACAGTAGCACTCTCATCATGTGAATCAGAATTCATGGCAGCTACTGGAGCAGCACATCAGGCTTTATGGTTAAAGCGGCTACTTAGTGAAATAACGGGTTAGAAGGAGGAAAGAATAACATTGAAGGTTGATAACGTTTCAGTGATAGTGTAAAACCCAAAAATTCGTAATCGCATTTTATTTGATAATTTGAACTTAACCTAAGTCTAATTAATAAGAAAATAATATTAAGCCTTATGATATAAAATATGTGCATATTGTAAATTTTATCCTAAGTAATTAAATATAACGTATCCTAACATAAAATAGAATGACACACTCTTTTGCTGTAAACAAGCTCACACGTTTTCTTTTCATCTTGGAGAACCGATTACACATTTTAAAGGCTTCACATATTTCTTTGGGTGATAAAGACCAATGAGAATAACATTGTTCATTTAAAAGATATGCAAGATATTTCATTCCATATTATTCCACACGACATTCCCCTGTTTCCTCTCAAATATCATACGTTTTCCCTTTGTCCCTCTCCCTCCCAAGAACGACAACCAGAAACCCTAAACAAAAAAAAACAAAAAAAAAAAAAAAAAAAAGAAAAGAAAAGAAAGAAAGAAAAAAACCAGGAAACTAAGCCTAATCTCATTCGTTTGCTGCCGAGATTCAAGTGGAAGAAGATAACAAGTTGGTGTCTATTGTTGCAGCTTTGGTGATCGATTCTGTGTCAAGTCATTGTAGCCCTAGTGTGATTATGGTGGTGTTTGTGTTCTTTTCTTTTGGCCCGTCCCTAATCCAGCCAAGGTACATCGACAATCATCTTTGACATATACAACATACGACTAAAAGTTAATCTGGTTTGAAATCGTGTGTCGTGTGGGTTCTTTTGATGTCGAGTCTGCCCCCTTCTCATGTCGACCTATAACTCTTAGAAGCCCTAATTACCGTCATTAAAACCTGCTTATAAACATTAATTGCATACTTAATATGGCTAACTAAAAGTGAAAACCCTAGGCTAATTTAATAAGGGTCGATTAGGGTTAAAAAGGGGTTAGGGTTTGTTGTGATTTTATGTGTAACAGGCTATTCAGAATTTGGGTCGGGTTTAAAGGGGTCGAAATTGATGATGACAATGTGTTTTTCCAAGATTTTTGAGTCTAAAACTAAGTTCAGGTTGTGTACTATCTGTATATAAAATTTTATAATTTTTGGAGGTCGGGTAGGTGACTTTTTGAATTTTAGAACATTAGATGTCAATCCTGAGTTTAGGAATCTGGAAATTCAACTGGTGTTTTTGAATTTTAATTTCCAAAAAGTGAGGAATTAGGAGGTCACATTTTACAGGTAGAATACTTAGGATGTATAGGACTTACTGGAATTTTTATAGATTTTTATGAAGGGTTATAATGTGGTAAGCAAATGTAAACTTTCTGGGTGTGTGTGCAGTTATCTTTTTGGGCAGGTTTTGGAAAATGATTTTTGAAATGGTACTATCATTTTGAAATAAAATCTGAGACAATTACAGTAAGTGCCCAACATGTATAGGTAAATATTTGAGCTTCCCAGTAAACTCTTAAGTATGGTGTAAAATTCATAAATATCGGGACCAGAATTAGATAAAATCTGAACTATATTGCAATTTAAGAATTTAGTGTAACCTAACCTCATTTAATGTGTTTTGACCTAAATAACATTTGTAACGTTAACACGGATACTCTTAAACATGTGTTAACCCACTTTCGACCTAACCCTATATTTAATTGATTTTGCTTAATCTCTAAATTGGTTATCAATGTAAATTAAATACGATATAAACCCTAATTAACTATTTATTATACTTAAACCCTAACTTTGTTATATATTGATTTTAAGTTCTTTTAAACCCTAAACTTAACTGATTATCATTTCGAAACCCTAATTTGACCAATTAACGGGAAGTTACTAAAGTGGTAAGTTACTAAAAATGGAAAGATACTAAAAATAGAAGGAAACCCTAAATAAATATAATAAATGAACTGATAAATAATAATTGATCCATAATTCGTGTAGATTCTCTAAAGAAGGACTGATTTCCATCCATGTGTTCATTTCATTTCATTTCCTTTCATTCACGTTAAGGTACAGATATTCCACCCTTTTTCAGTAAGGGTATCTCATGACTTTGATTCTTTGATATTTTCTATTCATTTGGTTATTCTGCCTTTTAAGATTGATTAGTTGTTCTTTCTGGTGACTTCAATATCTCTATTAGAACCATTTGATGCTTTGTAACCCATTTAATATTACAACTTCATGTGAAAACCTTTCTTAAATATATCATGAAAATGTTTTGAGAAAAAAATGTTTTAAAATGATTGATATGAAACCAAGGCAATATTACTTTTATATGAAGGTTTAATGACTTTGATGAAAACTGCTTTTAAAAGAATACGTTTATGAAAACAGTGTTTAAATGATTTTCACAATTACCTAACCTATTTGTACTCTATCTTTTCCTTAAAGATTTCTCATGATTTGTACTCTATTTCATTTACCGTTTTGCTATTCTGATTTATGATCCACATTTGATTAGTATGCATTTGCTATTCTGTTGATATGATTTATTCAGTTGGTATTATCATGTTGGATAATCGATAATTATCCTTTATGCTTTATTTGTATCATCTGTTTCATTCTATTGCCCATATTTGTAGCCAGTCATGGGGAGTCCATGGCCTTGCCATTGATAAACCAATGGTATTGACACTATCTGTGGAGGTGGGTTTTAGTCCACAGCGTTCCCACTTATGCTATATAGTAAACATGGCAGCCATATTTATTATTATTATAATAACGTACGTATGCACAGTCTCGAACTTGTATATGTATATAAGATTTGTAGGGAGCGTATGGATGCATCCTAGGTACTTTGTTTAGTTCAGTTATTTGGTGAATGGATTGTGTTTATGCCATACACCCCATTTCACACTAGTACTATTGGAGTCTGCAGCTCCTGTGTATAATTTGCTATGATATGATATATGTTTGTTACTCGGGCATTTCCTTTTTATGATTGTTATCCATTTCATATTCCTTGTTATGCTTTGATTCCATTATCATGTATTCCATATTTCATTGATATCTTGTTCAGCAGGTTCTTGTGGTTCCGTCTCACTTATCCGTTCATTTTACTACTTATTGAGACTTATATCATTTTATCCAGCAGATCCTTATGATTTCACTTCAGTTATTATTTTGCTTTAGTTATCCATTTGTATATATCTGTTCACTGGGCTTTTTAAGCTCAACCGCATTTTCTTTTCCTGCGGCAGGTTCTAAGAGGGAGGCTGGGATTCGAGTGATGAGTGCCTAGGAGCTCTTAGTGGAACGCTTTGATAGCTTCCCATGGATTACAGATACATTTAGAGCTTTTCTTTTGGACTTAGTTTGTATTTTCGTATTGAAGATGTAATGTTCGTATATAGTACTTTATCTTTTTCTTAGAATACCTTTGTAAACATTGTATCATTAAAGTCCTCTGCTTGCGTATGTTTTGTTTGACGCCATAAATGTGACATTTGACCTGTTCTCGGATGGAGGTGTTACAATTATGGTATCAGAGCAAAGGCTTCGACTTGTAGTACATAAAATCATGACTTGTGAATATTAGGCCCTTAGGTTTGCACTATAAGAGCTTATGAAACAACCTTTGAGAATTTGCCTTAGGATTTCGACTCTGGAGGAACTTAAGATATGACCGATGAGGATTGGGTAGACTATGTGATAAGACATTTGTTAGATATATTGCTTCCGCATCACTTAAATTCGTGCCCCTACTTTTTTGTTAAGCCCTTTAAGAGAATTCTTTCTTGAGATTTAGGAAACTTATCATATTGCTCAGCATGATTTTAGTGACCAATTAAGTTTAGTGATGCGCGTGTGTGTAGTGCTCTAATTTATACCCACGGTATGTTGTTGTGGTTTTAGCAGTATTCAAGTTTTAAATTTATATTTAGCCGACTTATCAGTAACACATACACTTTAACGAGCAGTGTACCCGGTCAGTATGAATATAATGGTAAGTAGAGTGTCGATCACTAAGAGTGGAACGCATTATCTAGTCATTCTAATCAGTATTTTAATATCTTAAGTTAGCTATACAACCTAATCTAACGCAAGGGGGTTTCAGCCTGAGAGACTGGCACAGTTTGGTTATGATTAAATATAAACTAAACTAATAGGCACGAATCAGCGATTAGCACACACGTACACAGATAAATACTTGAGACAATAAGAAGACCTGTCCTGATAGTTAAGTAGCTTGTCACTTGTTTTATTGCTAGTTTTATATGAAGTGTATAGTTCGATGCAACGCACCGAGATTAATCCCTTTCTCGTTGGCTCTAATCTTATCGGCGAGTAAACCCTTAATGATTACTTATGTCTATCCTACTTACCTTTTCTTCCTACTTTTCTACAGACGATAGAATGCATAGGCGATAAAATAAATAGGCGAGGAAGGGGCATGGCGACCCAAGCAATGCTCAGCTAGACACAGAGGTTATCAATGCACTAATAAAAGTCACCAAAGACATCAACATATAAACTTTAATTAATGGGAAAGCAATTTTAAGGGGAGTTGAAGTGCATGATTAAATCAATGACACAAGCCCATCAATCCTGATTAATTAAAGTGTACTAATACAATAAAACAAAACTACTTAATGAATTGAATACATGCAGGACCTTCTTACAGCTCTGTATCTTTGTTCAAGGTGTGTCTTGTGCTGCTACTTCGTCTGAATTCGTCCTAGGGTTTCTTCGGTCTTTCTGTTTAGCTAAATTATCCCACTCTCAAATTCGTCTGACTTTGGGTTATTTATAGTTTCTGTCTGAGGGCTAGATGCGGCGCATAGGATAAGTAGATGCGGCGCATTGACTTAACTTCGCGTGGGGTCTAAGATTAATATATTCAGGAATATTCGTACACCGCCAGAAGATGCGGCGTAACTCCATTCTTAGATGCGGCGCATGTCCTTGCTGTCTTGGATCGTAGCTTGTGAAATCTTGATGGTGATGCGCCGTATATAATAAGTAAGATGCGGCGTATCTGGAGCAGAATAATCTTGATCTTGTACATTTCAGTAGACTCTTAACTTCTTGCTTGTTTTGCTCCATAATTAGTCCAAAATCACCAAGTTTCACATAATACTTGTTTTTACCTGAGAATTACAAAAGTAAACATTAAAGTATCGATTCTTTCAGATAATATAATAAAACAAGTCAAATAAATAGGATAAATGATGATAATAAAATGTACTTATTTGAGTTCATCAAATATCCCCCCACTTGAACTTTACTTGTCCCCAAGTAAACCTTAGAATTAATCTTATGAAAATGTATCCTAAAAGATGTTAGGATTTATTTTTATATTTAAGCATGTATTCATTTTGTCATAATCACACAACCAAACACTTAACGAATTAGAAGTAAAATAAAATATATTGATAAAAGCAAATCTAATTGTTTAACTGTCCAGTCGTGATGAATATTCTATCATAAGCTTGGCAAGTATACGCATCTCCTCCACTAAAGCCAAGGAATAACAAGTCTAAAACGGTAAAAAGGGTTTGTAGGTTAAGGGTTAATCATTCTTCTTAATCTCTATCGATCTCAAATTCCAGAAAAGGCGACAAAATCACAAATACATGATCGAATCCACGAACACGATACTTGCAATTGCTCAAATCCTTAACTCGAATAGGCTAAAGATAGGACCAAGTAATCTTTACCAATAATATTATATCAAAAAGGGCGACAAATCATAAATACATAGCCGAATCCACGACTATGATACTTAAGATTGCTCAAATCCCTAATCTCAATAAATCAAATTTTTGGATAAAGAAATGATATAGGGCATGGATAATATTTGGGATACAAATTGGTGTAAAATGAAAAATAAACAAAACAGATAAATTAAAATCCTAAGTGTGGTTAATCACTATCCCAACCATCCCATGAATAAGACTCATATCACTGAATAACTCACGCTTTAACACTTGAAACACACGCTTTAGGTAGACACGAATTATACTCAACAAGGTCTCAATCAAAGAATAACCTTAGTTGGCGTTCTCATAACGTCCAACTCCCATTCAATCCATAAATATAATATACAACAACTAGTGGTGATATCGACCACTTAATACAAAACCTTACATAAGTTGGTTAAAACAAACTTCCAACTTTTCCTTTTCTTTTTCTTTTCTCATTTTTTCGATTTTTTTTTTTTTTTTTTTTTTTTTTTTTAACTTGAAACATAAACATAGATGTGTAAAATTTCACCACATCACTATAACGATAACTCTGGATAATCTTTCCATACTTTTCATAACTTCAGAAATAACGATAACAGTGAAAGTAGTAAACACACGAAAAATAAACTCAAAGATATACAATATTTACTTTCACTCCAATTGCATTGTGCAATTTCCCGACCTAACCATAGATAATGAATTACGCACGCGAACACAGGTAATGTAAGGAAACACACTTTGCCTAAAGCAATTAACCAACCATGGATTTTAATCTACAGGGTAGGCTAAGGTGTAAGGGTGTAACGAAACATTATAACAAAGGTGTAAGAAACGAAAGGAATGGCTCTGAGTGTTTTTCTAGGGGTATCTTACTCTAAAAGTGAGAGTAACAAAAGGGTTTATACGGGGGTTAACTAACCAGTGTAGTTAGCTAATATCACATAACATATAAAGGCTATTTGGGTGTAATCCTAGAAATTTACCAATTTAGACAAGTCATTCCAATTATATAAATAATACTTATTATGGTGGTCTCGAATAGTATACAAGCCAAGTTCTAAAGTTTACAAGTCACCGGCACACTCATAGATTTTTGAATTTTGAAAAGTTCACAATTTTTGAAAATAATGTTATGTGTGCAGCTATGTAATTTAGACTTTAAACAAAATCATGTTAAAAATTTTAAATTTTGATATATTAAGCACATTTTAAGCATATTTTAAAAAAGTTAAGGACAAGTAAGTGTTCTAATTCTCCAATCCCCCCACTTAAGTTAAACAACGTCCTCGTTGTTTGTAACAAAGATTAAAA
Organism: Artemisia tridentata subsp. tridentata; assembly: GCA_021014915.2. Lineage (NCBI taxonomy): Eukaryota > Viridiplantae > Streptophyta > Magnoliopsida > Asterales > Asteraceae > Artemisia > Artemisia tridentata. The sequence continues at coordinate 121,984,910 of CP139506.1, forward strand.
ACTGGAAATTAAAAGAATTAGAACAGAAAAACTCCCCTGAGATTTACTCGGTATGATCCTCCATTATTTGTATAAGAGCAAAAATCATCTTTCTTGTGGATGATAACGTTAAAGCTTCATATTTGGTGTATCCACAGGAAATGCAGGAATCTATAATACCATCAAGACTTAAACACACCAGAGTTAAGAAAGTTCAAACTTGCATAATACATTAGTAGTTAGCAAAAATAAAACTTAAAAATTAAAATGAAAATCATCAGGTCAGTCGATACGCCGTATCTTATGGAAGAAGATGCGCCGTATCGATCCTGGAATAAGTACGAATCAGAATAGAAGATGCGTCGCATCCTTTACCAGGGATGCGCCGCATTAAAATACTGACAGAAAGTTTTAAAGTTAAAGATAAAAATGCAGAATATAAAGTAAGATATGACCAGTGCAGGCGATGCGTCGCATCTTAGGAATGACATGCGCCGCATCTCCTACAGGCCTGACAGACTCAATACAAAATTAGAAAATAAAATAAAATAAAAGATAAGCATGGGTTGCCTCCCACGAAGCGCTTGTTTTTGTTCGAGTCACGAGCCTGACTCCACCCTTATTTACTGTGTATTAAGGTGTTGTTCCCCCCACTTGGGATCAAGTGCGGGTGATAATAGCAATAAACACGAAAAGAGTGTAAATTTGCTAGTAAAGATGGAAGAAATAAATAAAGATCATACCTTGGCAATATATGTATATCTTTCCTATTCTTACCCGGTTTGGTTGATAAATTGGATGACTTGACCATTCCATCTGAAAGAGTAGTGTGTTGAGGAAAAATGAGTCTCCTTTCTTCTTGGTTAGTCTCTTTGGTAGTAAGGCATCCCTTGTCTTCCGCAGAAGATGAGAAAGGGTCTTTGGCAAGTAAAAGTTCGAGTTCCTCAATAACCTTCATAGGGTCGAAATCATCATCTTCATCAATCATATCAATGTTTAAGAGCTCATCACCAAATTCTTCCTCGAGCTCCACCAAAAACGGGTTGATCACAGGTGCTTCATGTGCTTCAATAGGTAGTGTAATAAATTTGACCTCATCATTCTTATGTTTTGCAACCTGTTTAGGAAAAGTAGCAAGATTATTAGTAACGGGATTAATAATATTAAATAAATTTGTACCACTTTGTGTTGTAAGTGACTCCAATTCATCTTGTGAATCTCCATCTTTAACTAGTGGTCTTGCAATTTCAGCATTGTCCCGAACTTCATCCTTAAATAAGTAATCCCAGATTTCTTCAAAATCCCTCGTTGGGTCAAAATCTGGTTGAGGTATGTCATCATAAACTATGGCGTCAAATGGTTCGAAATCAAAATTAGAATACTTTTCATCTTCATCCGTTGGATTGTCTAATGGTGGTAATACGATTGCAGAATATTCTTCAACGTAAGGTTCCGTATACACATCATCTTGTGCAATCTTCGGAGAAAAAGTACTATCAATAACAATTGCCGGAATTGGTTTCACGGTATATGAATCTTCTTCATCATCATTTGACATACACCAAGTGTGTTGAAATGGCAATTTGTTTCTTTCTTTCCTTGACTTAACCATTTCCAGCAGCAAGTATTCTTCCATTGTAATATCCGGATCGTCCATCTTCCTGAAATAAAACTTACTCGTGCAAAAGAAGAGTGAAACGATCAAAGTAAAATAAAAGTTGCTGATATCTGCTGATGATGCGCCGTATCCTATAAATGGGATACGTCGTATCTTAGTACGTTAAAACTAATCAGACTTTTACTCAGAAAGCAGATACGCCGCTTATGATTTTAGAATGCGCCGTATCAGTTTAATTTATCAAAAATCTATTATACTTATTAAAATTAAATGCGTCGTATTAACAAAAGTTAATGCGCCGTATTTTCGTTACGTTTCAAAATACAAGATTTTTGATTCAGAAGATGCGCCGTATCGATAGAAATCGATGCGTCGTATCTGTTTAATAATTCGAAAACTGTTTTTAATTAAAATAATAGATACGCCGTATCTGCAAAAACAGATGCGCCGTATGGCGTTATCGTTTAGAAAAATTTCTTATTAAAAACAGAATACGCCGTATCTTGGGGAAAGATGCGTCGTATCGAATTTATTAAACGCGTTGTATATTATAAAAATTAAACACAATACGCCGTATCTAAGAAAATAGATGCGCCGTATCGTTTGAATTAGCTCAGTACAATGATAGCAGAATACGGAAAAACAAAAATAAAAACAAATGAAAATAAACAAAAAATAAAAACACACAAAAACAGAAAATATGCAAAATAATACAATGAATGCAAATTAACCTAATATACAACAGAGTTAGCGGTTAGAATTAAAATTAAAAACCTAATTAAAATACTAATCAAATTAACAGATAATAACAATTCACTCCCCGGCAACGGCGCCAAAAACTTGGTGCGCGTGTGTGTAGTGCTCTAATTTATACCCACGGTATGTCGTTGTGGTTTTAGCAGTATTCAAGTTTTAAATTTATATTTAGCCGGCTTATCAATAACACACACACTTTAATGAGCAGTGTACCCGGTCAGTATGAATATAATGGTAAGTAGAGTGTCGATCACTAAGAGTGGAACGTATTATCTAGTTATTCTAATCAGTATTTTAATATCTTAAGTTAGCTATACAACCTAATCTAACGCAAGGGGGTTTCAGCCTGAGAGACTGGCACAGTTTGGTTATGATTAAATATAAACTAAACTAATAGGCACGAATCAGCGATTAGCACACACGTACACAGATAAATACTTGAGACAATAAGAAGACCTGTCCTGATAGTTAAGTAGCATGTCACTTGTTTTATTGGTAGTTTTATATGAAGTGTATAGTTCGATGCAACGCACCGAGATTAATCCCTTTCTCGTTGGCTCTAATCTTATCGGCGAGTAAACCCTTAATGATTACTTATGTCTATCCTACTTACCTTTTCTTCCTACTTTTCTACAGATGATAGAATGCATAGGCGATAAAATAAACAGGCGAGGAAGGGGCATGGCGACCCAAGCAATGCTCAGCTAGACACAGAGGTTATCAATGCACTAATAAAAGTCACCAAATACATCAACATATAAACTTTAATTAATGGGAAAGCAATTTTAAAGGGAGTTGAAGTGCATGATTAAATCAATGACACAAGCCCATCAATCCTGATTAATTAAAGTGTACTAATACAATAAAACAAAACTACTTAATGAATTGAATACATGTAGGACCTTCTTACAGCTCTTGTATCTTCGTTCAAGGTGTGTCTTGTGCTGCTACTTCGTCTGAATTTGTCCTAGGGTTTCTTCGGTCTTTCTGTTTAGCTAAATTGTCCCACTCTCAAATTCGTCTGACTTTGGGGTATTTATAGTTTCTGTCTGAGGGCTAGATGCGGCGCATAGGATAAGTAGATGCGGCGCATTGACTTAACTTCGCATGGGGTCCAAGATTAATATATTCAGGAATATTCGTACACCGCCAGAAGATGCGGCGTAACTCCATTCTTAGATGCGGCGCATGTCCTTGCTGTCTTGGATCGTAGCTTGTGAAATCTTGATGGTGATGCGCCGTATATAATAAGTAGGATGCGGCGTATCTAGAGCAGAATAATCTTGATCTTGTACATTTCAGTAGACTCTTAACTTCTTGCTTGTTTTGCTCCATAATTAGTCCAAAATTGCCAAGTTTCACATAATACTTGTTTTTACCTGAGAATGACAAAAGTAAACATTAACGTATCGATTATCACAGATAATATAATAAAACAAGTCAAATAAATAGGATAAATGGTTATGCCTTCCACTATATGAGTTTTATTTTCTGATTCCGACCTTAACCTCTGATTCGTTTGTTAATCATTTAGATGCTTCTTCGACCATTATGAGGATTCTGATGACCATGATGTGTTTAACACATTCTGTGATATCTCTTGCTTTTGCTAATCATACTAAGGTTCCCTCTACACTATTAAGTTATGCCTTAACCCTTTCCATTCCTATGAGAAATCTAGTGGTGAGTAACCACGAGTATAGGAAACTATCTATTTCGTTCTGACAATAGGATTCGTTCTACTAAATTATTTCCTTTGGAAGTAAACAGTTTCGATGTCATTCTAGTATGGACCGGCGGACTAAACATTTAGATGCTAACTACTGTCATACTACGTCCCACCTTTGGCGTTTTGAACAATCCTGAATTCCTTACTATGATTTCCGACTGATTAACTGTTGTTATCATTACTACCCTAAAAATTCGTACATTATTCTTCGCAGTTGTGAAGGTTTTTCTAGCACCTATTTAATACACCGTTGGATGGATCTTCCCTTGAGAGCCATTTTGCCATCTGAATTTTTGTGATGTAATTCCTAAACGAACCACCAAGATTTCCGCCTGAATGTGAAGTTTATATGTCATGGTACTAAGAGATTGTTTAGTCACGACTCGACGTGAAATATGATACCAATAAAGGCATTATTATATGATACAAGTATTATGACGCCTGATCAACGTGATAATACAAACATCATATAACTTGAACTTATTGGGAGCATAAGATATCTTGAGAAGTGCCGGAACAGTAAGGTCTGATGAGACAGAACTCTATCCGTATGGAACGATGTGTTGCCTGAATCTGAAACTCCATATTTAATGAAACCATTTAGATAGGAAGAACTGAAGGAGCAACTTGTAAGTGGTTTTAATTGTCCGAGTACACCTCCATGGACTACCCCGGTTTTATTTGTAAAGAGGAAAGATTGTAGTAGGAGATTATATGTTGACTTCTGGAAGCTGAACCGTATTGCTGGTAGAAACCGTTATCCACTACCTCGAAACGATGATGTATCTGATCAATTTAGGACGCGAATTTTTCCTTTAGGTGGATTTATGGCTTGAAGATATTCCTAGAACTGCCTTTCGTATTCGTTACGGCCACTACGAGTGTTAGTGATGCCAACAGTATTGGCTAATGCTCTGACTGTTTATGGACTTGATGAATCGTGTCTTTCGTGAGTACTAGGACAAATTTGTCATAGTATGACATCTTGGTGTATTCAGAAACGAAGGGAAACATGAGGATCATTTTCGTATTGTGTTAGAAACGTTGCGTTAGAAGAAGCTTTAAACAAAATTCTCGAAGAGTGGTATTATGGTTGGGACAAGAGACGTTCTTAGTAGATGGTATCATTTTGGATCCTGCGAAGATTGGGATTATCACTAAATGGTCAAGACCGATGACAGTTACTGCGGTTAGAACCTTTGAGTTTTACAGATGGATTGTGAAAGATAAACACAACTGGCGTTATTGTTGATGAAGCATATAAGAAGAGAGGAGAAGTTTAGTTGGGATGAGGAACAAGAACTGAGTTTGAAGAGCTGAAACAGGAATTAGCTTCTAGGTGGGTACCAATTTTGGGAATGATTTCTAGAAGAGACTTGGTTATACACTTGTGCAGCACGGGAAGGATATCGCTTATGCATCAAGACAACTAGAACCATAGGAAGCGGAATATCCAACACATAACTTGGAGTTGGCAGCAGTGATCGTGTCAGAGATTCGCGTTTTACTTCACAGTTCCAGGGAGAATTACAGAGGGCTTGAGGAATCAGACTCAAGTTAAGATTTCTTTTCACCCTCAGATAAATGGACAGAAGGAATGAACTAATCGGACTTTATAAGATATGTTAGGATCCTGTACGTTGGTAGGGATAGAAGTATAAAACAACTTTTGTTGGAAGGGGACTAAATAGCTGCTTATTGAAGATCCGGAGTTGATTATAGTGACTGAAAGAATAGTTACCGTGGTTGATGAACTCAAATAAGTACATTTTATTACTATCATTTATCCTATTAATTTGACTTGTTTTACTATATTATGTATGAGGATTGATACTTAATCGTTTACTTTTGTAATTCTCAGGTAAAAACAAGCATTTGGTGAAACTTGGCGATTTTGGACTAATAATGGAGCAAAACGTGCATAAAGTGAAGAGTCTACTGAAATGAAGAAGATCAAGACTAATCTGCTCCAGATGCGCCGCATCTCACTATCAACATGCGCCGCATCTCTATCAAGATATCACCAGATACGATCCAAGATACAAGAGGACATGCGCCGCATCTAATAAAGAGTTACGCCGCATCTTCTGGCGGTGTACGAATATTCCTGAATATTATAATCTTGGACCCCACGCGAAGTTACGTAGATACGCCGCATCTACTTAGTAGATGCGCCGCATCTTCCCTCAGACACAAACTATAAATACCCCGTAGACCAGAGGAGATAAAAAGATTCGGAAGTTCGAAAACCTAAAGACCGAACAGAAGAGAAGGACGAATTCAGTCAAGAAGGCAGCACAAGACACACCCAAATCGAAGATACAAGAGCTGTAAGAAGGTGCTGCATGTATTTAATTCATTAAGTAGTTTTGTTTTATTGTTTTAGCAAACTTTAATTCATCAGGATTGGTGGCTTGTGTAATGTGACAACGGAAAGATTGCACTCCCTTTAATACTTGCTTTCCCATCAATTAAAGTTTATATGTTGATGTCTTTGGTTACTACTTATTAGTGCATTGACCACCTCTGTGTTTATTAGTGGCTTGCGGGCACCCGACTGCGGGACAAGGTGTGGCTCCCACGGTTGTTTCTAAATTGATCACTTAGGAATAACTTTTAGACATAAGTCGTCATTAAGGGTTTACTCGCCGATAAGAATAGGACCAACGAGAAAGAGTTAATTACATACACTTCATATAAAGCTATCAATAAAACAAGTGACAATCTACTTAATCATAAGGACAGCCCTCTTATTGTCTCTAGTATCTATCTGTGTACGTGTGTGCTACTTGCTGATTCGTGCCTATTTGTTTATTTTATTATTTAATTGCAAACAAAACTGTGCCAGTCTCTCAGGCTGAAACCCTCCTTGCGTTAGGATATTAAAATACTGATTAGATTAACGAGATTATACGTTCCACTCTTAGTGATCGACACTCTACTTACCATTATCTTCATACTGACCGGGTACACTGCTCGTTAAGTGTGTGTGTTATTGATAAGTCGGCTAAATATAAATTTAAAACTTGAGTAGGCATTAAAACTGCTAAACCGCAACGACACATCACGCGCATCAAGTTTTTGGCGCCGCTGCCGGGGAGTGAATTGTTATTATCTGTTAATTTGATTAGTATTTTAATTAGGTTGTTTTTCTTTTTATTAGATTAATTGCATCATTGTACTATTTTGCATATTTGTTGTATTGTGTGTTATTTGTTTGCTTTTGTTTTTATTTTTGTGTGTTTTATTTTTGTTTCGTGTGTTTTATTTTTTGTTTTTATTTTTCGTATTTTTCTGTTCTGCTATCGTTGTACTGTGCTAAATCAAACGATACGGCGCATCTGATCTCTCAGATACGGCGTATTGCGTTTAATTTTTTTTTTATATATACAACGCGTTTAATTAATTCGATACGACGCATCTTTTCCCCAAGATACGGCGTATCTGTTTTTAACAAGAAAATTTTTCTAAGCGATAAAGTAATACGACGCATCTGCTTTTGTAGATACGGCGTATCTGTTTTGATAAAAATTTTTCTAAACGTTAACGCCATACGACGCATCTGCTTTCGCAGATACGGCGTATCTATTATTTTAATTAAAAACAGTTTGCGAATTATTAAACAAATACGGCGTATCGATTTCCGTCGATACGGCGCATCTTACTGAATCAAAAATCTTTTATTTTTAAACGTAACGAAAATACGGCGCATTAACTTTCGTTAATACGACAAATATAATTTGATAAATATAGTTGATTTTTGATATTTACCTTGATCGGTCAGCTACTCTCGTGTGCAAGTTGTTTATTTTCAGGATAAATGATGACTCAAGCATCACCAAGAAGGATTACATTCTGAACCAAACCAAGAGACGCTAGCTGAAGTGACCGAACATAAGACGGGAAGAGTGGAGGAAAACTCAGTACTGGTAACATTGAACTTCTTTAATTCTTGAAATAGGATCCCAGGTAAACTCTACGATAATTCAACTGCCCAAAGGAAAGTTCTCTACACTATGATCTCAGTTTTATTATCCTTATTATACGTCTGATTCAATTCGTAATCTTAATTTTGTATGCTCAAAAACGATATTTGTTCCTAACCTCGGAATAAATCCTTATCCACTAAACAATAAGATTACGATTATTAATGAAACGTTTATGCCTATTACTCTTATTTTGAATTCATCTATATGGTGTGCCGTTTTTACCCAAATTTGATGTATAAGGAACTGTGTTGCGGAGGCCAAGGTACGTTCTTCATTTAAATTTCGTTAACTAACATAGAGATACGGCGGATCTAAATATCCGAAGCGCCGTATCCCTGACCAACTAGGACTTATTGACTAGTCAACGGAATTAACTAGATACGGCGCATCCCAATTTTCTGATACGGCGCATCGTGTCGCCTTATAAATACGACGGGAATACGCCGCATAAATACACACAGTTAAGAACACGCACTAAAATTATACTCAAAATCCGATCATCTTTCTTCAATCCGCCTTTAATCCAAGCATTAAAACGTTCTCCTAATCACAAATACTAAGGTAATTGTTACATTTCGATTTAATTTTGATTAATACAAAAATTAGGGTTTATAGGATTGAATCGATTCGCGCTTAAACGATATAGGGATATGATTAGAACCTGGAATTAATTATTTCCCCTAAGTTAATTTTAGATTTGGACATCGAATTTGGCACTAATTGAATAGACCGAAAATTTAGGTTTTGGGTTTGATTTTGAATATTTAGCGGGAAGGTAAATTAGCTGTGGTTGATTGAACTGATATAAGGAGAATATTATACTGTGATATTTAGTGGAAGTTTACGTCACGGATACGGATTCTTGAAAAACGTGCCTAACCCTTTATTTTATACTGATATGCTTTTAGATGCGGCGCATCTAGGTTGACTAATGCGGCGTAACGACCTATTTCAAAATTGCTAAAATTTTAGATACGCCGTATTGATTAATCTAGATACGACGCATCTCAATACGCCGTATCTGTTGTCTTGCACCGCATCTCTTATACTTTATACAGATACGCCGCATTGATTTAATCAATGCGCCGCATTTACCTGACTTACAGACTGTTTTCTGACTGTGAATGTTTATTGCAGATGGAGTTACCTGAGCCTGCACGTAGACACCCGTGGCTTCGTTTTGAAACGATGGGACTAGCACAGGGTGTTGTTGATGATTATATGACTAAGCTCAGAAAGTTTTACCAGAGGAAAGTATTCAGTGTTCCGGTTTTGAATTTTGATAGCATCAACAATATTGACGAGGGTAACGCTGCTGAAAGGTTGAGAACTAGGTTGGAAATGATATACAAAGATGGGGAGGGGCAGATTTTGTTCAGGTCCTACGCCTGGGAAAGGTTGTTCAGGATAGAGGAACCGTTAATTAAGGTTTTGATGTTGGAGTTTTTCTGCACTTTACACTATAGGGAGACTGATCTCGGTCTCGACACGTTTGACACTCTAGTATTCAGATTGGGTGGTTTTGAGAGAAGGATGTCTATGGGACAGTTTATACTTGCTCTTGGGTTGCATACTACAGCAGAGATGGCATCTCCTGGTTTTACTGATTATTGGGCTAACAGCTTAAGAGTTGTTTCAGATCGTGGGGAGTTGGGAGATTACTGGGTTAAGATTTCATCTGGAGGTGATTCTACCTCCACCACTCCATCGTACACACTGATTAGAGAGCCGATGAGGAGGCTTTGTCATCGCCTGATTGCCCTGACTATTGCCGGAAGGGGACAATCCCCTGAGAAGGTAACTACTTTGGATCTTTTTCTCTTGCGGAGCATGGACGGGGGGCTGTGGTGAACATCCCTCACTTCTTAGCACATTATTTACACCGAGTTGCTCCAGGGAGAGATGGTAGGAGCCAGATGACTGGGGGCCATTTTGTCTCTCGTCTTGCTAGGCATTTTGGGATATTAGGTGATGAGATTCCCGGTGATCTTCCAGTTGATGTTGCTAGATTGCCTAGTATGGATGCGGATTATCTTGCGACTAGGCTTGGGATGTGTGAAGAGATGATTGATGGGTACTTCTGGGCACCACTTGGACCACCTAGGCCTGCTGAGCCAGAGCAGGGGGATGCTCAGGCAGCCCCGGCTGCTGCTCCTGCTCAGGAGGAGGTACATGCACCAGCACCAGCTCCCCGCACTATTGGACAGAGAGTCGAGAGAGTGGAGCTGGAGGTTAGGTCATTGAGGGAGGCTCTGGAGGCGCAGAGAGTTGAACTCGCTGGAGTGAGGAGAGATACGAGTTGGCTGGTCGACGGTGTCAGTAGGTTGATGGCTCTTAATGGGGTCAGCCACAACCTCCCAGACGGTGCTTATGTGAGAGGGATTATCAGATACGAGCGCAGGGTCCGCCCCAGGACAGACGGAGCTAGCACTTCAGGGGCCCAATCAGATGACGTGACTCCTGACCAGCCCATGGATTGACTACTCTTTGCATTTTCATTATGGACACGTTTTCCCGTACATTACTTATATTAATTTTGGATTGTACTGACAACTATTCTCATGTTTATATTTAATGTTTCAGTTATGTTTCTTGTTATATCTGACGAAGACTGGCATTAAGTTCAGCACGAGAGTACGAGAGAACATTAGAGATTAAACCGTGGAACGTGCCATTTTTGCAACAGACTGTTAACAGTCTGTTTGGTTACTACATGCGCCGCATCTTGTAAACAGATGCGACGCATCCTATCCTTTATTTCATTTTATCTTTTATCAGTTTATTTTAATGCGGCGCATCCCTGGTTAAGGATGCGGCGCATCTTTATTCTGATCCGTATTAATTCCAGGCTCGATACGGCGTATCTTCTTCAATAAGATACGGCGCATCGACTGACCTGATGATTTTCAGTTTTTAATTTTTAAGTTTTATTTTTATCTAACTACTAATGTATTATGCAAGTTGAACCTTTCTTATCTTAGGTGTGTTTTAAAGTGTTGGTGGTATTATAGTTTCCTGAATTTTCTGTGGATATATCAAGTATGAAGCTTTAACGTTCTAATCCACAAGAAAGATGATTTTTGCTCTTACACTAATGGAGGATCATACCGAGCAAATCTCAGGGGAGTTTTTCTGTTCTAATTCTTTTTATTTTCCAGTTTTTAACCTTTTATACAAACAACGAGGACGTTGTTTAACTTAAGTGGGGGGATAGGAGAATTAGAACACTTAACAATTACTTGTCCTAAACTTTTTCAAAAATTATGCTTAAAATGTGCTTAATATATCAAACTTAAAAATTTTTTAGCATGTTTTTGTTTAAGATCTAAGTTACATAACTGCACACATGACGTTATTTTCAAAAATTGTGATTTTTCCAAAATTCACAAATCTATGAGTGTGCCGGTGACTTGTAAACTTTAGAACTTGGCTTGTATACTATTCGAGACCACCATAATGAGTATTATTTATTTAATTGGAATGACTTGTCTAAATTGGTAAATTTCTAGGATTACACCCAAATAGCCTTTATATGTTTTGTGTTATTAACTAACTACACTGGTTAGTTAACCCCCGTATAAACCCTTTTGTTACTCTCATTTTAAGAGTAAGATACCCCTAAAAAACCCTCAGAGCCATTCCTTTCGTTTCTTACACCTATGTTTAAAATGTTTCGTTACACCTTAAACCTTAGCCTACCCTGTAGATTAGAATCCGTGGTTGGTTAATTGCTATAGGCAAAGTGTGTTTCCTTACATTACCTGTGTTCGCGTGCGTAATTCATTATATATGGTTAGGTCGGGAAATTGCACAATGCAATTGGAGTGAAAGTAAATATTGTATATTTTTGAGTTTATTTTTCGTGTGTTTACTACTTTCACTATTAGCGTTATTTCTGAAAGTATGAAAAGTATGAATAAAAAAATTATCCGGAAAGAAAGTTGTAGTGATGTGGTGAAATTTTACACATCTATGTTTATGTTTCAAAAAAAAAAAAAAAAAAAAAAAAAAAAAAAAAAAAAAAAAAAAAAAAAAAAAGAGTTGGATGTTTATTTTAAGCCAACGATGTAAAGTTATGTAAGTGGTCGATATCACCACTATTTGTTGTACTATATCTATGGATTGAATGGGAATTGGCAGTTATGGGAACGCCAATTAAGGTTTATTCTTTGATTAAGATCTTGTTGAGTATAATTCGTGTCTACCTAAAGCGTGTGTTTCAAGTGTTAAAGCGTGAGTTATTCAATGATATGAGTCTTATTCATGGGATGGTTGGGATAGTAATTAACCACACTTAGGATTTTAATTTATTTGTTTTGTTTATTTTTATTTTTATTTTTACACCAATTTATATCCCAAAAATTATCCATACCCTGTATTGTTCTTTATCCAACCGAACCTTTGATTTATTGAGATTAGGGATTTGAGCAATCTTAAGTATCGTAGTCGTGGATTCGGCTATGTATTTATGATTTTGTCGCCCTTTTTGATATATTATTATTGGTGAAGTTTGGACCTATCTTTAGCCTATTCGAGTTAAGGATTTGAGCAATTGCAAGTATCGTGTTCGTGGATTCGATCATGTATTTGTGATTTTGTCGCCTTTTCTGGAATTTGAGATCGATAGTGAAAAGAGAATAATTAACCCTTAAGCCTAAAAACCCTTTTTACCGCTTTAGACTTGTTATTCCTTAGCTTTAGTGGTGGAGATGTGTATACTTGCCAAGCTTATGATAGAATATTCGTCGCGACTGGACAGTTAAACGATTAGATTTGCTTTTATCGACTTATTTTATTTTACTTCTAATTCGTTAAGTGTTTAGTTGTGTGATTACGAAATAAACGAATACATGCTTAAATATAAAAATAAATCCTAACATCTTTTAGGATACATTTTCATGAGATTTAATCTAAGGTTTACTTGGGGACAAGTAAAGTTCAAGTGGGGGGATATTTGATGAACTCAAATAAGTACATTTTATTACTATCATTTATCCTATTAATTTGACTTGTTTTACTATATTATGTATGAGGATTGATACTTAATCGTTTACTTTTGTAATTCTCAGGTAAAAACAAGCATTTGGTGAAACTTGGCGATTTTGGACTAATAATGGAGCAAAACGTGCATAAAGTGAAGAGTCTACTGAAATGAAGAAGATCAAGACTAATCTGCTCCAGATGCGCCGCATCTCACTATCAACATGCGCCGCATCTCTATCAAGATATCACCAGATACGATCCAAGATACAAGAGGACATGCGCCGCATCTAATAAAGAGTTACGCCGCATCTTCTGGCGGTGTACGAATATTCCTGAATATTATAATCTTGGACCCCACGCGAAGTTACGTAGATACGCCGCATCTACTTAGTAGATGCGCCGCATCTTCCCTCAGACACAAACTATAAATACCCCGTAGACCAGAGGAGATAAAAAGATTCGGAAGTTCGAAAACCTAAAGACCGAACAGAAGAGAAGGACGAATTCAGTCAAGAAGGCAGCACAAGACACACCCAAATCGAAGATACAAGAGCTGTAAGAAGGTGCTGCATGTATTTAATTCATTAAGTAGTTTTGTTTTATTGTTTTAGCAAACTTTAATTCATCAGGATTGGTGGCTTGTGTAATGTGACAACGGAAAGATTGCACTCCCTTTAATACTTGCTTTCCCATCAATTAAAGTTTATATGTTGATGTCTTTGGTTACTACTTATTAGTGCATTGACCACCTCTGTGTTTATTAGTGGCTTGCGGGCACCCGACTGCGGGACAAGGTGTGGCTCCCACGGTTGTTTCTAAATTGATCACTTAGGAATAACTTTTAGACATAAGTCGTCATTAAGGGTTTACTCGCCGATAAGAATAGGACCAACGAGAAAGAGTTAATTACATACACTTCATATAAAGCTATCAATAAAACAAGTGACAATCTACTTAATCATAAGGACAGCCCTCTTATTGTCTCTAGTATCTATCTGTGTACGTGTGTGCTACTTGCTGATTCGTGCCTATTTGTTTATTTTATTATTTAATTGCAAACAAAACTGTGCCAGTCTCTCAGGCTGAAACCCCCCTTGCGTTAGGATATTAAAATACTGATTAGATTAACGAGATTATACGTTCCACTCTTAGTGATCGACACTCTACTTACCATTATCTTCATACTGACCGGGTACACTGCTCGTTAAGTGTGTGTGTTATTGATAAGTCGGCTAAATATAAATTTAAAACTTGAGTAGGCATTAAAACTGCTAAACCGCAACGACACATCACACGCATCAGTGGTAGAGGAACTCTGAAATTTTAGACCGGGGGTTGTGTGTTCTTGGGGTATCTCCATACCGAAGGGTTAGACGTTTTGACATAATATAGAGATTTATTCAGTGATTCGTTAGTCCTTAAGTTCGTTCTTATCATTACGGTTATTCTACCCTTATCCTTATGCATTTTATACGTTTGATAATTCGATAATTAGTTCGTTGATCGTTTGTACGTTTCCTTGATTCGTCAGAATTTAGAATAGGATTGTGAAAATTCCTACCATTTAGCATTGCCTCTGTATTTAATCCATGTTCATATCATGATTTAGTTCATATATCTCATTTGAGATGTCCCAGTTATCTTCTGTCACATGTGGTTTTGAATCCGTTGGATCAGATTTGTTATGATTTGTTCTGTTGAGAGAGCCTGAGGCTATTTTGGACCGTCAGGATCGAGTCATGAGAAACAACCTTCCCGTTTGTTAAAATCATTTTCATTTCCTTTCGTAATCTGGTACATTTCTGTATAATCATTTCATTTCAATTTCGCGGATGAAATTTTCTTTTTAGAAGGAAAGAGTTGTAAAACCCAAAAATCCGTAATCGCATTTTATTTGATAATTTGAACTTAACCTAAGTCTAATTAATAAGAAAATAATATTAAGCCTTATGATATAAAATATGTGCATATTGTAAATTTTATCCTAAGTAATTAAATATAACGTATCCTAGCATAAAATAGAATGACACACTCTTTTGTTGTAAACAAGCTCACACGTTTTCTTTTCATCTTGGAGAACCGATTACACATTTTAAAGGCTTCACATATTTCTTTTGGCGATAAAGACAAATGAGAATAACTTTGTTCATTTAAAAGATATGCAAGATATTTCATTCCATATTATACTACACGACATTCCCCTATTTCCTCTCAAATATCACACATTTTCCCTTTGTCCCTCTCCCTCCCAAGAACGAAAACCAGAAACCCTAAAAAAAAAAATTCAGAAACTAAGCCTAATCTCATTCGTTTGCTGCCAAGATTCAAGTGGAAGAAGATAACAAGTTGGTGTCGATTGTTGCAGCCTTGGTGATCGATTCTGTGTCAAGTCATTGCAGCCCTAGTGTGATTATGGTGGTGTTTATGTTCTTTTCTTTTGGCCCGTCCCTAATCCAGCCAAGATACATCGAAAATCATCTTTGAAATATATAACATACGACTAAAGGTTAATCTGGTTTGAAATCGTGTGTCGTGTGGGTTCTTTTGATGTCGAGTCTGCCCCCCTTCTCATGTCGACCTATAACTCTTAGAAGCCGTAATTACCGTCATTAAAACCTGCTTATAAACATTAATTGCATACTTAATATGGCTAACTAAAAGTGAAAACCATAGGATAATTTAATAAGGGTCGATTAGGGTTAAAAAGTGGTTAGGGTTTACTGTGATTTTATGTGTAGCAGGCGGTTCAGAATTTGGGTCGGGTTTAAAGGGGTCTAAATTGATGATGACCACGTGTTTTTGCAAGATTTCAAAGCCTAAAACTAAGTTCATGTTGTTTACTATATGTATATAAAATTTCATAATTTTTGGAGGTCGGGTAGGCGTCTTTTTGATTTTTAGAACATTAGATGTTAATCCTGAGTTTAGGAGTCTGGAAATTCAACTGGTGTTTTTAAATTTTACTTTCCAAAAAATGACGAATTAGGAGGTATCCTTTTACAGGTAGAATACATAGGATGTATAGGACTTACTGAAATTTTTATAGATTTTTCTAAAGGGTTCTAATGGGGTAAACAAATGCAAACTCTCTGGGTGTCTGTGGAGTTATCTTTCTGGGCAGTTTTGGGAAAATGATTTTTGAAATGGTACTATCACTTTGAAATAAAATCTGAGAAAATTACAATAAGTGCCCAACATGTATAGGTATATATGATAAATATTTGAGATTCCCAATAAATACTTAAGTATGGTGTAAAATTCATAAATATTGGGACCAGAATAAGATAAAATTTGAACTATATTACCAGTTAAGAATTTAGTGTAACCTAACCCTATTTGATGTGTTTTGACCTAAATAACATTTGTAACGTTAATACGGATACTCTTAAACATGTGTTAACCCACTTTCGACCTAGCCCTATATTTAATTGATTTTGCTTAAACTCTAAATTGTTCTTCAATGTAAATTAAATACGATATAAACCCTAATTAACTATTTATTATACTTAAAACCTAACTTTGTTATATATTGATTTTAAGTGCTTTAAAACCCTAAACTTAACTGATTATCATTTCGAAACCCTAATTTGACCAATTAACGGGAAGTTACTAAAAGTGATAAGTTACTAAAAATGGAAAGATACTAAAAATGGAAGGAAACCCTAAATAAATATAATAAATGAACTGATAAATAATAATTGATCCATAATTCGTGTAGATTCTCTGAAGAAGGAGTGATTTCCATCCCTGTGTTCATTTCATTTCGTTTCCTTTCATTCGCGTTAAGGTACAGATATTCCACCCTTTTTCAATAAGGGTATCTCATGACTTTGATTCCTTGATATTTGTTATTCGTTTGGTTATTCTGTCTGTTATGGTTGATTATTCGTTCTTTCTGGTGACTTCAATATCCGTATTAGAACCATTTGATGCTTTGTAACCCATTTGATATTTGTTATTCGTTTGGTTATTCTGTCTGTTATGGTTGATTATTCGTTCTTTTTGGTGACTTCAATATCCGCATTAGAACCATTTGATGCTTTGTAACCCATTTAATATTACAACTTCATGTGAAAACCTTTCTTAAATATATCATGAAAATGTATTGAGAAAAAAATGTTTTAAAATGATTGATATGAAACCAAGGCGATATCACTTTTATATGAAGGTTTAATGAATTTTATGAAAACTGCTTTTAAAAGAATACGTTTATGAAAACAGTGTTTAAATGATTTTCACAATTACTTAACCTATTTGCACTCTATCTTTTCCTAAAAGATTTCTCATGATTTGTACTCTATTTCATTTACCGTTTTGCTATTCTGATTTATGATCCACATTTGATTAGTATGCATTTGCTATTCTGTTGATATGATTCATTCAGTTGGTATTATCTTGTTGGATAATCGATAATTATCCTTTATGCTTTATTTGTATCATCTGTTTCATTCTATTGCCCATATTTGTAGCCAGTCATGGGGAGTCCATGGCCTTGCCATTGATGCACCAATGGTATTGACACTATCTGTGGAGGTGGGTTTTAGTCCACAACGTTCCCACTTATGCTATATAGCAACCATGGCCGCCATATTTATTATTATTATATTAACGTACGTATGCACAGTCTCGAACATGTATATGTATATATGTTTTGCAGGGAGCGTATGGATGCATCCTAGGTACTTTGTTTAGTTCAGTTATTTGGTGAATGGATTGTGTGTGTGCCATACACCCTATTTCACACTAGTACTATTGGAGTCTGCAGCTCCTATGTACAATTTGCTATGATATGATATATGTTTGTTACTTGGGCATTTCCTTGTTATGAATGTTATCCGTTTCATATTCCTTGTTATGCTTTGATTCCATTATCATGTATTCCATATTTCATTGATATCTTGTTTAGCAGGTTCTCATGGTTTCGTTTCACTTATCCGTTCATTTTACTACTTATTGTGACTTATATCATTTTATCCAGCAGATCCTTATGATTTCACTTTAGTTATTCTTTTGCTTTAGTTATCCATTTGTATATATCTGTTCACTAGGCTTTTTAAGCTCAGTCGCATTTTCTTTTCCTGCGGCAGGTTTTAAGAGGGAGGCTGGGATTCGAGTGATGAGTGCCTAGGAGCTCTTAGTGGAACGCCTTGATAGCTTCCCATGGATTAGAGATGCATTTAGAGCTTTTCTTTTGGACTTAGTTTGTATTTTAGTATGGAAGATGTAATGTTCATATTTAGTACTTTATCTTTTCCTTAGAATCCCATTGTAAACATTGTAATATTAAAGTCTTCCGCTTGTGTATGTTCTGTTTGACGCCATAAATGTGACATTTGACCTGTTCTCGGATGGGGGTGTTACAGATAGCACTCGTCAAGAACCCATTATTTCATGGAAGAAGTAAGCATATCGAAATTCGTTACCATTTCATTCGCGAATGCGTAGAGAATGGACACATAAATGTGGAATACATCAGTGGCGAACTACAAAGGGCAGATATATTGACTAAAGCATTACCAAGGCTAAAGTTTGTCACTATGCGGCAGATGCTCGGGATTCAAGATCTAGGACAAAGCAACGATCGAGATTAAGGGGGAGAATGTGGACCTAATCCCGATTCATTGCTCGGTTTAGAATATGTATTTAGTATGTTATGAAATAAGCGTAAAGTCTAAGGGCCGAATACGTTAGATATAAAGTTAATAACCGAATAGCGGTTACAGGTATTATTTACTGGAAGGAATAGTTGTGATTATTCGTAAACAGTCACAATGGTTACTTTATGTATCTATAAATAGGAATGGTTATGTAACAGATATTCAATCTATCAATATATACGATTATATTCAGTAACTTTTCTATATCTTTGGAAATCAAACGACTAACGGACAACAACATCCAACGGTTTTGTAGAAACTACACTAGGTGCCACGTTAACATTACTTGAAGTGTTTATAGTAGTAGTATCCAACGTAACTTGAGGTTCAACAACCTTAGAAGCTGACCAACCAGCCTCTTCTACATCCAATGTGTTAATGGGTTTATTCAGAGAACTAGAAGGGTTAGAACCAGATATATCCACGTTAGCCATTGGTTCAACCCCTTGTGGGTCAGCCACCACACGTGGCTCAGTAGAACATTGATCATCATTATGAGTAACTCGTGAAAACGGCGATCCAAATATTTCAACCCGTTGATTCTGTACACATTTGACATGAATTTTTTATAACCTGTTGTTACCTTACCTGAACCAACCCGAATCATACCACTTTGACCTGTTTGTTCGGAGTCCTTTTTGTCCTTTTGGAAAGTTGAAACTTATTACTAGTTCCATGCATCACTACTATACAAAAAACACCAGTGTCCTGCTTCACATGTTAAAAAATAGGCCTAGTTGTTGCACCAAAATCAACAAATTAAGTTCCCGCTCCCATTCTAACTTCACTATTGACTCATAAGCTAACCCCACCACACCCCATACATGTCTATATAAACCACCCTTAATGCATTCTTTAGTACAAACCAAAACTTCACACTTCATCACTCAGAAGTGTTAAAAAACCAGACACTAATAATGTCGATCTCACGGGCTCTCTTACTGAGCCTTCTGCTTTCCTTTGCCCTTAATACATTCGCAGAAATGCATAACTATGCCTTCACAGTACGTCACTAACAAATAGCTAGCGTTCTTTTATGTTTCTAAGTTTTGCATTTTTTTTCTGGAGTTGATAATAAAATAAATAATCATATTGCCACACGTTCAAGAACAAGCAGCAAATAGGCTATGTAAGAACCATAGAATTGTTAATGTTAACGAGCAGTTTCTAGGCCCAACTCCGATGCTCCAGCCAAGGTACTAATTACAGTCCCCGAAAAAAGAAATTCATTTTGATGAATGTTTATCGTTTTTGAATATCAAAAAACTTGCTTTTACTAGGTACCATGAAACTTACGGTCAACAAAGGCGATACAGTTCTTCTAAGGGTTATCAATGCTGCACTCAATCAACAACTCTTTTTGGTGGGGCATGTCCCCGCTAAAAGGTCAGGTATAGAGTATCACCCTGTCCCCGCTAAAAGATTTGGCGGGAGAAAATGCGGGAACAATTAACACGTTATAATTTTGGTCAAAATTTGTCCAATACCAAAAATACTTTCGGCGGGGACATGTCCCCGCGAAAAGAAAACATTGAAAATTTAGTAAACGGTCAGCGACTTTGTGTGCCATCTCAGCACCATTTTTGTCGTTTAGCGACTTTCGGCGGGGACATGGGCGTTGGTATGTGTTGAATTACACATACCTTTTACCTAATAAAACGGACCAATAAGACCAAAAACTAACCAAAAATGCCAAATAAATATTGTTTTTGTGTTTGTGATTGTGCAGGTACGGATATCTAGAAAAATGGACAAAAATCAAGAGAAAACGACAAAACGAGCACGAGAAATGGAAAAGAGCATTTAAAGTCGAAGCCCGAAGAAATAGTCCCAGCTCAAACCCATTATATACACCAAGCCTAACTTATCAAATGAAAAACAAAAGAAAAACTATATCTGAGCATGAGCTGGTCATGGAGCCCAAACCGAAAGCCCAAAAGAAACTAGAAGTATGAGACCCATTTGTTTTTTTTTTTTAGCTGCTTCAGCCAAATACAAGTTTTACCAACACCGAAACGTGAGCGATGGATTTAGTTTAAATGGTAGAAACTTATCAAACAAAAAGGTACAAAGAAACCAACCAATTGAACTTCATGGCCAAGTTACTTTTCGAATATAAATGGGAAGACAACTGCTCCAACAAAAAAGCATTTTCTTCGTATTTTTTGTTTCTATGTATTTTATTTTTTATTTTTTTAGGCTTAGTTTAATTTAGTTTTAATCTTTAAACTTTGTTATAAACTTTTGTTTATGTAAGATCTTAATCATTATTAATCTATGTTTATGCTATATTAATTTCAAGTCTTAAAGTTCATATCTTAGTTAATCATTTTTTTTATCATCTTAATCTTTATCTTTACCATCTCTAATCTACTTTTTATAAAACCTTCTTTTATAAACACTAGGCGAGTACCCGTGCATACCAACGGAAATTCCTGGCGGCAAACAATTAACGATATGCGATATTGTGGTAAGTGTTTCGTGTAACGTTCTAATTAGAACATGAAAATATCAAAATGTGATTGCAAACGGTTGCAACATGCTATAATTCAACTC
Organism: Artemisia tridentata subsp. tridentata; assembly: GCA_021014915.2. Classification (NCBI taxonomy): domain Eukaryota; kingdom Viridiplantae; phylum Streptophyta; class Magnoliopsida; order Asterales; family Asteraceae; genus Artemisia; species Artemisia tridentata. The sequence goes on from CP139506.1 coordinate 122,006,177, forward strand.
GATCAAGAAAAAATTCGTAACATGTATCAAAAAACATATTAAACTATTTAGTGAGATTGATTTATTGTAAGATAGTTAGTTGCATTTCTTAAAAAAAATTGTAAATAATAATAAACTTTTGTATACGTGTTAGTAGTCAATAAATGAGCTAAACGAGAAAGTTTGGCGCCCGCTCGTTGCGCCGGGACTGTGTTTGCTGTAGTTTTTTGTATTTTTCGTTCGTCATAGATGCATTTCTCTGTTAGCATAATAGTTGCATGTAGTTTCTTGGGTTAGTTCACGACATATACTTCTACATAGTGGTATATGCAATATGCAACTATATTAAGTTGAAGCTTTCTAAATGTTGCTTATGATTTTTTTCAGCAAAGGTAAAATGGAGTATCATACAGATTGGAGATCATGTGTAAGGAATTCATGAGAGACTATGTTAGCCTTAAAGTTTTGTCATATGTGGGAATTGCACTTCTTTCTTTGTACAAGGACTAGTTTAGAGATATTGGCTAAGTTAGCCATGTATTCTTAGCATAAATACCTTCCTAGTCAACACTAGGAAGGTTGAGGATTCACAGTTATTGTTTGAGAGGTGTGTGTGTTTCATTTCCTCTCTCAAGAAATAACACACACACCTCCCCAATCAATAAAGTTCTATAATGTTTAATCTTTAGATCGTGTTTCCTCCACCTCCCGTATGTGAATCTATACCTCTACAATTGGTATCATGAGCTAACCGGGTGGCGATTCGTGGTGTTTTTAAGGTGAAAATATGTGATTTATGTTGTGTTTAACTCGGTTCTTCTTCATCTTCTTCATCAGCCAAGTTTAAAGGTTAGTGTGTTCGAGTTGTGCTTAATAGAAACCAACTGTTGTGATTTTTTTGTCTTCTTAAAAAGACACAACGAGGGTGGTTTTTGTTAGCATAATAGTTGCTGTAGTTTCTTGGAATCGTTCACATAATCAAATGGTAAGGTTGTGTTTTTTAACGAGTTGGGTTGTGACTTTGTGATAGTTCTTCACTCAAATCTTGTTTAAAGGAAGAATAGACTTTGGTTTGTTCTTGGTTCATTGATCGAATTTCATAAACAAATCTTGTACAAGATTTGTTTTTGGATAAAATATTGATAGATTTGATTGATAAGAGTGGGTCAAAGTTGGTAGAAGTTAGTGAAGAAATGTGATACAAGAAGCATGGGTTTGGCAGTGGGAAGCATGGGCAACTAAGGAAAATGACAAAAAGTTGGTAACCCCACCTGTTATCGCAATTCCCAGAAACCAGACGAGTTATCGCATTTGACACTTTCTATCGCAATTGAGGCTCAGACAGGTTTATCGCAGTTCAGAATTGGGGTCTGTCAGACATTATCGCATTTGCAACTCAGATAACTATCGCAATTGACTTATCGCAGTTCATATATTTTATCGCATTTGAATCTCAGATAAACTTATCGCAGTTGGACCCTTCATCAGATTTTATCGCGATTCAACCTTAGACCATTTTATCGCAATTCAAAAAAAAAAAAAAAAAAAAAATGGCGGGAAAACTTGAGTAAAATTTAATTTTCACAGGAGACTTAACGGTCCATTTTTACGCGAGATTCAAATTCTGGTACAAGAGTGAAAATTTTGGCCCAAAATTCAAATTTTTTGGCCAAAATTCGAATTTTTCGGGGAATTTTTGGCGTAAAAGTTTCTTAAACTCAATTTTTTCCTGCACCATTAGAATTGCATTTTATGGCATTTTTCACAACAAAATCACACATGAAATTATCGGACTGCACCTTCAAAATCACCACGTATAGCCAAAAAGATCCTGATCAAGATTCACAATCAAATGAAAATGGTTAAATTATTAGCTGTGACTACAGGGATGATTCGTTATTATTTATTTGGGTTTGAAGTAAGGTTTTACGGATGAGTGTACTTATTTCATCTTCTTTCTTTCTACCCTACCGCGAAGATGACTTGTTTGGGCATATATTAATGGTGACGAAGACTTGGATATCTAGTTACTTTTGTGATTCTCTCTCTATTCTTACAAAGTAGCTATCACTTTAAGGAGTTACGTTGTAGTGCTCAGTGTCTCACGTAGTTGAGGATATGCCAAGAGGTTTTGTACTAATACTTCTGTTAAGGGTATCGGGTACACCGTTCTTAGTCACAAGGATAGTACAAGCTTAAGACACAAATCTGGGCGATTTTACTTCAGTATCAAATTTGTCATAGTGGGTTTTCTTCATCAGTAGTCACTACATGAAGCCGTTGTTTTTTATACAGGAGGTTAGATTGGGTTTATCGACATCTTCTCACAAGCTGACTGGGTTTAATGATAAAGTGCTTCCAGTTAATACTTCACGTACACAACATTATGCTGATTCCGATATATCGTAACCAGCAGGGGAGAGAAATGTGTACATCGAGGTCTCACAACAAGTTCACGTGATCGGGCTTAATGATTTATGAAATGATTTGATTTGTGTCGGAGATTGGTTGATTCTATGTCTTATCCTCTACTCATCTTTTTCTACGTACTTCTACCTTTCCACCTTCAACAATTTCGGGCAACAAAATCAAGATGATCAGTGGTTCAACTTGTTACTTTGGTGTTATCATTTCATGTGTACGTTATGGGCTGATTTTTCATATGAAAGATAACTGGGATGCATTTGGTGAGATGAAGATGTTGATACCCTGTTCCCCCAAATGGATAATCTTGAAGAAGGTCGAGTCTACAGTCTGTTCTACATTTTCCGCTGCATGTTAGAAGACTAAAGATGGGATGCATTTAATTATCAAAAGACTTCTTCAGATTCAGGGCAATCATCAGAAAGGTTGTCAGTTTGGGGGAGAGCACTCAGGGCACGCTGTATTAAACCCTAATTAGATTTGCTCACATGGTTCGTCTGCAAGTAAAGAAATGAAAGCTGAGAAGATTCTGCAAGCTGAACGAAGTAATGATGTTTGAAGACTATTCTCTGTGCTTATGGTTTATATTTTACTTGTAGGGAACATTGTAAGCAATTCCCATATGACTTCACTTTGGGGAGAGATTGTTAGCCTTAAAGTTTTGTCATATGTGGGAATTGCACTTCTTTCTTTGTACAAGGACTAGTTTAGACATATTGGCTAAGTTAGCCATGTATTCTTAGCATAAATACCTTCCTAGTCAACACTAGGAAGGTTGAGGATTCACAGTTATTGTTTGAGGTGTGTGTGTGTTTCATTTCCTCTCTCAAGAAATAACACACACACCTCCCCAATCAATAAAGTTCTATAATGTTTAATCTTTAGATCGTGTTTCCTCCACCTCCCGTATGTGAATCTATACCTCTACAGACTAAGCAGTAAATGATATTCTATTCAGTTGTATAGAGACACTGATGATGAAAATCGTGAAGTTATTTGGCTTTTGCCTAAAATATATGTCTACTTTAGAAAGGCTCCAAACGAAATAAAGTGTACTTTCAGAAGATGCAACTGTCCGATTTGGGTCAAATCTACCTTTGAGGATTAAACTCCAGGTGTTGGTTCATCATCCTTATATGCAGACTGCAAAATTATTTTGCATTTAGATGCACAACTATGAGATTATAAGATGATCGATAATTAAATAATGCACCCGACTCACTTTGATTAGAAGGTCTCCAAATTTGGGAAGCTGCAAATCAGGTCAGTAGCACACGACGCCATTAGTGCCTTTAGGCATCGAAAGTTATTCAGGACACTCATATTAGCATCTTTGAATACCTAAAAGAAAAGTGCGTAGAAAGCTAGTTAGATACATAATCAAGACGTGTTAGAATATACTATAATGTGAATTTGAATGTTGAACGAAAAAATTGCTTATTGATGAGTGTGTAAATACTCATCATTTTATACCCATAATAGACACTAAAATGACCTAAAACACCCAATATATATTGCAGATATCCTTGGTTTGTGTTTTATGTGTTTCATGTACTGAAGGATTGAAAACAGAACGAAAACGAATATTTTTGGATCGACTCGACAACAATTGTGTATTTGATCAAGTAAAGACAAAAGTCAAAGAGAAAGTCAAGTCAACCCCCAAAAATGCCAAAACGACACAAATGGTCCGTGGAAATAATTTTCTGAATTGGCATGATTAGTCCTTGGATTTTCAGAATTGTACAACATTGGTCCTCAAAGTTTAACTATTCCAAATCTAATCCTAAACTACCTTAACCCATTTCTAACTAAATCCAACCCAATCCCTAAACTAAACCCAACCCACTCACTAAATTTCCTAAGCCCAAACAATAACCCAAAACCCGACCCACCTTATTTCTTTTGAGATAACCCAAACCATTTGACTTCGGTCAAACCTTCCCTCAAAACCATTTACCGCCCAAAACCATACCAGAAACCACCACCATCCACCGCCTTATCCCTGACACACCCACCCCCTCATCCTATCCCACTCCACCTAACAAGTCAAGAAGCATTAATTGCTTCTTCCCCATCACAAGTTACCAGGCCATGATGTTTATCCCACTATCCTATTTTTGGCGCCAAAAATGTATTGAACGGCTGAGATGATAAAAAGACAATTGGAAGGTTGGGATTTGCTCAGAGATGGAAGACAAAGGAAACCCTAATATTGTAGTATAAATAGAACCATAATGTAGCCTTAATTGGCAAGTAGTTTTTAATGTTTAATCGTATTGTAATTTTAATTATTTAAGCTTATCAATTTTAAATTCCAGTTATCTTTACAAGTTATTTTAAGTCTGTTTATCATTAATCCTTGCATCAATTCCATTAGTTAATGAAAATTTCATGTTCTCAAGTTTCCATGGTGTACTGTTAATCGAATCAAGTTAAGTGTTATTAAAAATAACCTCTTATCTGTTTCTATAAGCTCATATAAGCTTAATATAGCTTAGTGTGAGCTTATTTTTGTTTAGTTCAGTCTCATTCCAAGATATCAAGAAAAGTAATAGAAAGTCAACTGGAGGTCAAGATAAGCAGTTCTGGATAATAAGCTGCTCATGGAAGAGCTTATGGGGTCATCTAGCTTGTTTTTGACAAGCTAGATTTGTTTCTGATCTAGTTGTACTATTCTATTGGTCAAGTTAGTTGTAAGCAATTTCCAATTTTCATGTTCTACTGTCCATTTGCTTAATTCCTGATTTTATTTGCTTATCTTAGTTTAATATTGCTTTTTAGTTGTTATTATCAGTTTATCTCCTAGTTGTCATTAGTTTTAGTTTAAATCCTAAAAAAGGGCCAAATAGCTTATATATAGGTTAGCTTATTGAACTGCTTAATTTCATTTCAAAAGTTACTAGTTAGTGCTTATCATACTTACTTATCATCTTAGATTTCAAAACTTAGCTCAGTTAAGTCTGTTCCCTTTGAAAATCCAAATCAGCCCTTCATAAAGGACTGTTTGGCTTTCCAAGTCAAAAGGGTAAAATTTCATCAGTACTGTTCATTTGCAATCCTAGTTAGTTCAATCTAGCTTAACTTAGGTTGTGTAAGCTGTTAGTAAGTTGTTTTGAGCTAAATTGATGAATTTCATAGTTTTAAGAAGAATATTGGAATCTAAGGTTCTGATCTGAGCAAATAAGCTCAGTTGAGCAATAAGCTCTTTTGGACCTTTTCCCTTGCTTTTCTAAGTTCCTTTAAGTCCAATTAGTGGAGATTCAAGAGTTGGATAGGTCTCAATAGGATTTGAATGGGTTTGACCCATTTTGTTCATGTCTGCATACACAGAACCAAAAAATACAACCTGCACAATTTTTCTAGATCCATTAAAGTGCTTATCTGTGTTAGTTTAAGCTTAAATTTTGGATTTCTCAATAGTTTGGCAGTTGATCTTTGCTTATTTCCATTCCCAGATCCTTAACATAGCTTATTCAAGCTTTAAATCAAGCTCAAAAGTCTCTTATCCACACAAGCATACACTGAGCAATCAGTGTACACTTGTTTGGACTAGCTACTTTCTCAGCTTATTTTTAAGCAACAAATAAGTTACTCTTGGTCTGATTTTTGGTTTTATGTGATCCTCAGTAGGTGAATTTTAAGAATCATCAGCTTTTGTGGAGTTTAGTAATCATTTAAGTGCTTAAAAATAAGTCCAAAATTGCCTAAAATCCAAATAGTTGCCCTGTGCATCAGTCCATCTTTTGGCTTATTGGAGTTTTGTTCAGTGCTTATTTGCACTTCTTGTTGTTTTTTCAGTAGTCATTCTAGCTTATTATTAGTTGTTTAGCTTATTTCAAGTTTACTTTAGCTTAATATTAGCTTAATAGCTTATCGTGACCAAAGCCTTGGGCTATTCCTCATAATAGCCAAACTGATCAGCAATCATTGGCTTTTTCTGGGATTATTTGTGATTTTCTTAAAAAGTGTTAGTTGTGAAATTTGCTTATCTCATTGTGCTTAATCAGTTTCAACAATAAAATTCCAAAAATAAAATAAAAAGCAAAAAGCCATTGCTGGGATTCGAACCCTGGCCGCCCAGCTCACCACACACACAACTTACCACTCTGCCCTTGGGTCTTTTCCAGTTAGATCCTACACCCTTTATTACTTAACCTTGTTTCCCTTTTAGCTTATTCGAACCATTTAGCTTATTTACAGCTTATTTCAATAAGCTGGATCCTTGTTAGTAATTTTCCTAGGATTTTTATAGTATAAAGTATTTTTAGAAAAAGGTTCATAATTTTTTAAATAGTTTTAGTATTTTTAATTAATTTTTCTTTTACGTTTAGTTTTTAATTCATAATAAAAAATATAAAACTCAGAAAAACATAAATCTTTTTTCTAAAATTTCCTTTTATCATTTATAACTTAGGAAAAATAATTTGGTACTTGTAAGACTAAATTTTAGAGATTTCACTTTTTAATCCCGTTTTTAGAATTTCCGTTTCGCATTTTTAATATATAATCTGTTTTAATCTTAATTTTATTTTGAGAATTTGTTTCTCATTATTTAATTAGAACATAATAAAATCAAAATTCCATATTCCAAACATCAGTCACTCTAATTCTAAACCTTACACGGTTGTCCATTCACACCTCGTTGGGACACGACCCGGGTAATCACTTACCTGGTATCACACACATATCACAAACGTGAGTTTTGCAAGTTAGCCCTTTTCCTAAAGGGTTGGTTTGTCTTTATTCATGTGTATCCGTCTGATATTATTTATATATACACTTTAGCATGGATCAAAATTTTGGCGCCGCTGCCGGGGAGGTTGTGTTGCGACAATATCGTTTAGGTCTAAACGATTAGTGACTTGAGATCCTTCCTTGTGAAATTCCTGTTTCCCATAAACCCCATAAAATACAAAAATATTTTCCTTTTCTTTTATATATATAATATCATATAAAAATAAAAACCCAAAAACATTTCTCGTTTTATTGTTAAGTAAAAGATAAAAGCAAAATTAATATAATATTCCTCAACTTGGAGTATTATCATAATAAGTTCCCAAACATCAGATTAAAACTTGCCTTTGTGTCGCTTGCGAATTCGGCTCACCTTTGATTGATAAACAAACTCTAACGAAGGTTTAAGGTGGGTTTGACATTAAATTGTCGAACCGAAAGGAGCGGGTTTTTAAGGAGCATTTATTGCCCACCTTTGCTCCTCTGCCACTCTGTGCGTTTTTCTTTCAGAAAGTTACCGTACGCTTGTTGATTTAAGGTTTAAGTTCCTTGTGTTTTGCTTCGATCTTGTTTTAATTGAATTATTTTATTTAGTGCATGCGCACTCGTTCTTCTACGTCAAAAAGTCCTTTACGTGAACTCGTAGATATTCCAAGAAGACGTAATCGTAGACGTGCTGCCCGAATAGTCGAACCCGAGATTCATACTATTCCCATTGAAAATATGGCAGACAATCGAACAATGGCTGAGATGCTCCAAGCACCCACCGAGGGTTACGGAGATGCCATCGTTTTACCACCAATCGATTCTGATCATTTTGAATTGAAAACACATTTGATTCAACTCGTGTCTACAAACCAATTCTACGGGTTTGAACGAGAAGATCCGTATGCACACATCCGTTGGTTCAATAAGTTGACCTCTACAATCAATTACAAGGATGTGCCGCAAAAAGTTGTCAAATTGATGCTATTTCCGTTTTCACTCGAAGGGGCAGCCCGAATTTGGCTGGAAAAAGAACCCCCTCGATCCATTGAAACTTGGGAAGATCTCGTACAGAAATTTGTCAATTATTTCTTTCCTCCTTCAAAGACGACTAATCTGAAAAATGAAATTTCTGGATTTCGTCAAGGTTTCAATGAAAACTTCGGAGAGGCATGGGACCGATTTAAAGATCTCCTAAGAAAATGCCCGCATCATGATTTCACGGAGTTACAACAGATCAATACGTTTTATAATGGGTTGAATGGAAACGATCATGATTCTCTAAACGCTGCCGCCGGTGGCAATATCTCGAATCGTCGACCTAAAGATGTGCTTGAAATTTGGGAGAATAAATCAAAAGTTCCTATTTCTCGAAACAAAGTGAATGTTCCTATCACTCCTGCTTCTTCATCCGGTAACTCATCAGAGTTGGCCGCTCTAACGGACGCAATTCGTTACATGATGAAGGACGTGAAAGAAATTAAGAGTGAAATTCATAAACCGGAACAAATCAAAGCCATAAACAAAGTGTGTGAAACTTGTGGTGGCCCGTATGCGTATTACGATTGTCAAGCAATCGATGCTTCTGTTTACCAAGCTTCCGTAGCTGCAGTAAACTACAATCAAAACTGACCGCATGCTGAAACTCATTACCGAGCACCAAATGCTATGGTACCACCTGGTTTTCCACCCGTGCCAAATCAAAATAATCAAAATCGCTTTGTTCAAAATCAAGGACAAAATTTCAACAATTCTCAGAATTTAAATCAGAACCGTAACAATTTCAACCAGCCTTATCAAGCTCCGAATCAACATGTTTATCAACAACCTCCTCAAGCTCCTTTGACTAGTGATTTCATGAAAATTACTGAGTCCAGCATGCATTCAATGCAGACTCAAATCAATAATATGAAAGTCGAGTTGAGAAAGGAAATTGATGCTACGATGTCTCGTCAAACAAATGAATTGAAGAATATGATGGGCAGTTTCATGAATATGAACCTGAACCAAGCTTCTTCATCTTCCGGACGACTTCTGAGCAATACCATTCCTAATCCCAATGCTGAGTTGAAAGCCGTCACCACTCGAAGTGGTAAGACACATAATGGACCCTCGACTCCTATGCCCCCTCCACCGAGGGAAGTGAATCGAGATACCGAGGTGACAACGGACAAGGTGCATTTCTCAAGCCCACAAAGTACAACACACGTCCAACCTCCAGATGTCCAAACTCAAGTTCCGGAACCCGATGTTCCGAAAGCTAATCCTAAGCCTTCAATTCCATATCCTTCAAGGCTTAATAATCAAATGCTCCATGAGAAAACTAACACCCAAATGATGAAATTTCTGGAAATTTTCCAGAAATTACACTTCGATATTAGTTTTGCTGATGCCTTGCTGTATGATCCACCCCGAACCAACACTTATATTTAAACAAATGCAGACTCGGAACTGGATGCTCGTGTGTAGTGTGTGAAACCAGGCAAGTGATCACCTGGGTCGTTTCCCAACGAGGTGTGAATGGAAAACTGTGCAAAGCTAGGATTAAAGTGATTGATGATTCAGATATTTTTGGATTTTGCTTTTTTATACTAATGAACAATTTAAAGACAAATATGCACAATAAAATTAAACGCGAATAAATAAATTACAAACGCGTAACGAAAAAGCTAAAATGGGATAAAAACTGAAATTTTAGAAAATTAAAACCTAAAAATGTAAAATAACTTAAAACTTATTTAAAAACTTAAATTATATTTTTCTACACTTTTTATTTAATTATTATTAATTATTTATTATTTAATTACTAATTAAACTATTTAAATTGATAAAAAATACTAAATGAACTAAGAAAAATATAAAACTTTTTCTAAAAATATTACTAAGTAAATAAAAGCTAAGAAAATTATAAAAATGAAAATTACTTAATTAAAATTTAAAAAAAAATAAATTCTATTAAATAGAAGCTATCACTTTATTTCTATTTTTGATTTTTCTTAAGGTCTAAAAATATTTTTATATTTTTCCTAGATTAAAAATGACAAAAGAAAATTATGAAAATTGGAATTATATTTTTCTGATTATTTTTCTATTTATTATGATTTATTTACTATTATAAACTACTTAAAATGATTAAAAATATCAAAACTATTAGGAAAATTATGAAACTTTACAGATAATTCTAAAATAATATTAAGAAGCTAGGAAAATTAAAATGAAAGGTTGGCTAAGCTTAAAAATCAGATTTGGGCTAATAAGCAGTTGGCTAATAAGCCAAAAATAAGCTAAAAAGCACTAAACTTAACCAAATGATCAGGACAAGCTAAATAGACTTAAATAAGCTTAGAACAACTTAAAATTGCAAATAAGCACAAGATTTGAGCAAACTAAGCACTTGACTGCTATGGATTTTAAAAACAGAAACTCAGAAAAGTGGCAAGATTGAAGGGCAATTTAAGCTATCCAATAAGCTACTGAGATGCCATATTTTGGGGGAAAAAGTTAGCTTGACTTATGAGCTATCTAAAAACACCAAAAGCCCTATCATACAACACCAAATTGAGGTCCAATTGGACCTCAGATCAGCAACTCAGAAACCATGAGTCTGCTGTTTTATCTGTTCTGTGCAGAAAATGCACAAGGCCAAGGGATCAATTTAGCTTTTATTGTTTGTACTAATTGGACTATTTGTGACTCAAACAAGCCAAGAAAAAGGTCAAAACAAGCTTGAAGCTTGTATGAGCTTGTTTGAACTCTTTGTGTACTGTTATGATCACAAGGGGTTCAAAATGGGTAAATCTAACTAAATTGATGATCAAAGGTTCAAATGAGCTTCTTAGGACTGTAATAAGCTTGTGCAAACTTGGCTTAATGGTCAAGTAACAGTGATGGTGTGGTTTGGCTTGTGATAGCTACTAAACCAAACACCCCTTATGGTGGTGTCTGTGGTGGTTTTTTAAAAGGAAAACAATATTTTTAAACTAAAAGCCTGATTATTATTGATTACCTAGCTTATATAAACCCTAATGAACAACTTTTATCAGAAAATTAAGCAAACTAACAAGCTTATTCTAATTTGGCTAATTTTGGTCTATTCTATGATTTTTAGCAAAATGGAAAACAACTTAGGTAACTACTGATTTTAATGATCAACTATGATTACAAACTAACAATAAGCACAAAACAACAACAATAAGCTACTTATAAGCAGATATACAGTACTATGGAAATTATGGAAAAATCCAAGAAAAGCTTACAACTGATGTGCTATGGAAAAGAACAGGAACCAAGACACATCAAGCTTGTTCAAAACAAGCTAGAATACCCAGAGAAACCTTCCTGAACTAGCTTATCACCAGAAATAGCTTATTTGAGCTTAGGTTTGACTTATATTGACTTTCTTCCAATCTTGAATTCAGTAAATGTTTATACACTATAATAACTTAATATAAGCTTTTAAAGCTTATATAAGCTATTAAAAAAACTAAGAAGTATTTTGTATACTACTTATCCTAGTTCTATTCTCAGAACATAAAAATCAGAAATTGGCAATTACAATAAATGACAATAATCAAAGAACAACAAAAATACACTAAAATTAACTTGTATTGATTCATGAAATTTGAAATTACAAATTTTACACTACTGGAAATGAAAATACGAATTATGCTAATTTACCTACTTGCCTTTTTTTCACTACATTGTATACTATATATACATAATTTAAAGTGGGATAATCCTTGGTCGACTTCCTGAACAAATCCTCACCATCCAATTGCTCCAATTTATCTTGCACAGTCCATTGGCATTTTGGCGGGAAAATTGGATTTTTGGCAATTACTCTGATTTAGCTAGTGGGGAGTGGGAGGGATGCATTAATTGGTTTTGGATGTTTAGGGGGATGTGTGGAGGAGGGGGATGAGTGGTTAGTGGTTTTGGTGAGGTGGGGGTGACTAATGGTTTGGCGGGATGGGTGGATTTAGGGAAGACGGGTCAAACTTGGTTTGACCAAGTTTAACTCAGATAAGGGATTGGGCTTTTGAAATATTGGGCTTGGGAATTTGGTATTGGGTTTAGGTAATAGTTGGGTTGGGTAAATGGATAAGTGTGTATTTATTTTGGGTTAAGGGTTTAGTTGGATCCGGTTTTTGGTTAACTAAATAATCATAGGGACCAATTTTTGTAATTCTCTCAATCTTGAAGGGCTGAACTTGTAACTTCCAAAATATCTTCAAAGGATTAAACCTGCCACAAAATAATTACACAAGGACCAAAGTTGTATTTTTTTTATCATTTTAAAACATTTAGGGACCTAAAATGTAAATTTGGATTTTAGAGGGACTTGTTTTGTAAATTTCCCAAAAGTTATCAAAATTGTTCCAAATTGTATTTCATGAATAGTCAAGGGTATTTTGTGAAATTTCAAGTTTTATAATACCCAGGGACCATTTTTGCCAATTTTGATACTTGAGGGGTAAAAGTTGCCAAGTTGTGTAAACTTTTATCCAGGGACTATTTTTGAATATTTTTGGTTTCCCATGGACTTAAGTTGACTTTTCATTTATTTAAAACCTTCAGGGACTAGTTTTGACAACTTTTAAAGTTGAGGGACTGAAACTGCCAATTATGCAAACTTTGTTCGTTTTTCACTGTTTTTAAACATTTTGCATCTGAAACATATAAAACACCATTTGGGATAATTTCAGTATTTTGATGCATTTCTGAGTGTTTTTGGATGTTTTGGCAGCTCAGATTAGGTAAAAATGATGAGTATTTAGACACTCATCAATCCCCCACACTAAACTATTGCTAGTCCCTAGCAATATTTTATGAAGATTTAATGGATTTGAAAGACTCTTTACCAAAAGCCATTACTTCTGGAGTAGCCAATTGTTTCAGTTCAAGTAAGAACTTTGGTACAATGATAACCAAGTGATTTTGAGCAAACCACAAGCTGTCAACGGTTTTGATTTGTCTTTACCAGAAGCCGTTTGCTTCTGGACTAGCCAACTCTTCACTTATGAAGATATGGTGAGTCGAATACCATACAATTTTGGGCAAATTGTAAGCCATCAACGGATTTGAGACATCTTTACCAAGAGCCGTTTGCTCTCGGATTAGCCAATCCTTATGTGGGTTAGACATGGCGGACTGATAACCATTTATTGAGTTCTAAGTGAGAAAAAATTTTAAAATTTTGGCTAAAATGGGGGTACTAGATGGTACATTTGATCAAATTCGCAAGAATTCCCCCCCACACTTAGAACTGAATATTGCCCTCAATATTCAAAGAACCGGTTGTTAAACCAACACTTAGAACGTGAAAGGGAAATACTAATAGCCTTTATTTTATATACTTATTTATTTTATTTTTGTTTAATTTGCATTTAAGCCGTTAAGGCATGCAAATTCCCTCTTTGGGAATGCGCTTTTTTTTTTTTTTTTTTTTTTTTTTTTTTTTTTGTACATAATTACAACATGTGGGGCATCTCCCCCACACTTAGGTGAGACATGGGTGAAAACCCATATTTTGCTACTGTTTTTGATCACCGAGTCGCTAGCTTGACTCGACCCCAAATTGAGTTGATTCCTCCCGAACAGACAGGTTTATCACGCAAGCTAACCGCTTGTGAACGGTCAACTGTAACAAAGGGTTCCTGAACAGCCTGGGAGAAAAAGCAATTTTAAAAGTTTATGGGGAAGTAAGAGAAACAGGAAATCCGGCATTTAAACCAATGTTAGATGGACAATGCCGGGGTCAAAAGTAATATCCTCACTCCCGAATGAGTGAAAGATAGGGGAAATCACCGGGTAGGTGAAGGGAAGAAGAGAGATCTGAATAGCAATTAAGACAAGAACTTCCTCCTCAAGAATTGCAAGTGGAAGAGGCAAGTCCTTAAACTTGATCTCAGGAAATTTATCAGTTTTTTCAACTGACTTGATTTCTTTTATGAAGTTGTTTTGGTGGAAGAGGGGAAGATGAATCTTCGTTTAACAAATTTTCCAGAAAAAGAATTCCCCCTCTGGATCAAGATAGTTTCATCAACCTCATGACGGAGGTGAACTATCTAGAGCAAGAAAAGCATCGACTTCATCCCAAAAGGGATCACTTCCCTCAACCGAAGTGAGAGAAGGGGAAGAGTCGGCTATGATATGTTGAGAAGATGTGGTGGGATTCCCACTCACAGAATTATGAAAATAATCAACACTCTCTTGAGAGTACTCCTTTGAAGAAATGTCAATGACATCGATTCGGTTAACCGAAGCAGAATTAAAATTTGAGGAGTAACTCGATGTTTGATCATGGTTAAAAGTAACAGCTTCATTATCCACACGCAAAGTAATCTCATGCTTAAATACATCAATCAGAGCATGGCCCGTTTTTAGGAATCCTCTTCCAAGAATTAGAGGAACCTTTTGATCAGCATCGAAATCAACAACCACAAAGTCAGCTGGAAAATGGAACTTTCCTATCTTCACAAATACATCTTCGGCAATGCCGCAGGGATGAGTTATGGTTCGATCTGCAAGCTCAAGAGTCATGCAGGTAGGAGTAAGAGCCGGAAGAGAGAGTTTCTTCCATACTGAATGAGGCATCAGGTTGATGCTTGCACCTAGATCTGCTAAGGCATAACATTCAATCATTCCCGGAAAGACACAAGGTAGTAGAAACTTTCCAGGATCTCCAAGCTTCTCCGGAAGCTTTTTCAAGATAACCGCTGAGCAGTTCTCATTTACTGGAGTTTTAGCCATTTCAATCAGTTTTTCCTTGTTGCTTAACAAGTGTTTGATTGCTGCTGCAAATTTGGGCATCAGAATAGTAGCATCCGCAAAGCTTATGTCAAAATGTAATTCTTTAAAGATTTGATAGAATTTATCATTTTGTTGACTAGCCTTCTCACGGAGCTTTTGCTCATTTAAGCGCGATGGGTAAGGAATGTGAGGTTTGGATTTAGGAGCAATGACTTCAGGAGTCTCAAAGACAACTCCTGGTTTGGATTTTTTCGGGACTACCGGAGGATAGACATGTGCTGTACTTTGTGGGCTTGGAATTGGCACTTTGTCCGTTGTATCCTCCGTCTCTTTTTCCATTTCAAATAACGGAGGAGGAATAGGGCCAGCTGGCCCCTTATAAGAAGCACCACTCCGAGTGGTGATAGCTTTGACGAAAGTGGTATCTTCGTCATCATCACTGTCATCAAGTACACTGACAGGAACAGCATTGAGCATTTCGGAATAATATCTGGCTGATCTTTGCTCACTAAGTTTGGTTGACAAACTTTTAACCGTAAATCGTGAAAGATTAGGATCGATTCTAGACGGCTGAGGAGCAATTGTGGGTGTAGATTTTTGGATGACTGAAGGTTGGATGACCGAAGGTTGGACGTATTTAGCACTTCCATTGTTAGTGGGAAGTACCGGGTCCTTTATCACCTTGAATTCAACATGAGATTTACCACTACGTGTACTGACAGCTTTGAGTTCACCCCTAGGGTTGACAACAGTGTTACTTGGGAGACCTCCCGAGGTAGAAGGTATATCAGTTAAAGACTTTTTGATCTGGTTTAATTGAGCAACCAATAACTGGTTTGTCTCACGTTGTGTCTTATTTGTTTCCTCTTGAGTTTTCATGAATTGCATAAGCAACTCATCTGAGGACGTCTGATTTCGGTTTGAACCTTGGTTTTGATTAAAATTTGGACCACGGTTTTGGTTAAAATTACCCTGATTCTGACCTCGGTTTTGATTGAAATTTTGGGAATTGTGAAAATTTTGTCCCTGATTTTGAACAAAGCGGTTTTGATTATTCTGATTGGGCACGGGTGGAAAACCTGGTGGGACCATAGCATTCGGTGCTCGGTACTGAGTCTCAGCATGCGGACGGTACTGATTTTGGTTTACTGCAGCTACGGGAGCTGGGTAAACAGAAGCATCGGTTGCTTGACAATCATAGTACGCATGTGGGCCACCACAAGTTTCACACACTTTGTTTATTGCTTTGACTTGTTCCGGTTTATGAACCTCACTTTTTAATTCTTTCATTTCTTTCATCATACAACGCATTGAATCCGTTAAAAAGGCTAACTCTGAGGAGTTACCGGATGAAGAAGAAGCAGTAGGAGTGACAGGAACATTCACTTTGTTTCTAGAAATAGGAACTTTTGATTTATTTTCACAAATTTCAACCACCTCTCTGCGGTTTACGATTCAAGATATTGCCACCGGAGGCTGCGTTAAGTGCATCTTGATCGTTTTGGGTCAACCCATTATAAAACGTATTTATCTGTTGTAACACATTGAAGTCGTGATGTGGGCATTTTCTTAGGAGATCTTTAAATCTGTCCCATGCTCTCCGAAATTTTCATCAAAACCTTGACGAAAACCAGCAATTTCATTTTTTAGGTTAGTCGTCTTTGATGGAGGGAAGAAATAATTTACAAATTTCTTAACGAGATCTTCCCAGGTTTCAATGGATCGAGGGGGTTCTTTATCCAGCCAAATTCGGGCTGCCCCCTCAAGTGAGAATGGAAATAGCATCAATTTGATCACTGTTTGGGCACATTCTTGTAATTGATTGTAGAGGTCAGTTTGTTGAACCAACGAATGTGTGCATAAGGATCCCTTTTCGTTCAAACCCGTGAATTGGTTTGTGGACACGAGCTGAATCAAATGTGTTTTCAGTTCAAAATGATCAGAATCGATGGCTGGTAAAACAATGGCATCTCCATAACCCTCGGTGGGTGCCTGGAGCATTTCAGCCATGGTGCGTTCGT
The DNA here is from genome assembly GCA_021014915.2 of Artemisia tridentata subsp. tridentata. NCBI lineage: Eukaryota > Viridiplantae > Streptophyta > Magnoliopsida > Asterales > Asteraceae > Artemisia > Artemisia tridentata. The sequence continues at coordinate 122,023,075 of CP139506.1, forward strand.
CTGCCATATTTTCAGTGAGGATAGTACGAATCTCGGGTTCGACTATTTGGGCAGCACGTCTACGATTACGTCTTCTCGGAATTTCTACGAGTTCACGTAAAGGGCTTGATGACGTGGAAGAACGAGTGCGCATGCACTAAGTCAAAATATTCCAATTAAAACAAGACAGAAGCAAAACACAAGTGAACTTAAACCAATAATCAGCAAGCGTACGGTAGCTCTCTAAAAGATAAACGCACAGAGTGGCGGAGAAGCAAAGGTGGGCAATTAAGCTCCTTAAAAACCCGCTTCTTTCAGTCCGACAATTTAATGTCAGACTATCCAGAACCTCCGTTAGAGTTTGTTTATCAATTAAAGGTGAGCCGATATTCGCAAGTGATACAAAGGCAAGTTTTAAATCTTTGGTTTGGGAACTTATTATGGTCGTACCCCCAGTTAGGTAGTACTCTGTCTTGGTTTTCGATGGTAATTTTTTATTGTTTATTTATTATTAACAAAGAAAACGGAAATTATTTTTTTGGTGTTTTTATTTTTTTTATTTTTTGATAATATTAATAATATATATATAGAAAAGAAATGAAAAATATTTTTGTATTTTATATGTTTTTGGGAAATAGGAACTTCTGATAGAAGGGTCTCAGATCACTAATCGCTAAAACTACACAACTGTCGCAGCACACCTCCCCGGCAGCGGCGCCAAAATTTGATCCGCCCCGAACCAACACTTATATTTAAACAAATGCAGACTCGGAACTGGATGCTCGTGTGTAGTGTGTGAAACCAGGCAAGTGATCACCTGGGTCGTTTCCCAACGAGGTGTGAATGGAAAACTGTGCAAAGCTGGATTAAAGTGATTGATGAATTCAGATATTTTTGATTTTTGCTTTTTTATCTAATGAACAATTTAAAACAAATATGCACAATAAAATTAAACGCGAATAAATAAACTTACAAACGCGTAACGAAAAAGCTAAAAGGGACAAAAACTGAAATTTTAAAAATTATATCCTAAAAATGTAAAATAACTTAAAACTTATTTAAAAACTTAAATTATATTTTTCTACACTTTTTATTTAATTATTATTAATTATTTATTATTTAATTACTAATTAAACTATTTAAATTGATAAAAAATACTAAATGAACTAAGAAAAATATAAAACTTTTTCTAAAAATATTACTAAGTAAATAAAGCTAAGAAAATTATAAAAATGAAAATTACTTAATTAAAATTTAAAAAATAAATTCTATTAAATAGAAGCTATCACTTTATTTCTATTTTTGATTTTTTTATGACCTAAAAATATTTTTATATTTTTCCTAGATTAAAAATGACAAAAGAAAATTATGAAAATTGGAATTATATTTTTCTGATTAATATTCTATTTATTATGATTTATTTACTATTATAAACTAATTAAAATGATTAAAAATATCAAAACTATTAGGAAAATTATGAAACTTTACAGATAATTCTAAAATAATATTAGGATATAGGAAAATTAAAATGAAGTTGGCTAAGCTATAAACAGATTTGGGCTAATAAGCAAGTTCTAATAAGCCAAAAATAAGCTAAAAAGCACTAAAGTTTACCAAATGATCAGGACAAGCTAAATAGACTTAAATAAGCTTAAACAACTTGAAAATTGCAAATAAGCACAAGATTTGAGCAAACTAAGCACTTGACTGCTATGGATTTTAAAAACAGAAACTCAGAAAAGTGGCAAGATTGAAGGGCAATTTAAGCTATCCAATAAGCTACTGAGATGCCATATTTTGGGGGCAAAAGTTAGTTTGACTTATGAGCTATCTAAAAACACCAAAAGCCCTATCATACAACACCAAATTGAGGTCCAATTGGACCTCAGATCAGCAACTCAGAAACCATGAGTCTGCTGTTTTGTCTGTTCTGTGCAGAAAATGCACAAGGCCAAGGGATCAATTTAGCTTTTATTGCTTGTACTAATTGGACTATTTGTGACTCAAACAAGCCAAGAAAAAGGTCAAAACAAGCTTGAAGCTTGTATGAGCTTGTTTGAACTCTTTGTGTACTGTTATGATCACAAGGGGTTCAAAATGGGTAAATCTAACTAAATTGATGATCAAAGGTTCAAATGAGCTTCTTAGGACTGTAATAAGCTTGTGCAAACTTGGCTTAAAGGTCAAGTAACAGTGATGGTGTGGTTTGGCTTGTGACAGCTACTAAACCAAACACCCCTTATGGTGGTGTCTGTGGTGGTTTTTTAAAAGGAAAACAATATTTTTAAACTAAAAGCCTGATTATTATTGATTACCTAGCTTATATAAACCCTAATGAACAACTTTTATCAGAAAATTAAGCAAACTAACAAGGCTTATTCTAATTTGGCTAATTTTGTCTATTCTATGATTTTTAGCAAAATGGAAAACAACTTAGGTAACTACTGATTTTAATGATCAACTATGATTACAAACTAACAATAAGCACAAAACAAAAACAATAAGCTACTTATAAGCAGATATACAGTACTATGGAAATTATGGAAAAATCCAAGAAAAGCTTACAACTGAATTTGCTATGGAAATGAGAACTGAGAACCAAGAACACACTAGCTTGTTCACACAAGCTAGAAATACCCAGAGAAACCCTTTCTGAATAGCTTATACCCAGAATAGCTTATTTGAGCTTATTGTTGACCAAAGTTGACTTTCTTCCAATCTTGAAGTCAGTAAAGTTTTGCACTATAATAAACTTATATTAAGCTATGTAAAGCTTATATAAGCTATTAAAAATAACTAAGAAGTTGTTTTGTATACTACTTATCCAAGTTCTAATTCTCAGTACAATTAAAAATCAGAACATATGGCATAATTATCAACTAATGACAATAATCAAAGAAACAACAATAAATACACTAAAGATACTTGTATTGATTGATTGAAATTCAAAATTACAAATTTAACTACTGGAAATTGAAAGTACGAATTATGCTAATTTACCTACTTGCTTTATTTCAGCTACATTGCTATCTATATATACATAAATTAAGTGGGATAATCTATTGTCGACATCCTGAATGCATCCACACCATTGAATTGCTCAATTTAATCTCCACAGTCCATTTGGCATTTTGGCGGGAAAAGTAGATTTTGGTGATTAACTCTGATTTTGCTAGTGGGGAGTGGGAGGGATGCATTAATTGGTTTTGGCATGTTAGGTGGAGTGTTGAGGAGGGGGGATGAGGTGGTTAGTGGTTTTGGTGAGGTGGGGGGATGACTAACTGGTTTGGCGGGATAGGTGGTTTAGGAAGACGGGTCAAACTTGGTTTGACCAAGTTTAACTCAGACAAGGGATTGGGCTTGGAATTGGATTGGGCTTGGGGAAATCAGTATTGGGTTTAGGTAATAGGTTGGGTTGGGTAAATGGGATAAGTTGTTGGGTTGGTTTGTTTATTTTTGGGTTAAGGGTTTAGTTGGATCCGGTTTTTGGTTAACTAAATAATCATAGGGACCAATTTTGTAATTCTTCCATTCTTGAGGGGCTGAGTTGGTATCTTTCCAAAATATCTTCAAAGGATTAAACCTGCCACAAAATAATTACACAAGGACCAAAGTTGTATTTTTTTTATCATTTTAAAACTTTAGGGACCTAAAATGTAAATTTGGATTTTAGAGGGACTTGTTTTGTAAATTCCCAAAAGTTATCAAAATTGTTCCAAATTGTATTTTCATGAATAGTTCAAGGGTATTTTGTGAAATTTCAAGTTTTATAATACCCAGGGACTATTTTTGCCAATTTTGATACTTGAGGGGTAAAAGTTGCCAAGTTGTGTAAACTTTTATCCAGGGACTATTTTTGAATATTTTTGGTTTCCCATGGACTTAAGTTGACTTTTCATTTATTTAAAACCTTCAGGGACTAGATTTGACAACTTTTAAAAGTTGAGGGACTGAAACTGCCAATTATGCAAACTTTGTTCGTTTTTCAACTGTTTTTAAACATTTTGCATCTGAAACATATAAAACACCATTTTGGGATAATTTCAGTATTATGATGCATTTCTGAGTGTTTTTGGATGTTTTGGCAGCTCAGATTAGGTAAAAATGATGAGTATTTAGACACTCATCAATCCCCCACACTAAACTATTGCTAGTCCCTAGCAATATTTTATGAAGATTTAATGGATTTGAAAGACTCTTTACCAAAAGCCATTACTTCTGGAGTAGCCAATTGTTTCAGTTCAAGTAAGAACTTTGGTACAATGATAACCAAGTGATTTTGAGCAAACCACAAGCTGTCAACGGTTTTGATTTGTCTTTACCAGAAGCCGTTTGCTTCTGGACTAGCCAACTCTTCACTTATGAAGATATGGTGAGTCGAATACCATACAATTTTGGGCAAATTGCAAGCCATCAACGGATTTGAGACATCTTTACCAAGAGCCGTTTGCTCTCGGATTAGCCAATCCTTATGTGGGTTAGACATGGCGGACTGATAACCATTTATTGAGTTCTAAGTGAGAAAAAATTTTAAAATTTTGGCTAAAATGGGGGTACTAGATGGTACATTTGATCAAATTCGCAAGAATTCCCCCCCACACTTAGAACTGAATATTGCCCTCAATATTCAAAGAACCGGTTGTTAAACCAACACTTAGAACGTGAAAGGGAAATACTAATAGCCTTTATTTTATATACTTATTTATTTTATTTTTGTTTAATTTGCATTTAAGCCGTTAAGGCATGCAAATTCCCTCTTTGGGAATGCGCTTTTTTTTTTTTTTTTTTTTTTTTTTTTTTTTTTTTTTTGTACATAATTACAACATGTGGGGCATCTCCCCCACACTTAGGTGAGACATGGGTGAAAACCCATATTTTGCTACTGTTTTTGATCACCGAGTCGCTAGCTTGACTCGACCCCAAATTGAGTTGATTCCTCCCGAACAGACAGGTTTATCACGCAAGCTAACCGCTTGTGAACGGTCAACTGTAACAAAGGGTTCCTGAACAGCCGGGAGAAAAAGCAATTTAAAAGTTTATGGGGAAGTAAGAGAACAGGAAATCCGGCATTTAAACCAATGTTAGATGGACAATGCCGGGGTCAAAAGTAATATCCTCACTCCCGAATGAGTGAAAGATAGGGGAAATCACCGGGTAGGTGAAGGGAAGAAGAGAGATCTGAATAGCAATTAAGACAAGAACTTCCTCCTCAAGAATTGCAAGTGGAGGAGGCAAGTCCTTAAACTTGATCTCTGGAAATTTATCAGTTTTTTACAACTGACTTGATTTTCTCTTTATGAAGTTGTTTTGGTGGAAGAGGGGAAGATGAATCTTCGTTTAACAAATTTTCCAGAAAAAGAATATCCCCCTCTGGATCAAGATAGTTTTCATCAACCTCATACGGAGGTGAACTATCTAGAGCAAGAAAAGCATCGACTTCATCCCAAAAGGGATCACTTCCCTCAACCGAAGTGAGAGAAGGGGAAGAGTCGGCTATGATATGTTGAGAAGATGTGGTGGGATTCCCACTCACAGAATTATGAAAATAATCAACACTCTCTTGAGAGTACTCCTTTGAAGAAATGTCAATGACATCGATTCGGTTAACCGAAGCAGAATTAAAATTTGAGGAGTAACTCGATGTTTGATCATGGTTAAAAGTAACAGCTTCATTATCCACACGCAAAGTAATCTCATGCTTAAATACATCAATCAGAGCATGGCCCGTTTTTAGGAATCCTCTTCCAAGAATTAGAGGAACCTTTTGATCAGCATCGAAATCAACAACCACAAAGTCAGCTGGAAAATGGAACTTTCCTATCTTCACAAATACATCTTCGGCAATGCCGCAGGGATGAGTTATGGTTCGATCTGCAAGCTCAAGAGTCATGCAGGTAGGAGTAAGAGCCGGAAGAGAGAGTTTCTTCCATACTGAATGAGGCATCAGGTTGATGCTTGCACCTAGATCTGCTAAGGCATAACATTCAACCATTCCCGGAAAGACACAAGGTAGTAGAAACTTTCCAGGATCTCCAAGCTTCTCCGGAAGCTTTTTCAAGATAACCGCTGAGCAGTTCTCATTTACTGGAGTTTTAGCCATTTCAATCAGTTTTTCCTTGTTGCTTAACAAGTGTTTGATTGCTGCTGCAAATTTGGGCATCAGAATAGTAGCATCCGCAAAGCTTATGTCAAAATGTAATTCTTTAAAGATTTGATAGAATTTATCATTTTGTTGACTAGCCTTCTCACGGAGCTTTTGCTCATTTAAGCGCGATGGGTAAGGAATGTGAGGTTTGGATTTAGGAGCAATGACTTCAGGAGTCTCAAAGACAACTCCTGGTTTGGATTTTTTCGGGACTACCGGAGGATAGACATGTGCTGTACTTTGTGGGCTTGGAATTGGCACTTTGTCCGTTGTATCCTCCGTCTCTTTTTCCATTTCAAATAACGGAGGAGGAATAGGGCCAGCTGGCCCTTTATAAGAAGCACCACTCCGAGTGGTGATAGCTTTGACGAAAGTGGTATCTCCGTCATCATCACTGTCATCAAGTACACTGACAAGGAACAGCATTGAGCATTTCGGAATAATATCTGGCTGATCTTTGCTCACTAAGTTTGGTTGACAAACTTTTAACCGTAAATCGTGAAAGATTAGGATCGATTCTAGACGGCTGAGGAGCAATTGTGGGTGTAGATTTTTGGATGACTGAAGGTTGGATGACCGAAGGTTGGACGTATTTAGCACTTCCATTGTTAGTGGGGAGTACCGGGTCCTTTATCACCTTGAATTCAACATGAGATTTACCACTACGTGTACTGACAGCTTTGAGTTCACCCCTAGGGTTGACAACAGTGTTACTTGGGAGACCTCCCGAGGTAGAAGGTATATCAGTTAAAGACTTTTTGATCTGGTTTAATTGAGCAACCAATAACTGGTTTGTCTCACGTTGTGTCTTATTTGTTTCCTCTTGAGTTTTCATGAATTGCATAAGCAACTCATCTGAGGACGTCTGATTTCGGTTTGAACCTTGGTTTTGATTAAAATTTGGACCACGGTTTTGGTTAAAATTACCCTGATTCTGACCTCGGTTTTGATTGAAATTTTGGGAATTGTGAAAATTTTGTCCCTGATTTTGAACAAAGCGGTTTTGATTATTCTGATTGGGCACGGGTGGAAAACCTGGTGGGACCATAGCATTCGGTGCTCGGTACTGAGTCTCAGCATGCGGACGGTACTGATTTTGGTTTACTGCAGCTACGGGAGCTGGGTAAACAGAAGCATCGGTTGCTTGACAATCATAGTACGCATGTGGGCCACCACAAGTTTCACACACTTTGTTTATTGCTTTGACTTGTTCCGGTTTATGAACCTCACTTTTTAATTCTTTCATTTCTTTCATCATACAACGCATTGAATCCGTTAAAAAGGCTAACTCTGAGGAGTTACCGGATGAAGAAGAAGCAGTAGGAGTGACAGGAACATTCACTTTGTTTCTAGAAATAGGAACTTTTGATTTATTTTCACAAATTTCAACCACCTCTCTGGGTTTACGATTCAAGATATTGCCACCGGAGGCTGCGTTAAGTGCATCTTGATCGTTTTGGGTCAACCCATTATAAAACGTATTTATCTGTTGTAACACATTGAAGTCGTGATGTGGGCATTTTCTTAGGAGATCTTTAAATCTGTCCCATGCTTCTCCGAAATTTTCATCAAAACCTTGACGAAAACCAGCAATTTCATTTTTTAGGTTAGTCGTCTTTGATGGAGGGAAGAAATAATTTACAAATTTCTTAACGAGATCTTCCCAGGTTTCAATGGATCGAGGGGGTTCTTTATCCAGCCAAATTCGGGCTGCCCCCTCAAGTGAGAATGGAAATAGCATCAATTTGATCACTGTTTGTGGCACATTCTTGTAATTGATTGTAGAAGTCAGTTTGTTGAACCAACGAATGTGTGCATAAGGATCTTCTCGTTCAAACCCGTGGAATTGGTTTGTGGACACGAGCTGAATCAAATGTGTTTTCAGTTCAAAATGATCAGAATCGATGGCTGGTAAAACAATGGCATCTCCATAACCCTCGGTGGGTGCCTGGAGCATTTCAGCCATGGTGCGTTCGTCTGCCATATTTTCAGTGAGAACAGTACGAATCTCGGGTTCGACTATTTGGGCAGCACGTCTACGATTACGTCTTCTCGGAATTTCTACGAGTTCACGTAAAGGGCTTGATGACGTGGAAGAACGAGTGCGCATGCACTAAGTAAAATATTCCAATTAAAACAAGACAGAAGCAAAACACAAGTGAACTTAAACCAATAATCAGCAAGCGTACGGTAGCTCTCTAAAAGATAAACGCACAGAGTGGCGGAGAAGCAAAGGTGGGCAATTAAATGCTCCTTAAAAACCCGCTTCTTTCAGTCCGACAATTTAATGTCAGACTATCCTAGAACCTCCGTTAGAGTTTGTTTATCAATTAAAGGTGAGCCGATATTCGCAAGTGATACAAAGGCAAGTTTTAAATCTGATGTTTGGGAACTTATTATGGCCGTACCCCCAGTTAGGTAGTACTCTGTCTTGGTTCTCGATGGTAATTTTTTTATTGTTTATTTATTATTAACAAAGAAAACGGAATTTATTTTTTTGTGTTTTTATTTTTTTTTATGATAATATTAATAATAATATATATAGAAAAGAAATGAAAAATATTTTTGTATTTTATATGGTTTTGGGAAATAGGAACTTCTGATAGAAGGGTCTCAGATCACTAATCGCTAAAACTTACACAACTGTCGCAGCACACCTCCCCGGCAGCGGCGCCAAAATTTGATCCGCCCCGAACCAACACTTATATTTAAACAAATGCAGACTCGGAACTGGATGCTCGTGTGTAGTGTGTGAAACCAGGCAAGTGATCACCTGGGTCGTTTCCCAACGAGGTGTGAATGGAAAACTGTGCAAAGCTTTGGATTAAAGTGATTGATGAATCAGATATTTTTGATTTTTGCTTTTTATTCTAATGAACAATTCTAATAAAAAAGAAAAACAGATATGCACAATAAATTTAAACGCGAATAAATAAACTTAAAACGCGTAACGGAAAAGCTAAAACGGGACAAAAACTGAAATTTATAAAATTTATATCCTAAAAATGTAAAATAACTTAAAACTTATTTAAAAACTTAAATTATATTTTTCTACACTTTTTATTTAATTATTATTAATTATTTATTATTTAATTACTAATTAAACTATTTAAATTTATAAAAAATACTAAATGAACTAAGAAAAATATGAAACTTTTTCTAAAAATATTACTAAGTAAATAAAAGCTAAGAAAATTATAAAAATGAAAATTACTTAATTAAAATTTAAAAAAGATAAATTCTATTAAATAGAAGCTATCACTTTATTTCTATTTTTGATTTTTCTTATGACCTAAAAATATTTTTATATTTTTCCTAGATTAAAAATGACAAAAGAAAATTATGAAAATTGGAATTATATTTTTCTGATTAATATTCTATTTTTATGATTTAAATTACTATTAAAAACTAATTAAAATATTAAAAATATTAAAACTATTCAGAAAATTATGAAAATTTACAGATAATTCTAAAATAATATTAAGAATATAAGAAAAATAAAATGGAAAGCTGGCTAAGCCTAAAAAGCAGATTTGGGCTAATAAGCAATAAGCTAATAAGCCAAAAATAAGCTAAAAAGCACTAAACTTAACCAAACTGATCAGGACAAGCTAAATAGACTTAAATAAGCTTAAACAACTTAAAATTGCAAATAAGCACAAGATTTGAGCAAACTAAGCACTTGACTGCTATGGATTTTAAAAACAGAAACTCAGAAAAGTGGCAAGATTGAAGGGCAATTTAAGCTATCCAATGAAGCTACTGAGATGCCATATTTTGGGGGCAAAAGTTAGTTTGAATTATGAGCTATCTAAAAACACCAAAAGCCCTATCATACAACACCAAATTGAGGTCCAATTGGACCTCAGATCAGCAACTCAGAAACCATGAGTCTGCTGTTTTGTCTGTTCTGTGCAGAAAATGCACAAGGCCAAGGGATCAATTTAGCTTTTATTGCTTGTACTAATTGGACTATTTGTGACTCAAACAAGCCAAGAAAAAGGTCAAAACAAGCTTGAAGCTTGTATGAGCTTGTTTGAACTCTTTGTGGACTGTTATGATCACAAGGGGTTCAAAATGGGTAAATCTAACTAAATTGATGATCAAAGGTTCAAATGAGCTTCTTAGGACTGTAATAAGCTTGTGCAAACTTGGCTTAATGGTCAAGTAACAGTGATGGTGTGGTTTGGCTTGTGACAGCTACTAAACCAAACACCCCTTATGGTGGTGTCTGTGGTGGTTTTTTAAAAGGAAAACAATATTTTTAAACTAAAAGCCTGATTATTATTGATTACCTAGCTTATATAAACCCTAATGAACAACTTTTATCAGAAAATTAAGCAAACTAACAAGCTTATTCTAATTTGGCTAATTTTGGTCTATTCTATGATTTTTAGCAAAATGGAAAACAACTTAGGTAACTACTGATTTTAATGATCAACTATGATTACAAACTAACAATAAGCACAAAACAACAACAATAAGCTACTTATAAGCAGATATACAGTACTATGGAAATTATGGAAAAATCCAAGAAAAGCTTACAACTGAATTTGCTATGGAAATGAGAACTGAGAACCAAGAACACACTAGCTTGTTCACACAAGCTAGAAATACCCAGAGAAACCCTTTCTGAATAGCTTATACCCAGAATAGCTTATTTGAGCTTATTGTTGACCAAAGTTGACTTTCTTCCAATCTTGAATTCAGTAAAGTTTTGCACTATAATAAACTTATATTAAGCTATGTAAAGCTTATATAAGCTATTAAAAATAACTAAGAAGTTGTTTTGTATACTACTTATCCAAGTTCTAATTCTCAGTACAATTAAAAATCAGAACATATGGCATAATTATCAACTAATGACAATAATCAAAGGAACAACAATAAATACACTAAAGATACTTGTATTGATTGATTGAAATTCAAAATTACAAATTTAACTACTGGAAATTGAAAGTACGAATTATGCTAATTTACCTACTTGCCTTTTTTTCAGCTACATTGTTATCTATATTATACATAAATTAAGTGGGATAATCCTTGGTCGACATCCTGAACAAATCCCCACCATCCAATTGCTCCAATTTAATCTCAATCGTCCACTTGTAAAATTGGCGGGAAAATTGGACTTTGGCAATCTTTCTGATTTAGCTAGTGGGAGAGTAGGAGAGAAGCATTTATTGGTTTTGGATGTGTTAGGTGACTTGTAGGAGGAGGGGGGATGACTGGGTTAGTGGTTTTGGTGAGGTGGGATGGTGACTGGATGGTTTGGCGGGATGGGTGGTTTAGGGAAGACGGGTCAAACTTGGTTTGACCAAGTTTAACTCAGATAAGGGATTGGGCTTTTAAACATTGGGCTTGGGATTTGGGTATTGGGTTTAGGTAATAGCTGGGTTGGGTAAATAGGATAAGGGTAATTATTTTGGGTTAAGGGTTTAGGTAATAGCTGGGTTGGATCCGGATTTTGGTTAACTAAATAATCATAGGGACCATTTTTGTAATTCTCTGAAACTTGAAGGCTTGAACTTGTAAACTTCCAAAATATCTTCAATGGATTAAACCTGCCACAAAATAATTACACAAGGACCAAAGTTGTATTTTTTTTTATCATTTTAAAACTTTAGGGACCTAAAATGTAAATTTGGATTTTAGAGGGACTTGTTTTGTAAATTTCCCAAAAGTTATCAAAAGTGTTCCAATTTGTAAGTTCATGCATAGTACAAGGGTATTTTGTGAAATTTCAAGTTTTATAATACCCAGGGACCATTTTTGCCAATTTTGATACTTGAAGGGTAAAAGTTGCCAAGTTGTGTAAACTTTTATCCAGGGACTATTTTTGAATATTTTTGGTTTCCCATGGACTTAAGTTGACTTTTCATTTATTTAAAACCTTCAGGGACTAGTTTTGACAACTTTTGAAAGTTGAGGGACTGAAACTGCCAATTATGCAAACTTTGTTCGTTTTTCACTTGTTTTTAAACATTTTGCATCTGAAACATATAAAACACAATTCTGGGATAATTTCAGTATTTTGATGCATTTCTGAGTGTTTTTGGATGTTTTGGCAGCTCAGATTAGGTAAAAATGATGAGTATTTAGACACTCATCACCGTATATGCCGAAATTCGCTTCTCAATTCAAGAGTCTTTTAAGCAACAAGGAGAAATTGTTTGAATTGAAAAAAACCCCTTTAAATGAGATTTGCTTAGCTGTGCTCCTTAAGAAACTTCCAGAAAAATTAGGAGACCCTGGTAAATTTCTTATCCCTTGTGATTTCCCGGGGATGGTTGAATGCTACGCCTTGGCCAATCTTGGTGCAAGCATCAACCTGATGCCGCTTTCCGTGTGGAAAAAGCTTTCACTCCCGGAACTTACTCCCACAAGGATGAATCTTGAATTGGCGGACCACACTGTTACTACTCCTAAAGGCGTTGCTGAAGACGTTTTTGTCAAAGTGGGAAAGTTTCATTTCCCCGCCGATTTTGTAGTTGTGGATTTTGAATGCGATCCCCGAGTACCTCTCATTCTCGGGAGATCCTTTTTAAGGACCGGGCGTGCTTTGATTGATGTTTATGGCGAAGAAATAACACTTCGGGTTGATAACGAAGAAGTTACGTTTAACATTAATGCGAATTCTAAATCTCTAACCACCAAAGGCAACGTTGCTATGGTTGATCAAAAATCTGATACCGCAATTGCTGCCAAAAGAAGTGATTCGATACTTTCAAGATTCACGGTTAAGAGTGTTTCAGATAAACGTGCTGAGCTCAAAGCGATGAAAATTACCCCTGGTTCAAGCAAATGGTTTGAAAGTTGTGCTACAGAAGTTACGAGTGTTTTTGACTATGATGAACAAGAATCGGAGATCACATCGGAAGTGGTGAAAATTGCTAGCTCTAAGAGCACACCACTTGTCCCACCTCCGGAATCGGTTTATCGTGTTGAAATTGTTGATTCTGTGGATGAAACTAAGAATCCCACTTCATCTGATCCTACCATTGCTCTCTCTTCCCCCTCTCTCACTCCGTTTGAGGGAGGTGACTACATCTTGGAAGAGATTGAGGCTTGTTTATCTTGTGATTCAATTCCATCTGGAATGGATGATGGTGTGTTTGACCCGGAGGGAGACATTCTTCTAATTGAAAAGTTTCTTAATGATGATCCACCTTCTCTCCCTCCGAAGGAAATTAAAATGTCTAAAAGTGATTATCTTTTTGAGGAGTTCGCCGATGAACTCACTCACATCGATCCAATCCCACCGGGGGATGAAGATGATGACTTTGATTTCGAATCAGATCTGAGAGAAATTGAATATCTTTTATATCGTGATCCATCACTCGATTCCTACCCTTATACCGAGTATAGTGATTCACAAAGTGATGACGATCTTTTCGACTTTGGAGCTGATAATAATGAATGGGAAGAACTTTTATATGGCAAACCTTCTGATGAGAAATCCCTTGGAGATGAAAACCCAAAGAAGAAAACCGTGACTGAGCTAAATAACTTCTCTCCTTCATCCCAGAGGATGATTTGCTTTTCTCTGATGAGTCTTCCATCGAGTATCCTGTTGCGTTTTATTGTGAAGACAAAGTGTTTAATCTAGGCATACTCGATGGTAGTAAGAATCATTCAATGATGAAATTGACTCCCGATAAGAATTTAAAGTTACAAACATCGTTTGAGGAACTTTTAATTCTGGAGAAAAGTGATCCCCCTCTGTCATATCTTAATGGTGAACTCCTATTTTGCATGGAGTTAAATCTGACTGGAACTTTACTATCATTTCCCTACGGAAATGAGAACAAAGTTTTTGATCCCGGCATCTCAATTTATCATTCTTTTTTAGCCGGGTGTATCTCGTCGGTGTGGAACTTTCTTATGTTCACATGTTAATACAAACACATTGAATGAAAGTCCGATAGAGATGGTTTCTTCCACTTGCTTCCCCATGAACAAATGAATTCGGGGTCGAGTCAAGCTAGTGACTCGGTTAACAAAAACATTAGCATTGCATCGGTGACAACCCATGTTTCTGTCTTCTCTCTTATTTCTAACACTAAGTGTGGGGGAATCCCACTGTGTTGTGCTCTTTCGTGTTGTTTGCTCTGATTTTCAGGTTTCCCTTGGATTGTGATGATTGTCGCGCCTGTTTTCAATCCAGCCGCCCAATATCCTATCCTTTTGCTAACGATTATCTAGGGATATCTTTTTAATCCTGTTTGTGAAAAATGAGATTTCTTTCACACACTTGGCTATTAGTGTTACCTTTTTACGTTCTAAGTCTCGGCATAATAGCCGGTACTTTGAATATTGAGGGCAGTATTCAATTCTAAGTGTGGGGGGGAATTCTCGCGAATTTTGTCACATTGTACCTTCTAGTGCCCTAGTACCCCCGTTTTGGCCAAAATTTTAAATTTTTTTCGTTTTTAGATAAGAAATTGCAATAAAAAAGAAGAAGTATTTAGTCTTGATTAGGTTAGAACAAAGGGAATCCTGACTCTGCCAGAGTATTGATCTGGCTGCTTCCTTAACGATTAGACTAAGGTTTTACGATTTGTGCAAATGAAAATGCTAAGCGTAGAATAGTTGGTTTTCTTTAGAGCTTATATAAGTAATCTATGGCTTTTCCTCCCAGGAGATAACTAATCTGACTTAATTAGTGCTTATTTTCAAACATTTGAACACATAAAATCATTTTTCTTTACGATTTTGAAAAATACTAGTTCAAAGCTTTATTTAAACTTCGGAACAAGCATATGTCATAATAATGTAAAAGTTAAGTAATAAATGTATGTGCTAAAAAGCTAAGGTTCAAGATCGGCCCTTGGATTCTTATTTTCGGAAGGCGTTTAGGTCTTGGCTACCCTCTTACACCGGCCCTTGGACCCTTAATTCTGAAAGGCGTTAAGGTCTTGGAACTCTCCGTTGTAACGGCCCTTGGATCCTTTATTCCAAGAAGGTGTAAGGTCTTGGTTCCCGTGAAACTCCGTTAGTTTATATTGCACAAGTTAAAAAAAAATGATGAAAAAATGAAAAAATAAGAAAATAAAAAGAAAATAAAATGGAATGATATTGCAAAATGCAATAAATTTTGAAGCTTGCTTGTTTTGAATTTTAAATCTATCTTTCAACTGGTATTAGTCAAATTTTTATAAAACGTCGATTTTTGTTATCAAAATTTGAAAATCAAGGACTGTCACCTAAACTTGAATATATGCGGGAGTGAAAAGTTAAGTTTCGACTTACATAGATTATTGATATAAGTAGTGTTAGCATTTTTTACAAAAGCATTTGCACATTGAGTTTAAGCTTAGTTGGGAGTATAAAAGAGGATAAGGATTACAATTCCCTGGAGACACCCAGTTTGTGTGAATCCTGTTCCGTGATACCATTTTTGGAAATCAAGCGTGTTATATATTTTGTTCTAAGTTTAAATTTCTGGCATTGTGTAAAAATCAAAACGGGGTATGCTTGGTATTCTTTTGATCCTTTCATTACTTCATATGATCGGATTGCTAGGGACTAGCAATAGCTTAGTGTGGGGGATAGATGAGTGTGTAAATACTCATCATTTTATACCCATAATAGACACTAAAATGACCTAAAACACCCAATATATATTGCAGATATCCTTGGTTTGTGTTTTATGTGTTTCAGGTACTGAAGGATTGAAAACAGAACGAAAACGAATATTTTTGGATCGACTCGACAACAATTGTGTATTTGATCAAGTAAAAACAAAAGTCAAAGATTAAGTCAAGTCAACCCCCAAAAATGCCAAAATGACACAAATGGTCCGTGGAAATAATTTTCTGAATTGGCATGATTAGTCCTTGGATTTTCAGAATTGTACAACATTGGTCCTCAAAGTTTAACTATTCCAAATCTAATCCTAAACTACCTTAACCCATTTCTAACTAAATCCAACCCAATCCCTAAACTAAACCCAGCCCACTCACTAAATTTCCCAAGCCCAAACAATAACCCAAAACCCGACCCACCTTATTTCTTTTGAGATAACCCAAACCGTTTGACTTCGGTCAAACCTTCCCTCAAAACCATTTACCGCCCAAAACCATACCAGAAACCACCACCACCCACCGCCTTATCCCTGACACACCCACCTCCTCATCCTATCCCACTCCACCTAACAAGCCAAGAAGCATTAATTGCTTCTTCCCCATCACAAGTTACCAGGCCATGATGTTTATCCCACTATCCTATTTTTGGTGCCAAAAATGGATTGAACGGCTGAGATGATAAAAAGACAATTGGAAGGTTGGGATTTGCTCAGAGATGGAAGATAAAGGAAACCCTAATATTGTAGTATAAATAGAACCATAATGTAGCCTTAATTGGCAAGTAGTTTTTAATGTTTAATCATATTGTAATTTTAATTATTTAAGCTTATCAATTTTAAATTCCAGTTATCTTTACAAGTTATTTTAAGTCTGTTTATCATTAATCCTTGCATCAATTCCATTAGTTAATGAAAATTTCATGTTCTCAAGTTTCCATGGTGTACTGTTAATCGAATCAAGTTAAGTGTTATTAAAAATAACCTCTTATCGGTTTCTATAAGCTCATATAAGCTTAATATAGCTTAGTGTGAGCTTATTTTAGTTTAGTTCAGTCTCATTCCAAGATATCAAGAAAAGTCAAAGAAAGTCAACTAGAGGTCAAGATAAGCAGTTCTGGATAATAAGCTGCTCATGGAAGAGCTTATGGGGTCATCTAGCTTGTTTTTGACAAGCTAGATGTGTTTCTGATCTAGTTCTACTGTTTTATAGGTCAAGTCAGTTGTAAGCAATTTCCAATTTTCATGTTCTACTGTCCATTTGCTTAATTCCTAATTTTATTTGCTTATCTTAGTTTAATATTGCTTTTTAGTTGTTATTATCAGTTTATCTCCTACTTGTCATTAGTTTTAGCTTAAATCCTAAAAAAGGGCCAAATAGCTTATATATAGGTTAGCTTATTGAACTGCTTAATTTCATTTCAAAAGTTACTAGTTAGTGCTTATCATACTTACTTATCATCTTAGATTTCAAAACTTAGCTCAGTTAAGTCTGTTCCCTTTGAAAATCCAAATCAGCCCTTCATAAAGGACTGTTTGGCTTTCCAAGTCAAAAGGGTAAAATTTCATCAGTACTGTTCATTTGCAATCCTAGTTAGTTCAATCTAGCTTAACTTAGGTTGTGTAAGCTGTTAGTAAGTTGTTTTGAGCTAAATTGATGAATTTCATAGTTTTAAGAAGAATATTGGAATCTAAGGTTCTGATCTGAGCAAATAAGCTCAGTTGAGCAATAAGCTCTTTTGGACCTTTTCCCTTGCTTTTCTAAGTTCCTTTAAGTCCAATTAGTGGAGATTCAAGAGTAGGATAGGTCTCAATAGGATTTGAATGGGTTTGACCCATTTTGTTCATGTCTGCATACACAGAACCAAAAATACAACCTGCCCAATTTTTCTAGATCCATTAAAGTGCTTATCTGTGTTAGTTTAAGCTTAAATTTTGGATTTCTCAATAGTTTGCCAGTTGATCTTTCCTTATTTCCATTCCCAGATCCTTGGCATAGCTTATTCAAGCTTTAAATCAAGCTCAAAAGTCTCTTATCCACACAAGCATACACTGAGTAATCAGTGTACACTTGTTTGGACTAGCTACTTTCTCAGCTTATTTTTAAGCAACAAATAAGTTACTCTTGGTCTGATTTTTGGTTTTATGTGATCCTCAGTAGGTGAATTTTAAGAATCATCAGCTTTTGTGGAGTTTAGTAATCATTTAAGTGCTTAAAAATAAGTCCAAAATTGCCTAGAATCCAAATAGTTGCCCTGTGCATCAGTCCATCTTTTGGCTTATTGGAGTTTTGTTCAGTGCTTATTTGCACTTCTTGTTGCTTTTTCAGTAGTCATTCTAGCTTATTATTAGTTGTTTAGCTTATTTCAAGTTTACTTTAGCTTAATATTAGCTTAATAGCTTATCGAGACCAAAGCCTTGGGCTATTCCTCTTAATAGCCAAACTGATCAGCAATCATTGGCTTTTTCTAGGCTTATTTGTGATTTTTATAAAAAGTGTTAGTTGTGAAATTTGATTATCTCATTGTGCTTAATCAGTTTCAACAATAAAATTCCAAAAATAAAATAAAAAGCAAAAAGCCATTGCTGGGATTCGAACCCTGGCCACCCAGCTCACCACACACACAACTTACCACTCTGCCCTTGGGTCTTTTCCAGTTAGATCCTACACCCTTTATTACTTAACCTTGTTTCCCTTTTAGCTTATTCGAACCATTTAGCTTATTTACAGCTTATTTCAATAAGCTGGATCCTTGGTAGTAATTTTCCTAGGATTTTAATAGTATAAAGTATTTTTAGAAAAAGGTTCATAATTTTTTAAATAGTTTTAGTATTTTTAATTAATTTTTCTTTTACGTTTAGTTTTTAATTCATAATAAAAAATATAAAACTCAGAAAAACATAAATCTTTTTTCTAAAATTTCCTTTTATCATTTATAACTTAGGAAAAATAATTTGGTACTTGTAAGACTAAATTTTAGAGATTTCACTTTTTAATCCCGTTTTTAGAATTTTCGTTTCGCATTTTTAATATATAATCTGTTTTAATCTTAATTTTATTTTGAGAATTTGTTTCTCATTATTTAATTAGAACATAATAAAATCAAAATTCCATATTCCAAACATCAGTCACTCTAATTCTAAACCTTACACGGTTGTCCATTCACACCTCGTTGGGACACGACCCGGGTAATCACTTACCTGATATCACACACATATCACAAACGTGAGTTTTTCAAGTTAGCCTTTTTCCTAAAGGGTTGGTTTGTCTTTATTCACGTGTATCCATCTGATATTATTTATATATACACTTTAGCACGGATCACTTGTCAAAAGCAATTCACAGTGCAACTGTTCATGGATCATAAGCCTAAAAATAAGCTTAAACAAACACCTCCTGAAAGGGCCAAAACAGGCTAGCTATGTTAGATGGTGTTTTGGATTGCTTTTTTTAGCAAATAAGCAATTTGGAGTGTGAAAAAATCTATCTTTTAACTTATTGAAAAACTATAATAAGGAAATAAGCATCTTTCATAAAATAAGCAATCCCAAACACCCCTTTAAACATGTTTTCACTTTTCCGAACACATTTAATTCTCAAACAAAGAATCAGTTTCTCTTGTCACTTAATACAGCTTTTGAAATCAGCCGTGCTGAAATGACCGTGGCATAAGTGAAATTTGTGGCTACCTGTAATTAGGGAAGGTCTTTCAAAACCCTTTTCATAGATTCCCATAAGTAGCTCTCTTTCTAGAAAATAGTCCTCAAATTCATTTCCTTTCGTGGCAGCGACATCCTGTAAAAGAACAGTGGAATAACTATCTCATAAGAAAGCCTAATGCAAATGTGAATTTACAGCAATCTAGCATAAACTACAATCATTATATCTTTTGCCCTTTAGGTCATCGTGTTTGGGTATTCAAGTTCATCCTATATTTAAGGGGTAAAAAAGAATATCTTAAACAGAACGTTGTTGCATATATATCTCAGTTCTGTGACGGGTTTCTGTAGCAGTTGTCTTCAGCTGCTCCTTCCAATCTTGAGAGCTACAAAGTATGCACAAATATGTAAGTTTACAAAAAGATTCAAGAGCACAAATGGGCAGGAAACTGTAAACAGAATACCTAAAGATGAAAAGAATAGACCAACTATATGAAACATTATTCAACAAAAGGATGGCCATAAAAGGCTGCAAATCCACATGTAAAATGGTCGCTACAAATTAGCATTGGGTGGGTATTACACTTTGAAGGAGTAAGTTGGGCATATATAATATTATATCCGATATGGTATAAGAGAGAGACAAAAAACCAGACTGCAAAAATTCAAGGACTAAACCATGTGAGCTTTGAGGTATGAAAAAAATACAAAATGATTTGGTAAAACTGTACTGATGCAATCTTCAATCCGTTTGACCTATAGCTGGTTTGACCGGTTAGAAGTAAAACAAAACCAATATCACCCGTTCAAAATGTAAATGGGTCAAATTTGCTACCTTTACCAATATAAGGATGGTGCTCAATTTATTCTGCATTTTTTTAGGTGCGTGGATTACGCACCGTCACTTGGACGTTTACATCGGGTAGGGTCTGGGCATGGTGTTCGGAATAGAGGATGGATTTGGGCCAGGCTAGAAACTGGACCAACCACCACCATATTTACCTGTATGTTGATATCATTAGGTAATATTAAAGCCCGACAATTGCTATTTAATGCTATCTAGCTATCTATTGTTGTCGACTTATTTAGTTGTGGAGTGAATGAGTACCTAAGCCTTGTTGGCAATAACATCAGTATCTACCATTCATATATACCAATAATGGATAACAAGTCATCACACCTCTCAGAAACCAAAATACGCAATAATGGAAAAGCAAGCTTATAGCATGAGCATTAGCATGTAGTCAATAAAGATGTCATATTACCGCATGTTGGCGTTCCAGTTGAGTTGTGATAGAATCGTGCCTTGAAGACATCGTATCGAAAGTGTCTACACAATATTCATAAAAGAACCATCAACAAAATAATCCCAAAATTCATTACCTACTAACTCGAATCGAACAAAATTCAAATCAAACAGAAACCGAGTAAAAAACCAAAGTCCATTATATATTTTACACCTTTTTCATTAATCAACTGATCTTTTGCAGAAAGCAACAATCTCTATCTCATAAAACCCTTAAAATCAACCGAGAAATCAATCTTGCCAACACCCTTGTATCAATTAATCCATATAAAGTTTGCCTAGTTTTATATTAAACATCATTTTTAACACTTTTTTCATATAAAGTTTTTATTTTTATAAAATTTTCGGATTTATTTTTATTAATTTTTTTTTATCAAAACGTTTTTTTTAATTAAATTTAAAATAGTTTTATTTCATAAAGTTTGGATTTTTATTAGTTTAGTCGTTGATGAAGCCGTTATTATCTCCGGGTCATACCGAACTAACTCCGGGTTTCATCTTATCCTTATCTTTATTTATTTATTTATTTATTTATGTTTATGTTTATTTTCATGCTTAGCTTAGTTATTATGTTTGTTGCTTTATTTATTGCTTTTAGTGTAGTTATGCTTAGTGAGTAGACTTTTTTTTTATACTTGTTGAGTAGATTATTCCGTAAATTAAGTGTGGTTTTATAAAAGTTAGAAAATATATTGATTAGTAATTTTTAAGTTACTTAGATTGAAATTTTGGTTGTTTGAGCGGGCAAAAGCCGAGAAAATAATTGGGTTTTAATTTAGATATTGATATCTCTTTATGAAAAATTGTTTTCAAAAGAAACCAATGTTGTGAGAAAATAATTATTTGTAAAAAATATTAATTCATCAATAAAGGACTTAATTGAAATAATAAACCACACTTAATGATCTTGATAATTTGCTTAACAAGTATATATTTTTATCATATATTTCTTATTTGCTGGCTTAGTATAATCTAGTTTATTATTTTTAGTTGTTATCGTTAACTTTAGATTATTTACTTACTGTTAGTTTTATTATTATCTTTGCTTAGCATAATTTAGTTGTTATCATATATTTCTTGGATTAGTTTTCTTCGTTTTCACTTTTTAGGCTCGGGATTAGCCCGATACGTGCTCGTTTTTAGTTTCCTTTACGTTTTAGCTTACGTGTGCTTCCTATTATTGTTTCTATTGCTTTATTAGTTGTTTTCAGCTTTCATTTCATATTTTTAGTTTTAACTTTCAAAAATCTCTCTTTTATCACTATTCACGACACAAATCTCGACTCGAAATCATAAGTTCCATTCATTCCTTCGTTGGGATAACGACTCGGGTTTACATATTTCATTTGTATTCCTTTGAGATATAATTGACAAAATCAGGCGTCGCTGCTAAAAGCCGCCTCCCCGTCCTACTCATTGTTGTAGTGAAAGGTGATACAGTTCTTCTAAGGGTTATCAATGCTGCACTCAATCAACAACTCTTTTTCAGCGTCGCTAACCACAAGCTCACTGTTGTCGCCACTGACGCTATTTACACCAAACAATTTACAACTGATGTCATCATGGTGGGGCCCGGTCAAACCACAGACGCCCTCCTGACTGCTGACCAACATCCCGGTCATTACTACATGGCTGCAAGAGCGTATGCAACTGCTCAAAATGCTCCATTTGACCACACAACCGCCACAGCTATATATCTTAGAATACAAATCTGCCACTACACGACCAATTCTACCACAACTTCCTTTCTACAACGACACAAACACAGTCACTGCATTTTCAAACCAAATAAAGAGCCCTGGTAAAGTAACCGTCCCTACTAAGATTGATGAAAATTTATTTTTCACAATGGGATTTGGGTTTTTTAACTTCACTCCTGGACCTAGATGCCAAGGGCCTAATAGCACACGGTTTGGTGCTAGTATGAACAATGTATCCTTTGTACTACCAAACCGAGTGTCTTTACTCCAAGCTTATACACAAAAGATTCCCAATGTCTACACACCAGATTTTCCACCTGTTCCACCTTTGCAATTCGATTACACTGGTAATGTACCTCGTGGGTTGTGGCAGTCGGTTAAGGGAACAAGACTTTACAAGCTAAAGTTTGGTTCGAGTGTGCAGATTTTTCTTCAATACACTTCTATCTTTTCGACCGAAGATCATCCTGTTCATCTTCATGGATACCATTTCTACATATTTGGTCAAGGTTTTGGTAATTTTAATCCGTCACGAGATACTGCTAACTTTAATCTTGTTGATCCACCACAAAGGAATACGATCGATGTTCCAGTTGGAGGATGGGCTGCCATCAGATTCGTAGCAGATAATCCATGTAACATTAAGGGTTAATTTAATATATGTTCTTGCTAAACATTAAATATCATATGTATCTTTGATTATCTGAAACAAAATCACAAACTAATTAATCATGGGATCTTGTACAGGAGTCTGGCTAATGCATTGTCACATTGACACTCATCTTGCTTGGGGTTTTGCAATGGCTTTCATCGTTGAAAATGGAGTAGGGGAATCAGAGACGTTACTACCTCCACCATCCGATCTGCCAAAATGCTAAGATCAGCACACGATGTCCATGTTTGTGGGACGTCATCGTCAAGTTCATGTGTTTTTCCTTTTCCACTCTGCTTACTTACACGAACAAAGTACATAGCAACGTTCATAGGTTTTAGGTTTATCATACTTGTTCAATCCGTGTATTCGATAGCTTGTGTGCAAACTGAATGATATGTAAACATTAATTGTTTATGAATCAAATGAATTTAATTCTTTCAATATAGAGTTTGTGGTATTACTTTTATTTATTTACTGTGTGTTTTTAGGTGTAACTGTGTTTTTTTAGTTATTGAAATGTTACAGTATTGTTATATCATGATTTGAAGAAGCTATTGAAATGTGTTATTTTAGATGTTTAATTGACGTAATGTAGATAGTTTGGGATGATTATATATTTACGGTGTGTTTTTTTGTTAGATTGAATGATTTGATCTGGTGTATTGTTGTATTATTTCATTAGATTTAAATTGTAGCATGATTGTTCTCGACAGCGGATGTGTTCCTACTGTGAGTTCTCTGGTGACTACACCTTCGGGATATGATCTCTCTCCTGAGAAGCCAATAAATGGTGTGGTTAGTGGTTTGAGGCTTTGATGTGTTCTGGGAGCTTTTTGAAGCAGTGGTCGTACATTATGTCAACTGAACTCCCTCCGTCCATGTATATTCTACAAACCCTATGTGAGGCTATCATTGTTGTGATGACAACGGGGTTGGATGATGGTATAAAGGTATCCCATGGAATGCTTCGCGATGGGGTACGCTACCGGTCCTCCATGACCTCATTGCATCTTTTTATGCCTGAGTGTCATGATTGGATCATGTGGACACTTTCTATCCTGAGGGTTTCCTGTTTCATTTGATTGTTTTCGTATACTATGGATGGTCTATCAGGGTGAGAAGGTTTGTTTCCGTGCAATGGGGTTGTCCCTGTGAGCTTTTGCTTTAAAATGTCTAGGTTTGGGTAGACTAGGTATGTATTTTAAATTTGAGTTAAGTATAGGTTTTGGTGTGTGTTATTTCCAGGGGAGGGGCTAGGAGGTGGTGCCAGGGTGTCTTCTTGAATGCTATACTCAGGGTGGTTGCTTGGTGGCACTTTAGCCTGATTGTTATATGTAAAGTAATGCGGAAAAGGATAAGTAGGCTGGAATGCGTTTACCTGAGAGCTAGCCACCCTCCTGCTTTACAAGTTGCTCTAGATAAGCGGGCATGGTTTTGCATGATCTGGATGTTTTTCGGTTCCTTTCCCTGACACCCTCTAGCTCCCTCTACGACTCTCTGAATTTTGAATGATTGAGATGTTCGTGGTTGTAGCGATGGCCTGAGAACACGATGTTTCTCATGAGACCATGTAGGTTCTTTTTGGGAAATTGACGTGTGCAGGTTGACATGGTCGACTGCTGCACGCGCTTCCCTTAAAAGTTTCCTCGTGTGGTTTATGAATGACTGGTGAGTCTTTTTTTCGGGTGTCTGTTGACTCTTCTATGTGTGAAGAGGGTCGTCCACTCGGGTAGGTCCGAGGTGGTGGTTAGATATGTCCGAAATTTGAAGGGGTTGTTCACCAGACATCTTTGGTTAAGAAACTTGTGCAAAAAGAAAAATAGATTTTTGAGTGAGAAATGAATGAAAAATAGGTGAACATTTTCGAGAAATTTGCGGCTATTTCGCATCATGTCCCATGGATGGCACTATGTTTACGTACGGTATGTAGATCGATTTAGAGAGATGGGGTAGGGTTTTGTTGTTTGGTTTCCCGTGTTGAACAGTAAGGACCCGATGAGATTGATGAAGATTAAGAAGCTCGGGTAACACTTAAACAAAGACCATACTTTACTGATGTGAAGCAGTATTTGCCCAAGTGTGTGTAAACTTGTGAATTTGTGTGTGTTTCCTTCTATTTATAGAGAGGCGAGTAGGTTTAGAGATAAACCCTTATGGGTTGATCAACGGCTGTTAGAGAGCCAAGTGTTGATCATCTGAGGAGTAGACAAGGAGAGACAAGTGGACTATCCTCATTGGCTTCTACAAAGTGGTGCTTGTTGTGCGTCCCCACTGTTTCGTGTCAGATGGTACATCTTGACCGTTACTGACAATTGGGGAGCAGTAGTACTGTATGCTCAATTTGACCTGATGACTTTTATCAGGCCCTGCGTGACCCGGGATTTAAGCCAGGCCGCTATAAAGTGTTTGTTGATGGGCCTTGGTAATGAGCTTGATTCGAGCGTGTATTAAGTGGGATTGGGCCACTAATATTGATACGCTATCGGTGGTCAACTCAAGATAGGATGTTTTGAGGTTTGTTGAGTTATAGAGATTTACAGGTAAAATTTAGGTTGAAGAAGAAGTGAGGAAAAAATGACTATAACGCCCTCATGTGACTCGCACATGAGTTGATTTAATGGTCGGTATAACGTCCGTTAGATGCAAGGACTATGAGTGTTTGTCTTTGCAATGATAAGGACGAAGAGTGCAACTTTAAACTCTCAAGGACGGTAAATGCAATTTTTGCCAAACCACAAGGACCATTTATGTAATTTACTCTCATGATTATTATTCTATATCACCAACTCTTGGCAACAACGATAAAACCAAACTCACTCTATTAAAAGCGCTCTGCATCAATTTTTAAACTTTTTCATAATTTTTTTAAACCTTTTTTTTTATAACCATCATAGCGAATGCTAGGGTCAACGACAAACCACACTTTGTTCTAAGCGAAATTTGAAGTCATAGTCACTTGGCTGATGTGTACCTTCGAAGGGTCAATACAATTTGCGTAGGATTTGGATTCTAAGATACTAGTCTTGATAAGCGGTATACTAATGAAGTAAAAAACATTTACCAAAAACTCTTATTCAACCCCAAGTCATCTTTAGTATCTCAAAACAGCTCAATTATTGCTATTTTTATAGGACGATGTTGACATTGTTTTTATAAATAGTAAGAGGGAGACAGATTCTCCTTAAACCGTTGAGAAGTACTAGCAAGTGAACCAACCATATGTGGAAATCACCTAATTCCACGCCCCACATACACCAAATGCTAACCATATCTTGAAAATAACTAATTAATCATGGTCACTAGGGCCCAACCCATGCAATATACCTATCTAAAATCAGTTTTTCTGTTTCTTATAAACCAACAAAAATAGTATGAAGTATTGTTGATGTAAATTTAACTTAACCAGTCTACGATAAAGTTTAAACTCACAATATAGGGTTGATAGAACACTATTGGTACCCTTTGGGCAACGATATGTTGTTGTTTACATATATAATCTTTAGACATGTTAACCTTGTGAGCCTTGAATTTTAATGGTCACGAACTACAACTCAACCTGAAACGCTCGGGGTGAAAAGAATTACATCTGTGTTGGTAGCCGAGAGCGAGTTGAGTATGATCAGTTGGGGTCTGGTCTTGTATATATGGAATTTTTTCATGTATACAGAACCATTATTTCAATATATTAACTCTTTTATGAAGTTGATGAAAACGGCGATCCAACTATTTCAACCCATTGATTTCTGTACACATTTGACATGAATTTGTTATAACCTGTTGTTACCTTACCCGAACCAACCCGAATCAAACCATTTTGACCTGTCTGTTCGGAATCCATTTTGCCCTTTTGGAAAGTCGAAACCTATTACTAGTTCCATGCATGATCATTACTATACAAAAACACCAGTGTCCTGCTTCACATGTTAAAAAATAGGCCTAGTGGTTGCACCAAAATCAACAAATTAAGTTCCCTCTCATTCTAACTTCACTATTGACTCATAACCTAACCCCACCACACCCCATATATGTGTATATAAATAACCCTTATTGCCATCTTTAGTACACACCAAAACTTCACACTTCTGCACTCAGAAGTGTCAAAAAACAAGAAACTCATAATGTCGATCTCACGGGCTCTCTTACTGAGCGTTCTGCTTTCCTTTGCCCTTACTACATTCGCAGAAATGCATAACTATGCCTTCACAGTACGCCACAAACAAATAGCTAGCGTTCTTTTCTGTTTCTGAGTTTTGCATTTTTTTTCTAGAGTTGATAATAAAAATAATAATCATATTGCCACAGGTTCAAGAACAAGCAGCAAACAGGCTATGTAAGAACCATAGAATCGTTAATGTTAACGGTCAGTTTCCAGGCCCAACTCTAGAAGTACAAAACGGAGATAGTGTTGCTGTTAAAGTCACAAATGCTTCTCCTTACAATGTCACCATTCATTGGTACATAAATTTATTTTATTTACGCGCATTGTGTGTACATCTAACACTTAAATTTTTGATGCTTTGTCTAATGCCTTATGGTATTTTTCAGGCATGGGTTACGCCAACTGCGAAACCCTTGGGCCGACGGACCTGAGTTTGTGACCCAATGTCCAATCCGGCCTGGGGGAAGTTACACATACAAGTTCACCATACAAGACCAAGAGGGAACATTGTGGTGGCATGCTCATAGCCGATGGCTACGAGCTACGGTCTATGGTGCACTTGTTATCCGCCCTAAGTCGGGTTCTTCTTACCCCTTTCCAACACCTAAAGTCGAATTTCCTGTTATCTTAGGTAAAGAGTCCTTAATTACATTATCTCCTTATAGGCATGCATTTGTGTCATTTTCTAATAGGTTTATTTATTTATGCATACAATAACAAATGGCTTTCTATACTGTTTGGGTCATGTTTCCTTAATATTCTCATATAAAACACCATAAAATTTAACATTTTTACATAAAGATACTTCGTGTTAGAAAGTGTGTTTTAACTTGATTTAACTTTTCGCAACAAAATGACTCAAACAGACACAAAACTATCTTTTAATGACTAAAGATGTACAATGACTAACGTAAGAAATATGGAAAAAGACGTTGATATTTTATGCGAAATACGTGTACCCTTTTCTGATTAAGGAACTGATGTGTTCGTTGTTGATGATGAAATAGGTGAATGGTGGGACCGGAAAGTGATCAGTGTGCTACGACAAGCATTGTTCAGTGGCGCAGCTCCTAACATATCAGATGCTATCACAATTAACGGGCAACCTGGTGATCTTTTCCGATGCTCCAGCCAAGGTACTAATTACAGTCCCCGAAAAAAGAAATTCATTTTGATGAATGTTTATCGTTTTTGAATATTAAAAAACTTGCTTTTACTAGGTACCACGAAACTTACGGTCAACAAAGGCGATACAGTTCTTCTAAGGGTTATCAATGCTGCACTCAATCAACAACTCTTTTTCAGCGTCGCTAACCACAAACTCACTGTTGTCGCCACTGACGCTATTTACACCAAACAATTTACAACCAATGTCATCATGGTGGGGCCCGGTCAAACCACAGACGTCCTCCTGACTGCTGACCAACAGCCCGGTCGTTACTACATGGCTGCAAGAGCGTATGCAACTGCTCAAAATGCTCCATTTGACAACACAACCGCCACAGCTATCTTAGAATACAAATCTGCCACTACACAACCAATTCTACCACAACTTCCTTTCTACAACGACACAAACACAGTCACTGCATTTTCAAACCAAATAAAGAGCCCTGGTAAAGTAACCGTCCCTACTAAGATTGATGAAAATTTATTTTTCACAATGGGATTTGGGTTTTTTAACTGCACTCCTGGACCTAGATGCCAAGGGCCTAATAACACACGGTTTGGTGCTAGTATGAACAATGTATCCTTTGTACTACCAAACCGAGTGTCTTTACTCCAAGCTTATACACAAAAGATTCCCAATGTCTACACACCAGATTTTCCACCTGTTCCACCTTTGCAATTTGATTACACTGGTAATGTACCTCGTGGGTTGTGGCAGCCGGTTAAGGGAACAAGACTTTACAAGCTAAAGTTTGGTTCGAGTGTGCAGATTGTTCTTCAAGATACTTCTATCTTTTCGACCGAAGATCATCCTGTTCATCTTCATGGATACCATTTCTACATAGTTGGTCAAGGTTTTGGTAATTTTAATCCGTCACGAGATACTGCTAACTTTAATCTTGTTGATCCACCACAAAGGAATACGATCGATGTTCCAGTTGGAGGATGGGCTGCCATCAGATTCGTAGCGGATAATCCAGGTAACATTAAGGGTTAATTTAATATATGTTCTTGTTAAACATTAAATATCATATGTATCTTGATTATCTGAAACAAAATCACGAACTAATTAATCATGGGATCTTATACAGGAGTCTGGCTGATGCATTGTCACATTGACACTCATCTTGCTTGGGGTTTTGCAATGGCTTTCATCGTTGAAAATGGAGTAGGGGAATCTGAGACGTTACTACCTCCACCATCCGATCTGCCAAAATGCTAAGATCGGCACATGATGTCCATGTTTGTGTGGCGTCATCGTCAAGTTCAAGTGATTTTCCTTTTGCACTTTGCTTACTTACTTGAGCAAAGTACATGGCAACATTCATAGGTTTTAGGTTTATCATACTTGTTCAATCCATATATTCGATAGCTTGTGTGCAAACAGAATGATTCAGCAATTAATATATAGATGTTGATGTGTTCAATCTTGGAAACAAAATACGACCTTGGTCTTGAATTATTGTTTCACGAGCTTTAATTTTGTTACGAGTATAAAAATAGCAAAAATTAAAATTGGCCTCTTATAAACCTCCTAAAGAAAGAAAGAGAACTAGTAGTGACCCCTTTTTACCAGGGGATTTACTTTGACCCACGCCAACTCCCCTTTCATCATAAGGTGCGGAATTAGACCTAAGGAAACAGGAACAAGTCCCTTATTGAGAATTGAAGATTCAAACGTATTGAACTTTATTGTTAACACGATGTGAAATGAAGATACAAAAGTTGTTTAAATACTACAACAAGAAAATAAGGCTGGAGAACTAAAAATATCTAATAACTAACTTAACAAACTTTAACTCTACACTACTACATCTCCTGAAACGTGTTCATACTCTTGCTCATCATAATCTTCATCTTGTGAGGAGTGTTTGGATGTCCTGTGTCTACATTTCTTCTTTGAATTTTCTGAAGAGAGTGTTTGGATATCTTGTTAACAGCCTGAGCAGAGTGTTTAGATGTCCTGTTTGCACTTGTACCATTATCCCCCTCGCAAGTTGGTAGTGTGTAAGGATTACGCATGCCTAGCTTGGATAAACAATTGTAGTGAAGTGGCTTACTTAAGCCTTTGGTAAGAATGTCAGCTAGTTGATGTTTGGTAGACATGAAAGTGGGAAGAATTTGACCATGTCCCTTACAAAATGGAAGTCAATCTCTATGTGTTTTGTTCTATTATGATAAACAGGATTAGATGCTAGAGCTATGGAAGAGGCATTGTCATACATCATTAAGACAGGAGTTGGAACATTGACTTGAAAGTTGATCTGAAAGTGGATCACCAACATCCATGGAGAGTTTAGCAATAGGATCAAGAGATGGTGTTGTTGGTTTTGTGTCTAATAGACCAACATGGGTGACTAAATCAATAACATACTTCCTTTGAGTCATGGCAAGGCAATTTTTGTTTTTGAGAAATTCAATTCTCAGATAATAATGTAGTGTTCCCAAGTCTTTGATGCTGAACTTTTCATTTAGATTGTCTTTGATGTGTTGTATGAGGATATTGTCATTTCCAGCAATTAAGATATCATCAACATACACCAAAAGAGTCATTTCAAGCAATTAAGGATATTACAAACAGAGTTATGAGGAAGAGTTTGAGAATAGCCTTGTCGAACTTGCATGTAGAATTCCTCATTAAGATCACCATGTAGAAAGACATTGTTGACATCAAGTTGCTTAATCACCCAATCATAGTGTACTGCAACAACTAGAAGTGTTCTGGCTGTTACCATCTTAGCGACTTGTGCAAATGTTTCTTTGTAATCCACTCGTTTCTTTTGATGAAATCCTTTTGCTACTAGTGTGGCCTTGTATCTCTCTATGCTACCATTAGCATTGTGTTTGTTTCTATATACCCATTTGCATCCAATCGGTGTCTTTTCATGTGGCAGGGTTGTAAGATCCCAAGTATTGTTCTTTTCTAATGCTTCTATTTCCTCATTCATTACTTCTATCCATTTTATAGTTTTAGTTTCTTGGTGAAATGTTGTTGGTTGAGTGGGTTTGTCAATGGCATTTATGAAATGGAATGATGTAGGACATAAATTTGAGTAATTTAAGTAGTGTAATGGTATTTAGGATTGTGAATGCTGTGTATTGCGGATTTAAGAAGTTGACAGTGAGAATCATTAAATTTGGAAGGTATGTGTCTGGTTCTTGTGGATACTCTAGGTGCTAGTTGCTAGTTTTATGGACATTATTTTAGTAGTCATATGTTCAGATCGAACTCGAGATCACGGGATTGCACACTTTACGTATGAGAGTTAAAGTTTAATAATTAAATGTAAAAGTTTATGTTTAATTATTAATTACACAAAACATCTAACGACCGTTAGTATTTAACGAATAATGACTAACGACCGTTAACTAATAAAAGGAAAGAATTATGTTTGAATATTTGGTATGCCAAGAAGGTTCCGGAATACCCCTTAGGGGTGTTAGCCAGTCGGTTATGGGAGAGGAAACCCAACCCATAACTTAACTTGAGCTCCAAGTTTCTATTCCTATATAAACAAACTTAGGGATCATTATTTGTTACTCTTGTACACATAGTTTATTCCTAAACTTGTTTTCTTCTTTTCTTTTTTGTTTGGCCAATCGACAAACACCCTTCATAGGGTCGATTGGTTTGATTTTCCTAACCAAAACGTTTTGTGTTCTTAAACTAGCATTTACTTTAATTCGTTAATAGTACGTGTGTACAAGAATGTGATTCAATCACACTATTGATTGAATCTTGGATTGAATTACAAAATGGTAAGGGGTAATTCCAATTGTAGAGATCGACCCACTTCTATATCATACAAATAAATACAAACTTGATGACACTCATAAGCATATAAATCAAGAACAAGAGATATGTGGATATTTGCTAGTCTAATGATTATATTCAAAGTGAAAATAATACAAAGACTAGAGAGGGTTTCTTTTTCTTTCACACACACACACACTCTTTTTCTTTTGTTAATAATGAGGCACACTTTGAAGTGTGTGTGTGTTCGTGGTTATATGAAACCACAGCCAACCAAATGGGTCTTTGGTGGGCTTTACATAGAACTTGGAGTGGGCTCATGTTGTATTACACTAATACATTGAACATTCTTATTAAAACTAATACCATAAGCCCACTAAACTTAAACTAGACTTTATACATAATACTTGACAAATGAACATCACTTTTCAATTAACAAAGTTAATTGCTAACAATCTCCCCCTAAGGGATGGTCATTTCAATGATGCTCCCGTGATTGGTCTTTTGCCTTCAATTTCTTGAAATTGATGTGTCAATGTATAATAGTCTTTAATCGATGTTCCTTCATGCACTGTGATCTTTAAGGAATCGTCTTTTGGTCTGACTTGCCTTGATCTGCTTCTTCTGTCCAGATGTGTCGTCATAGCAGATGATGATGGTTGATAGACTTTCGTCGGTACCTGCATAAAACAGTTAGCAATAATTCGTCCTTCGGCCATCATGTCGTGAGGCAAGATCTTTTGATCTCATTAAGACTCATACAACTTGTATCCTTTTGATGAACACAAGTGTATTGCATAGGAAGTGATCCTAAGAGATCTTTTGATGAATCTCATGTCTCTAGACTCAATTATGTGCGTTTTGATTTTAGTCGTCGGAGGCATGGAGCAGAGTGCCACCTTTTCAATATCAACACTTCTCGGAGTGAGAGGTCGATAGATTATGCAGTGTTCTCCGTGAGAAATGAAACAAATATCTTTTAAGAGATATCTGAGTGGATAGGAGGGGTGGTGCAAATGCGTCACTGGGTCCATGACGTCTTGTCTTCAATACCAGTATCACCTTGGTGAATACCGATAGCAGATGTATTGACCCGGTTTCTGTCCTAAGTTTTCATGGAGGGCTATTTCTTTTCACCCTTACAAAAACTTTTCTTTTTCATTCTTCAACCCCTTCTTTCTCCTTTCTCATTATACTCCTTTTTTCAATCATACCTAAGGACTTCTGATGAACTCAAATAAGTACATTTTATTACTATCATTTATCCTATTTATTTGACTTGTTTTACTATATTATGTATGAGGATTGATACTTAATCGTTTACTTTTGTAATTCTCAGGTAAAAACAAGCATTTGGTGAAACTTAGCAATTTTGGACTGATTATGGAGCAAAACATGCATAATGAGAAGAGTCTACTGAAATGAAGAAGATCAAGACTAATCTGCTCCAGATGCGCCGCATCTCACTCATGACATGCGCCGCATCTCTATCAAGATATCACCAGATACGATCCAAGATACAAGAGGACATGCGCCGCATCTAATCATGGAGTTACGCCGCATCTTCTGGCGGTGTACGAATATTCCTGAATATTATAATCTTGGACCCCACACGAAGTTAAGTACATGCGCCGCATCTACTCCTTAGATGCGCCGCATCTTCCCTCAGACAGAAACTATAAATACCTCAAGACCAGACGAATTTAGAGAGAGAGAATATATAAGTTTCGAAGACCGAACAGGAGAAACCTAGGACGAATTCAGTCAAGGAGGCAGCACAAGACACACCCAAATCAAAGATACAAGAGCTGTAAGAAGGTGCTGCATGTGTTTAATTCATTAAGTAGTTTTGTTTTATTGTGTTAGCAAACTTTAATTCATCAGGATTGGTGGCTTGTGTAATGTGACAACGAAAGATTGCACTCCCTTTAATACTTGCTTTCCCATCAATTAAAGTTTATATGTTGATGTCTTTGGTTACTACTTATTAGTGCATTGATAACCTCTGTGTCTATTAGTGGCTTGCGGGCATTTGACTGCGGGACATAATGTGGCTCCCACGGTTATTACTAAATTGATCACTTAGGAATAACTTTTAGACATAAGTAATCATTAAGGGTTTACTCGTCGATAAGAATAGGACCAACGAGAAAGGGTTAACTACATACACTTCATATAAAGCTATCAATAAAACAAGTGACAATCTACTTAATCATAAGGACAGCCCTCTTATTGTCTCGAGTATCTATCTGTGTACGTGTGTGCTACTTGCTGATTCGTGCCTATTGGTTTATTTTATTATTTAATTGCAAACAAACCGTGCCAGTCTCTCAGGCTGAAACCCCCTTGCGTTAGGATATTAAAATACTGATTAGAATAACGAGATAATACGTTCCACTCTTAGTGATCGACACTCTACTTACCATTATATTCATACTGACCGGGTACACTGCTCGTTAAGTGTGTGTGTTATTGATAAGTCGGCTAAATATAAATTTAAAACTTGAGTAGGCATTAAAACTGCCAAAACTTTACTCCAACGCACGCCCATCAAGTTTTTGGCGCCGCTGCCGGGGAGTGAATTGTTATTATCTGTTAATTTGATTAGTATTTTAATTAGGTTTTTCTTTTTATTAGATTAATTGCATCATTGTACTATTTTGCATATTTGTTGTATTGTGTGTTAATTGTTTGTTTTTATTTTTATTTTTGTGTGTTTTATTTTTTGTTTGTGTGTTTAATTTTTTGTTTTTATTTTTCGTATTTTTCTGTTCTGCTATCGTTGTACTGTGCTAAATCAAACGATACGGCGCATCTGATCTCTCAGATACGGCGTATTGCGTTTAATTTTTAAAAATACAACGCGTTTAATTAATTCGATACGACGCATCTTTTCCCCAAGATACGGCGTATCTGTTTTTAATACAAATTTTTTTTTCAAATAGCGATAAAGTAATACGACGCATCTGCTTTTGCAGATACGGCGTATCTGTTTTTGATAAATTTTTTTTTCTAAACGTTAACGCCATACGACGCATCTGCTTTCGTAGATACGGCGTATCTATTATTTTAATTAAAAACAGTTTGCGAATTATTAAACAGATACGGCGTATCGATCTTTATCGATACGACGCATCTTTCTGAATCAAAAATCGATATTTATTTTTAAACGTAACGAAAATACGGCGCATTAACTTTCGTTAATACGACTAATATAATTTGATAAATATAGTTGATTTTTGATATTTACTTTGATCGGTCCGCTACTCTCGTGTGCAAGTTGTTTATTTTTCAGGATAAATGATGACTCAAGCATCACCAAGCGAGATTACATTCTGAACTAAACCGAGAGGAGATTGCTGGAGTGATCAAAACGTAACCTCTTCGATTATTCAACCAGCCCTAAGGGAAGTCCTCTCCACTATAACCTCAGTTTTATTATCCACACTATACATCTGATTCAAATCGTAATCTTAATTTTGCACGCTTAAAAACGATATTTGTTCCTAACCTCGGAATAAATCCTTATCCACTAAACACTAAGATTACAGTTATTAATAATACGTTTATGCCTATTGCTCTTATTTTGAATTCATCTATATGGTATGCCGTTTAACCCAAATTTGATGTATAAGGAACTGTGTTGCGGAAGCCAAGGTACGTTCTTCATTTAAATTTCGTTTACTAACATAGAGATACGGCGGATCTAAATATCCAAAGCGCCGTATCTCTGACCAGCTAGAACTTATTGACTAGTCAACGAGATTAAACAGATACGGCGCATCTAATTTTTCAATACGGCGCATCGTTTCGCCCTATAAATACGATGAGAATGCGCCGGATCTAAACTTCTTACCGCATAAACACACACAGTTAAGAACTTTCACACAGTAATACTATACTTTAATTCGGAGCATTTTCCTAAACTCACCCTCTAATCCGATCTATAATCATTCACCCGATCATACAATTAAGGTAATTTATTCTATTTTGATTTAATTTCGTTTAATTATAAATTAGGGTTTATATGACCAATTCGATTAGGGCTTAAACGATATAGGGATATGATTAGAACTTGGCATTGATTATTTCCCCTAAGTTAATTTTAGAATTGGGCATCGAATTTGGCACTAATTAAATCGAACGAAAAATAGGGTTTTGGGTGTTTGTTTTTAAATTTTAGAGGGAAAGTGTGATAGAAGTTTTAGATAGGAACAAATGGGTAAATTTGGTCTGTGATATTTAGTGGTAGTTTACGTCACGGATACGGATTCTTGAAAAACGTGCCTGACTCTTTATTTTATGCTGATATGCCTTTAGATGCGGCGCATCTAGGTTGATTAATGCGGCGTAACGACCTATTTCAAAATTGATAAAATTCTAGATACGCCGTATTGATTAATCTAGATACGACGCATCTCCATACGCCGTATCTGTTGTCTTGCACCGCATCTCTTATACTATATACAGATACGCCGCACTGATTAAATCAGATGCACCGTATCTACCTTATTTGCAGACTGTTTACTGACTGTGGAAATCTATTTCAGATGGCATTACCAGAGGTCACACTTAGGCATCAGTGGCTACAATTTGAGAACATGGGACTAACTCCTGCCACTCTGGAAGATTACTTGCGTAGGCTTGACTCGATTTACTTCAAGAAAATATTCAGAGTCCAGGTTTTGAGTTTTGATGATGTAGGGTTGATTGGTGGTGGACATGCAGCTGAGAGTTTACAGCATCGTATGGAGATGGTAGTTGTTGGAGATGATGAGGAGGTGGTGTTTAGGTCTAGTGCTTGGGAGAGACTATTTAGGATTGACGAGCCTCTGATTAGGGAGCTCATGCTGGAGTTCTTTAGCACGATTCATTACAGGGAGACGGATTTGGAGATTGATACAGCTGACACTCTGGTATTCAGGCTAGGAGGTGTGCATAGGCAGATGTCGATGAGGCAGTTTATTTTGGCCATGGGGCTACACACTGAGGAGGAGCTTGGATCTGCTGGGTTTGCCAGGTATTGGGCTGAGAGTTTACGGGTTGTCCCTGACAGAGGATTATTCGGTGATTACTGGGACCGGATTTCTTCATTAGGTGATATTACTACTTCCACCCCCTCATATACTTTGATCAGGGAGCCGATGAGGAGGCTGTGCCACAGGCTGATTGCACTTACTATTGCTGGGAGAGGTCAGTCACCTGAAAAGGTGACTACTCTGGACCTCTTCCTCCTTAGGAGTATGGATGAGGGGTTGTCGGTGAACATCCCCCACTTTTGAGCGCACTACCTCCACCGATCTGCTGCAGGGAGAGATCGGAGGAGCCAAATGACTGGCGGGCATTTTGTTTCGAGGCTGGCCCGCCATTTTGGAGTTATTGGAGCAGAGATCCCAGCGGGGCTGGAGGTTATTGTGGCCCGTCTCCCGGTTATCGATAGGGACTATTTGGTTAGACTCGGGATCTGCCAGGTGGCTGCGGGAGGCCACTTTTGGGCAGCATTAGGGCCCGCCAGAGCTGCAGGGCCAGAGGCGGAGCAGGGAGGACCTCAGGGACCTCCGGCTGCTGCTCCTGCCGACGAGGAGGTGCCACAGGCACCAGTACCCCCACGCACCATTGGTCAGAGACTTGAGGCAGTCGAGGGAGAGTTGAAAGCCCTGAGGAGGGACTCTGAGTGGGTGGTTAAGAGTGTGAGCAGACTATTAGAGCAGCAGGGTATTACACACGTTCGTCCAGATGGTACTGAGGTTGCAGGAGTGACACGTGCATACGAGCGCAGAGTCCGTCAGAGGACTGATGGAGCCAGCACTTCCGGGACCCATCCAGACGACCTTGCTCACCCATGATCTTACTCTCTTGATTTTACAGACATTGTTCCACACATTATTATTATTTTTTTGGATTGTACTGATCACTATTCTCATGTATACATTTAATGTTTCAGTTTATATTTCTTGTTATATCTGATGAAGACTGGCATTAAGTTCAGCATGAGAGTACGAGAGGACGTGAGAGATTAAACCGTGGAACGAGTCATTTTACAACAGACTGTTAACAGTCTGTTTGGTATCTACATGCGCCGCATCTGGTTAACAGATGCGACGCATTCTATCCTTTATTTTGTTTTATTTTTGTTTCAGGCCCGCACGAAGATACGGCGCATCTCAATTCTGAGATGCGACGCATCTCCTGCAATGGTCATATCTTATTTTATTTTTCTGCATTTTTATTTTCGACTTTAAAACTCTTTATCAGTTTATTTTTAATGCGGCGCATCCCTGGTTAAGGATGCGGCGCATCTTTATTCTGATCCGTATTAATTCCAGGCTCGATACGGCGTATCTTCTTCCATAAGATACGGCGCATCGACTGACCTGATGATTTTCAGTTTTAATTTTTAAGTTTTATTTTTCCTAACTACTAATGTATTATGCAAGTTGAACCTTTCTTATCTTAGGTGTGTTTTAAAGTGTTGGTGGTATTATAGTTTCCTGGATTTCCTGTGGATACATCAAGTATGAAGCTTTAACGTTCTAATCCACAAGAAAGATGATTTTTGCTCTTATACTAATGGAGGATCATACCGAGCAAATCTCAGGGGAGTTTTTCTGTTCTAATTCTTTTATTTTCCAGTTTTTAACCTTTTATACAAACAACGAGGACGTTGTTTAACTTAAGTGGGGGGATTGGAGAATTAGAACACTTAACACTTACTTGTCCTAAACTTTTTCAAAAATTATGCTTAAAATGTACTTAATATATCAAACTTAAAAAATTTTTAGCATGTTTTTGTTTAAGATCTAAGTTGCATAGCTGCACACATGACGTTATTTTCAAAAATTGTGAATTTATCAAAACTCACAAATCTATGAGTGTGCCGGTGACTTGTAAACTTTAGAACTTGGCTTGTATACTATTCGAGACCACCATAATGAGTATTATTGATATAATTGGAATGACTTGTCTAAATTGGTAAATTTTTAGGATTACACCCAAATAGCCTTTATATGTTATGTGTTATTAGCTAACTACACTGGTTAGTTAACCCCCGTATAAACCCTTTTGTTACTCTCATTTTTAGAGTAAGATACCCCTAGAAAAACCCTCAGAGCCATTCCTTTCATTTCTTACACCTATGTTTAAAATGTTTCGTTACACCCTTACACCTTAGCCTACCCTGTAGATTAGAATCCGTGGTTGGTTAATTGCTATAGGCAAAGTGTGTTTCCTTACATTACCTGTGTTCGCGTGCGTAATTCATTATCTATGGTTAGGTCGGGAAATTGCACAATGCAATTGGAGTGAAAGTAAATATTATATATTTTTGAGTTTATTTTTCGTGTGTTTACTACTTTCACTATTACCGTTATTTCTGAAGTATGAAAAGTATAGAAAAATTATCCGGAAAGAAAGTTGTAGTGATGTGGTGAAATTTTACACATCTATGTTTATGTTTCAAGTTAAAAAAAAAAAAAAAAAAAAATAAAAAAATAATCGAAAAAATAAGAAAAGAAAAAGAAAGAAAGAAAAGTTGGAAGTTAGTTTTAACCAACTTATGTAAAGTTATGTAAGTGGTCGATATCACCACTATTTGTTGTACTATATCTATGGATTGAATGGGAATTGGCAGTTATGGGAACGCCAATTAAGGTTTATTCTTTGATTAAGATCTTGTTGAGTATAATTCGTGTCTACCTAAAGCGTGTGTTTCAAGTGTTAAAGCGTGAGTTATTCGATGATATGAGTCTTATTCATGGGATGGTTGGAATAGTGATTAACCACACTTAGGATTTTAATTTATTTGTTTTGTTTATTTTTATTTTTACACCAATTTATATCCCAAATGTTACCATACCCTTTATTATTCTTTATCCAACCAAACCTTTGATTTATTGAGATTAGGGATTTGAGCAATCTTAAGTATCGTAGTCGTGGATTCGGCTATGTATTTATGATTTTGTCGCCCTTTTTGATATATTATTATTGGTGAAGTTTGGACCTATCTTTAGCCTGTTCGAGTTAAGGATTTGAGCAATTGCAAGTGTTAGGAATATAAATATTCAGATGAAGGCTCGGTCACCCCGAGCATCTAATTAGCATTTCTATAGCTCGTAGGCTTATCTATATTAGCTTAGTCATATTAGTACTAGTATTAGTCGTATCTATATTTGTGGAGTGGGTCGGGGCTTTCCCCTCTGTCAGCTCGCTCCACAGTCCACTAGGGACATAATATGTAGTAGTATATATACCCCTTCCCATACATGGGAAGGGTTGGACCTTTTCAATCTAATATTACACTAGTTTCTTTCTCTCACTAAAAGGCTCCCATTTCTCTCTCTAAAACCTCCTTCATTCGATCCATACAAGCCTCAAGCTAGTGATTCATGCATTGTGAATACCCTACAATTGGTATCAAGAGCCATGGTTAGGTCCATGAGAGTTGGTATTCACGAATTTGTGTAGTTTGTGAGGTGTTTTTACTTTTGGGTCGATTTGGAGTTTTTCAAGATCTTTGTTCGGTTCGATTTGTGGCATACGCTTCATTTTGTGTTTTTGTTTAGTGTTTTGAGGTTGTTTTATATTGAATTTGTGTAGTTCTTTAGGTTTTCCTTGGTTAGATTTGTTTAGATTTGTAGTTTTTCTTTAAGTTTTGGTTCGGTTTGTTTAAGTAGCATAAATTTCATCTTTGTACTTTGTTTAGTGATTAGAAGTTGGTTTTCTTTGTACTTTCTAGATTAAGAATAGTATTAGAGTGGTATTTAGTGTTTGGATTCACAGATCTAAGAACGGTGTGGTGATTTTGAGAAAATTCGTGGGTTGTAGTTGTGTTGTTCTTGGCAGCGGTTTGTCTGTTTTGGACGATTATTGGACTCGGTTTGTGTCAATTCTTGGACACGGTTTGTCCTTTTACTCGTTTAGGCTAAAGGACAAAAGGCAGTGAAAGTGACGTGCCTGGGAGTTTGTGTCCACTCGGTTTGTCCCTGCTGTGCGTACTCGGTTTGTCCCTGCTGTGCATACTCGGTTTGTGTAGACTCGGTTTGTCTCCGAAGAATTTACTCGGTTTGTGTTACTTTACTCGGTTTGTGTGTCTACTCGGTTTGTCCCAGCTACGTAGACTCGGTTTGTCTCTAAGGATTTTACTCGGTTTGTATCTACTCGGTTTGTCCCAGCTTTGTGTAGACTCGGTTTGTGTAGACTCGGTTTGTCTCTAAGAATTTACTCGGTTTGTGTAAATTTACTCGGTTTGTGTGTCTACTCGGTTTGTCCCAGCTACGTAGACTCGGTTTGTCTCTAAGGATTTTACTCGGTTTGTACCTACTCGGTTTGTCCCAGCTGTGTACTCGGTTTGTGTAGACTCGGTTTGTATAGACTCGGTTTGTCTCTGTGGAATCTACTCGGTTTGTATCTACTCGGTTTGTCTCTCAGACTTGTATGCGGTTTGTGTCTTGGTGATTTTAGAAATTCCCGCGAAAGATTCGATTTCTCGGTTAAATCACAAGATCAGTAAAATCCCGTAGTTACTATGGCTACCACATCAAGTACATCATCAGATGATATTCAAGCAGCAGGATCTGATACTCGTCCACCTATGCTGGATAGGACGGATTATGAGTCTTGGGCACAACGAATAAGACTTTACTGCTTGGGAAAAGAAAATGGTGTTAATATTCTTAAGTCAATTGACGAAGGACCTTATCAGATGGGCACCACCAGAGATGTTGTTACAACTGGTGAAGATGGGACTGTAACTTTGGGCATTGATAGACCTAGAAACTATAATGATCTTAATGAAGAAGAAAAGAAGAGGTATGATGCTGATATTAGAGCCTCAAACATAGTCATTCAAGGTCTTCCAAAGGATGTATACAAGCTCATCAATTTTAACACTGAAGCCAAGGCTGTGTGGGACAACGTTAAAATGTTGTTGGCAGGGTCAGAACTCACAAAGGAAGATCGTGAGTCACAGCTGTATGATGAGTTCGAGCACTTCAAAATGAACCCAGGAGAGAATGTCACAGATTACTATGTGAGATTTCATAAGTTGGTGAATGATATGAGGATGATCAGAATGACTATGCCCAATATCCAACTTAACTCAAAGTTTGTGAACAACATGACTCCTGAATGGGACAGATTTGTTACTGCCGTCAAACTCAACAAAGGTTTAAGGGAGACTAACTATGAACAGCTTTATGCTTACTTGCAACAACATGAGAAGCATGCTGCCTATGATCGGGTGCTGAGAGAAAAGTTGAATCCTTCAACTACAAATGACCCACTGGCCTTCATGACAAATGTACAACCAACAATCCAATCATCATCCAGTCCAAGCTATCACCAACTTCACTCACAAGTACCTGCTATGAGTTCACAACTTGACTCAGGCTACTCTCAGACCAACAAAATGATTGATAACCTTACCAATCAAGTTTCTCTACTGGTACAACAGTTTCAAGCATCACTCCCACAGACCAACAATCAGTTAAGAAATTCTTCCAACCCACGCAATCTAGCAATGGTGGAGGATGGGAAAATTGTGGTTCAGAATGTGCAAGGGAGAGCTGGTAGAAACATGGGTCGAGGTTTTGTGCAGAATAGAGCAGGGAATGCCAATCAGGGGCAAGGGAAACAGATCAAGTGTTATAATTGTGGGGGGCTTGGACACATTGCTAGAAACTGCAATCAACCTAAACGTCCTCAGAACTCAGATTACTTCAAAGACAAGATGCTGTTAATGCAAGCTCAAGAAAATGGAGCTGTATTGGATGAGGAAGAGTTATTATTCTTGGCAGGAGATGGAGGAAATACTTTTGACGAAGATGTGGATGAGAAACCTGTTCAGGATCTAGCACTTAATGATCCTAACATCTTCAAGGCAGATGACTGTGATGCATTTGACTCTGATGTGGAT
Source organism: Artemisia tridentata subsp. tridentata (assembly GCA_021014915.2). NCBI lineage: Eukaryota > Viridiplantae > Streptophyta > Magnoliopsida > Asterales > Asteraceae > Artemisia > Artemisia tridentata. Next base: position 122,066,095 of record CP139506.1, read on the forward strand.
GATGCACCTACTGCTCAAACAATCTTCATGGCTAACTTGTCTTCCCTGGCCTCATCTCGTCAAGCTAGTCCTTCTAATGCATCTGTGATATCTGAGGTACTAAAAATTTATGACACATATAATATTGTCGAGGGACAACAGATTCCCGAAGAAGTACATCAGGCAGTTGTTTCTGACTCAAGTGATGTTGATATGGAAAATAGCAATATTGTCTCATATGAACAGTATTTGAATAGCAACAACTCTCCTGATGTATCAAATGGTGAATCCTTTGTCAATAATGATATGTGTGCTATGCGTAATGTATGTGCCTTAGATAATGCGGGTTGTGTAGATAATGCATGTGCGTACCATGAGAACAAATTGCCTGTCCCTGATGATAACTTGATCACTAGACTAAACATCTATAAAGAACAAGTTGCTATGTATGAACAGCGTGCTAAGTTTGAGCTTAATGATCGTGAGCAGAAATTAGAAGGTCAAATGAGTACACTTATTAAAGAGTCTAGAGTGCGAGAAGAAACATTAAAATTAGAGATGAGTTCTTTGAAAAGTCAACTAGAAGAGTCTGTCAAACAGAAACAGGAAGCACAAAAGTGTGTAACCACACTTAAGCAAGAATTCAAACAAAAAGAAACAACTCTTTTAAATGATTTCTCTAGACTCAAGACGTTAAAAAATAAGCTTGAAGATAAGTTGTACACACAAAATCAAACTATACAAACTGCTCAAATGATTCATAAGCACAGAAAGTTGAGTGATAAGCACAGTAAAATCATGATAGGTGAACCTAAGTCAACCATCCTTAGGGACATGCAAGTACTTCAACCAGCCCTATATGATGGTAATGTGATGCTTAAGCATATTCATGACCAACCTGAGCATATCTACACTGATGAAGAGGATGAGTTGAGTGATAAAACGAGGGAAAAAATGAATGTGAAAATGAGGGATCCCGAGTGCATAGCCAGACGAATAATAATCAAACCCCATGATTATTATGAAGAAAATTGTTTGACTGTGTTTGCTCCTCAAAAGAAGTTAACACCTGAGCAGATATTTTGGAAACAAGATAATGAAAAACTTAAGGAAGAAAAACTTAAGGCCAACACCCCCTCATTAGAAAAGTTGCGTCCATAACGGTGTATCCTCCCAATACACCTAGGAATTTGGTGCCTTTGTCTCTTCCTACTGAATGCAAAACCTTTATTAGCTTATATGTGCTTTGGCAACTGTTTGCTGATTTCGATAAAACATGTAAGAAGAGAATCACACCCACTGGCATTACTGAGGGGGAAAGGTGTTTTGAACATGCAAAAAGGTGTTACTTAACTGAGGTCATGCCATTCTTTAAACTACTTAAAGAACACTTTGAAGGGTTGCAAACTGCCCTTAAAGCCGAAATAAATGAAATGAAAGTAGTGTTTAAAGATATGGAAAATGAGGTGAATGAACATGCAATAGAACTTAAAAGTCGAGAGATTGAAAGAAAAAACATACTCATTACTAACGACAACTTGATTGCTAAATGTATTGCAAAAGATGTATTTTACACTGTCACTGATTCTGCATTGTCTGCTTGTCAATTTAATGAGTATGCTATTGCGTTAAATGTCACCCAGAATCGTGTTGTTGAGCTTGAGGGGGAGAATTTGAAATTGCTTGAAAAAATTCAAAATGATGACCATGATAACATGGTTAAACGTTTTTCGAAACTAGAAGTTGATTATCTGAACTTGCAACTTAAACATCAACACTTAGAAGAAAAATGCAAAATATCAAATGTCAAGACATCCACGGATGCTCCTGAGTTTGATACATATTTTGAATTAAGCAAACGTGATGAAACAATTCAAGCTCACACAAACACGATCCGACTGCTGAGGGCCCAAATTGCCCAATTGAAATCCAACAAGTGTGAAGTATATGGCACCAATAAACCTTCATCTTCAGATTCTCAGAATTTTCAATATCAAAACACCATAAATAAGTTACATTATGAAAATGAGTGTTATCGAGAAGAAAATTCAAAGGTTAAACAACATTTCAAAGAGTTATATGATTCTATTAAAGTTACAAGAAGCAATCATAATAATCAAATAACCTCTTTGACAAATGAAATTGAGAATCTTAAGGCTCGGGTGAAAGGTAAAATGCCATGCACCACTTGTAATTGTGATACACCAAAGGCTACTGATTGTAAAAAGTATGATGTTGATGTTGAGCGTATTCCGTTTAAGCTTAGAAATAACAGCCTTGCCCATCAAACATATCTAGATCATCTTAGAGAAAGTCTTGACACACTTCGTGAGGTAGTTGAAGAAGATAGGGATGACAAGCCACTTGATCAAGCAGTTGTCTATGCATGCAAACTCACGAAAAGGATTCAGGAAAACTTAGAATATGCCATAGGCTCAATTCCTAAGTTTAGAGGCCATAGAGATAGATTTGTTGCATCATCATCCAATGTTGTGAACAAGCATGTAGCCTTTGACCTACCACCCAAAACATCAGAACCCAACACATCATTATCAGGAAGGCATGTGACAGAAAAACAAACTAATGTTACCTTCGATGCTTCTACAGGAGTAAAAAGTGACACCCAAGCTAGCGGGTCAAGGTCTAGAGGAAATGAAAGACAGGATATGACTGCGCCAGCTAAGAATGATCACTTGAAGAATGTAGAAGCCCAACCTAGGAACAATAAGTTTACAATGAGTAGGATGAATCGTGTTGATTCTAGTATCAAAAGTACTGTAATTAATTCGAATTCTAATGCTATCTGTAAAACTTGCGACAATTGTTTAATTTCTGCTAATCATGATGAATGTGTTGTGTCTTTCCTGATGTCTTCTGTATCATCCCATGTTAAGAATGGTAGGATAACTAAAGCATGCAAAAAGGTTTGGAAAGCAACAGGAAAAACATTTGCTAGCATAGGCTATCAATGGAGACCCACTGGAAGGAAATTCAATTTAGGAAAACAGTGCACGTTACCTAAAATGAATAAGCATAAAATTGTAAAAGTTAAGGAATGGAGACCCACTGGAAGGAAATTCAATTTAGGAAAACAGAGACCATTACCTAAAATGAATATGCATAGAATTGTGAAGAATATGGAATGGAGACCAACTGGTAGAATCTTGCCTTTAGAATCACAATGCCTTCCATCTAGGTCTTGTCCTGTCTCAAGTTCTGTCTCTACAGTAAAGATAGTAGAATCTGTGAAATCTGTGGTTCCTGAATATGTGTGTGCTGACCAAATGGACCCCAATTGCACTTGGGGATCCACATTTTTCAGTTATCCATTGTTGTCTGGTTTCAAATGCAGGTCGTACAAATCGTCCTGTGGTATTTGGACTCAGGCTGCTCAAAACATATGACTGGAGATCGCTCATGGCTCAAGAACTTCGTGAAAAAGTTTATCGGGACAGTTAGATTTGGGAACGACCACTTTGGTGCTATTATGGGTTATGGAGATTATGTGTTTGGTAATAGTGTAATCTCAAGGGTATATTATGTGGAAGGACTAGGACACAATCTGTTTTCTGTGGGTCAATTTTGTGATTCAGATCTGGAAGTGGCTTTCAGAAAGCATACGTGTTTCGTTAGAGAATTGGATGGTTTAGATCTCCTCAAGGGCAGTCGGGGCACCAATCTATACACCATCTCAATTGAAGAAATGTTGAAGTCCTCTCCAATATGCTTGCTTTCTAAAGCCTCTAAAACAAAATCATGGCTGTGGCATCGTCGTTTGAACCACTTGAACTTCGGTACCATAAATAATCTTTCCCGTAAAGATCTTGTTAGAGGGATGCCCAGACTGAAATATGAGAAAGATCATCTCTGCTCTGCATGTCAACTGGGTAAAAGCAAGAAACAAACCCACAAGCCTAAAACCGTCAACACCAACTTGGAAGTTCTTCACACCCTCCACATGGACTTGTGCGGTCCAATGAGAATACAAACCATAAATGGAAAGAAGTATGTTCTGGTGATAGTAGATGATTATTCTCGGTTCACATGGGTAAAGTTTTTGAGAACCAAGGACGAAACTCCAGAGGTTATCATTAAACTGATAAAACAGCTGCAAGTAAGGCTAGATAAAACTGTCAGAATCATCCGCACAGATAATGGTACTGAGTTTGTTAACCAACAACTCCGTAATTTCTATGAAAGTATTGGCATCACGCATCAGAAAAGTATCCCTCGCACGCCTCAACAGAACGGGGTGGTTGAACGAAGGAACCGTACTCTGGTGGAGGCTGCAAGAACTATGCTTATATTTTCTAAGACTCCGATGTTTCTTTGGGCAGAAGCTATTGCAACAGCATGTTACACTCAAAACCGGTCCCTAATTCATCCGGTTCATGAGAAGACTCCCCTCGAATTAATTCATAACAAGAAACCAGATCTTTCCTTTCTGCGTGTGTTTGGTGCTCTCTGCTATCCAACTAACGATTGTCAAGACTTGGGAAAGCTAAGAGCTAAAGCAGATATAGGTATTTTTGTTGGATATGCACCTGACAGTAAAGGGTATCGAATCTACAATAAAAGAACCCGTAAAATCATGGAAACCATTCATGTTACGTTCGATGAGCTGAGTGAGCTACCTGTTTCAGGACAAATCAGTTCTGGACCCGATCTTCACCTTTTGTCTCCTGGACCCATTAGTTCAGGACTTGTACAGAATTCCACGCCTGCAGATTCTTATGTGCCACCTACATGTGAGGAGTTGAAAAAGTTATTCGATCCTATGTTTGATGAATACTTTGAGCCAACGAATGGAACCATCCCGAGTGAACCAGCAATAATTCCTATGAATGAGGTTCAAGCCCCACAAGGTTCAGAAGGTCCTGCAGCTTCAGTATCAGTCAGTCACAATGCTCCTGCTGCCAGTCAATCGCCATCTTCATCAAACACTCAAACTACTCCAGTAATGCAAGAATCTTCAGATAATAATTCTTTGGAAGTGAATCCTTTTGCTCCTGTTGAAGAGGTTCCTTTTGAAAACATATTTGCTCCTGAACATTCATCAGACACATCCTTACCTGAGGAACACAGCACTGCTACGTCCGTTCATAACCATCAACCTCACGACCATCTCAGGAAATGGACCAGTGATCATCCAATCGACAACATCATAGGAAATCCTTCACGTCCAGTATCCACACGTAATCAACTAGCCACTGATGCACTATGGTGCTTCTTCAATTCCGTACTGTCTAAAGTTGAACCAAAAGATGCCAAAGAAGCAATGACTAAAGATTGCTGGTTCCAGGCTATGCAGGATGAAATCCATGAATTTGATCGACTTGAAGTATGGGAATTAGTGCCTCCTCCTGAGCGTGCAATGATCATTGCTTTAAAGTGGATCTTCAAAGTGAAGCTTGACGAGTATGGTGATGTCTTAAAGAACAAGGCACGGCTAGTTGCTAAAGGGTTTAGACAAGAAGAGGGCATTGATTTTGAAGAATCGTTTGCTCCGGTTGCTAGAATTGAAGCTATAAGAATCTTCCTAGCTAATGCGGCTAGTCGTAATATGATAGTCTACCAGATGGATGTCAAAACGGCATTCTTGAATGGTGACTTAAAGGAAGAAGTTTACGTGAGTCAACCTGAAGGATTCGTGGATGCTGAACACCCTACTCATGTTTACCGCTTGAAGAAGGCTCTTTATGGGCTAAAACAGGCGCCAAGGGCATGGTACGATACATTGTCCAAGTTCCTCCTTGCAAACAGATTCTCCAAGGGTGTTGTTGATCCTACACTATTCACCAGGAAGTCAAGAAACCATCTACTGCTAGTTCAGATATATGTAGATGACATCATCTTTGCTTCAACAGATCCTGGTGAATGTGATAGTTTCTCAAAGGAGATGAATTCCAAATTCCAAATGTCCATGATGGGACAAATGTCATTCTTCTTAGGACTACAAGTTTCTCAAAGTCCCGTAGGCATATTCATCAATCAATCCAAATACGCCAACGAGATCCTGAAAAAGTTTGGATTCCATTCAAGTGAACCTGTTGACACTCCCATGGTTGATAGAACGAAGCTGGATGAAGATCCTTCAGGGATTCCAGTTGATATAACACAGTATCGAAGCATGATTGGATCTTTGATGTACATCACGGCTAGCAGACCAGATCTTCTGTTTGCTGTATGTATGTGTGCTCGGTATCAATCCAGACCAACCAAGAAGCATGTTGAAGCAGTGAAAAGGATCTTCCGATATCTTCAAGGCATGGTTCATATGGGTCTCTGGTATCCTAAGGACACTGCAATGGAGTTAACGGCATACGCAGATGCTGATCATGCGGGATGTCAAGACACTCGTCGAAGTACTTCAGGAGGAGCTTAATTTTTAGGGGAAAAGTTGGTTAGTTGGTCTTCTAAGAAGCAGATGAGTACTTCCATATCATCTACTGAAGCTGAGTACATTGCTATGTCTGCTTGCTGTGCACAAATCCTTTGGATGCGATCACAGCTTTCGGACTATGGATTCTCATACAACAAAATTCCCCTATATTGTGATAACAAAAGCGCCATTGCTCTTTGTTGTAACAATGTTCAGCACTCCAGGTCAAAACACATCGACATCAGGCATCACTTCATCAGGGAACAGGTGGAAAAAGGAATTGTGGAGCTATACTTCGTGAGGACAGAGTTTCAGTTAGCTGACATCTTCACCAAGGCCCTCCCAAGAGAAAGGTTTCAGTTTATTCTCCCACGCCTTGGCATGAAAAGCATGACTCCTGAAACCCTCAAGTGTCTTCAGGAAGAAAAGGAGGAGTAAAGGATTGTCTTCTTATATCCTTGTACATAGTTGTATATATCTTAAATCAAAAAGAAAAATACAAAAATATAAATCCTATAAAAACCATAAAAATCGAAAAATCAGAAAATACCAAAAATAGTTCTACCTAGGCATGTCTTCTGTTTATCGATAACATTTACGTATCTAGAAATGTCATTCAACAATGGCACGGATTCTTAAATGAAGCTCGAGCAGAAGTTATACTAATCAGTTAAAACATGTCTTAATGGCTTGCAGTTACTTCATACTGCAACCCGCACTGTACAATGGGGAAAGCATGTCGCCAAAAGGACAGCTGTTTCTCCAACCGGGTGATGTTCACCTGGGCATGGATTACTTTATATCCATGTTCTCCCGACTTGATGTACGTTTCAGTGCATCACTTCGTATATAAGAAGAGAAGTCTTCTTTTCATCAAGATTCTATATCTTGTTAGATCCCTCAAGAGAGTCTTGATGTTACACAAGGTGGTAAAATGAACTAAATTTTCACAAATGTCCGTCGCTCAATTGAATGACTACAGCTCTTTTAATGGAAAACGGGTTATTAATTGAGGGGGAGCATATTTGTTCAAATTTCCGACACCTTGCCATATTTGTGCAAACATCAGCAGTGACACTCTCTCGTTGTTTCAAGGGGAGCATAGTATGCTCCAAAATCAGATTACACTTAAACCTGCCACATTTTCTCCCAAATTTTTCTAAATGTATTTAAATCAATTGGGATCACAAATCTCAAATGGTTTGAAATTTTTGATCGGGGGAGAGAATGTGATTTAAATAGGAAATTCTGATAAAATGTGATGATTTGGTAATTAATGTAAGCTCTCCCGTATGTGCTAAACCATTTTGCATATCAAGGCACATATTGAGGGGGAGCAAAATGTTTTGGTCATAAAAGCAAGCTCCTCCATATGTACGAAAATCTTTCTTATATCAATGCATATATTGAGGGGGAGCAAATGGTTTTACAAAACAATGGATTATGGCATCTTGTGTGAACAAGGCTCAGACTTCACCTAAGAATTGACGAAACTTGAATTGTCATCAATCGAAAGGATACGCCTTGGCCGGGTAATAATTTCAAGCTGGTCTAACCAGTGATGTAAGCGTGTCTCGAAAAAGATGTATCTGAGTAGAGTGTACCATTTCGAGAAACTTTCTGTGAACTTGACCAGGCCGGGTAATAATTTCAAGCTAGTCTAACTAGTGATGTAAGCGTGTCTCGAATCGGTCTTGTTCACTGAAAGTGGATCAATTCATAAAGTGCGAGCTCTACCTAACATGTGCAAATTTATAAAACAATCAACCGAGCACATGTTGAGGGGGAGCATTTGAAAAATATAAAACTCTCAAGTGTTTGCAAAAATGTGTTTCAGTATCATGAACACTTTGAGAGATTTTTCAAAGATTTGGTTTAGCAATTGTGGATGAATACCAAAGACCGACCATTTTACTTAATGCAAGGAGTTATAAGGATGGTTAGGTTAGGCTCAAGTTCCCACGATCCCGCCAGAGCCGGAGGGATCTACCCAGGGACAATCCACTAGTTAGTGTAGAAGTCCTTAGGTATGATTAAAAAGGAGAAATGTGCATAAGGGAATAGTGCCGACTGAGATGGAGCTAACACTGGAACAAACCCAACAAGGTGTTAGTTATGAAGTCTCGGTAAGCACTGAAGGGGTTGAAGAATGAAAAAGAATTGTAAAGAGAAAGGGTGAAAAGAAATAGCCCTCCTTACAACTTAGGCAGAAACCGGGTCAATACATATGCTGTCAGAATCACTTAGTTGATTGCTGGCATTGAAGACAAAGTATCATGGACCCAGTGATACGCTGCACAACCCTCCCTAGCCACTCAAGGTCCCTCAAAGGATTCTTGTTTCAATTGTCACGGAGTTCAATACATTCCTATCGTCTCTCTCACTCCGAGTTAGATGATATTGAAAAGGTGGCAGTCCTCTCCAGCCTCCGATCACCAAATCAAAACGCACAATAGAGTCTAGAGCCACGAGATGCATAATAAGATCTCATAGGGACACAAATTATTTCTACACTGGGTGTTCAACATTAAGGACACCAGTTGTAATCTTAAGAGTCCTACGCAGATCTTAGCAATTTGCCAGAACATTTATGAGAGAATTTACTTATGTAATTCTCAATGATTGAATGGAAATTCCTGCCAGGGTCAACATCAAGCAGCCCTGAAAGCAGGTCACTTCGGTAATTCCTTGTGGATTACGCTTAGTGGTCGCGGCGGTTTCAACCGGTCTACAGTCGTGGAGTGATCTCCAGCGACTCACCTAATCGTTGATTTACTACGGTAAAATCTTAAAAAGCCCTCTGTGGGTTTTTCGATTAGGAACGGTCTTGGTAAGGATTAGAGAGAGTTTTCACAATATGCTGTTGACTGTCTCGAAGTCCAAACTTGTAAGTACCGGTCGATTTATTGCTAACTGTCGTATGCAGGAACTTCTGGCAATTGTAGCTGTGGAAAGCTGTAGCTGGTTGCTGTTGTAGCTGGTTGCAGAAAAGATGCCAATCCATCTCCACATGTTCACACCACATCATCATCAAAGAAGTCATGATCACCCTAAAAGACCTTAAACACAGCTTCTGCAAACTCTGATGCTAAAGATCATGACACCAAAGAGTGTGAGCATGTCGGCTCAAAGATTTATACATCACATAGAAACATACTCCTGAAAGATGACTTGGAAACAAATGTTGGATGATAAAGTCGAAGAATACTCAAAGATCATCCAAGACAAAGAAGGGTCATCACAAGATCACTGCTGAAAGCACAAAGATACAAGATTTAGAAGAATCAAAGTCTACGAGCTACAAAGACAAGTTCAGAAGAAAGAATGCTAGAACTCGAATTATTATTTCCGGGGTGACCTCCCTTAGGGGGAGATTGTTAGGAATATAAATATTCAGATGAAGGCTCGGTCACCCCGAGCATCTAATTAGCATTTCTATAGCTCGTAGGCTTATCTATATTAGCTTAGTCATATTAGTACTAGTATTAGTCGTATCTATATTTGTGGAGTGGGTCGGGGCTTTCCCTCTGTCAGCTCGCTCCACAGTCCACTAGGGACATAATATGTAGTAGTATATATACCCCTTCCCATACATGGGAAGGGTTGGACCTTTTCAATCTAATATTACACTAGTTTCTTTCTCTCACTAAAAGGCTCCCATTTCTCTCTCTAAAACCTCCTTCATTCGATCCATACAAGCCTCAAGCTAGTGATTCATGCATTGTGAATACCCTACAGCAAGTATCGTGTTCGTGGATTCGATCATGTATTTGTGATTTTGTCGCCTTTTCTGGAATTTGAAATGGATAGTGAAAAAGAATAATTAACCGTTAAGCCTAAAAACCCTTTTTACCGCTTTAGACTTGTTATTCCTTAGCTTTAGTGGTGGAGATGTGTATACTTGCCAAGCTTATGATAGAATATTCGTCACGACTGGACAGTTAAACGATTAGATTTGCTTTTATCGACTTATTTTATTATACTTCTAATTCGTTAAGTGTTTAGTTGTGTGATTATGAAATAAACGAATAAATGCTTAAATATAAAAATAAATCCTAACATCTTTTAGGATACATTTTCATAAAAGAAATTCTAAGGTTTACTTGGGGACAAGTAAAGTTCAAGTGGGGGGATATTTGATGAACTCAAATAAGTACATTTTATTACTATCATTTATCCTATTAATTTGACTTGTTTTACTATATTATGTATGAGGATTGATACTTAATCGTTTACTTTTGTAATTCTCAGGTAAAAACAAGCATTTGGTGAAACTTAGCAATTTTGGACTGATTATGGAGCAAAACATGCATAATGTGAAGAGTCTACTGAAATGAAGAAGATCAAGACTAATCTGCTCCAGATGCGCCGCATCTCACTCATGACATGCGCCGCATCTCTATCAAGATATCACCAGATACGATCCAAGATACAAGAGGACATGCGCCGCATCTAATCATGGAGTTACGCCGCATCTTCTGGCGGTGTACGAATATTCCTGAATATTATAATCTTGGACCCCACGCGAAGTTAAGTACATGCGCCGCATCTACTCCTTAGATGCGCCGCATCTTCCCTCAGACAGAAACTATAAATACCCCAAGACCAGACGAATTTCGAGAGAGAGAATATATAAGTTTCGAAGACCGAACAGGAGAAACCTAGGACGAATTCAGTCAAGGAGGCAGCACAAGACACACCCAAATCAAAGATACAAGAGCTGTAAGAAGGTGCTGCATGTGTTTAATTCATTAAGTAGTTTTGTTTTATTGTGTTAGCAAACTTTAATTCATCAGGATTGGTGGCTTGTGTAATGTGACAACGAAAGATTGCACTCCCTTTAATACTTGTTTTCCCATCAATTAAAGTTTATATGTTGATGTCTTTGGTTACTACTTATTAGTGCATTGATAACCTCTGTGTCTATTAGTGGCTTGCGGGCATTTGACTGCGGGACATAATGTGGCTCCCACGGTTATTACTAAATTGATCACTTAGGAATAACTTTTAGACATAAGTAATCATTAAGGGTTTACTCGCCGATAAGAATAGGACCAACGAGAAAGGTTTAACTACATACACTTCATATAAAGCTATCAATAAAACAAGTGACAATCTACTTAATCATAAGGACAACCCTCTTATTGTCTCGAGTATCTATCTGTGTACGTGTGTGCTACTTGCTGATTCGTGCCTATTGGTTTATTTTATTATTTAATTGCAAACAAACCGTGCCAGTCTCTCAGGCTGAAACCCCCTTGCGTTAGGATATTAAAATACTGATTAGAATAACGAGATAATACGTTCCACTCTTAGTGATCGACACTCTACTTACCATTATATTCATACTGACCGGGTACACTGCTCGTTAAGTGTGTGTGTTATTGATAAGTCGGCTAAATATAAATTTAAAACTTGAGTAGGCATTAAAACTGCCAAAACTTTACTCCAACGCACGCCCATCAACTTCTAATGCTAAGCTATTGGAATAGTCCTTGGGTAGATCCCTCCGGTTCTGGCGGATCATTGGACATAACCTAACCATAATCACCTTATTACTCCATGATTATCCTAGATTATTTGTCACATGCCATTAAACCTTTTATGAAAATCCCCCAGCGTGTTTATGAGAAAACACATTTTGTTAACACATCGAGAGTTTTGCATTTATGAAACACTCCCCCTCCACATGTGCTCATGCAATTTTTAAATAAACTGCACATGTCGGGTAGAGATCGCACATTTGAATTGATCGACTTTCAATGAACATAACCTTCGCGGGACACGCTTACATCACTAGTTAGACTAGTTTGAAGTTATTACCCGTCCTGGTCATATTCAAAGATCATCTCTCGAATTGGTACTTTCTACTCAGACAAGTCCTTTGCGAGACACGCTTGCATCACTGGTAAACCAGCTTGAAATTATAACCCGTCCAGGACATGTCTTTTCGAGAAC